>CM053998.1:1260067-1871356 GCA_028641955.1 Protonibea diacanthus | reverse complement strand
TGTCACAGTCCACTGATGGTAGCGTAGGACTGTATGTGTGTGTCTCCATAACAAACGTCCTCACACTTCTTCTCTGTGTGGGTTCTGATGTATCACTAACATGTGGGCAGAAACATCGATAGAGGCCTTCGTCTCTCATCATCATCATCCTCTCTCTCTCTCTCTCTTCTACTGTCTCAACAAAGATGGAAAACATTCATCGAACTTTGCCTAAAATGATAACACGGTATAAATATTTGGGGGTTTCCTGTTTTGTTGATTCAAAAAGCTCAAACTGTGAGTATTTCCTTCCATTTTTCACACAGTGACCACTGCAGAATTAACATTTTACACAGAATATCTGAGGCCATGTTTGATGAATCAAAAACGGAGCTGAAACTTGCATATTGTAGATGTTTGTAACTAGTTTTGGGGCTTTTAAAGCCTTTAATTGAGAGTGACAGCTTGAGACAGGCCACAAAGGGCTACAGGTTCAAACCCAGACTTCAGCGTTGCCCCATCATAGGGCGATCAAGCCTTTCGATGATACCTGTGATCACCTGTTACCAACAAACATGTTTACCTGTAGAATCGTCCAACTTGATGTTTCTTTGAGTATTCACCAACTTTTACAGCCCCAGAGAAGTTTATCAGTTTGAACCTTACATATCTCGTCTTTCGACCGCGTTCAGTTGAATTTAGGTCAAGAAGGATTTGCATTGGATTGGGTTGTAGATGGACAACAGATTCCTGGATGGATGTCTCTATTGGCTGATCAAACTTTGTATTTAAAGTATTAAAAATGTATTTTGTGTTTTTCCTCCTAAAACAGCCGCTGACAGTCCGACCGTCGTCCACCTGCCAAAAACAGTGAAACTTGGTCCGAGTTGCATCAGGCGACGCTGCCTGAAACACATGTTCCAGGCCTGGATGAGGGGATTTTTTCCACACGGGTTTTACAGTTTGTTCAGGGGGTCGGATCGACGCTCTGAAGCCCCCTGGAGGGATCAGAGCTGGTTTCCTTCAGGATAAGAGTCGAACTGATACATAGTCAGAGGATGTCTGTTGTCACTCTCTGAGTTTGGTGTCCTGGAAGTCGTCTTTCAAAAAGGTCTTGAACTTGAGGAGTTTGTCCTCTGCGGCTTTCTGTTTCTCACACTGGGTTTGCTATTTTCTGTCGGCTACCTTGAGCGTGGCACGAGTATCCAAAGTATGTGAGTGGGAACCAGAATGTTTTCTTTTGGTGCTTAATACTCTGGGAAACCACATTCTTTCCTTTTGACCCAAAACGAGTTTTAAAGGCTGAAGTTTGTTGTGACAAAATGTTCCCTGTTCGCTCTGACGGCCCCAGTCGAGTTTGTTTGAATCAAACCGGAGATGTGTGTCTCTCTGTGGTTTGAAATCATCAGCACATTTTAACTTCCAGTCAATGATATCATAGCAGGTGTTTTCCCTCAGCTGTCGAAAGCAACGCACCTGCCATGTACAGAACGTACAAGACCGTTTTCTGCTTCATGGAGCGACCTCGATTACCCTAAATCACAATATTGGTGCATTATCTTAGCGGTAGAAAAACTCATGATTTTCCTAAAAATATGTGCATGTGTCAAACAGTTTGTGAACATTTTCAACACCCCGAAGCGTCAAAAAAGTGTGAAAATCATCCATAATGTTTGTTTTATTTGACAAAACCCCCCAAAACTCAAAAGAAAATGTCGTTTATGATGATTTAAAACAAGGAGAAGCAGCAAAATTTAAACTTTAGAGAAGCAACTTCAGCCAAGTTGATGAAGATATTTCATTGACCGACGCAAGAAGACCGTTCAGGAATCAAAGCCGCTGGTCGATGGTCGATGATGTATTTCGGTTCTTTTTGGCCTTTAGAAGTTTTTCGGGTTTCTTTGTGGAGCTTTTTATTTCCATCAGCGTTCATCAGTCATACAGTAGAAACATCCATCATTTAACTTGTGAGCGGGCTCAGAGGCCAAACTCTCCACCAGCACCGACCGCTGCCTCTATTTGTTCTCAAAGTATTTTAAGAAATGTTGTAAAAAACCTCCTGAAGGGTTTAAAGGGTGAACGAGTGAAGTACAACTAGAAAACTCAGCAGGTAGCAGGCGACCTACGTTTTTTATTTCTGTCCTCAGAAGAGATGTTCTTCGATATTTAAAACTGGACCACGTCGTCCGTGACAGTTGATGATAATCAAAGATGGTGTCAAACTGTCACAGTACACTGTGAGTTTGACACCATCTGTGACACCATCTTTGTCAATGGTGTTGTTGGTGTTGTTTAAGAACCTCCATCGCCTCGTGAAAAAGAGTTTAACACAACTGATTAATAAATGATCCTCACGTGTTTAATCCAAGTGTCAACGTACCGCGATGTCTTATTGACCGATGTGTTGACTTCAGCTGATGGAAAGATGAATAGAAGGAAGGGAGGAAAGAATGAATTGATGAAGGATGGAATGAAGGAACTATGATGTAAGGATACTAATAAGGATGGAAAAAAGGTAGGATGTGAGGATAGATGGAAGGATGGGAAGACAGATGAAAGAAGGAATGAAGGATAGTTGGAAGGATGAATGGAAGAAAGGAGTGAAGGATGGATGGAAGAATGGGAGGAAGGAGGGAAGGAAGGACGGATGGGTGGAATGAAGCATGAATGAATGAAGGAATGATGACAGAAGGATACTAAGAAAGATGAAAGAAGGAAGGAAGAAATGAAGGATTGATGGTTGGGAAGATCAATGAAAGGATGGAAGGACAGTAAGAAGAAACAGAAAAATTCTGACAGTATTTTGAGTTTGTCGATCCAGTTTTAGTTTCAGTTTGTTTGTGTTGAGACGCGTCGACCAAAGTTTTGAGTTCAGTTTGAAATGAACGAGTTTCTCTGTCGTTGCTCGTTGTTGAACGTTTTAAACTTTTAAACTTTTGAACTGCGTCGCTCTAAAACACAAGAACCCGTTTCTTTGTTTCTTTGTTTCTTTGTTTTTGTTTCTTTGTTTCTTTCCTTCCTGCAGTTTAAATGTCGGGAATGTTTTCACTCCAAACTTCTGAAAATCAAACGAGTGATGAGGAGATGTGAAAGAGGCTTTAACTCCTCCTCCTCCTCCTCCTCCTCCTCCTCCTCCTCCTCCTCCTCCTCCTCCTCCTTCTCCTCCTCCTCGGTCGTTCCCACGGGTGGACATCAACCACATGACTCCTCATCCCTCCCTGTTGGCCCCTCTGTAATTCCCCTTCTCTCCTTTCCTTACTTTTAGACACATTCAGGCGCCGACCTGACAGAACGATGCATTCGATGACTCTGCTTTCATTTTTTTTGGGAGATGTTCTGTATTTATCACAGAATCAGGCCACGGATTCGACATCTCTTCAGGGTCAAAGTGTTCACTTATCCTCCTCCTCCCTCAGCATCCATCTTCCTACAGGCGGTGATTCAGAGGGCAGCAGCACACAAACTCAACACGCTGCACGAGAAAGACTTCATCTATCAACAATCTGATTCAGATAAATTAAATATTCACTCTCTAATCTGCAGAAACCTGTCGTTCATTAATCAAGACGACGACATGACTGTAAAAACTGACGACATATGTTCACGTTGAACAGATCCGTGTTGCTGCTTGTCGCTCGTCCGAACTGTCCAGATGAATCACGTCTAACTTTTGATGAAGATTCAACTTCCTGTATCGCTCATAAAAAACAGCTGTGGTCCATTTAACGAAGTGTTTTCTGACTTCTTTTGAATCCCTCGAAACCAAAACTGTTGGAACAAGTCATGAGTGCTCGGCTGCTTTGTTATGTACACTGTGTCTTATTGGAGAGTTAGCGCCACAAGCAACTCCTGTTGTTTTTTCATAATGGTAGAGGATGAAGAGCTTAGCTTCCTCCGTTAGCATCCTCTGCCTCTACCATTATGTCCATAGAGGCCGCTGAGCCTGGTTGCCCAGCTCCGGTTCTGGTACGACACTGACTCCTCTTCTTGGTGGTTCAAAACACTCACAGCTCACAGTCCGGCTAACGTACTGAGCTAACATCAGCGTCCTTCTTAACATCCTCTCTCAACGTCCTCTTCAGTCTTTTTGCCTCTGCCATTATGTCCAATTGTTCACATTGCCCGCTAACACTGCTCCGGTTCTGGCACGACACCATCAGCATTGCCCAGGCCTGAAAACCTCTTTTTTTTTTAGCTCACAGCCAGCTAACAAACTTAGGTAACGTTAGGTAAAAGCAGCTAGAGTTGTCAGCAGGTTACTTCACTGTCCATCATAAACTTTGTAAATCACAGAGAGTTGAGGCGGAGCAGCTGGAGGACATCAGAGGGAAAACCAGAAAACATTTTCTCCATAAAATATGATCCAGAATTCAGACACGTTGTCGAACGTTTTGCTCTAAAAATGATGTTCAAATCTGAAGTTTTCTGCGTTTCATCAAAAGAAGCTGACACAGATCACCATCTGTGTTTGTGAGTGTGTAGTATAAGTAAGTGTGTAGTATAAGTGAGTGTGTTTTCAAGGTCAGTGAGAAACTATAGTAGCTGTTCTACATTTAATGTTTCTGTTGGAGCTCCGAGTGTTTTCACTGTAAAAGTCAAAGACGGCTCAGCTTTCTGCGCGAGTCTGATCAGTTAGGAGGTCGGATTAGGTGGAGGTGGAGGTGGAGGTGGAGCTCCGGGCCCCTTCAGCGGTTTCCGTGGTCAACATGTGGTCGTTAATTACCCCCAGAGAGTGAGAGAGAGAGTGGGAGACATAAAGTGTGTGTACAAATAAAGAAAATAACCAATCAGAGCGCGAGTTGTTGCCGTTGTTCCAGTTGTAGATTCAGGTGAAAGAGTCGGACCTACTTACAACTTCCTGTCTTGGCAGAGAGCCCGGTCCTTTCCCTTTCACACACACACACACACACACACACACACTCTTATTATTTTTGGTTGGACTAGTTACTACGGCAACCATCTGTGAGCATAGACCTCTGAAACACGGACGTTGTATGCGTGACGTAGCCCGAGTTCAGTGTAGTGAGGATGTACTGCTTCTTTTCCACCTCCCAGCTGATCTAAATAATAACAATAATAATAATAATAATCACGTGGTTGCTCAAACAAGCTAACAAACTGAGCTAACAGCAGCTAACAGCAGCTATCAAACTGAGCTAACAGCAGCTATCAAACTGAGCTAACATTAGCTATCCAGCTATGATCTAGTTTCACCAAAAACACATCACTTTCCACACAGAGCAGATCTAGACTGAACTCTTTGAAGTATTATTTGGAGAGACCTAACGTTTCCCACCATGAACAAGCGCTCGGCGACAGCGTCAAACCTCGCTCAGGAGCTCTGATGCTGTTTATTTACACAGTGTGTGAATTAAAAAAGAAGACGTGTCGGAGTAAAAATGGGGGGAAAGCTAAAGATTTTTCTGCAGAGAAAGATTGATGGGTCGCCAACAAAGATCTCCAATTTCTCCACACTGTGAAAAATAACAAATACCACGGGAGTCCAGGAGATTGAGTAACAGCAGTGATATAATGCAGGAAGAGGCCCAGTGTGTGTAATAAAATACAGTACATGTGCAGAGCTGCACTCCTCTGCAGTCCAGCAAGTTTCCTACAAGTGTTTTATATATATGCGTGCAGATTTTCCAGTTTTCAGTCGTCTATCATTCTTACGAGACGTTTTTGTAGTTCAGACATCTCTCTGTGGCGCTAACACGAGGACAGTTTGTGTACCATCTCCTGAAGATTCGTATCGTAGAGGAAAGACGAAGGCAACCAGACGGTGTCGAGGTTTCAATAGAGGCGCATTATTCAAAGAGCAGATGTAGACTACACACACTCTGGGAGATGTAGTGATAGTATTGAAGCTGACCTAAAAGTGAGATTATGAGATTTTTGTTGTCTCCAGTTTCAGAGTATAATCCCTCTGTGGTAACTATGTTCAGCTGTACTCGAGTATTTGTTAAGATTACATTACTTCTGATCAAAAACTAGTGACAACTTTGCTAACAGCCAAACATCAACAAGGCCCCCAACAGCAGACACAACAGCCAGCTAATATGTCCGGAGACCAACATTTCTTCAACCTCTTCAGCCGTTGCTGAGTCGACACGGCTACGATTCTGGTGTCCGGGTCTGAAAACCTCTTCCCGGTGGTTCATCTTTGATTCAAACACTAATAACACAGCATAGCTTCGCACAGCCAACAAAGTGAGCTAACAAACAGCCAACGTAGGCTATGTCAAACCTGAATGTTCTTCCTCTAAGTCGCCAAAACAACAATTTTATCGTTAGCTAACAGCAGCTACAGCAGCTTCATACTTGTTGTGGAGAGTTTTATTCATCAGTGGTCAGTTCAGTCAGTGGAAATAAAGTACACAGGAGTCCAAGATGTCATATTTTGAAGGATTTATTGAAGCTTGATCACAGAAAATGGAGAATTTATCAATGTCGCCTATACACATACACATACAGAATAAGGTATTTGCCAATCAGTCGGTGGTCTACAAACAAGGAAACTTGTTTACACTCAGTCGTCTGTAGAGGCTTCTATGTTATGTACCTATCGGTTGTGTCGATGGACTGAGACAGACATATTTCTGCATCTAAGCGTCCCCAGAACAATCTAAGATGTAACACCTACAGAGACCTTGAGCCTGTGTAATCTCCGTATGTGGCATGCTAGAATAGAAAATTCGCTCATTACCAGATATTGTCCTCTGGAAACATTTCTTCTGAAGACAATTTGCATCAAGGTATGTAGCATGTTGATTGTTACAATTATTGTAGCGTGTTAAACTTTTCCCAACCCAACCACCTGCAAACTTTGACAGTTTGACATACAACTTTAAGAGTAAGCAGCAGCCCCCGTGAAAATATTGCTTTTGCTGAGCTCCAGTGGTTTAACTTGTCACCTTGCCGACACCTTTTCCGACCACATCCAGGTGAAACAAGCTTACATATTATATGTCACCAACCAGTACGTAGAGAGAAAGAAGAACACAGATTGAGATGAAGTGGTTGAAGTGGCTCACGCTTTCACTGCCACCAAATATACTTTTATCTTTCGTGGTTAGCGATGTTGACGGACGTGTTGTCAGATATGTTGTTGGAGGCGTTGTGGTGTAATTAGTGCTTTTGGTAGTTTTGGGTGGTGGTGGTGGTGATGTCTGACAGGTAACGTTTGAGTCGCTGTCATTTCCTGGCGAGTTGAAGGTAACAAAGCCCGGTTCGCTGCTGCCCATGGTTCGGTTGATCCATTCCTGGTACTTGGACACGCGGGTGTAAACTCCAGGATGTTGGCCACAGCCAATACCAAAACTCACAATCCCACTTTGGACCCAGACAGAACCCTGTTTGGCCACCAGTGCCGCTCCGGAGTCTCCCTGTGGGAAGAAAGTCATGATCAATCAATAAAGTCGGATTAAAGACAGAGAGTTGTCGAGTTGGCGATTTTTTGGCAAAACCATTTGGCGTAATGTTTAGAGAAGTCACAGCACACCATTCCCAGCCGAGCCGGTCGTTTTGATACCTTTTTGTGTATGTGCGACAAAAACTGCGGGAGGAGTAGCACACTGAAATTCCTGGAATGGGAGGCTGTGCTTTACTGTCATTCGTGCCAATAATGACGGTAAAGCACAGCCTCTCAGTAATATTGCTAAGGACAAAGATATATGCCTCATTTACAGGTCACAGATGTAAATTAATGTATATTTAAAGTGTCTCTCTGCCACATAAGAAGTAGCCTCCAAATTTCATAAAGAACATTTCAGTCACTAACAAATAAAACAAATAGCGCTGTTCACCTGACATGCATCCTTCCCTCCATTTTTAAGCCCAGCGCAGATCATGTTTTTCGTGAGTTGGTTAGGATAACTACATTTGCACTCATTGTTTCCCACGATTGGTACGTTCACTTCCTGAAGGATGTTAGACAAAGTACCTGATGGGAGATTTTTGAAAGGAAAGATTGAAATTAGTGTGGAAAAATACACACACAAGTCATTATTCAAAAAAACAAACTGTCCAGTACAGTGTGTACGCTTACCTGTAGTATTACGACCCCAACCAGCAACCCAGCTGCTGATCCCGGTGTGGAAAGTACTGCCTTCAGCCGCTAAGCAGACCGGACTTATGTACAGCGTGAAATTGACAGAGGACTCCATCCTCAGGAGCGCTATGTCGTTGTTGTTGCCCTTGAACAGAGGGTCGTAGGAAGGATGCAACACTGCCTGGATGATATTTCGTGACACTTCATTGGGGTTTGGACCGGACTGGCTTTGGCGGCCCAGAAAAGCCTTCACAGAAAAAGTCCTTCGAAGACAGAGAAGTAAAACAGTTCATTTATTTTTTTCCACAGTACCAGTTGAGTTTATGTGGGGACATTATCTGAATAACTTTTACATGTTATCAAAAAATGTACATATATAATAAGAATAATTTCATTGATTGTGAATTCTTCTGGCCACGAGTATTGTTTAATAAAAATCTGATACCGTGTATATGTTAGTGATGTGTTTAAGTTGTAGGTATACGTATACGACATGTCACAGGTGGAATGTGGAGTTGCCTCTTCATAATTCTTCACTTCATCCACGTTGACAGGTGACAAGAAACAATGCGTGGGACGCATCTTGACAAGAAATGTGTTTCCACTTCCTTCTAGAGAAGAGGTGAGCTGCTAGCCTTCATGTGTGGTTAACTGAAGTCTGCCGTGTTTATAAGTTTATAATTAAAACTTTCAAAGGTTTGTATACTCACGATGCCATGCAGTGAGCAGTTGTCAGCACCCAGTCCTTGCTGATTAGGGATCCAGAACAAATTAAGGAACCGCTACCGTCGTTTAGACTGACTTGCCATGGCCAAGCTCCCGGAGACGCATCATCACCTCCGACAATTCTTAAGTTACCTGTAGCCACGCCACATGCTGACATAAGAGAAGAGAGTTAAACATGGAGAGCAAGCAACAAGAGCTCAAAGAGACTGCCTGCATGACAGATGTGACAAACATAAATTTTGGGGTTTCACTTGGTTGAGTCAGCAAAGAAGCTTTGGCGGTCACTTGAAGAACGTTCACGGACGTTTCTAAAAGTTTCCGTGTGGTTTTAAGATAGCAGCTCAGAGATGCTACATCTCCGGTTGCACGTGTCTGTCTGGGAGTGTTGATATAGCTACTTGTCAGACGGGAGTTCATTTTCTGCATGTAAGAGGGGGAAATGAAAGTTGATGCTTTAAGAACTTGTAAAGTTGGATGCTTACCTGGCGGCTGTGAACAACACCCTGAAAAATCAGAACAAAGGAAATATGTTAGCAAACTTGAAAGCCAACTCAAGACCAAAACTTTTAGTCAAACTTTAACTTAAATATTTATCTCTTTGACTAATTTATACATTTTAATCTGTTTTATTACACACACCTTGTGTTGATAACTGCTATACAAATAATGATAATTACGTGCATTTAATTGCACGTAACAAAAACAGACAAGATGTGAAAGCCAGTGCTGAAATGCTGATTCTTGTCCAAACTCGACACTTTCTTTCTTAAACTGTCCCAGCAGTTCATTTTAAATCTACTTTTGACGTGACATCTTTACCTCGGCATGCCTCACTGGATAACTTGAACTCTTTGAATTCTTTGGGTTCGTGCCTAAGTTGTCAAAAAAAAAACTGTTTTTCCTTCCAGAAGGTTTCACTGCGTTAGTTATTTTCACCCACAGTGACTGAACAGATATTGATATTCATGTCATTTGTGCCTCTTAAAGGAATGTTTTCCTTGCGACTGTCGCCAAGTGCTTGCACATAGCGGGAATTGTTGCGTCTCTGTTAATAATATTACGAAGAGTACAGTCTAGGCCTATTGTTTTATATGTTATACAACACTAATATTATAATAATAATAACATAATAATAAAGTTCTGGACTTTGCAGGTGATGGGAGGTAATATTAGTTAGATATTATTAGTGTCGATAATTCATCGTTGTTAAACAATGATGAAGAAATGGATAAAAAGAAAAGACACAAATGCAAATTATTGGTTTGATATCCCAAAATATGGAAATTCGAATTGATTTTGCTTTGCTTCGACTTTCATGCAGCAAAATATGAAGAAGCTTCTCGATTTAGAAGAGATGTTCATTCATCCAAACAATAATAAGAAACATTTGTTGCACTGGAAAGAAAAAAAAAAGAAACTTACCTTTGAAGAGAAAGATCAGCAGACTGACACCAAACAAGAAATGGAACAGAGCCATGTTAACTGTGTGAGCTTCAGTTTGTCCTCATCTTTAAGTACCGTGTCAGTCAGTCGTACCAGTCAGGTCCACCCACTGACTCATCCGTCCGTGAGCTTTAAAGAAACTCTGGATGGAAGAATCAAGTCAAACATGTTTGTCTCGACCCTCGTTTGTGTGTTTGAGGAAGAAGAATGTTGTGTAAGACGTGGAATCAAATTCCTCACGTTCAATGCTCAAGTTCAATTAAGACATTTTTTTTTGACATTCATCAGCTGATTCGCCTTCTTCAGAAATAATCAAGGTTCAAAATGTGGATCTGTGACCTCGAGGCCGTCGTGACGACTTTGGAGAAAGCTCGTTAAATAAACCCAATCTGCACGAATCTATTTGAATTTTCTATTTTAATTTTCCTGTGACTAACTGCAACTTTTCCCATCACTACCATCCATCACACATGATGTTTAAGTAACGTAAGAATGTAGCAGCACCAGTCTGCTCATTGTTCAGTTACTGTAAATCAAGAGGCTTCCTCTAAAAATGAATGAACAGACGAGAGCTGTCATTTCTATTTTGGTGACTACACTTCGCTGTTTTCAGCCTAATCAAACATTTTTCTTGGTGTTTGGGCACCGTGACCTTCTTAGATTGGACCGTTAAAGCTGGTTTTAATTGTGTCTTCTGAGGTATTTATAGGGGAGTGTTGCACTTCATGGAGAAATATAAAAATATTAAAATATTTGTATATAAAAATAGAAAAATCAGGCGTTCAGGATGTGGTGGCTTGGAGTGATACGCGTGATAAGCAGGAGTGAGCTGATGGTTGTCAGGAAAAGGTTTGGTTTGGTTCTTTATTAATTTCACAGCAATGTATTTCATAAACTGGCATGAATCTGACGTCACTGAGAGCTGCTTCCTGTCTGTTTTCAATTTCTGAGAACGGTTCAGTAGACTTGCATAATTTCAGGTTTACCGGACCGCCAAAACCGGAAATCTAGTGCATGTATCAACCTCTATGAATGTGCCAAAACTTGCCATGACATATTTACCTTGGCATGCCTCATCGAGTAACTCACTTCCTGTTCCAACTCTTTGAACTTCGTCCACCATGATCCAGGTTCTGCTTCGATATTTTATTTTAGATGTTTTATTATCATGCTGTAACTTATTAGGTGTTAATTCTGTGTCAGAACTTTTATAATTTTATTGTTTTACTCACTCTAAACAAGGTTGAGGTCACAATTTCAAACCAAACCACACCGTGGTCCTGCAGACAAAATTACCCAGAAATACCCAGAATTTGGGTATTGTTGTGTTTGCTAGCTAGCAGTCCTCGTGTTTTCTGTTTTTCTTGGTGCATTAGTGCTACAGTCTGTATAAAACATGGACGTAGTCTCTGGTGGGAGCTGCTGGATCTCTGTAAATATTATATAAAAGCGTACAGTCTAGATCTGTTTCCACTGTATAAATAAAACTGAATTGAATCATTTTGCTTCCCTGTTAAACAATAAGATGTTTAATTCATTATTATTAAACAATGATTGATGGATAAAAAAGAAAAGACACAAATCCAAATTACAGGTTAAATGTCCAAAAAAATGGTATTTCAGAATTAAAAGTAACTTTACTGACATTTTAGGGGCTTTAATTTTAGACGCAATTTTTTTTGCGCTAATCCAAAAATGGGCGGAGCCAGGATGGCAAAAATAGTGAGGTGCAGTGTTGTATTTCCACTCTTATTTAAGTTAAGCTTCTTCCATCTTTTTCCATTTAACAACAGTGACTGACAGTTGTCATGGCTACGAGTTAGCAGACAGCATCATGCGTATGTTTGTTTGTGTGTGTGTGTGTGTGTGTGTGTGTGTGTGTGTGCAGCAGGTTTTATCAATGTGTTTCTGTGCTGAGCGTTTCTCTCAGGGCTGTAATGGACAAAAGGCTGGCTGTCAACACCAACACGCTCAACATTGGCCAAGGCATGCTGTAATGGTGGACCCAATCACTTCCAGATGACGGACACGGAGTGTGTGTGTGTGTGTGTGTGTGTGTGTGTGTGTGTGAATTAGAGAGAGGAAGAGGGGAATATCACTTCATCGTGGAGGGAATTACCTGATTTATATGCAGGAAAGAGGGACTGGTGTAAGTGCACATGTGTGTATCTGTTTTCAAGTGTGTCACCATTAACAGAAAAGGAGTAGGAGTAGGAAAGGACACAAACAAGGAGAGGAAGCAAGGAAATTGTGCATAAGGAAGCAGGAGACGAGTAAGTTTCTGAAAAATCACATAACCCTCGCGCAAATTAAAGTTTAAACACTTAAATTTGTAAACAGTGGTCGTATTACTACTTATATATTTTCGGCCTGAACTCCCATTTCGGAGTTAGCTGCACGGCTAACTAGCTAACAGCAGCTAACAGCAGCTACGAACGACAAGTAAAGCCACATGTCCGTCAGGAAACTCTGTGAATCATTCAAAGTCAAAGCAGAGCAGGTGGAGGACGTTTTTTCTCCATAAATTATGATCAAGTTTCACCAAAATAAATGTATAAATTCATATAAGTCGTCTGCTTTTGTCCCGTAAACGGCGAGTCCTCCAGCGTCTATCTCTTTTCCAAACAGTAAACTGATCAACACCAATCATCCGTAATGTGGACATGGACTCTGACTCTGTGCTGTGAGCTCAAAACTTTCAAAATAAAGACGTTAAATTCACAAAACAAGTGAGTTTAGGAGTTTTTGGTTTTTGTTGGATCACAGATTCTCGTCTCCTCTCGGCTCAGCCGCGCTCGCCGCTGTCGGGGAAATAAACCAAAGTATTTATTGGCAGGCCGTCACGGCGAGGAGGGCTGCAGCTCTGTAGCAGAGAGGAAGGGATACGATAACAGAACACACAGTTCTGACACTGAACACATGGACCTGGACACCCTGATGAGTTCTGTGCGGCGTAGCCAAACCTCCTGCCACCAAACCCGATACCTGGCAGCCGCCCGGCTCTGCGGCTTGGACACGGCGTGAAGAAACAGTGTGTGTTTGCAAACAGCTCGCAGACCTGCTGCATCTTTTATTAACACGCCGTCCATTTGTTGTTGTTGTTGTTAGTCTGGTGTCACATTATGAATCATGGTGGTAGATTCATGATGATTGAGGAACTAACAAACATCAACAAGGTCACCAACAGCAGACATAGCAGCCAGCTAATATTACTGACTAGTCCAACAGCAGTCAGCCCAGCTCTGTCTGGCGTCTGTCTTTCAGCCTTTTATTTCACCAAGCAACGTCCTCTTCGCTCTCTCTTCTCCTCTGCCATTATGTCCATACAGGCTGCTGAGCTTTCGCTAACGGAGAGTGTGCAACACAAGCTAACGTTAGCTCAGAAATGGAGGCTGCTGACGTCAACAAACGACGACAACACGTCGTTTGTCCAAAGTCAGAGCTGACGTTACAGTAAAACATGCCACATTGTAGCATATTTTGATACGTTAGCGAGCTAGCAGTTCATCCAAGCTAAAGCTAACGTAACAAAATCCTGTCATGGTTGTATAACGTCATCTCAAAACACAGTCAGTTGAGTTGTTGTTGTGTTATTTAAAACTTTCTAAATGAGTTTAGCAGCTCATGTGACCCATGATACTAACTATCATAATGTATTGTCCCCTCCTGTTCTGGCACGACACTGGTTCTTCTTCCTCCTCTTCTTCTTCCTGGTGGTCCAAAACTCCTGTGGTACAAACATTAACACTCCCCCGGTGCTCTGAGCTCACAGTCCGGGCAGCCCGGCTAACAAACTGAGCTAACATTGGCTGACAGCAGCTAACAAACTGAGCTAACTGCAGCTAACAAACTGAGCTACCAGCAGCTAACAAACTGAGCTAACATTGCTGATGGCCGTCAGCAACCACGTACTTCTGTCTTTGTTTAATTTGGACGTGTGGACAGACGTCAGCGATGTCCTGCTCCAGGACCAAAGTAATCAGCGACAGTCAAACAGAATAATTCAGAGTGCTCGTTATAAATCTGTTTGTTTGACTCATTAGTCGCTCACATGTTGCTCACAAACATCTGCTCCTCCCGACGGCCTGTCAGCCAAGCCTCTGGGTTACTATGGCAACGAGGACTCTCGCATCCGCCTGCATCGTTCACCGACAACATTTCATAAACAGGCTTTGGCTCTGTGGTCGTGTTTCAGTGTAATCAACATAAGGCAGGTTATCAGTGTGTGTGTGTGTCCTCTATTTGCCCTCTTGAGTTCATTAGTGCCCTGTGTGAAGCTGCCCTGTCACACATCACACAGCTTTATTTACTGTTTGAGTTCGCTGCAGACGCTCAGAGGCCGTCATGGATTCAACTTTCAACCATCTCAACTGCTTAATTAAAGCCTCTGAGCAGATAACGATGGAGTCACATGCAGCATGAAGTCTTTATGCTGAGTTAAACAGACACGTTTACACCACCTGCTTCATTAAGTCCGTGCTAAATGCTCATCTGCAGACAATGTGCAGTCTGTTAGTCTGCGATGAGGCCACAACACTTCAGATTTTGCACCTACATGAGTACTTTTACTTTGTTTTGGCCGCTATCCTTCATGGATACAAACTTAAGTGTTAAAAAACTTGTACCAGGCTGTAAACATGTGTATTTCTGCTGTGAAGTTGGACATTTGGAGACTGACTCACGTCTGCAGCCAGCCTCAAGTGGACAAAAGCAGGACTGAACCACTGAATTAATGTTTATCTGAGCTGAAAAACATGCCAAGGTTTCTGCAATGCTGGATTATGGAGAAAAACAGAGAACCGAGGGTATGAGAGATTATTTGAGTCTTGACCTGAGACTAATATCTCCGTCTTTTCGGCAGTTAGCTGCTGGAAATTTTGTGACATCCTTCACTGTGGAGGCAGTTTAGAAGGTTGCTTAGACAGAGCTGAGTATCATCTGCGTAAAAACGAATAATGTGGCCGAGAGGAAGAACAGAACGAGACCAAACACTGAGCCCTGAGGAACCCCACAGGGAACGACAAGAGAAGCAGAATAGACGTATGACTGCTAGCTATCAGCTGCTAGCAATAAATTATTTATCAATCTTTAATAAACCTTTCAAAATAAAACATCTATGACACTCTAATAATAAAAATAAAAGTTACATAAACTCACATTAGTCTGGACCAAACCTCGCTAAGTGAGATGAAATTTAATTTATACGACATAAAAAAAAACAAAGTTTGTGTTTTTAGGAGTCAGCTGTGTGCGTAGGTGTGTTTAGCATCTGTTGTGTGTGTGTTTGTGTGTTTATGTGTGTGTGTGTGTGTGTGTGTGTGTGTGTGTGACCTTGTTTTGCTGCGTCAGCCTCACACACATAAACAAACATATTTTTACATACACACAACAAAATAATCCGACGTGACGTTTAAAAACCACACAAACACACAAACACACAACACACAAACACACACCGTGAACCGACATCAACGATGTGTGTGAGAGAGAGAGGGAGGTGAAGAGTAATCAAAGGAGAGAGGAGAGAGGAACAAGTGAGCGATACACGACAGATCAGACAAAGTAACAGACAGGTAGAGGTGGAGGAGGGATGCGTTGGAAAAGGAGGCGATTGCCGGCGCTGTCCGGGAGGAGAGGGGCTGATGAAGATGAGGAGAAGAGCTCAAACACCTTCAGAGTTCATTTATTTAAAGGTAGAGTGTGTGTTAGCGTGTGTTAGTGTGTGTCCGTCCTCTGCACGTGCTCAATTGGCTGCATGTTTTGCCGCATTCGTCTTGTCTCTGTTTTCAAACCTGACGGACAGTGAAGTAAACTGCTGCCAACTGTAGCTGCTGTTAGCTAATGTTAGCCTTGTTTGTTAGCCAGTATTAGCTCAGTTGTTTGCTCCTGTTGGCTAATGTTCCTTCAGTTCGTTACCTGGTGTTTGCTAATATTAGCTCAGTTTGTTAGCTGATGTTAGCTCAGTTCCATAGCTGCTGTTAGCTAATGTTAGCTTAGTTTGTTAGCTACTGTTGCTGCTTGTGTTTGATTGACTCAAAGTTGAAGTGTTTTCCTAAGTAATTAGCATCTGCTAATCAACATTTTTATATTATTTAATGTTTACTAGCGATTAATTTAATTTAAATTAAGGTGCTAGACTTGCTAGCTAACGTATCAAAATCGTGGTTTGCTAGCTCACAGTGGTCCAAAACGCCGTTAACACTCCTGTGGTGCTCTGAGCTCACGGTCCGGGCTAACAGACTGAGCTAACGTGAGCTAACGGCAGCTACAGTTGTTTGTTGGTCAGATCGGTGACATTTTGTGGTTTTGTGGACGTTTTCTTACAAACTGTTTATTTACTACAAATTAAATATCTGGTTGTTTCTTCTGAAGCTCGCTGCGTGATCAGAAATGAAACTGAAAGAATCCAGAGAATCGGTACGGCCGGTTGTAGCAACTCCACGTGGAGCCAACACAAACATGTTTTTCATACGAGACGACCCGTGTTCATCAAAGTGGGAACAAATCTATGTGGACACATTACCCAGACCGCGACACATGATGCTGGTTTAAATCATCCCACTATCAAACATCTGCTGCTCTGTTACGTACGTCTTCTTGGTCGTGGTCAGAATCATCTCTGGCAGCTCGGAGGCAGGAAATTGAATTAAAGCGACGGTATTTAATATGGCCTGGCAGCCGTGTCTCATTTTATAGCAATCATCAGCTCTCTTAACCAATCACTCGAGGTTTTTTTCTTGCCGTGTTCGCTCGTGGTTGGAACCGTTGGGTCTCCGTAAATCACATTATAAAGAGGTCAGACCTGCTGTGTACGGAAAGAGCCGTGAGATAACTCAATGGTTTAGTCGTCTTTAGATATTTTTAGATTATTTTAAAAGCCATTTAATCCACGTTCATACCTGCATCAGTAAGCGGATGCACCACCGTTAACAAGCTGTTTGTACGAAGATAACAAGCTCAACTCAAAAGTTTTTGTAGTTTTTCTGGTCTCTAAGATTTTAAACTGATTCTCTCACATGTCACTAACTTCTTCGTATCTCGAGTTCCCTGGAAGTTTTTAAAGAGACGGAGATGAGTGACTGACTCTTGGGCTCTCCGTCTGTCTCCATGTTGGGTCTGTCTTTGTGTGTCTGGTTGGAGCTCTCAGAAGAAGCAGCGTCTCACAGGCTGACATTTAAACGTTTTAAATGAGCTCTGTTGTCCGCGACGTCGTGTAAATACTCTGTTGTTGCAGCGTGTTCTCATGTGCTTTGACCCCCGAAATGCTGATGTGATTTTTAACGGGAAGTTTCTGCTCACTGTCACAGCTGCTGACATTTGAACTGGTATGTTGTGTTGGAGTCATTAATCCCAGTTTGTTAGCTGCTGCTAGCTAATGTTAGCTCAGTTAAATCGTTACTGTTTGCTAATATCTGCTCAGTTTATTACCTGCTCTAGACTAATGTTAGCCCAGTTTGTTAATTAATATAAGCTCAGTTTGTTAGCTGCTGTTAGCCTTAGCTCGGCTCAATAGCTGCCTTTGGCTAATGTTAGCCCATTTGTTAGCTCCTGTTAGCTAATGTTAGCTCAGTTTATTTGTTGCTGTTAATTAATGCTAGTTAGCTGCTGTTAGCTAATATTAGCTGAGTTCATTTGTTGTTATTGGCTGATGTGAGCTCAGTTCATTACCTGCTATTAGCTAATGTTAGCCCAGTTTGTTAGCTAATGCTACCTCAGTTTGTTAGCTGCTGTTAGCTTATATTAGCTTGGTTCAATAGCTGCTGTTGGCTAATGTAAGCCGAGTTGTTAGCTGCTGTTAGCACAGTTTGTTTGGTAATGTTAGCTCGGTTTATCGGTTGCTCTTAACTAATGTTCCCTCAGTTTGTTTGTTGCTCTTAATGGGTAATGTTAGCTCAGATTGCTCAGATTAACTAATTTTTGTCAGTTGCTGTTTGCTAATATTAGGTCAGTTCCATAAATGCTGTTAGGTAATATTAGCTCAGTTTGTTAGAAACTCTTATCTCCTGTTAGCTCAGTTCATTTGTTGCTGTTAGCTGCTGTTAGCTCCGTTTGTTAGGTGCTGTTGGACTAGTCAGTAATATTAGCTGCTGCTGTGTCTGCTGTTGGTGACCTTGTTGATGTTTGGCTGTTAGTAAAGTTGTCGACTCGCTGGTTCTTGATCAGAAGTAATGTAATCAGGACAAATACTCGAGTACAGCTGTAGTCATGGTTACCACACTGTGTTGCTTTAAACCTTCGCTGACCTTGAGCAGAGAAAACTGCTGAGTCAGGCAGCGAACATAAACAACAGACAAGTCTGTCATTGTCGTGCGAGGCTGGTCGAATAGTTTGCAACTTCCAGATGGGCAACATTCCCGAAACCTGTCCTGTTAGCCGCAACTATGCAACCACACACACACACACACACACACACACAGGCTAATAGAGAGTCTGATGAATGATGCGTGCCTTCACAGAGGGCATCATACTACAGTAACACTCTTTCATTTTTTTATCTGCCCACTCACCACTTCATCTCTCTTTCACTCTTCGACTTCCATTTTTATTTTCATGTCTTGAACCAGCTGGCCATTAGCGTAGCTTAGCATAAGGATGATAGAAACAGGTGGGGACGGTTAGCATGCCCCTGTCCAACACATCTACACTTTATTAGTTAACATTTAGCGTCATGTTTGTTTGTTTGATCCATACACAAACAGAAAAGCTTACACTCTTTATGCTAAGCTAAGCTAAGCTAACCACCTCTTGGCTCCTTGTCCACACTGATTGTACAGACGTGACTGGTAGTAATTAATGAGTTTTGTGGTGTTGCTAGGTAGATTCTGTTACCTTTAAACAAAACCTGTTTTCAGCTTTTATGCTAAGCTAACTAGCTACTGGCTGCATATTTACCATACAAACTTGAAAGTGGTATCAATCTCTTGATCTAGCAAGTCTAGCAACATGTTAAATGTGTTGCGAAAAAACAGTGGGTCATTAGCGTAGCTTAGCATGAAGCCTAGAAACTGGGTATGGTTAGCCAACATATATAAACTTAATAATTAACACTTTGCATCTTGTTTGTTTGATCCATACACAAACAGAAGAGAAAAACAACAACAAGCTAGTTTCCGGTCTTTATGCTAAGCTAAGCTAACAAGGCTGGCTCCTGGTCCAACTGAACGTACAGGCATGTAACATATCAATCTTCTCGTCTGACTCTCAGCAGAACGTTTTTCCAGATGAAAACTAAGTGTTTCTCGTTATGTAGCCTCTCATATCTTCTGAATGCATCCTCTAATTTTCTGTTATTTTCCACATCCTTCCACTTTCCTTTTCTCCGTGTTTGTTCCTCTGATCCACTGTGATTCTGTTTCTCTGCCTTTCATCTATTCTCTCGTTGCCCTCTGTCCTCTCTCCGACTGTCGATCACAAACTGGCTTCTGTCATCGCTCGGCAATCAGCAGAATGAGACGGAGGACGAGGGAAGACGAGTGAAACAAGAGACAGACGAGAGAGAGAGCGACAGTTTGACGAGGAAGAGAAAGACGCTGCTGGGAAACTCTGAAAACAAAGCAGACGTACAGTAACAGCCTCTGCAGCAAAACAAACAAACACTTTCAATTCGACACACTTCCTCTCCAAAGTAAACAACAGCGGGTCGAGTGAAGGGTAAAATCATGATGTCATCAGGGGACGCTTCGCTGTCATTGGATAATCCCCAGGAACTATTACCTGAACTTTAGTTACAGTAAAATTATATACGATACACTAATGTGCACTAAAGTTTGATATGACTGTAATATGATGTAATATTACAGATTCAATGCATGGAACATTTTGATACAGTGAATTCAATGCGATTTAATACAGTTCAATACAATTTGTTACATTGCATTACGTTGCTAACTCTAAATAACATACCCTGTTCATTAGGTACACCTCACTCGAACAAATAATTAATTAATTAGCCAGTTTTTGTAGCATTGCTAGGCAAATTCTGCACCTTTTGTGCTAAGCTAACGGCTACGTAGCCCACGGCGACGGTGGGGAGTGTCCAGAAAATGAAGTTTTTGAGTGTAAACACACGTGAATATATTAAAATAAGCAGCATCAGATTATCAGGTTCACCTCGAGTCCTTCAATAAATCGCCGTCTCGTCATGACGGTGTGTTTTCTGCGCTCTCTTTCAGTCTAGACAGACTGAGCAGTAAATATTGTGTAATCGGCCTCACATGCTTCTCTGCTCGCACGCTCTGTGTACGTCCACTGTCTGCCTCCCTGCAGCTTCATGTTTGATCTGAGAGACGTCACATGCAGATGAAGCTTCACGTCTTCACCGTCAGAGCGGACAAAGATCATGTTTGTTTACATTACTAAAATGATTTAGCTTCCTCCATCACCGTCCTCTTCACTCTGTGTATGTGTGTGTGTCCATGTGTGTGAATCCAGCTGCCAAACTTTCAGGTTGCATAACTGGTTTTATCAGGACTCAATGGGAAACTCCCCGAAGATTAAACTCCACGACGCTTTGAAGAAAGTTTGAAACAAAGACGTTAAATCATCTTCACTTCGTCTTTCTTCTTCTTCTTTATTTAATTTACCAGATTTACCAAATTAACATTTATTACTGAGGTTGTAGTTTGCTGAGCTGCATCACATGATGGATAATTATCAATAATAAACAATAATTGAATGAATAAATGAATCACTCTCTGACGGGATGAGCGTCTTTAAGTTTGTCGTGTTCACTCATCATCACTCACTGGAAGTTAAATCATCAGATGATTTTTATGTATTTTTACTGTGTTTTCTGGAGCTTCGTCGTCCAAATTTAGATTTTATTTTTAAAGCTGCAGTTTAAAAAGTTCAGAGACTTCAGTTTAAAATGTTTTTAATCATGTTTTCTTCACTGTAAATCATCGTTTTCATCCTTTTTTTAACATTTCACTTTGTTTTTCTTCCTGCTTGTCTCTTTTATTTTATTTTATGTTGTGGTTTAGTCATTGTTCATATTGTTTTTATGTCCTGTCATTATTTATTTTGCCATAAAGAAACAAATGTGACGTTTAAGGTGGAATAAAAAGTTGCAGTTCACATCTCGGCCACCAGGGCGCAGGAGAGGCCAGCTGTTGGTGCTGGAGTGTTTCCTCTGATGTCATCGCCGCCGCCTTCTTCTTCTTCTCTGCTCTGAAGCCTCTCAGTGTTTGTTATACGTTTAAAATATGTTTGTTTTTGGTTTGTGGTGATAAAAAGTGCCCTTCAAAATAAAAGTGATCACTCAAACTTTCAAAATAAAATAAAGAAAAGAGTTCACAGAAACAAACCGAGCTGATTAAAGCTTCGTTTGTTTCTCGTTAACGGACAGAAAAATATATCAGTGCGACTTTACCAAGTGTGTGTGTATGTGTGTGTGTGTGTGAGCAGCATTAAACAGAGAGGTGTCATTCTCTACATGTTTCCTACTTCCTTTCCTCAGTCCTCATTCCTCGAGTTCATGTTTCATTAACTTTAAGTGTGCTTTAAGTGTGTGTGTGCTCCATTCATTTCAATGGAAGCTGCTTAACGTAGAAACTTTAAAATTTCAATACTTTCCTTAGTTTTATTTGAGTTTTTCCCTAAATATTGTAAATATATAATCATCTGTTATTTTTATCAATGTAAACGTCTCCATTAAACAAAGGTCCTGTGGAGATGTTTTTTATTTATTTATTTATGTCTTCATACTTGTGTCATTTTTTGTCTTCCATACTCTAATTTAAGTTTCCATGAGACGGCGGTCCGTTAACTGAGAGTTTGGACTTAAACACGTGGTTCTGTTTCTAACCTCCGCCCTCCCTGCATCACCTCCGACCTCCCGTAATCCGTTCGCGTTATTGTCAGGAAATGACTCCTGCGAGGAGTTTGTCTTTGTTTTGGAGGCTGTGAGAACTCGCCCAGAGGACGGAGACAAAGATGAGGACCGGAAATTAAACCGCACAACGAAACATGATTTTACGTTCATGTTAAAGTTTCTGTTGTAAAAAACGGGCTTCATAATCAACCCTTACAAAATAAAAGCTCACAGGTCAAGCTGTAACTCAAAGGAACAGAAACAACAAGCTAAAACTCTCAAAAACATCAGAATAAACTAGAATAACTTCAGTGACTCAAGCTCTTTATATGATGTTATGTCTACGGAGGGTTAACCCGTGATAGAAGTCACATGTCGAGCTCATAATGACACCGTCACTTCACTGATGGAGGCTGATGGAGCTCTCAGTTCTTCGCCCCCCTCGGCGTGTCCCAGCAGTGCGTCTCGATGCCTCCCACAGAGATTAGGGCTGATTTCACAGTGTGGATTAAACCTCATCCCTGACTAAACTCATTTTTCCCTCAACAGAAGCTTCATTGAGAAGCACCGACCACCTCCAACACTCCTCCACCCGTCTGACCAGCGCTAATTATCTTTGAGCTGCTTCGTCATCACAAGAACCAAAATCTTTAGAACATGGACAGAGTTTAATGTCCACGAAGATTAACCAATTTTCTCAGCTCATGGAGGAATGTGTGACACCGAGAGGAAACCTCAAACGTCCACTTGAGGCTGGCTCCAGCAGTGAGTCAGTCTCCATAAGTCCCCATGTTCAAATGTCCAACTTCACAGCAGAAATAAACATGTTTACAGCCTGGTACAAAAAACAGTTTTGGTCTCTATAGCTAATTTCCCCGTTCATGACAACTGTACTGTACTACTCTAAGCTAACAGTAGGCTAATGCAAGATGACAAGCTAACTACAAGGTAAAACAAGCTAGCTACAAGCTAAAACAAGCCAAAACTAGCCAACAACAGGCCAAAACAAGGCTAAAACAAGCTAACAGCAGACTAAAAGAAGCTAACAACAAGCTAAAATAAGCTTACTAAAAGCTAACAACCAAGCAACAACCTCTGTGGTGGTAAAGAAAAGTTTTGAAAAAAACTGCAGTTCCTCAAACGTCCACTTGAGGCTGGCTCCAGAAGTGAGTCAGTCTCCATAAGTCCCCATATTCAAATGTTTACAGTCTGTTGTTTGTCTTTTCTTTTGTGCCTTCTCACTGTGTGTGTGTGTGTGTGTGTGTGTGTGTGTGTGTGTGTGTGTGTGATGTGGTTTCCCACGGTTCTCATCTGTTGCTGCGGTGATGTCAGCAGTCAGACCTCAGAGCGATGACATCGTCTGTTATTGTTGCTGTTGGGTTTAAAGTCGACACGAACCAGTTCATCTGATTCATCATTGCAGCTTCGCCCTTACTGAATACCCCTCACGTCGTCTGTCGGGAGCCTGAAACCTTCAAAATAAAATGCAATAATCACTTTACCATTGAATCATACGTTGATGCTCTTTTCATGTAACGCTGCATTAATAAATATTCATTTAAAATGACCTGGTTGCAGACTGCGGCACCAAAACACGGCAGGCTGGATCCTCTGTACGTCTCTATGCACGCTGGCTAACATCTGAGCTACCGCTACAACAGCAACAACAACAACAACAACAACAACATGACTGTTGGCATCAGAAGTTTAGATCCTCTGAGTTTAATCCAAATAAAACACAAGAGGTTTGGAAGTGTCTGAGCATGTTGGACACGATCCGGACGTCCGAGCAGGAATCTTCTGTTACATAAGAGTGTGTGGACAAATGATGAAACAATGTGTGTGTGTGTGTGTTTGGTCCAACTGACTGTCTGTTAGCTCCTGTTGATCCACACTGACCTGTGATCAGGTGAACGGTGTCTCTGTCATTCGTACGTCTGTTCTCACACTGTGTGATTTTGGGCTCCGGGTCAGGAGAAGTTAGCTCAGCTTGTTAGCTGCTGTTAGCTAATGTTAGCTCAGTTTGTTTGCTAATGTTAGCTCAGTTTGTTAGCTGATGTTAGCTAATGTTAGCTCAGTTTATTAGCTAATATTAGCTCAGTTTTTTAGCCAGACTGTGAGCTCAGAGTAGTGCTAGTGTGCTAGGACGAGCTGGTGTTGTGCCAGAACAGGAGCTGGGCAATACATAAGTTAATATCATGGGTCACGTTAGCTGCTCATTTGCTAAGCTATACATAACTTATCCACTTTTAGTGATGTTGCTGTGTTGTAGTAATATTAGCTGGCTGCTGTGTCGTGTGTTGATGTTTGGCTGAAGTTGTCGCCTTGTGTACGTAAATGTAAATAAAGCTTTAAATAAATAAAAACCTTGAGTTGTTAGCAGAAGTAAAAGATTCAGCTGTCGTCACACTGTGGTGTGAGAGCCGGGTTACATAAGGAAGTCTCTGGCTCTGAATCGAGTTATATAACTCTGGTTTGGGACAGATGATGTGGTCGTGGTGATGGAGGGGGACCAAGCGGGGTCAGGACGACCACGGGAAGGCGGAGGGAACATTTGGATATTATTTAATATCTGAGTCAGAGACTGAAAAATAACTCAGGAAAGACCATTTTTATGGATTTAATGAACTCTGAACTGATGCCAAACAGAAATATTTGGTTATTTCAGCTCATTTGTTGAGAGTCTGTGGGATTAAATAACCAACCAAGTCCATGATATCCTGACGTTCAGTTCACTGTGTATAAAACTGAACTCACTAAATGCCTTTGCTAAGGGACAGTGAGCAACACAAGCTAACGTTAGCTAAGAAATGGAGTCTGCTAACGTCAACAAATGACCGGCAATCACTGTGACACAGATTTCAAAGTCAAAGCTAACGTTACAGTAAAACATGTCACATATTTTGATACGTTAGCTAGCAATATTTCCAAGCTAAAGCTAACATAACAAAATCCTGACTCTCTGAGCTTGATGCCTTATTTATGGATGCGTTATTTATACCTTTACAGACGAGTTTAGCAGCTAACGTGAGCCATGATACTAACTTATGTATTGTACGGCTCCGGTTCTGGCACGACACCGGCACCTCCTCTCACAACGCCTGTGGTACAAACACTAACACTCCCCTGGTGCTCTGAGCTCACAGCCTGGCTAACAAACTGAGCTAACAGCAGCTAACAAACTGAGCTAACATTAGCTAACAAACTGAGCTAACATTAGCTAACAGCAGCTACAGTTAGCAGCAGATGTTGGAGTTGCTGCTTCAGTGTTCGGGGGTCACTCTTTCAGTTTTTGGCTATCTGTAGCTGAACGAATGGACAAGCCTGGGAACGTTTTCCTGCACACACACACACACACACACACACACACAGCTGTTCATTCCTTACAAGACCGGTCATCTCTTATATCACACACACACACACACATTTTATATTTGACGTTTAACCGCTCAAGAGACATTACCAGATGCTTCTCGTGGGAAAGCGGCTGTTGCTGCTCGAGTGTGGAATCAAGCCCAAAACACAAATAAATATACACACATATATATTAGTTTGTGAGTGTTTGGCATCGATCAAAGAAGCAACACCTTCAGTTTTAGCTAGCTAAAGCTGCTATGTCACGTTTAACATCAGATCATCAGTGCAAAACTTCACGTAGCGTCGCGTTTAAATGTTCCATCAGTGAAAAGCCGCGTTGTCTTCGAGACAAAGGATTTGTCTGGAGGAACTCTGATATATTTTAATGCCTCACACATTTTCTTACAGTAATCTGGCTCTTTGGGAGGGCGGATTAGCAGATTAACCGCCTCCAGCAGCGCTCACACACACACATACACCCACATGCATTAATGCAAACTTGTGACATTAATGGAAGCTTAAGACTGAAGACGGCAGGACAATATGTTGTATGTCTGAGGATTAAAACTTAGAAATGTTGGATTTTCTCTCTTTTTAATGACACGTGCAAACAAATCGAGAATCTGTGACATTTGTAGGGCCGAAAGAACGAGATCGCGGACGCAACCGGCTGAAATCAGCTTCCTCCATCAGGTGGATGCCAAAACTCCACACGAGGCTGTTTTGGTCCATCCTCCTCACGACTCCGCTAGGACTTGGTTGTTGGTTGTTGGTTGTTGGCTGTTTTTACGGGGTGTTTTATTTTGAAAATCCACCAGATTCTCTTCTGTGTATGACTTCATGTCAGCTCGAGCTGCTCCGTGCAGAATGAAGTGGGTTTCTTGTGGCGTCTGTCAACAGTATTCTCGGGTGAACCGAGTGGAGAACCGCTGCTGCTGGGGTTTGAAACATCGACTTGAACGGCCGTGATTGCACACGCCAAGTGTCACCAGACCCAGAACCTGCTGGAGGGAGTACGTAGCCCACCTGGGAACACCATGGGATTCTCCAGGAGGAACTCGATTGGTTGCTGGATAGAAGGACATCTAGAGCGTCCTGCTAATCCTGCTGCCACCACAACTCAACCCCGGATAAAAGCAAGGAAATGGACAGATGGAATCGAATGAACGTCCAAAATCCAAAACACTCAGTTCAGCATCATATATGACAAAGTAAAGCATCAAATCCTTGTAATCCAGGACCTGGAATGTACGTAAAAATGATTGAAACCATTATTCAAGTAGCAATTTTCACCTCCAGTGTAGAGGAATGTTTTGGACACATTGTTTTAAAGTGATAGTTTATAACGTCTTCAGCAAGTGGAACAACAACTAGACTGTGGTTGGGTTTTAACGATGTTGGTGGAGGGAGCTGTCCGCAATCTCGCATGGGGTGTTGTTGGGTTCAGTCCATGATTGAGGCCAAAGATTCACATCGTTTCCATACTTCAAGTCATTCAGAGCGAGAATGCTTGGCAGGAAGTCAAACACATTCTCAGGGAGCTGAAGGCGCAACCCTGTGGTGGGGAGTGTTCAGTATGTTGGCCTCAGGATTGTTTCTCTGCGGGAGGTGATGTGGTTCTTTTGGCTTCATCAACTCGTGACCTTCAGCGTTCACGGCGTAGATGGTTTTTTGGGATGAGATTGGATTGTGTCCAATGGATTGGTTGCAGTCTCGGAGCCGTAAATCACCTTTCCATCTATGAACCGGGTTCATCTTCACAGGTGCTGCTGAGCTCTGCTTGTTGGGCTCTGGTCTCCTTTGCTAAACAGACAGTTAGCAACACAAGCTAAAGAATGAGATTGCGGACATAACCGGCTGAAATGAGCTGCCCCACCAGGAACGTCTCTTTCGGGGACACTGTTTTTGCGATATCGTGGCTAACGTTAACTTGCTTGCTAATGTCAGCTAATTGCTAGCTAGCTAACGTATCACAATCCTGTCTTGGGTGGATAACGTCAGATAACTCATGCAGACTCCTGGTTTGCTTGCTAATGTTATCACTTGTAAAACACTATTAGTGAACAAGCTAACTTACTGGACATACTGTCCAGCTCCTGTTCTGGCACGACACTGACAGTCTCACAGTCCGGGCAGCCCGGCTAACAAACTGAGCTAACATTAGCTAACAGCGGCTAACAAACTGAGCTAACATTAGCTAACAGAACAATCAGTCGTAGATTCACACATTTGTGAGTGTGTGATGATCACAGTGTAATCTCTGAACACACACACATTGAGATATTTAATAATCTGTGTGTTCGCCCTCGCTCTGCGTTAATCATTAAAGAGCAGTTAATTACCCATAATCCACTCTGGGCCAGATGTCTGCTCTGTTGGCGTGATGTGTTTGTTTGTGTGTCACCAGTCGCGGTGACCTTGTCTCACCTCTCGACTTCTCTCGCTTCCTGTCATCCTTTTGTTGACACTTTGTTCGACTCCCTCTCTCCTCCCTCCTTCTCTCCTCCCTCCTCCCTCCTTCTCTCCTCCCTCCTCCTCTCCTCTCTCCTCTCTCCTCACTCTCACTTCGGTTCACACTCACTTGGACTCTGAGTTGACTTGTTGCAGTTCAGTCGTCCGTCTGAGCCACTGTAAGGTACTGTGCTCCACTCGTGTGTTTGTATGTTCATACATGTAACACGTGTCACTGTGAGTCTTGCAGACTGAGTCTTGCAGACTTTGAGCTGTGATTTTTATCTTTATGGTTGTTTTTCTGGTTTAACTTGTTGATCTCGTGGTTTTATTTTACAGCTTTCAGTTTTATCTGGGTCAGCTCGTCCTAAAGTCCGCATGCAACCAAAAGCAGGTCAGATAAGGAGCGACCGCTAGAGCCAGAAATATACATCCTTACGTTGATTTCTATGCTTTTATTTTGGCGGGTTTCCATCCGGTTTCCTCTGTGAATCTGAAAATGTTTTTTAGAGTTTACAGTCTCATGGAAACTGTCAGGTTGTGTTGCAATCATCATCGGTAAACAAATGCATTTACCCGAAGTTCGCCGAAGAGTCAGCAACTGGCGACTTTTCCACGTATAAGATGTTTTCTCATATAAGTAACAGAGACACAACTTACTATTACATTACTGTTTGTTATAATGTGGGTTGCATAATTACCATAGATAAACAACAAAGGATATACGCAGCTCTGACTGCCCAGGCGGAAGCTGTTTTCTGAGGGAGGAAGTTTGCCGAAGAGTCGGCAGGGAGGACTGAGCTGGTTTTGGTGACTTTCCCACATAAATCTGAAAATCTTTTCTTATTTAAGTTTTGTTAATCTGCTCACATTTCGTCACATCATCGTAGATGAACAGCCGGACTTAACCGGAGAGTTCGTCGAAGAGTCGATGGAGAGAACTGACTTCACCACAAAAGTTCAAAAGTCTTTTCTCATACAACTTGCCAAAGACGATATGTACTACTGCAATGCTGTGTGTTCAAACAATGTGGGTGATGTTGAAATTTCATGACATAATCACTGTAGATAAACAGCCGGACTTAACCAACCTAACTGATTCTCACTGATGCGACAGAGTTCGCCGAAGAGTCGTCAGGGAGGACTGACCGGGTCGTGGCGACTTTAACACATAAAATAGGTGAAAAGCTACAAATGCTACATGTTTGTAAAATTAAGGAGGAAGTTCTGATTGTCAGTTTCTTTCTGTTTCTTTGATTGAGTCACGGAAAAATGCTCATTTGCGTGACGGTTCTTCCGCAACAATTGGAGAAGTCAACCAAGATTTTGAGGGTTAAAAAATAAGACTCTTTGAGAATTAAAGCCAAGAAGAAGGTCACAGTCTTTATTATTCTTTAATTTCAGGGTCATCAAAATTCACGACACGTTGACGTGTAAGGCTTCAACTTTTAACAGTCGGCAGCATGAAGGAGGTTTCACAGTTTCTGAACTCAGCTAGAGCTTCCCGTCCTTAAATAACTTCGACACATCAACCATGTAAAAATAAGAGGCGCTGCAGAGACGTGAAGTTATTCAGACAGGTTAAACACTGAAGAAATAAATTGTTGCAATGAACCTTTTCTTTATTTCTTTGAACCGGACAAACCAGTCGAACATTTTCGGTGTCGTTTTTCTCCCTTTGAAGAGAAAACGTGATCAAACAGCACGGCGGAGGTAAACAAAGCTCCAATACTTTCCTTTGTCTTGTTTCGATGCTTCAAAGCGACCACAAGCTTTATTGTGAGAAGCTTTTTGGCTCTTCATCCACATGCTGCATTGTTCTGCATGTTAGTTCAAGGTCGGGCTCCTCCGGTTCACGGGAACGAGATAAGAGGACAGTAAATATTATGAAGTGAGATTCATGCAGCAGACGGGGAAGGACGGATCGTTCTGGTCATGACAAGTTAAAAGATGTTACGGAGAGGCTGAAGACGGACATGCTCGTGTGAAACTGATGCAGCCAAACAGCCGGCTCTGTTCACTCCCCTCTGGGGACGCAACGCCGTTATGTAAGCGGCGGGATCGAATAAAAGCTTAAAAAAAAAAAAAAAAGGAGAACGATGGTTGTGTGAGGCCGACAGATGAACCCGGATTAGTGAAGCTTTATGTTTGTTAAAAGAGAATCCAGCAGATGCCAGAGAATATTAAATATACACACAGAAGAGGCTTGACAGCTTTCCAAATGAGTTTAGCAGCTAAAGTGATCCGTGATACTTATATATCACCCAGCTCCAGTTCTGGCACGACACTGGCTCCAAGACAGTTGCTGTACAAACACTAACACTCCCCCGGTGCTCTGAGCTTTGTTAGCCTAGCTAATAGCAGCTTACAAACTAAGCTAACAACAGGTAACATGCTGAGCTAACATTAGCTATCAAACTGAGGTAATATTAGCTTACAGCAGCTAACAAACGGTGCTAACAGCAGCTAAGAAACTGACCTAACAGTATATAATATAGAAATAAATAAATAAACAACACTATGTTCTCCGACCTGAAGAAGACTTAGTTTAAAGATGCTCTTGTTTCTAAATTAAGAAGTTTTTTTGGTCTATAATTGATCTAGATCTGTCCGCGTGGGTGTCACATCTTTTTCTCGGCTGTCTCGGCTCGGCGCCTCGTTCTGTCAGCTGTTTGTCAGGAGGTGTGATGCAGCAGTAAAGACGACGAGGATGGAGGAAGGATGGAAGAAGGATGGAGTAGATTTATGGAGGCAGGTTCACTGTCGTTACGGATCATTATAAAGACATAGAGAATATATAAACACTGTTTTTAATGTCTAATATTCAGATTAAGTGACTACAGAGACAAAAAACATGAAAGATTTTGTCTTTAATTAACATTTAATGACATAAAACAGCTGCTTAAAGCTACAACTTTAACACTTTATAGCTTAGGTTTTGGATGGCACCACGCTAGCTGGTTAGCTTCAGCTTATGTTAATGCCTGTAGCATGAGTAGAGCTACAAACTGTGCAGTTTATAACGGATGAGTGTGTACTCGGCTCAGTTTGTACTCGATTACACACACTCAGAGTATTTCCTCGCACACTCGGACCTCCCTGCCTTTCATCCGCCGTCCTCTGGTCTTCCTCATTCGGTATTCTCCACCACTCCTCTTCATCTCGTTCCCTCTGCCGCTCACTTCACTTTCAATTTCTCTGCCTCCGTCTGAACACGCCGTCTTCATTTATTCATTCCTCTGCTCTCTCTCTCTCTCCGTCCTCTCCTGCAGTCTTCCTCCATCACTGCGGTTACATGATGTGGACAATAGTATGCGGACACCCAGATGTGTTTTTTGATGAATTCTCTTGTGTGTTTATTAGAGATGAAGCTCGATAAGAGATGCTCCCCCCCGGCGTGCCTTCTGGCTTCATCCTGGTGTTGCAGACAGCTAATGTTACTTACTGCTCCAACAGCAGTCAGCCGTTAGCTTGATGTCTGCTAACGGCATCGCTACATAAACATAGTGAGTGGATGTATTATTTATAGCTTCCCACATGAGTTTAGCAGCTAACGTGACTCATGATACCAGCTCTGGTTCTGGCACGACACCTCCTCTTCCACTTCTTCCCAGTGGTCCAAAACACCTGTGGTACAAACACTAGCTCACGGTCTGGCTAACAAACTGAGGTAACAGTAGCTAACAGCAGCTAACAAACTTAGCTAACAGCAGCTATCAAACTGAGTGAGCACCAGCTAACAAACAGTAAGGTAACATTAGCTAACAGCAGCTAATGCACTGAGGTAACAGTAGCTATCTGTAGCTAACTGAGCTAACATTAGCTAACAGCAGCTAACAAACTGAGCTATCATGAGCTAACAGCAGCTACAGCTGGCAGCAGTTTACTTCACTGTCCATCAGGAAACTCTGTAAATCACAGACACCTGATTACAGATCAGTGTGTCATGACTTCAGTGGACGGTGGTGTCTGCAGACTTTTGTCCTCTCTCATCGTCTCATCTGTTTTCCGCTCACATACTGAATACCCCTCCCCTCACTCCTCTTCTTATTGCTCGCTCTACCTCTTCCTCTCTCTGCGTCCTGATTGGCCGCTTCCTGCCTGGCTCTTTATGAATTGAACAGCAGCGGCTGGATGCGACTGGCTGGAAGCTAATCAACACACACACACACACACTGACACACACATATCTACACACATGCTTATCGACAACAGCCGAACCTTTCATTGAACCACACACACACACACAGCGACACACAACCTGCTTTGTCAACAGCTCACGTAGCGCACCGCACTCAGGCGAACACACACACACACACACACACACACTTCCCTCTCTCTCTCTCTCTCTCTCTCTCTCCCGTCTTCTGTCACTCTCTCGTTCGCCCTCAGCCGCAATCACACGCCGAGCTTCACACACACACACTCACACACACACACTCAGATATCGACATGCGGTCACACACTCTGGGATGATGCAGGCGGCTTCAGAGATGCTGTGACGCTCTCTCACACACACACACACACAGCAACACACACACAGTTTGTCGGGTTGTCTCGCATGCTTTAACACACACACACACGCTCACACACTCGGTCATCAGTCAGTCGTCGGTGTGTGTGTGTGTGTCGGTGATGTTTTGGGACAGAAAGAACAGTATGGGAAACTCCCAACGCCGGCCCAAAGGAAGACACAGACCCAAACCATCAACAGGTAACGTCTGTCTGTCCACCTGTCTGTGTGTGTGTGTGTGTACAGCTGTTCCATTGTTGCGTTGTCCGTCCAGACGTTTACTACACTCGTCTGTCCGGTCCGTCGTTTAACGGACGCATTTGTTCAAACGTTCGCCGGTTCTCGGTGTGTCTCGTTCCGTCGTCTGTTCGTGGATTTTCTACGGTCCGATCTTCTTCGACTTCAGCGTCCAAAATGTCTCATTCAGATGTCTTGTGTCTCTGTTTTCACGTCTTCGTGAATCGGACACACGTTCATTCACATGTTCGTCTGTCGATCTATCCAAACATTTCTCTTCAACATTCATTGTTGCGTACGTTTATCTCCTGATGTCTTTGTCCAGAATGTCTCATGTTCGGGTGTCTTGTGTGTCTCGTGTCTCTTGTTCCGTCCATCGTCTTTCCTCCGTTGAGCAGACATCCCTCCATCCGTGTTCGTAGGTCGATTCTCTCGATCTGTTTGTGGATCTGTCCAAACGTTTCTCCTCAGTCTGTTTGTCTTTCGTTGTCTACGTCATTGTTGCGTACTTTGATCTACCGATGTCTTTGTCCAGAATGTCTCATGTTCGGGTGTCTCGTGTTCACGTCTTCACACATTGGTCCACACATCTACGTATCCACGGATCTATTCAAACCTTTAAGACAATTCATTCTTCGATTTCTGTCCCTCCGTCCAAAATGTCTAGAATGTCTCGTCCTCAGGTGTCTCATGATGGATGGAGATCCATAAACATTTCGTCCACGTATCTGTTCGTGGGTCGATTCTCGATCTGTCTCGTCCGTCCCTCTATCGTCTGTCCAAACGTTACATTACTACAGTCCGTTCTTCAGCGCGTTCTTCTAATGTCTTCGTCCAAAATGTCTCATCCTCAGGTGTCTCATGTGTCCACGCGTCTCTTCTCATTCATTTATCTGTCCTTCGTCTATCTGACACCCATCCGTTCGTCCATATATCTTTGTATTCATGGATCTGTCCAAATGTTTCTCTTCAGTCCGTCCACCCATCGTTACGTACATTAATCTCCCGATGTCTTTGTCCAAATCGTCTCATGTCCACCTATCTCTCTTCGTCCGTTCATCCTTCCTTGGTTTCCGTCCATACATCCATGGATCTATCCAGATATTTCTCTTCAGTCCGTTCTTCTTCAGCAGTCTTTATGTCCAAAATGTCTCATCCTCAAGTGTCTCCACCTCAGGTGCCTCAGGACGTCTCCGTCCATCAACATTTCGTCCAGGTATCTGTTTGTAGGTCTTTTCTCGATCTGTCTTCCATCATCCATCATCTGCTGATGGATCTGTTCAGACAGTTTGTTCTTCAGCAATCTTTTGATTTCCTCATCCGTCCGTCCAAAATGTCCCAAATGTCTCATTCACGTGTCCATTCATTCAACCATTGTTGCATACGTTCATTCATCTTTCTTTCGTTTATTGGACATCGCTTCATTCACACCTTCATCCATGTGTCTGTATCTTTACTACAGTCTGTGCAACAGTCTTTAATTTCCTCAGACGTCCATCTGACATGTCTCCTGTCTCAGAGACAGGAGACATGTCAGATGGACATCTGTAACTTTACGTTTATATTCAGACGTCTCCATCATCTGTTCAGTCGTTCAAGCCGTCAAACATGTTTCACATCAGAGCGTCTCAGGTTCATTCGTTCATCTTCATCTGTGATTCTGTGTGTGTGTGTGTGTGTGTGTGTGTTCACGTGACAGTTGTATTTTCACTGCCGAGCGTCTCTTTGTGCGCACACACACACACACTCAGTTTTTACGTCTCACACACTTCACACACCGCGGTCACATGCTGCAGTCTCGTGCACGCTTCGTGTATGTGTGTGTGTGTGTGTGTGTGTGTGTGTGTGTGTGTGTGTGTGATCGCTCAGCTGGACGGGATTACCGGTGGGCTCTTTAATTATCTCTGAAGGCGAGCGAGGTAGAGATAGTACGATGCAGGAGAGAGAGAGAGAGAGAGAGAGAGGACAGCTCGTGTAAATCTGCAGCGTCGTACTCGCTTCCTCCTCGAGGAGGGAGGAGGTGAGGAAGAGGGTGATGGAGGAAGAGGAGGTGGATGTTGCATCAAACACACACACGCATGCAGCGATGTGTTGGTGTGATTCTGCAGAGTAAACACACACACACATGCTTGTTGTCTTTATACGCACATACCCTGGAGGTGTGTGTGTGTGTGTGTGTGCACGATACGTTTGACCTTGACTTCAGTCAGCGCGTTTATCGCGGTGTGATCGAGGTTTAGTGGCTAACTCTCATCCTCTTCGCTCTCTTCTCCTCTGCCATTATGTCTGTAAAGGCTGCTGAGCCTTTGCTAACAGACAGTGAGCAACACGAGCTAACGTTAGCTCAGAAATGGAGTCCGCTAATGCCAACAAACAGCTACAACATAGAGTAGTGTAGAGTAGAGTAGAGTAAATGTTAGCTTGATGCCTGTTGACGGTATCACTAACAAAACACAGTGAGAGGATAGGTTATTTATAGCTTTACAGATGAATTTAGCAGCTAACGTAAGCCATGATGCTAACTTATGTATTGTCCAGCTCCTGTTCTGGCACAACACTGACGCCTCCTCCTCTTCTACCTGGTGGTACAAACACTAACACTCCCTTGGTGCTCTGATCTCACACTCCGTCTAACAAACTGAGCTAACATTAGCCAACAGCAGCTAATGAACGGAGCCAACATTAGCCAACAGCAGCTGTCAAACTGAGCTAACATTAGCGACCAACCACAACAAACTGAGCTAACAGCAGCTAACAGCAGCTATCAAACTGAGCTAACATTAGCTAACAGCAGCTATCAGACTGAGCTAACATTAGCTAACAGTGTTTTGGTTGATGTTTCTGCTGCTGAGCAACCGTTGCCCTGGTGATCACCGATAGCACTCGAGTTTCTGTGTTTAAAAATACCAACAACAACACAAACACACACAGGTTCATTCATACATTCTCAGATGGATGATGTCATTTTCAGCAAAGCCAGAGAGGAAATATGAAGTGTGTGTGTGAGATAATTGAGGCGAGGAGGAGGCGAGATATGAGATGGAGAAGGAGAAGAGGGAGTGTGTGAGTGAGGCTGCTGCTGCCATGGCAACCGTACAGGTGTTAAAGCAGGTCAGCTGAATGCTGGTCGGCAGGCAGCCAATGACCAACAAGCGTGTGTGTGTGCGTGTGTGTTCAGTGATTTGTCCATTCATTAAGAGCAGTGTGTGTGTGTGTGTGTGTGTGTGTGTGTGTGTGTGGCCTGCTGATCTGTTTGCAGCATGGCGGGTGTGTCTCAACACTGTGATGACAACAACGACAGACTGAAGCAACTTTTAGATGATGTTGATGCTATTTGATGTTAGCTCAGTTTGTTAGCTGCTGTTAGCTAATGGTAGCTCAGTTTGCTGTTAGCTCAGAGCTCCCAGAGTAGTGTTTTGGACCATGGGGAATAAGAGGAGGTGCTGGTGTCGTGCCAGAACCGGAGCTGAAAAATACACAAGTTAGTATCATGGGTCACGTTAGCTGCTAAACTCATTTGAACTCACTTTGTTTTAGCAATACCGTTAGCAGGAACCTCAAAGGTGGAGGCAGCATTAATCATCACCTCTCTCTGGAGGTGGAGTTCTGCAAACTCAGCGCCTCTCCGACACTCTGACACTCCGCCCTCCGTGGTCTCCTGATATCAGGTATTAATAACAGCCGACACAGACCATGTCGCCTTAATTCTTCTTTTGTTTGGTCGTTTCTTCCCTCCATTAGTCTCCATGTGTCTTTGGTCGGTTGCAGAGATGGCGTACTCGAAGAAAACCGACCTGAGAAACAGTTCAACAAATCAAACTAACCCAACGAGATTTGGAGGATATTAGCTACACACACATACACACACAGTGTGTGAGTGTGTTGGTCACTCTTGTCACCTCCAGTGTTTACAGGAAGTTAAGTGCTGGCGAGAGGAAGGAAGTCGAGCTGCAGCGACAATAGACGAAATGTGATGGAGGAAAAGAGGCCGAGAACATTCAATGTCGATAAAACAGGCGACATGTTATAACACAAAATATTAATAATGTGTTTTAATAGAGACCAAAACTGTTTTTTGTACCAGGCTGTAAACATGTTTATTTCTGCTGTGAAGTTGGACATTTTAACATGGGGACTTATGGAGACTGACTCACTTCTGGAGCCAGCCTCAAGTGGACGACAAGAGGAACTGCAGTTTCTTACTTATGATCAAAAACTTATAGGCTACCAAATGAGCAGCTAACGTGATCCACTGTATTAACTTATGTATTGTTCAGCTCCGGTTCTGGCACAACATCGGCTCCGCTCCCCGTCAGCATTCCCTGTAAACCTCCTCCTCTTCTTCTTCTTCACGGTGGTCCAAAACTCCCATGGTACAAACACTAACACTCCCCCGGTGCTCTGAGCTCACAGTTCTGGACAGCCTGGCTCACAAACTGAGCTAACTTTAGAGCTAACAGCAGCTAACAAACTGAGCTAACATTAGCTAACAGCCACAACTGAACAAGTATTAGCCAACAGCAGCTAACAAACTGAGCTAACATTAGCTAACAGCAGCTACAGTTGGCAGCAGTTCTTTTTATGGTCTAAAGTTGCTCCGTGCTGCTTCGAGGTGGTCGGTGGAGGAAGTGTCAGGAGGAAAAAGGAGGAAAGAATAAAAAAAGGAGGCGGAGGCACCGTCAGCTTCCTCCTTTTCTCCTTTCCTTTCCTCTCCGAGCACGAGAGGAAACTTTCCCTCCACTCTTTTCTTTCTTTCTGTGTTGTATCTTTTCGCCTGCTGACAGCCTGAATGAGTCACTGGGTTTACCTCAGTGAGCAGCCGGCCTCTCCTCCTCACTCCTCCTCCTCATCCACCTCGCCTCCTCCTCCTCCTCTTTCTCCTCTTCAGTTTACATGTGTGAGAGTTTCTGTGCCGGACGGCATTCAGGAAAACAGACATGGAAGTTTTCTGGGCCAGGTCAGGTAAGAGAGCCGGGAACACTGCGCGATAAGACTCAGGAATGTTAAGCAGAGGTTGATGTGACCGTGAACATGCGTGTTGCGTGTCCGTTACTTGTTGTTTTCCTGCTTTGCTCTGCAGCATCATAGTTTCTGGATAAAGTGGGTGTGTTGACGTCTGGTGTTGAACTTTTCGCGTGTTTTGAGGGAGGCAGCGGTCGTTACACTCGCTGTTTGACGTGGAGATGATGAATTTCACAAGTTTTTTTTAACGTTCACGCGGAGGGAAATATTCAGCCGTGGCTTCAAAATGGAAATATTTCAACCTCTCTCTGGAAACTTTCCACTCGAATTTAAAATAAAAGTTCTGCGGGAATCAAACCTGATCTGGTTTCACGTCAAACAGTAAACATATGTCCACACTTAGAGCAGATTGAAGCGTGCACATGTATGTTCATGTACGTGTCTGAAAGGCTCTTTTGTACGTACGTCTTCGTTTTCGCCTTCGAAGCTTCTTCACGCGTGCCCGTTAAATCGCGGCGAGGTCAGCCGAGGTCATCTGTAGGAGTGTGTGCTTGTTGTGTTGTATTAACACACACACAGACACACACACATTAGTTGGGTTGACTGTGCTGCTGAACGTGCATTTTGACTCTGGCTTGTGGTTTTGTGCTCAGCTACAATGGTTTCCAATAGAGCAATTATTATAATATCCAACACACACACACACACACACACACACACACAGACACACACACACTGAGGTTTAGTTTCGACCATTTTACACTCCACTATGGAAAAATAAAGCAAGACACGAACCATGACACACACACGGTGCCATAGTACTTCTTCTTTGTAGTACATGGTGTACTTCCGGTAGTGTTAACGGGGTCTGGTCATGGTGGCAGCAGGTTTATCAACATTTGCCACCTCCTCCTGGAGGTGTTCCCAGGCCAGATGGGCCACCAAGTTCTGGGTCTGTCCCGGGATCTCCTAACCAGTTGGACGTACCTGGAATACCTCCAAAGGAAGGCGCCCAGACCGTGGAGGTAGCTCATTTTGTTCTCGTTCTCTGACCAAAGGTCATGACCGTAGGTGAGGGTTGTAACGTGGATGGACCTGAAGATCAATCTTCCCTACAATGGTCCAACGCCGCACCAATCCCACGGTTCATCTTGCGCTCCTCACTCGTAAACAAGACCCCGAGATACTCCTTCACTTGGGCCTGAATACCGGAAGATCTTCCCCATAATGATCCGATACAACGTCAGCAGCACTGCCAACACCACAGCAACCCGCCGGTCCAGGTTGCGCTCCATTTTGGCATCACTCGTAAACAAAACCCCAAGTTGCTTGAACTCTTTTACTCGGGGCAGCAACTTGCTCCCAACCCGGAGGGATCATTTGCCCGTTTTCCAACAGAGAACCACGTCATCACGTATTTTTCAACCGCTAGCTAATACTGAATCTACGGGTGGACCATTAGCGCCAACATTTGACTGCCAAAATATAAATATACGTAAATATTGTGTTGTTCAGCATTAGCAGCTTCAGAGAGTAGTGAAAATGGTGACCATTGGAAGCAAGAAATGTCCAGCATTGAGCACTGCATTAACTAAATTCATGTACTCAAAATAGCAAATATAAGTATGTCAGTATGTGAATAGAGAAGCCTCGATGCAGTATTTCACATCCTTATAAATCAGGCTCACGTCCTCGATAGCGCCCCTCTTATCTCTCTTCGTCTTCCTCATTCTCGCCCTCGCCGCCTCACAAGTTTAATTTGAAGATGAAAGGCAAAAAGAAATCAAGTCTCATCGAGTTTTTATGCAGATGAGTTTCTAAATGCGGCGCCTTGATCGGCTGCAGCTCGTGATGGATGGAGTGACGGGGTGTGAACCCGAGGAGTGAAGGCGAGGAACGAGAGGAGGTGAAGAAGGAGAAGGAGTTCATGTTAGGGGGGGAAGGGCAACAAGGAGTAAGGACAGGTTACATAAGAAACAATGGAAAGAGGGAGCAGGTCATTTGTTCATAACGACAGGGTGATAAATCTTATGTCCCCACACTGCACTCCCAACACATATGTCCCCTTTTGGCCCCTCAAACCAATATATAAGGCTGATATTTGTACCTATCTGCTGATTGGCTGTGATGTTTACACACTGGACTGTGTGTGTGTATGTGTGTGTTAGTGAATCTAAATTAAGTGAGCTTGTAAATGATGGCTTTGACCCACGAGTGACTTTCCCTCCGGTCATTTTGTGTGTGTCTGTGTGTGAATGAGTGTGTTTATTCTGGCCTAGACCAATCACGTCTTCTCATCATGGGTCTCGTTATGTTTGTAATTCATTAACCTGCAAACATTTGATTCAACTGCAAGAATGAGAACACAGGCATCACTCAACTGTTAGGTGTGAAGCTAGATTGGCTTAGCTTAGCATAGTAATGAGAAACAACTCCCATTTTTTAGTGTAAAACCACTGTTGATGACAGACTGAACAAACAAGTTTTAAAAGTGTTTGTAGGCATAGTTTTTGTAACTTTCAATGAGGCTAACTTTTCCCTTTGCTTCCAGTCTTTATGCTAAGCTAGGCTAATTACCTCCTGGCTCTCACTCACACATTGTGAATTTTCTCTGCATCAAAACAAATTAGCATATTTCCTGAAAATATTGCACTATTCAAAAGCATTCATAAACTAACTGATGTTCAACCTTGTCGATGCTACACTGGCAGTGTCATGCCAGAACAGGAGCTGGGCAATACTTAAGTTAGTATCATGGGTCACGTTAGCTGCTAAACTATAAAATCTATGAATAACACATCCACTAACAGCATTATGACTTTGGACTCTGTGTTGTAGCGGGTGCTGGTCGTTTGTTGACATTTGCTGACTCCAGTTCTGAGCTAACGTTAGCTCGTGTTGCCAGACAAGATCAAATCAAATCAAATCCTATGCTTTAGCATAGCAATGACTGGCTAGTTTTTGATCATAATAACTGTTTAATGTTAAAGAGGTTGCTCGTACTGACGAGCTCTGAGCTCTCAGGGGTTGAAAACTTTGAACTAAACAGATTTAAATGTCATTTTGTTGCTTTTGGAGCTCCTGATCCAGATCTACACTTCCTGACTGGCCCCATTTTGACAGTTGGCATCATCTGTCAGAACGGACTGCAATCCCCAAAGGCATCTTATCACCAGCTGTCAGGCCCTTCGGATATGTTCTGGCACCACTTCCTGTAGTTTCCAGCCTACGTTGACAGAGTTAACCTCGTCTGACAGCAAACTACAAGGCCCATTTGGCGCCTGGCGACCGATACCAGCTCCCACTGCGACTCAAATCCACAGTTACACTGTTCTTAAAGAATGTGTTTTCTTTTTCATCCTGCCTTTCATTTAGGATTATTCCCACAGTGTGCCGGTTCCTGGTGGGTTGATGTTGTGCAGAACACCACTGGCCAACACAAACACACACAAACACAAATGTAGTGGCCCTCGAGGATCGTGCTGTCGGTTTAGATTACTTCCAGGAGCTATTGTCTCTGAAGAGAGTTTGACAGGAAACAGCACTCCATCTATTTCCTCCTCGCCAGACAAACAGCTCTAATAAACACAAATCACTCCGCAGTAATCTGATGAGCCCGTAACAGAACAATCTTGTTAAAAGCGGCTGTCATTTCTTTTTAACTTAATGCAGCTTGAAGGTTCCTGGAAGGTCTTTGAAGAGCAGGACACGAAAGAAACTGTACGAAAACATTAAAGACTCATCTTGTCCAGTTGTTGGTAGTGTTGCAGAGGAGGTCCTCTCTGAAGAGCTGGAGGTCTTCAGGAGGTTTGTGACGCTAGAGAGGGACGCCCCTGATCTGGTAGGAACTGGTAGGATCTCCACCAACGGGGAGGACGTTCAAGAACTGGCTAACGTGAGTTGCTGACGTCTTCTGGAGTCGAGTTGTGAGATGACCACAGCTCATCAGGAGTTGGGCAAGGCCTGATTTTTCTGATGTGAAGTGCGAAGATAAAGTTGCAGCTTGTGGTTGTTGTACAGCAGAATGAATATTTTTGGATTCACATGGTCGTGTTGTCGAGTGTTTCAAAGTGTGTGTTTTGATGTTGATGTCAGGGTGTGTAGCAGGTTTGGATGGGACGACCAGCAGTTCAGTTTTTGTACAATGTAGTCGGAGCCGGCTTGTTAAACGTCAAAATAAAAGCACTGTACATCTCTTCCTGTTGCAGCACTGTGACTCGTCCTCGCTCTCTGGTGTTGCCAGTTTGCGGCATGAAATATTAAAAGCAATGCGAGTGTTGTCGAGCATAAAATGTTAAAGCGACATCGTGTCTTTGTGTTTAAAAAGCGAAGACAAACCTCGCTCTGTCTGTACGACGGCAGGCTCGGGGGCTGTGTGCAGAGATTGTCCACCGTGTAAAATGCTTTCCTGGCCTGTCTGGTTGCGTTTAAGGGAAACAGTCGCAGCGAGAAAATGGGATTCTCTTCTTCCTCTGTGGATTTAAACTTTTATTCAGAAGCTTTGTGTAGCTGTAGATGGGACTGCTTGGTGTTAACAGCTGCTCTGAGTGTACCGTACACCTCGGACCATCTGTCTCCCGGTCTGTACAGCAGCAGGGCATGTGTATTTACTAGACGATCAGTGTGTGTGTGTGTGTGTGTGTGTGTGTGTGCGGTAAAGGAAGATTGATGGACTGCAGCAGGACGAGTGTGCACTGACCTCCACTGATGGGGTTAAAGTTCAGGGAGACGGACCTTGGCAGAGGAAATATTGAGAGAGAGAGAGGCAGAGAATGAATTGGCCCGGGTTGAAAAAGAGGAGTCGATGTAGCCATTGACCTTGGAGGCACTGTGACATCACTTCCTGTCTGTTTGCCGCAGTTGAGAGGCGGGACGGAGATACGAACTCCACCTCGGCTTCCACACAAATATACCAGAGCATTTAGACATAGCTTTAGTCCAACAGGGGACCTGAAAACCTAAAATATGTTCCCAGTTGGCTTTCCTGTCCCCTGTTGTAACCGTCGAGTCCACAGTTGGATAGGTAGGCAAGTGCACACGTATAGACAAACTCTCTAACCTCTGCTAGAAGTCGCTGAGTCAGCCTCGAGGTCCCTGCCCAGTGATGTCTGCAGTATGTGTGTTATCAATCACTGTGATAAATAATCAGTGACTGTGTGTGTGTGTGTGTGTGTGTGTGCGTGCAGTGCGTTTGGTGTCTGAATTTACAGCTGCAGTCAGTGAAGTGACACGTAGTCCATCCTGAACTGTCTGAATGTGAGTTAGTGGATTCTGTTGAAGTTACAAATCTGATTTAACACATGTTCAAAAGAAACACGCTAACACACACAACAATGCTCCAGTCGTGCGTGTGCGAGCGTTTGACCATATCACACTCGACGTGCTCAGCTGTCACAGGATTTGACATTTTCAAACTAAACTGACCACACGATTCGGTCGAAAGCTCAGACAGAAGCTAGTAAGTGAGTTGGGTCAATCTGAAGTTGTTGCAGCGTCTGTTCATGTAAGTTTTGGGTTTATTAGGTTGGATTGATTTTAAAGTTGTTAAGTACAAATTTTCTCTGAGGACGTCGGGTAACGATTTGTCAGTAGTGTTGTGGTGGGAAATTTTACAGCTGAGTAATAAACCTATTAGAGTTGACGTAAATATAATTCAGAACAGAAAATATAAACTCTATGTATGAGATTTATTGGCTGGGAACTAATGATTGATGTAAATAAAAATTACCAATTTACTTTTTTGTGCTGCAGAATAATCCATCAGATTTTCTTCTAAGTTCTTCTAAACATGCAGCATTATTTGTCTCATTTATTTATGGTAATCGTACAAATGTGTTACTAATTTGTTGTTGTTGAACGCCCTTCGCTGCACCTTCAAACAGCCTTTTCATGCCTGCAGAGCACAAAGTATCTGTGAGTTGTGCTGCTGCTGACCTGATTTCGACTTAAACGCTGTGAGATTATCACCGAAGGAGAGTTTTAAGGGGATCTGAAGGGATTTTGTAGTTTCGGAGATGAGTACAAATTAAGATAAAACTCATATTTGGGTCGGGAAGCTCGAATAACACGAAGTCAGATGCTCGTACGCAGCTGAGCTGTGCGGCTGCAGAAAATGAATGACATCAAAGATTAGGAATCCTGCTTTGGGAAACGGCTTTTTAACTTTGGACCTGTGACTGTCTGAAATCATCCTTGTTCCCTTTTTAAGGTGGATCTCAAAATGACTCATTCACTGGCAGCGTTGCACATTAGATCATTGTGGTTATTAGATATTCCACGCCCTATCAGCAAGTTTAACCAGGCTGGGTTTGTTTGCTGCGTTTAAAGGGACAGTGTGTAAGATTCAAGAGGTCAGTGTTAAGACCACGCATGCAACTTTTCAATAAATGAGAAAGAAAACCAACTGAAACTCTGAAAACACATGACGGTTAGCACTGATATTTCTGCAGGCTTCAAAAACAAACCAAAGAAAAGACTCGACTGGTGGTGTTGACGTGGTTTGATTGCAGAGCACGATACGTCGAGATCTGATTCAGCTTGATGATTGATTTCTCCTATTATACGTTCATCTTGTGGTAATTAATACACCCTGCGAGACAGTCTTATCAGTTTTTGGGAGAGTCGTTGAAATAGGTCATAGATGTGTTTGAGTAAGGAAATTTGAACTTTGATATTGATCTGCTGTAGTTTTATTTTTTAATGAACAGCACAGAGTCACAGCTCTCTATTCGTGAAGTAAAATTACCATTTTACAACTGTTGTAAAATGGTAATTTTACTTCACGAATAGAGCAGGTGTTGCTTTTTATTAAATCCTGGATATCGAAGGTGAAGTCATCCGCCCCTGACCACAGTTTGTGTTCAGTTTTATTGTGTTTTGATAAATTAATTTTCTGTTTAATGCGTTTGAATGAAAAACCTGCAGACACAAAGTGGTTTTAGTGTTTTAGAGCGGGAGTAAAGATGGATATAAATATTGGAAATAAAATTACAGCTTAGTCAAAAATATCCATATAATCTACACAGTACATTAACTGAGTGTGTGAAGTGACTGAAATGCTTAGTCAGTTATGTGTGTGTGTGTGTGTGTGTGTGTGTGTGTACTTAATTGTGTGTGAAGCTGCAGTTCCCGGCAGGCTGATTGGGCGGTATCCAAGGCGACCGTGGCAAAATACAGATAGATAAATCTGAATTTAATTAAACCTGTGATAAAATCTGTACAAAACTATATAAAAAGTTAAAAATAGATTTTTTAAAAATATATAGAAATAAGAAAAAGAACTACAATTAGAGATTAAAACAAGAATAAAGCATGTATTACAAATATTTCAAAATTTAAATTCAAAATAAAATAAGCAATTCATTTTTAGCAAAAGAGAGAGAGCTAAATGTGGAAAAGCTGATAAATAATTAATAAATGAAAGCGGATAAAACTTCAGAACTTCAGAAATCTACAATGAGTTCTTTGTTTTTTCATACATTCGAGTCCAGAAAGTTAAAATCACACCAAGAAATTAAATCAGTGAGAGCGTGAACACGGGTCGGATTCAGAGCCCTGGAGGAAATTTGACCAAATAACGTTTATTAATTTACTTATGTGGCGGTTTCGGAGAGGAAGCCACTGTGTGTGTGTGTGTGTGTGTGTGTTCACAATACTCACGTTAACTATCTCCTTGTCCGTCTAACCGTCACAATCAAAGTGACGCAAATCTCTGCATCAGTAATTAGCATAAAATTGGATCTTTGTTCCTGTTAGCAAACACGGCTGAACGCATCCAACTCTTCAATTAGGCCCCTACTGACACACACACACACACACACACACACACACACACTTATTCAACATGGTATGAAAATGGTATGTGCGTTTGTGTTGCTTCTTTTTGGGATGATATGTTTGTATGAGTCCCCATGGACACATAATACACGTCTATCACTTAAGAGGACATTACACTGATTTACATTCAGTGTTGGGAGACCTCAAACCAAGTCTTCATTAAAATGTAGTGATGCACGTTATGGGGACTTATGGGGACGTCCCCATAAGGAAGGCGGGTCCCCACAGTGTGGTTCCAACAGGTTCATGTCCCCGTAACATTAGTAATACGCGTCCACACACACACTTAAAATGACTGTTGGTTGCATGTTGGTTGTTGTGTTTGTGTTCAGTTCAGTCGAGCTTATTCTCCATGGCGGTTGATCCAGGTGGATTAGCCCTCTGATTACACTCACACCTCCTCATTACGACTCACTTCCAGCACTCCACCCCTCTCACTTGTCCCCCATTTTGTGTGTTGTGTGTAATGAAGGAGATATGACAGAAGAAGAAAGAGGGAGAGGACGGAAAGCTCCGGGGAGGATACATGAGCGATGACGGAGAGGACGAGTGTAAAGGAAAAGATAGACGGAGAGAGTGGAAAGGAGGAACTGTGTGTGATTTAAAGGAAATAAAGGATGAAGTCAGGCGAGGCATGGAAAGAGGGAGGGAGAGCGATTTAGAGAAGGATGGGTGGAGGAGGATAAACGAGTGATAGGATGGAGGGCGAGGATGAATTGTGGCTCGTGTCACTGTAAATTACTTCCAGGGTCTAATAAGTGCAGACAGCCAGGTCTCACTGCACAGCAGAGGGATATATACACCCTTGATGTGAACGTGTGAGTAAAGATCTGTGTTTGTGTCTCACCTCATTACATAAAAAACAGACGTGACGTGAATTCAGCTCATAACTCTGAACTCAGTTCAGGTTTTGTTGTCAGAAAGTATAGTCATAATTTAACTATATGTTTATTATCGAGGTCGTAGTGGGTGATGGTGTTGTACTGTGGTATATTATAGTATATTATATTTTATTATATAACACATAAACCTTGTCATGTACAGCATACAGAACATTCATCCATATTTTTCATATTGTATTTTAGTTTATTTTGTATTATATACATTATGTATATGTATGTGTGTGTGTACATATACATATGTACATATATATACACATGTAACACACATATATGTATGCAGCCATATATATATATATATATATATATATACACACACACACATACATGACTACACAGACAGTATCTTTACATTTGTATGAATATAATGTGTGCAGCCTCTGTGTTTTTACCTGCTTCTCCTGCAGGGGGCAGCACTGAGCTGCAGAGAGGCCAGCAGCAGCAGCAGCAATCATGCATACACCCATAAACACACATGCACACGCTCAATTTTCCACCAATTTATCCACTTAAGAGTGAATCTGGTGTGTTGAGAGGGAACATTCACGTCTGTGTCCAGACCAGCGGCACATTAATTAGCAGCCTTCATCTCGTTTGGCCAGAGTCTCCTTAAAAATCTCAAGATATCCTCCACAGCTGGGACTCCACATGCTTTCAAACCCTCTTTGCAGAAGAGCTCCTGCCGCCTCCAAGAGATCTTTAAGCAGCATGTGTTTACACAGATTTGTCTGTTACTTTCTGAATTGTCATTGAAATGCGACTATTCCTTGTAGCCCACTACAGGTTTTACATTATATATCAACTATGTGCTGATGTAGCCACAAAAACCAGGTGGACATCCACAGCAAAGCTGAATATTGAACATTTTAATAATATCAAGAGCTTCATAAAACCATTTTTTAACAGGAAGAGCCACTGGAATCTGGTAACTTTTAAAAAAACACTCTTATTTTCCATGTTGTCTTCTTGGATTGGAAACTTGTGGCAGAAAATGACTGAGCACAGTGCCATAAAGTCAGCACTGCTGCAACAAAAAAATAACTACCAAACCTGTGATGGAAACTCCACCATAGATGGTTGGAAGATGGTACCATCCTCTATTTTACAGCAATAGTGGGAAAATGGTGTGATAAAGTAGCACAGCAGTATTCAAATCTCAGGCCCTGATTCCTGGTATTAATATACAGTTAGTATCATATAAACTGGTAAATATTGAACCAAACTAAGGCTAAAACACCAGTAAACACTGGACCAAACTAAGGCTACAACACCAGTTAATATCGGACCAAACTTAGGCTACAACACCAGAAAATATTGGACCAAAATAAGGCTAAAAGCAAAGGCTGGTTCCAGTTACAGATTTCATGAGTAAATGGGATACTAGTAGTAAAACCTTCTTGCCAATATGCATCACAAATCTAATCTGACATACTCCTCACACTTGTCTTGTCTTGACTCACCACGCGTCATCATTGGTCCATCATAGCAGGAAGAAACCTCCGGCTTCCTGTGAACCTTTCCTGCCTCAACACCTCTGAGTCACAGCTAATTGCTCATTTAACCAGTCGAGCGAGTGGGCTGCTCTGGCATGGACAGAGTCACGAGAAGCGGTCGAGTGCCCCAAAGGTTGCCACAGAGATGAAGAGACAACAAAAGCTAAACTTATATCATGAATCTGTCGTAGGTCAAGGATTGTTCCCTTCTAATACCAGTGGATATTTTAGTGAGGTCCTCGGGTTGATCCCGTCCCTTGTGGAGCACCAAGAAAACGATAAAACTTGACTATCTAGAGGAAGTAAAAGTGTTCAAACTGAGCCCGTATTGAACCTTCTACAGGTTCTCCTACAGAAACCTCGTTACAACTCTTACTTCCTCTAGATACTCAAGTTTGATCGGCGCTCCACATGAGAACTAAATGAAGATCTTAAATCTGAGCAAACAGTGCGAACACTTTGGTCGCTGCAGTAAAAGAGTCTACTTAAACCTGCAGACCTCTCATCGAGGTCACTCGTAATATCTGCTCCAACCTTTGTTGTTACTCCGTCGTTACAGCAAAGGTCAAGACGGATAACGTCTCCACGCTGAGCGCCTGGTTCATTTTGATAACGGCACCCAGAAGGACGCCAAATGTTTGGTTTGTGTCTCAGTGTAGTCAGTAAATCTAGTTTACAGCACAGCTTTTACTAACCGGGAGTAAACACACACACACACACACACACATACACACACACACTTTGTGGCTCGTGCCGTGACAGCATTATTTAAGACCAACATAAACATTTGCTGAGCATTGGGCTAATGCTAACGTCAGCCTGCCATTCACACATAAACACACACACACAGGTCGGTATTTTGTGTACAGCACTAACTCCACATTTCTGCACAACTGTGTGAAACACACGTATTTTTATCACGCGAACACGAAATGTGTGTGTGCGAGTACGCAGGTGATAAAATGCTAAAATATGGCCGATGTTTATGCATTTGTCTGTGCGAGTGTGTGAGTGTGTGTCCGGTGATAACAGCTTGTCTAAATCTGTGTCCTCCCTGCTGACACTCCTACTCACTCAGAGGGGAATGAATTAGTAATCGGCCTGAGAGGAAAAATAACTTCACACAACACCTCGCTAATGCGTGTGTGTGTGTTTGTGTGTGGACGTGTTGTGTTGTGTAGAGTAGGTGTGTTGTTAAAACTTTCGTGTGTGTGTGTAGTACGTCCATGAAACAGAAGCGTTCAGGCGTGTCTTCATCGGAGTGTTTGTTCGACGTCTGTCTTTGCCGTGAGAGTGCGTGCAGACGAAGTATCGCTTCAGACCTCGCTCGCCTCGCTGAGTCTCTGTCAGCGTTTAATGACGGAGGAGGTCAATGGGCGCACCAAATTAAATCCAGTATACCTGTTAACCTGTGCAATGTTGACAATCAAAGGTGTAGTGCTGTAGAAGAAGTAAGAAAGTGGTTTCTGTAGGCAGACTATGCACCATGTGGACCGTTTGTAGCAAGGCAAACCAACTCATTTGTTGTGTGAAGCACTTACATATTTTTTTATAGGTTATAAACAAAACTAAGCTGCTATAATAGGGAAGCTGTAAAGGATCGGGGGGGGTGTCTGGGTTTTATTGTGTGAAGCACTGTGTTAGCGTTAGGTTTGGGGCCCCCAAACAGCTAGAAACGGCCCTGTTTCAAGGTAACTGCTCAGCAGTTGGATACAAACTGCAGAGGTTTCTTTAGAGCTATAGCTAACAGACGTACTTTCTAACTGCCGACTGACTTTAAACGTTTAGGAATGATTTGTGTTTGTCTGTAAATGCAGCCATAAATTCTTCCATGAAGGGATTTTTGTGGTTTTGATAAGAGCACGATAGCCACTCGAGCTTCACAGTTGCTATGAGTTTTCAAAGACGTGGGACTTTAACAAGTTAAATATATGATCTTGCGTGGGTGAGATCTGACTTAAGTAAATCACACACGCCTCGGGAGTTTCTGAATCTGTGGCACAAATTACTGTTAATACACAATCTGGAGAGAGAGCGAGTGCGTGAGCGAGGGAGTGTTAAGCACCTTCACAGTTACCGTCGTACCTTTGAGACTTCACTGTTTCTGACACTGTTCTCGCTGCACATCAACACGCCGAGCAGTCGTCGTCTATCTAACGAGGTTTTTCAGACTCGAGGCCTCGAAGGATTCGACACCGAAACACCGAACAACAGCCAACAGGAAGGACCGTGGACCGTCGAACTGTTTCCTGTCTCTACCTCTAACAGCTAGCTTCTCTTCATCGGCCATGACAGCTGAGACGACACATGAAGAAGACATCCTGTCACTTCTGAAGGGAAAGATTCAAAGTACGGTGGCCGTGATGTGCCAATCAGGGAGCAGGTTCAGAGGAAACATGCTGCTCTGGAGGAGCGTTGATGTTTGAAAATAGGACGACGGTAAAAAGTTTCACACCAACACAGATTTGGATCCAAAACATGCATCCTGGAAAGTATTTATATAAATATAATGCACTACAAAGACGCCAGGTTTGGCTCACTTGACTCCAGAACGTGGCGGCCTGCCTGGTCTTCAACCAACCTCCAACCAATCAACCCAACATTCGTTAGCGATGACTCTGATATTCATTTTTCTAAATATCATTTGAAAATAAACAAGGAGTTTATGAACAGATGATTTTTATGCAGCTGTAGAAAACCTGAACGTTGTTTTTTTCTGTTTATGCGCTCAGTCCGCTCTGAGTCGATTCTCTTTCATTGTAAACAAGCAGGAGATGGAGCCGTAAAGACGTTTCCAGTCAGCACGCGAGCCACGTTCTCCTCATCCGCTACAGTTTGCAAAGGTTAGGAAAAGTTTATCCACCGAAAAGTCTGGAGACAAGTCTGACTTTAAGATATTTTTTGGCCTTTTCAAGCTTTATTTGACAGAGACAGCTGAAGAGTGGCAGGAATGTGGAGAGGAACAACATATTCACATTAAACACAGCACAGTCGGTTTAAAAATTTGTTTCCCTGCTTGAAATATGAAAAAGGGGGCGTATAATCTCCCGGCTGAGCCTTTTTCTTCAAACTCTGGTTCCCTAATGGGATATTTAGCTTGCAGCAAAACCCACAACACAATACGAACATACAGTGAACACAGATTAGCTTCACGCTAAAGGAAGCGCTGTAGATTTACTCAGAACGAGCGAATTCGACACTCCGAACGATAAAAAAATGATAAAAGCAGAGGCTCCATGCTGAGAATGTATGTCTGCTCCACAGCAAGTTATAAATCATGCATGGCCGCCTTTGTTCTCAGCTGATGCTAACTGACGTTCACGTCTGTATCACAAACAGTGACTCTCTCTGGTGGCAGCCGATCGCGTGAAAACAGCTCGGGAAGACGAAGCCGACCAGCTGGGAGGCTGAAGTTATGATTTCACACAGAAAGACGAGTTTTTTACTTCAAGAGACGATTCAGTCAGAACAGGGAAATGTTTTCTTTACATGTGAAACAATTTTTTGTTTTCAAAAAACTCAAATAATTTTGTTTTTTTTTACAGTAAAAAATTGTCAGAATTTTACTGATAACTTTTTCTAATATTACGGTAAAAGTATAATCTCTAATATAGTCTCTAATATAAAATAATACTTTAAAATAATATAATAATACTTTATTCTGTATAAATTGCCTTAAAGTGCCATACAAAAAGGTTTTGCCCTTAAATATCACAGTGTTTTACTGTATAATCGACAGTCTTGAATATAAAATACTAAAAAGTAATATACACTAATATAAAATACTTAAATATGACAACATTTTACTGTACAAATAACAGTCATTAAAAAAATGTTTTTACCGTAAAAAATTTTACAGTACAGAATTTTACAGTAATAAATTTGGTGTAACTTTTTGTAATATTACGGTAAAAGGATGTTAGTGCTGTTGATTTTACATTTAAGGTTGCTGTTTAGAAACACTGTTCCTATATACTGACTTTGAAAATGCCATATAAAATAAATATAAATTAAATATTACAGTATTTTGCTGTATAATTTAGAGTCTTGAATATAAAATAAAACGTTATTCTGTATAAATTGCCTTAAAATGTCTTATATAATAAAAGTATGACTGTGATTTACACATTTGTGACTCTGCAGCTATATTTAGAATATTATGTTTACCGAGCAGCAGTTGTTGTGTCAGCGTCTCGTTCAGGACACATCCTGAATCTTCTGTAGCTGAAATTGACATTCCTGTTGCAGGAATCTCATTATCTAAAAGTGAAAGTAAGTTCAGGTGTTCCATAGAATGAGGCTGCTCGGGTTGTTATTTTAATGATATCTTGAGGAGAATGTACTGAGATAATTTAGGCAGTTTTATTCTTAGAGCTACTCGACTTGTATCGTCTCCTATGGATGTTCCAAAACAGAAAGTCTGGAAGCGACTAGACCTCCAGTCTATTCAGCCCACCTCAGCCTCTGAAGAGGAACTGTTAATCCTGCAAGTTGTCATGAACAGGGAAATTAGCTATAGCGACCAAAACTGTTAATTTCTGCTGTGAAGTTGGGCATTTGAACATGGGGACTTATGGAGACTGACTCACTTCTGGAGCCAGCCTCAAGTGGACGTTTGAGGAACTGCAGCTTGTGTCTTCACCTCATGGCCACGGAGTTTGCTGCTTGGTGGTGGTCACGTCTGTTGTTTGGTGTTAAGGGCGTCGTAAAACTCTTCTTCCCATCTTGACGTCTTTAGATATGAGAGGGTGTCAAACTTTAGTCTTTCCATTGTACGTCGGCGTTAACGCGTCCAAATGTTTGGGTGTCTTCTCTGTGAAGCTTGGCTGGACAGCGACCTCTGTCTCATTTCCTGTGTTTGTTTGTCCGTCATCAGCTGCTCATCAACACATCATTCATGTTGGCATTGAATGGCCGTTGGTACAGTGCGTTTGCTTGTTTTGATGTTCCGACAAACATGTTCTAGTTGTAGTCTTGGAGACTGTGTAAAGATCTTCAATCTTTTTCTTCAGATATGAGTTGGTGTCAAAGTTTTCTAGGGTACGTCGGCATTGACTAAAACTTTAGCAACTTTCTGAACGTTCACAACCATCAAACGTTTGGGTATCTTCTTTGTGATGCTCAGTTGGACCTCCGTGTTATTTCCTGTGTTTGTTTGTCCGTCATCAGCTGCTCGTCAACGCCTCATTCAGGTCGGCATTGAACGGCCGTTGCATTCAATGCGCTGGCTCGTCTGCTCGTGTTGGACTCAGTTCGTCTCTCTGCTTCAATCCCTCCTTCCTCCCCCTCCCGCTCCCTTTTCCCTCCTAATTAAGCGCTCCCTCTCTCTGATCCCTCTCCAAATCTCCTCTCTACCTCTCCTCCCATTTTCTCCCTAATCCCTCCTTCCTTCCCTCCTTCTCTCCTTCCTCTCTTCCCTCCTCGCTTCTTGTTCTCCCTGACAACACACTGCGTTATGTAATCGGCGTCTCTCGGTATTAGTGATGCAAATTCAAACATTTTTATTCACGTGTGATTTTATTTCCTCTCTCCTCATCCTCCCTCTCCTCCCAATCATCTTATTTCCCTTTCCCTCTCCCGTCTCCATCCATCCATCACTTCCTCCCTCTCCTCCCTCTCCTCCTCTCTCCTCTCTCCTCCAGTCACCGGCGGTCTTGAGGTGGAGGGCGGCAGGCGCGGCGGCAGCAGCAGCAGCAGCCACGGCGACGGCAACCACAGCAGCAGCAGCTTCATCAGCGGCGGTGGTGGTGGTGGTGGAGGAGGAGGTGGAGGAGGCAGCAGCAGCAGCTGCGGCGGCGGTGGCGGCGGCGGCGGAGCGGCCCACTTCAGGTCTCCATGGCAACAGAGCGTGAACGTGTTCGGCTCGTGGAGCAGGCCGGAGTGTGTCGAGGAGCTGCACCAGCAGGCGCAGCTCAACCTCCAGAGCCTGCTGCAAGGTAAGGATGGATGGAGGTGGAGATGGAGATGGATTGAAGGAGTGTGTGTGTGTGTGTGTGTGTGTGTGTTGGTGTGTGTGTGTGGGGGAGAGTGTGTGTGTGTTTTGAGTGGGTGGGAAAGGCATGGAGGGAGGAAGCGGAGGCGGGTGGGAAAGTGTTTACATGCGTGTGTGGACTGCGCTGATATGGGTGTGTGTCGTCCGCCTTAAAGGTGTGTGTGTGTGTGTGTGTGTGTGTTAGCATGCAGATATGCTCAGCGTGAGTGTGTGTGAGGGTGTGTGTGTGTGTTAAATATTCCCTTGCTATCCTGTGTTTATAGTGTACTGTACGGGTGTGTGTGTGTGTGTGTGTTATAGCTCACGGGGACTCTGCTGATGGTGTGTGTGTGTGTTTGATTCACCTTGCAGCTGTTATTTAAGGCGGTATTTGTGAGGTGTGTGTGTGTGCGTGTGTGTGTGTGTTTACATTTCAGTCTTTGGTTGTAACTCTGCCTTGTTTTTGTGTTTTAAGGTGGAACGCTGTCATTCTCATTTTAGTATTAATCTCTTGTTTGTAGTGTGTGTTTAGGTGTGTGTGTGTGTGTGTGTGTGTGTGTGTGTGTATGCAAATGAGCTCTCGAGGGACCTCTGTTTGTTCTCAGGTAACACACTCTCTCTGTGCTCGGCTCTCTCTCTCTCTCTCTCTCTCTCTCTCAGTGTGACTCATGCTGTCTCGCCCTTCGTCCGGCTCTCCCATTAAAACGTTCACAGCAGGTTTTAAGATGAATGAACGGGGAGGAGGTGTGAAGGAGGAGGAGGAAGAGGAGGAGGAGGCATGGGGTTATGAATGAATGAATGAATGAATATGTTCTACCTCGTCAGAGTTCGAGGTTTCATTTTCCATCAACCGTCTAACTGAAGCTTGTTGACTCCCGCTGATAGTCTTTGAGATTAATCTTTAAAAAACTGGCCGCAAATATGAATTTTTATTTTAAAATCGTGGTGATTAATATCAGAAAACAGCTGGACATCAGAGCTTTTAACAAACAGGGTACATGGTGCATTTGTTAGGGTCTGTTTTCAGCTGTGGATTGTTCTTGTGAGTGTTGACAGTGTTTGTGGGACCTAATCAAAGGAACTGAATGGATTTGATTAATTTGTACGATGTGTAAATGTCGGTTTATCCAGCTGTGTGGCTAACGGCTACAACTGTGGCCGGTACTTTCACCCACAAAGCCCACGCAGATTTTGTCTGAGAGGCGTTCAGGGACTTGAGCAGAGACAGAGGGGTCGTCACGTGGAGATGACAGATAGAGCAGAGTGTCGTCTGCATAGAGGTGATACGAGAAAGCAATGTGAGCGGATAATTTGACCCAGGGAGGTGGTGTAAAATAACGAAGAGAAGGGGCTCCGGCATCGAGCCCTGGGGGACCCCTGTGGACAAGCAAGGATACGCTGAACGAGTGTCAGGTAGCCGAAATGGCGACCACGAACGGCAAGAAGTGTGCAACGTTTCACACTTTCACAAATATCAAGTTTAAGACTGTGCAGTTCTCTGGAGTTCCTCTTCCTCTCTGTGCATACAGTCTTTATCTCCACCACTACAGTATATCGCCTACTACATCTTCCTCTGTCGCCATGTCTGTATACTGCATCTGTGTGTGTGTGTGTGTGTGTGTGTATTAAGTCTGTTATTGTCTTAGACTGGCTGGCATGTCGTGTTTGATAAAAATAAGATAGATGAACTCAGTCGTGGGTGGACAACAGCAACAAATCTGTGTGTGTGTGTTGCCATTCATGTTTTTTTTGTTCATTTATGCCACTTATGTGTGTGTGTGTGTGTCATATGTGTGTCCGTCTGTTTGGGTGTGTGTTATATAACACTGAAGCAACCAGCTGTACTCTCTCTCTCTCTCTCTTTGGCCATCCTCAGCATCGGTCTCCCCGCTGGCCTCGGCTCGGTAAAATATTCATACTCTCTCCCGCTCCTCAACACTCTGCCCTCCATATTTATGAAGCTGGCTGTCGTCCTCCGGTGTTAGACGGATCTGCTGCGTTTTCTGCCGAGATTCAGCTTCCCTCCGCTCGCTCGCCCGCCCGCCTGCCCGCCCTGCAGCGAGATTTGTTTGAGATTTATTTCTCTGTTGCTGCTAAGTGGGTATAACAGTGAAATCCAGCCAGAGTTCCCAACCAGAGAACGATTAGCATACAGACTGTTTGTGTTTTTGCTTTAATGAGCAGTTCTAATTAGTCTCCGTCTGATTTCAGGTTCAACAAGTCGTCCAGACTGTGTTGTTTCTTGTTGACTTTAAAAAGACGCCACGAGCTTCATAGAAAAGATGAATTACGTGATCTGATCTGCTGTTATAAAGACACAAAACTGTAGAAAAACATCATGAAATCTTCAACATCGTGACCAAAAATACAACTTAGCAAAGACCGTTAGCGAAAGATTTAAAGCAAATATCTTCAGCTGTACTCGAGTATTTGTTCTGATTACATTACTTCTGATCAAAAACTAGCAAGTCGACAACTTTGCTAACAGACTAGTCCAAATCCCGTCATGGTGCAAACATCATCCAGACTCTTGGACTCACGTTAGCTTGATGCCTGCTAACGGTATCGCTAACAAAGCACTGTGAGTGGATGTGCTATTTACAGTGTTTGTATTTCATGTGTCGGTACATTTGGGATCCGTCCTGCGTGTCGGTGCATGTGTCGTCGGCGTAGTGTTTGATTTGATGAGTGTAGCACGTCAAAATTAACGAGAGGAAATGAACTCGTGTTGCAAGTCACAGCTTGCACTTTGCAAAGAACAGCGACGACATTCGGCATTATTCTATAACATGTCTGTGAAACTGAACATCCAGTTCCAGGCACAGACGGATTCAGATCATTCGAAGGTTCATTTCTCTTCTTCACATTTTTAAAATAATATCACCATCACGACCGTCTGCAGCTCAGGAGCTGAAGCTCAGGACTTCCATTACGAGTTACGACAGTGAGATCTGATCAAAGTTTTTTTGGGTTGCCGTGTTAAAATATTCATATGCAGCTCTTTGGCAGTAATATATTATATATTTAAAGCTCAGCTTTGTGCTGAAGGCAGATATATTGTCTATACAGGTTTATAATACCTCACTTGTTTCCTCTGCAGGCAGATTTACTGCCTTTTCTCTCAACAAAGATTTCTTTATTTGTTTCTGCTCTCCATTAATCAACAGAAAATTATTTGGATTATTATTTGACATTAAAACTTTTTAAAATTTATTTCAGGTTTAGCTTGTGTCGTCCATTAAAGTCAGAGCGGCTCTTTGCTCACACTCGTTCTGTAATTTTATGACAGTCCATTAAGCGACGCTCACATACTCGTACTTTACCGCCTCCTCAGCGCTCAGTGTGTCACTGACACTCTCTTCAGTGTGAGTAACTGTGTTTGTACAAAGGCACGCGGCCATTTTACGGCAATCTTATGAGTTGTATTTGAATTATACGGAGGATGTGTCCCGTAACGCAGATGTGTACGACATTTAACATTGACCTGATGACTTTTCTCAGCGACATCTGCCTTTTGTGTCAGTGTGAAGCTTGTGTCGTATTTTATGGTGACAGTTTATTGGTTGTGCACGGGAAGTCTGTTTAGGTTGTTTTAGATATTTAGAAATTATATTTACTTAGACAGCAGATAACGAATGTCATTTTTACTGCATTGTGTTGGTCTATTTGTTGACTTGTTGACAAGATTAGCGACACGCCTATAGTTTGAGTTATTTGTTTAGCTAGTAAACACTTCTTCTTCCACGTCGTCTTCTCTGTTGAGTCGTTTGACCATTCTGGGCTACTGTAACAAACATGGCGGCTCAAGATGGCGGACTCCGTGTAAGAGGACCCTCCCCATGTGTAGATATGAAAAGCAAAAGAAGAAGAACTTTAAAAACACAGAGTAGTGCTGTAATGGTTTTTCCAGTAATGGCGAGTCATTAAAAGTGGACTGAAGACGTTGTTGTCGGCCCGTCAAACTTTATTTTGTTCCCTGTTCACTGATCAAAGGTGGGTGAAGTTGTTGGGCAAACAGTGGTTTGTAAGATCAGAGGAATGTTTTTTGGGAAGATGAAGGGTGAGATGTGTTTTTTGATCGCCGTGCTGTAGTTCTTCCTCTGAAGTGTCATGTACAAAGAGTCGACCGCTAACTCAAAGACGCACCAGGCGAGCGTCTCAGATCCAATATCCAAACCGTCAGTTAACTGATATTTTTTTCATGCACGTTATCGTCATATCTTGGATGCGACTTGTGTGAGAAACAGTATGCATGATTCCTACAGCAGCCTCAAAGTTTGCTGAATGAGGGATGAGACTCACATTGACACTCTCGGTGTCGGCCAGCAGCTCTTAACCGTCATCTAAACTGCTGTCGGTCACGCTGTAGAGAGCGGGCCTGAGATAAGAACGTGAGAATGTGTGTTATCCATCACAGAAAGCACTTTGAAAGATAGAGAGAAGCTTTCTGTTGGTATTCTGGTGTTTTTTTTAGATGCACTACTCATTTCTGAAGCATTTATCTGCTGCTGCAACACCCTCCACCCTTCCCTTAAAAGACTTTGGGGCCGCTGTGCTGCTGGGTTTTTCGTTTTTGTGATGATGTTAGGCGATGAGGTCCAACTTGGAGCCGGCGTTCCAGTTCGTCCCAAAGGTGTTGGGTGGCAAAAACACTCAGTTACAGACCTGAAATAGGAAAGAGCCTTATGTAATGTTGGAAGCACGCTATCTATAAAGAGACTGTCCTCAAGCATCAACCCTAATTGCTTGTCCTCAAACATTTGGTTGGACGCATCAGTCAACGAAGCATCAACATGTGTCACAATGTTGTTGGTTTTTCTTTGTTCTTTTCTTTTATCAAACCACAAAGGTCCAAACTTTACCTCATTTTAGGTTTTTATTTTAACTTAACCAAACCTTAACCTTAACCAGGTGTCATTCCACCGATGTCCGTAACCTTTGGTGAGGTGAGGTTGAGTTTTTATGACTGTAGATGCTGTGATACTTTTTTCACAACAAACTTTCAGGCAGTAGTTTTTCAGTGAGCTCATTCAATGCTATCATTGGTGCTTAGAGACAGATAAGAGTTAGAAGAGTTCACCGTCTGCTCTGTTTTCCCCAAAGTCAAAAACAAGTAGTCTTTATTCACTTCCTAATTTTATTTGCACTCTTTATAACCTTCGTTTTCTCTTTCTGCAGATCAGTAAGCTTCGTTTTTATCTTGCCATATCTTATCTCCTGCCGCAGCGCTCTCCTCAGTGCTTAAAGTGTCAACGCTGCAGCCTTTCCTCAGCGCGGACACTGGAAGGTGATGTGATATAACCAACCAAACTTTAAAATGTCACAGTAACCCTTTAATCGTGTCAGAAGATGTCTGAATCAATGCCAAACGGGGCCGATAAAGTTTCCCTGTCGGCACTAACTTGGCTATAAAATGTCACAGCGGCCGCTTTAATTGTGTCAGGAGAAGGTCTGAGTCAATGCTAGCTGTTATCTACACGGGCTGATAAGGTTTTCGCTGTGGTCGATACACATTACCGAACAGGTGCGGCATTGATCAAGTGGTAGAGTGCTGATCCGGGAGAAACAGTTTCCATTTTATAATCTCAAAGGTGGAATTCAAGTCCTCCGTGACGTGACTCCACTTTGAAGATGAGGCCTCAGCTCCAATAAATCATGCACCGTTGAAGGTTATGGATTATTTGTTTCTTGTATAAGAAACATTTGATGTGTGAGTGCTTGACTTGATTCATAGAGTCTGTGATGCCTTTTGCATAGTGATATTTTATGCAATTAGTTCGTTAATGCAGCTTTTAATTTCGCCGTTTAGCATCTTTCAACAAAACTTCAGCCAGTCCTCGTTGTTCAGCCTGGAGCAGTGTTTTTGTCAGTTGACAGGGAACCTTTTTAGAGGGTTTATAGATTGTTTGAACTTTTATTACTGTGTGACCTTTATGATACGGCACTCCAGTTTCTGAAGCCTTTTTTTATATCTCCAGAAAATGAGTCAGTTTTTGCCAAAATGTTACTTTCCCCCTTGCTGTGGAGCTTTTTGTTGGAGTGACATCGCTGTGAATCAGACACGACAAACTCATCTGTCTTGTTTCTTTCCTGAGGATTCCTTCAGAGAATATAAATACAGGCTGACACACTCAAATGCTACGATCCTGAGACGTCTGCGTTCAAGCTCAAATGAACTTGGTGCTGATAAAGCACAGGGCCGAGGTGAAGAGCAGCTGAAGTCTTTGAATCTGTTTGCAAGTTAGAAAACTCAAGATTTATGATGTGAAAGACACATATATACTGAAGCGCCCAGGGAGCAGATGTTGGGGAGGGTATGGTGCCTTGTTCAAGGGCACCTTGGCCATGGCAAGGAGTTTATTGGAGGACCCACTCTACCATTGAGCCACGGCCACTCAGTAGAGGTTGTGCATTGGCAGAAGTCTGAAAGTTCTTCGTCGTCCAGGTCAGCTTTCTTGAGTACAGTTTGGAAAAGACTTGCTTGTAGAAGACGTTTTAACATTTACTACTGATTATTTGGCAACACCTTTAAAACTTGATTTCTTTTTGGTTTTTATGTTTGAATATTCTTTAATCCCATGTGACAGGTTGAGAAAGTTGAACCCGGGTCAACTTCTGCCGATCAGATCAATGCACAGTCCTGGCAGGTTATGTTGTAGTATGAACGAGGTATTTCTGGTGATCACCGCAAAGCACGATTTCAGAAACCTGTCTGACAGTATCGACATTGTTTTGGTGTCTGCAAACCTTCAAACTCATGGATCTGTTATGTTACTGGACTTCGTTGCCTTGCCGGTACCTGAAGCAACAGACCGACACATCTTGTGTTTTCCTTGCAATGGTGCGCTCCAGTAATGGTACTAACCCAACTATGTTTGCCAGATCTGGCAAGGATTTGTGGCTAAACAGTATGGGATGAGATTCAGCTCAATTTAGTCAGTCAGTCAGTCCTATCTAGGCCAGTATCGGCTCCTTTAATTGATATTTAATTAACTATACCACTCGTTCTTCTTGCATGAGTTTGGCACGCGGTTAAAGTGATTTTAGCGACTTTGGATTGTTCAAAGAAGCAGCTGTGATGCCAGATCTTCTTCAGTGTAGTGTTTGTTATTTTATATGCCAAAATAATTTCAGCACAAGATCCTGATGCCGTATTATTTGCTCAAGATAAATTCAGAAAATCAGCTATACATCGGCCAGACGCTGAGAGGAGCTCGATAGATGACGGTGTACTTTTGTGTACTCTGAAAAGTGCAGTGCCACCACTGCCAAACTCTCTAAACTTGGCACTTGCAGTGTCAAAAACAAAGAAGAAACTTATTACTTGAGTTTGAACCCCAGAACTCGCCTCAGGAGTCTTTATAAATCATCTTGACAATAAAAAAACGTCAAAACGTAGTCGTCTGCAAATACACCTTGGATAACTGACAAGAATCCGAGCCAGAGTTTGTGGCCACAAAGAGAGCCCTGTAATTGGATCAGAACCGTCCTCGCGGTTACTAATGACCAACATAAACTAGGCCGTCGACCGCCAAATCCGTCCTTCGAGGTCACGACCATCATGGTACTCCACGTTCAGACATACACCGGCCCCTTGTCCCTGTAATGGATTGATCAATTGTGCATGTTAAATCACAAGGACATGACATGGGTGCACTCAAACATCCGTGGTGGCGTACACGGACAAACAAACGCGCCGGCTGTGTTGAAAGAGGGAGGCATTGTTGATTTCTTTCGTCTTCCTGGAGGGGGGGAAATAAAGGGTGACCCAAATTTGACATGACCGGGGTGCATATTGTCAAGGATGGTTGGGTTTATCTATGAATGGGCGCACTGTACGTGCACAAAGATGCAAGCTCACGCACGTAGACACGAGTTGTTAAATGGCACACACTAAATGAGGGCGCACACAGTATACAGGTTAGTGATGCATGAGTGCTTGGCCTGCTTGTCTGGACAGAAGAAACAGGGGTGGGGGTAGGTCATGCTTCACCATTGAGTGTGTGTGTGTGTGCATTAGTGGGAGTGACCGGCATACCTTTACACCCCGCACACCAATAGCATCTCCTCCTTCCTCCCTCCTCCCTCCTTGGTTTTCCCAGCCTGCAGTCATGCACTCAGTGCTATCTGAAGCATGGATCTACAACTGTTTACCTCCCCTCTCTCCTTCCGCTTCAAGTGCTGCTGCTGCTTTTAGTACTCGGCTGCTGCCGGTCAGTGCACAGCAGCTTTAACCAGAGAGTTTTTTTAATCAAGGAGGAGGGAGTAACTTTGCAAGAGACCTTAACGTGAGTATCACAGCTAAAACCAGACAGACAGACTTGTATTTGTAAGCAGGTCACATGTTTTGCATGTAGAATCTTGAAGTTCATGAGGGTTCTCAGTCGTCCACTTCAAGGCGAGTTACGTATGGGGAAACTGGGCTCGATTGTAGATCCGTGAAGACGTTTTGACTCTCGTCCAAGAGGCTCTTTAATTTCTGGCTGACTTACCGGCCGTAGTTCCACTTAATTCGTTAGTTGGTGCTCATTGATGTTGTGACGACTGTCGTCAGAGTCATTAAAGTCACCTGAGCTCCGGTGTGGTCGATGGTCATTGCAGCCACATGAGGCCAGGTGTGAATTGTTCAGTCTCCTGGGAAGGGCTGCAAGTACAGCACTGTAGATGGAGGATACGTGGTGTCTTTTCTTGTTCTCTGCTTTTACGTAGATAGCCTCCTTCACTCGTCTTTCAAAGCACCTGTCCAAGATGCAAACATCATTGTCACTAAAAGAGTGTCCCTTTGTCCCTAAGGTGTCACTGCATTGGACAGCATACACCAGATTGTTTTTCTGGGTGTGAGGCGTACAGTGTTTTCCGTTGAGTTTTTTCCGATACCCCAGATAGGTAGAGGATGACGATGTTGTTCTGTCCTTCACCATTAGTCTTCTCCTTCCTTGTGGTCGCTTTTCCAAAAGTTCATTTGGGGTATCCACAAACCTTTAAATGAAAACTCATAGTCTGCACAGTATTGACTAACTGTACTATGGATGCCTCTGAAATGTAGAAAACTGGACTTAAATACAATATTTAAGTTTAATTTACTTTCAACCACTAAACATTGGTGTTACTTTCTCATCATTTGTAGTGCAAAAGTTTATTTATGGTCATTACTTCATTTATACCCAGTGAGTGATCAGCAGTTGACTATTTGGTTGTGGTATTGGTTACAGATTCAGACAACAAATTCAGATTTTTACTCAACCAAGATACAACATGTTAATTAGCGAGCTGTGGGGGTGCTGCTAGGCGTTTGTTTTTTTGTTGTTGTGGAGAGAGAGAGGCTGGTTAGATGTTTCTCCTTAGTTCCAGTTGATGCTAATCACCTCCTGGCTCCTAAATGAGAGTGATTGAGAGAGAGTGGTTCTCAAACTGGTGTGAGGAATCAAATCTAAATATATCAATAAGTGTTTCATTTCCTGTAAGAATTTGTCACGTTCAGGCTACAAGTTCCAAACCATGGACGGTATAAATATGGACGTAGTCTCCACAGGTTCCTGAGCCGTTGTGAAGCTCAGTCTTGGTAGTCCTGCCTCTACTGGTCTTGGTGCTTTGCCTTGTTTCCGGTCTTTATGCTAAGCACTTGGAGTTTTTGGCATGTTTGCGTTGTCTCAGTTTAAGCTAGGCACAAACAGAACTTGGTGTGGTGTGGTTTAATAAAAGGAAACCCAACAACGCTGTGACAAATGAAGATACTTGTCGGCCGATACGTCCCAGATTTCCTCCCTGTGGATTTCGGTCACAAAATGAAAACATTAATAAAACATCTTTTCTGACTACTTTGACTGCAGGAACAGAAAACCACCAACACTTCTTCATGTTGCTCACAAACACATCAAACTCTGCCAGCTTCTCCTTCCCTGTTAGTTCTGTTCTGACAGATTGGGCTTCATTGGCTTCATGTTGTGTGAATTTCCTTCGTTCTCCTCCTCTTCTATCTTCTTCTTCTACACCTACTTTGTCTTTTTTTGTTTCATCTTCACCTCGTTTTCTGATTCCTGTTCCCTTTTTCTGCCATATTTCTCCTTCAGCTGCCTCGTCTTTACCTTCCTGTACTTGCACACCTCTTCTTCTTCTTCTTCTTCTTCTCCCGCCTACGTCTTCTCCAGCTGCCTTTACTCTGTTCCTCCTCCTCTCCTTCTTTTTTTGACATCTACGCCTTCCTCTGCCTCTACCTAATGATTCGCTGCTTCTTTTTATTGCCCTGTTTGTTCTGGGCACCGTCTCTCTTTGCAGTTTGTCCTCTTTTTATGTCTATTACCATATTTATTCCTCATCTTATCCAATTTAGCGCTTTGTTTGTTTCCTTATTTCATATCCTTCTCGAAAACTTTCCTCATCTTCCTCTTCGCCCCTCCGTGGTTCATCATTTTCATCGCCTTCCACCTCTTCCCCCCCTTATCAGTCTGTTTTTACCTCCTGTGTCTTCTGGACTCTTGCTGACGCTTCACTTCTTTGGGACGCTGCAGAAGAGTTTTGGCTTCTGCTCGCTGTTTACTAACCGGCTGATCCTGCTGTTTTCGCATGCAGCAGTCAGGCAGTTCATAATCAATTATTTCTTGAACGCTGCGAAATAGACAGTTCTCTATCACGAGCGCCGGGTGTGTAATACGCCTCTATGAATACAAATGGCCAGGGACGAGTTTTCTTATAGCGAGCGCTTACAAAGGGAAACGTCTAATCGCTTCCAAAGGAATTGGCAAACGCAGAGAAGAAAGTTTATCGTAGCATCATTAACTTCAGCTGCAAAGGAGAAAGAGTCGATGCTGGACTCAAACTTTTGGAAAGAGAAAACAAACTTTGTGGGTAAAACTTTAAGTTAAGAGCTTCCACGCTCATTAATTTCTAAGCCAGTAATAATTTTGGTTTGTCAGGTTGTGAGAAATCTCGTTGATGAGTCAAGTGATTAAATGAATAGTGCTTTTTCGTTTTCTTGCTGGGAGTTGATATCTGAGCTTACCATAAAGTCTGGAAACAGTCCAAATTAGGCAGAAACTTCCACTGCTGTGAAACGAAGCCAACGAAAAAGTGTTTCTATTTATTTATTCATTAACTGCTGCGACTAAGAAAATCTCAGGAAAGATAAAACAAAAACCTTTGATAGCAGAGAACTTGGCTCAAAATAAAAGATTTTGAGTTTGTAAAATTATTTCAGCTGTGAAGTTGGACATTTGAACATGGAGACTCACTTTTGGAGCCAGCCTCAAGTGGACGTTTGGGGAACTGCAGTTTGTGGCACTTGCATTGGCTTGATTTCTCAACTATGGAGGCTGCCACTTGATTCAGAAGAGAATATTTAAAGAAACTGTTCCTTTAATGAAAGACAATGAGTTGATCACTTTAAACTTTAAATTTACAAAGTCATCTTCAGTTATAAGTCATCGATAAAGGATCCATATGAAAATCCATGATTTTTACCATTTAACAACCTGGTAATGATTTATTAACCGCCAATGAATATATTCCATTCGAGCTAACTCAACAAACCAGCCATGAATGAAGGGTATCCTGCAGCACAGCGCAGCAGCTAATGTGAGTCGTGTTGTAGCAGTGTTACACTAAATGTTTGTGAGTTAGCGTGACGTTTATTGGGATTAATGAGACGTTGGCGCATTAATTCCAATCAGATTAAATTGGTCAGAGTTTGTAGAGGCATGCTAGCCTTGTATCCTGTGGCAACAACCCTCGACTTCTCTTCGACCACCCAAGCAGCTCTTCGCTTCCTCGGTTCCCCCACATAAAGTCGAAGAGAATGAAACTTACCTGTCAACATATGGCGGGAAATAAATAGTTCTCATTGTCACCTGACACAACGTCGCAATCGTCATCTTTGCTTCAGTATTTCATCGTCATGGTTCACGCCCCTCTGTGAATGCACAGTGAGTGCACAGTGGCTGAGCTGAAAGTGACGTCCGACAAATGTTAGTACATCATCTTAATCCGTGTCGAAGGTTGTGAGAGATTTGGTGTTAAGCGTATACGTATAATTACACTTCATGTTGGTTCCTATGGAGGTTTTCCTGCTGTTGGCAGCTTTATTTTCACAGAGGGAAGATGTCAACAGCAATGATCTCAAATGCCATTAAAATACAGCAGAAAACCTGTGGGTGGGTCGGCTGCCTGCCCTCATAAAAACAGATCATTATCTATTTTTTTTCTGTATTTTGTGCTGCTGCTGCTGCTCTATATTAATTTCTATTCATGACTCTATATTTATGACTCCAAAACACTCCCACGTTGCCTGCGCTCACTTAAATCTGACACCTGCCAAACTTTCTGTAAACCGACATTTCTGAATGTGTTTAGCAGGCGTGAAGGCTCTGCAGTCTGCTCCGAGTCTGAAGGCCATTACAGCTCGCAGAGTTTGAAAGCAGATGCAGTCAACCTGTGAATTCTAGTATTTTACCATATGGACATACTGCAGGAAGTCCAGCGACTCGCTAAAGTGAAGGCGAGATTATTCAGGAGGTCTCGGACTGAGAGAAATAGAGATGCGCCACAGAAAAGATACGATATTTCTCTTTCTGTCTGTAAAGGAATTACATTTATTTTATTTAAAGAAAATTTGGCATTATTCTTCTGGAAATGTATCAAATTTGAACATAATGTTCTCCCTCTTTTAGCTCAGTTTTTGGTCTCCACCAACTCCTGAGGGAAATATCTGGCTCTCAAGCTGCTAAATGCTCCACTATGTGGTGCAATACTTGTGATCAAATGGCCCAGCTCAAAAACTGAGCTAACATTAGCTAACAGCAGCTATTGACCTGAGCTAACAGTAGCTCGCAGCAGCCAACAAACTGAGCTAACTGCAGCTAACAAAATGAGCTAATATTAGCAAACAGTAGCCAACAAACTGAGCTAACTTCTCCCGAACAGACGTGCGAATACAAGACCGTTCACCTGATCACAGGTCAGTGTAGATCAACATTTGCTGGTTGCACACACACACACATCAGTCACCATGAAACACTGTTTGGTGTTGACATGCTGAGTTGTCACCCACCCCCCGTTTGTGTCGCTAGGCAACCGTACACCACCGGGAAAAGAATCCATATTGTCCCGAGAAGCAAGTTCAACCTAAAAACTCTACACCTCACTGTCAGCGTGTGTGTGTGTGTGTGAGGGCTTTAGCCATGAGTGGGGAGTGTGTCGGATTTTTGGGGTAAAGGATTGGCTGAGGGGTTTGTGAGGGGGAGTGTATATATATGTGAGTGTGTGTGGAGGGAGAAAGAATAAGGGGGGAGGCTTGGGTTAGGAATCTGTTTACAATGGCCTGAGGGAGATTCGTCTGAGCTGCCAGAGAGGCAGAAACATTCAGGCATCAAGGAGGAGAAGGAGAAGAAGAAGTCCGAGGCGAGAGGAGAAAGAAAAACAGAAAGCGAGACGAGGAGAGGGAATTAATGAGGAGGCGAGAAACTCATGAGAGGGTTAACACCAAACTTCAGGAGTCCTTTTAGGCTCCTCGGCAGAAGTTGCGCTCACGGGAGGGGAAACTGCAGGGTGATGCAAAGCAGCTCTCAGCCGTGAAAACAGGATATCTGCTGTGTGTGTGTGCAGAGAGTCTAAACTTACACACTCGCTTCTTCTTTCTGTTTCTGGTCTGCAGACTTTGAGGAGCAGTTATACGACACCAAGCAGACCGGGCAGACTTTCCGGCATCCGTCCTCGCAGAGCTCCGACGACACGTCCACCTCGCTCAGCCGATCGCCAATCTCCATCAACAACAAGAGGCCTGACTTCATCTTCCTGGTAAACACACACACACACACGTTTAGACGTGATGCTAGCATGCTTTAACGCTACGACACATGTAACTCTTTCAAAATAAAGCGCGCTATCGTGTCATCATCGGCTGGCGCTCGCTCACTCTCATTCACTGCCTTTGTCACTCAACCACTGCGAGACACAAACTAAATTAAACTGTGACCCGACACAGATTTAAAAGCTGGTTATCTAACGGCTAATAATTCAAACTAGTTTCAAATTGAATTTTAGTCGTACTTTCACAGTATTATGATTTTAAATTCATTTATTTGGTGGTTCAAATATTTGTCCCCTGTTGGCTTTCCAGTCCCTTGTTGGGGAATGTGTACTGATGGATGAAGTCCACAGTTGGTGAGGTACCCAAGTACACACACACACACACATACGTATGTTATTTAAATATCAGGTTTAAATAAACTGAAAATTTGTTGTTCCCAGAGATAAATTCACTTCTTGTAGTCTTCAAGCTTAATACTTGAAATCACGTTAACACTGAACTCCGTCCGACTCTTTCTGACCTCTTCGGCCTCGTCTCTTTATTTCTCCACTTATTCAACGTTTGACACTCGAGGAATTGCTGAAGGATCGCACGCTCCCAAAGTTGCTGTACCGTCTCCTTCCCTTGATTTATTAATTTCATTTCAACCATCTGTAATCTTTTGATTTTACTTGGCAGGATGATGTGTCTCACCATTTGACGTCTCTCTGTAATTACAGTTTTTCATACTTTGATCCAGTGAAAAAACGCGGATCTCCAACTTTGGTGATTTTTGAATTTATCTGACAAACTGAAGGATTAAGTGTTCCTTCATCCGTCCTCCTTAAACTAAATAAGCTTTTTGAAATCTCTCTTGGATCAGCTGGGAAAAAAAGAAGCTTTGTCACAAAGCTGAAAGCAGCTCGACATAAAGATATGACTGACAGAATACGATGGATTCATCACCAAAGTCACACGGTAACAAGAAAACAAAGCGGCAGACCTTTTCTTTGTTTGGTGGCGTAATAATTCGTTTTCATGCTGTTGGACAGGCAGGAAAGGCGGCAACATTTATCGGTCACCTGGCTCCAGATCAGCCAATAGCAGTTCAGAATATGTAGAATTTAAATACTACAGATCTGGACGTGAACGGACCTGCTCTTCATCTATATACTTGTGTGAGCGTGCTGCAGTTTCAGCCTTTAATCAGAAACACAATGCGGTAACATGACTCCTCTCTCGCGCCAGCAAATTACTATTTCAGTGTCACTGAGCTAAAAATTCGTGTTGTGACAAATTGCTTTTGTTGTCACCGTTTTTTATATGAAGGACTCGAAAAAAAAAAAAAAAACAGGCCGCGCAGTGCGTCCCGCCCCCTCGTTTCAGATTTGTCAGAGTTAGTCATCGTCCTTTTTCACGCTCTCAGCAGGTTTCTGTAAACAGATCAGTTAGTGTCAGATGGAAATATCACAAACACTCAGGCTCATTCAGACTTTAACTGATTCATTGTTGTGTTACGTTGCACTGCAGTGAGTTCTCTGTCCTTTGCTGCTAATAGTTCTCAGGCTGTTTCTCCAAACTGTGTCATTACGGCTGCTTGATGGACTCCCACGGCGATTTTACTGCAAGATGGCTGCACATTTCCTGCACCGCGTTAATGCCTCCTCTCTCTCTGTTTGGGCTAATTTCAATTAGAGCTTTTGGACGATTCCCACGAGACCATTTTTCGACTTCACATGTGGAGTGTTTCCTGCATTGCAGCAGTTTCGATGCTTTGCTTAAGGGCTCTTTGGCAGCGGTGCGTTGATACCTCAGATTTAATAGCAGGCGGCTGACGGATTGCCAGTTCCCTCCCAGCGGGGATTACACCTTCCTATCGGCAGCAGGAACCGAACCAGCGACGTCTCTGCTGGCTGTGCAGATCTTAACAGATATTTCTCAGAGCTCCCTCCGTCTGTATAAAATAACAACAAGTCGAGTGAAAGCGAGACGTGTTTATTTATTTATTTCCACGCCTCACCTCTTATCTACTTACCCTTCCTCTCGCTGGCATTGAAGCAGCTTAAAGAGGACGAAAGTACATTTATTCTGGTGAAAGTAGACGACCTCCGTCAGGCTGTCTCGCCTCCGTCTCGTTTTCGGTTGTATTGAATTTAAAGTTTGTTTGTTAGTTTTTTTTGTGTGTGTGTTTGAACCAATAACAAAAACAGCTTTAAAAAAAGAACTTTTAAAGGAGTTCAAGCAACAAAGTCAGAGATGACTGAAACTGAGCGGAGATACAACTAAGAGGACATCGACTCAGACTGGTTTAACTGTGATTTAATGACTGTTATACAGTTTAATTTAGTAACAAGAAAAAAAGTGACTAAAAATAACTGTGATTTTGTGTTTTTAAGCATTAAAAAAAGCATATTTAACCGATCCTCCTCGCTCAAATCACCTCCAGGTGTTTCAGGTGCACATCTGTTTTGGTGCCTTTCAGCTTGTTTTGGTTTTCAGGCCTGCAACCTCACTGTTGGTTCCCAGCAACCTTCTGTACAATACCACCTCAGCAAACAGTGAACAGACAAACAAACAAGCAAGTGAATATTTTGCCTTACGTGTCTCTGTACCTGCTGGATGTGTAAATAGTCTGTTTGTGAGGTGATTGTGTGTTAACAGCTTGTTGCCCCAAGTGGCCAAAAAGAATCAATTAACGTAGGTGTAAGTCTGTGTGAAAGAAAACACCACTGCCCTGGTTTGTATCTCATTTTACAACCAACACACTTAAAGGAAGTTCCTCGAGGACGCATCAGGTCGAACACAAATGTATTTTGAAGATGTCAGGTCAGGTTCAACATCGTCTAACAGCTCCCTTTCTTCCTCTTCTTATTCCTCTTCCTCCTCTAGCCGGCGTCCAAACAGCTCTACGAAGATGAAACCACCTCCTCTGTGTTTGGACTGAGGTCCATGACCGACCCGTCTCCCTCCCCGACCCCGTCGCCCTGCGGTTCAGATCGCCCTCAGCTGGGTTGGAGTAGTAACAACAGCAGCAGCAGCACCGCCACTTCTGCTACCGTCGGACCACCGGTCGCAGAGAAACCACGCTGGCACTTCGGGAGACGAAGTCACTTTATACCGCTCGACGTCACGGGTAGGTGGACGAGAGATTAGTGCTTTATTGAGGACTTCTGCACGTACTGTACCTCTTTATCCTCTCCTCAAATTAATTGTGTGAACACGAGAACATCGAGGACGTAACCTTTCTGCTGTGTTCTCCGTGATGAAGGGAACATTGAGAAGTTGCTGATGTGAAGGTTCCTCTCTGAGGTGACGGATGTGTTTCTGAAGCCTTATTTTTTTGTATGTTGCCCTTTTTGTGCAGATCACTGTAGGGGAGAGACAGGAAAGGTGATGATATACAACAGATTCCTTGCAGGTGGTATCATATGCATCAACTGAGCCTCCGGGATGTTTTCACCGTAGGCAGCGCCGCATGGAAATCCTTGACGGAAACCGGTATAGACAGGGTGAAGCTTCCTAGCCCTTGCCTTAGAAGTCGATGCTCTGGCACGGCGACAGGATCTCGGGGAATTCATGAATGTTTCATGGCCTGGACCGGACTGATCCGGAGCCATCAAAGTAGTAGAAGAGTTTACTGTATTTAAATGGGTACATGTAAACACAGGCAGCAAAATGAAAGACTCAGACATGCTCTGGCTGTCTGGTTGTTTTATTCGATGGTAGTACTAAATTAGATTAACTGTTTGCTGACTCTTCAGAAACTTGTGGCTGGCGTCTTGGATATTACGTCCCAACTCGTGACACAAACCAGATATTTTAGGTCAAAACAAAGTTATTCATTAGCTGAAATTCGGCTTAATTACAACAAAAGGAGACAAGGTAAAAGAGTTGTTAACATTTGCAATGAAATTCACAAACACAACCGAGTCGAGTGCGACAAGAAGACCAGATAGACGAGGGCTGCAGGCTGGAAACAAACTCGGGGTTTGGTTGAGCTGCCGGGGTTATCTTTATTTTTAGTTTAAAAGAAGTGGAGGTGTGTAGAAACATCCATCCATTCACTTCCTTTCACTTATCCAGCGTCAGGTCGTGATAGTTTAGCAGGATGTTGCAGCATTTCAGCTCCTCCTGAGGGATCCTGAGCTCACCCTCAAAAACTGAGATTGTGTCCTTGTATCCGCAATCTCATTCAAGTTTATGACTATAGGTGAGGGTTGGAACGTAGATGGACTGGAAGCTCACGAGCTTTGCCTTCTCGTTCGGCTCCTTCTTCCTCACAACAAGGTCTCAACACCGCCCGAACCGACCGGTCCGTTTTTACGATGACTCGTGATACTTAGACTCTTTCTCTTGGGACATTCAAGAAACCTTCAAACTGAGTTTTCCCTCCAGAAAATAAACAAAATAAACCAGGCGAAATCATCCTTTTTTTTTAATTTCACCTAAATCGACATTAGTCTAGTAAAACTCGCATCATAAAGCGAACAGATGCTCGGCGCTCCAGCAGGAAAGCGTTGGATATTCACACCGGAAGTCATAACTCGCAGCTCGCACTGCGTGACGTCGGCCCGCACACACTCGTGACACAACTCGAAAAACGAGATTCGACGCGGAGAACATTTTCTCCTTGTGATCTGTTCGCATATATACTGCTTTCGATCGCCTCTTGCACAGTCAGTCAGCTTTGCTTGTGTGTGTGTGTGTGTGTGCTGTCAGAGCTGTTAGTATGCCGTGGTCATCCTCTGCAACATCGTCCTGACACTCCTGCTTCCTCTCGTCCTCCTTGTTTACTTTACGTGCATGTATGTGTGTGAATGTGCATGTGTGTGTGTGTGTGTGGTTCGGGGTTTTTGGCATAGCAACTGCTTCGTCACTGGGTGCCTCCTCCTCCTCCTCCTCCTCCACCTCCTCCTCACGCATATCCATCTATAGTTTAATATCTCTCTGTCTCTTTGTCTTCCTTTCTGCTGCTCTCTCTCCCCCCTCTGTCCCTCCCTCACCCGCCGTGTAGAGGAGTAGAAGGTCAGGTATAATGATGCACGCCTGTGGCGTTGTACTTGGTGGGTATTCACTTCCTTCAGAGAGAAACAGAGGGAGGAAGACGGAAGAGAGGATACAAGGGAGAGAGAAAGGGGGGGGAGAGCTTTGAGGACAGGACTGACTTCATTTTGTGTTTTTCTTGTCAACAAATCTCTTAAACTTTTCTGCGGCTCCTCAGCTTGACGCCCCATTGGCTCCCGGCGAGGACGTAAATCTTTAAAAAAAAAATGGGTCACGATAATGCGGCAACACCTGGGAACTTTTTAACGTATGTTAGTATGTGCAGAGGGGAGGGGGGACTATTTTCAGCGGTGGATTAATACACAGTGGCGTGTCACCCCTCTTCAGTGTGTTTTTTGGGGACGGTGACGGAGCGTCGAGGCGCAGAGGAAGAACATAAATCAGGCTCGATCACGTCGCTGTTTGTGGGATTTCTTGACTACAGAGAGACAAACGCTCTCTGTGTGTCTCTCTCTCTCTTTACCAGCGAACAGGTAGCTTGCAGCCAGCTTGCTGTTGCCATGGTAACTCGCCTCTCTTCCTCTCTCCTCCTCCCTGAAAGAGGAGAGCAAAAAAAAAAAAGAAACAAGAGGAAGTGAGCGTGAAACTGAAGCCAGAAGAGGTGAAAGAATAATGAATGAAGGATAATAAAGGAGCGTTTTGTCACTCCTCCTCCTTCCTTCCTTTCTTTCCTTCCTTCCTTCCTCTTCCTCCTTCCGTCCTTGCTTATCCCTCTCGCTCCGGCGGTTTTCATGAATGACTGAAGCGCTGTAGGCGTTAAAGGAGAGACAGACAGGGAGGGTAAGACAGTTATCAGTGTGTGTTTGTGTTTGAGGTTTCTAATCAGGGGAGTGTTTGGACAACAGGAAGAGGAGGAGCCAGTGTCGTGCCAGAACCAGAGCTGAGCAATACAAGTTAGCATCATGGCTCACGTTAGCTGTAAAGCTATAAATAACACGTCCACTCACTGTGTTTTGTTAGCGATACTGTTAGTAGGCATCAAGCTATGGTACCCGAGCACTCGAGAGTCTGGATGATGTATCGACCCATGACAGGATTTTGTTACGTTAGCTTTAGCTTGAATGAACTACTAGCTCGCTAACGTATCAAAATGTGTGACATGTTTTAAAGTATCTTTAGCTTTGACTTTGGACTCTGCGTTGTAGCGGGTGCCAGTTGTTTGTTGGCGTTAGCGGCCTCCATTTCTTAGCTAACGTTAGCTCGTGTTTCTCTCTGTCTGTTAGCAAAGGAGATTTGGAGAGTGAGCGAGCACGAAGCCGCCGGAAAAGAGTAAATCTGGGACTGACTTTTAGTGGTTGGTGAGAGCTTGGTGAAATAAAAGGCTGAAAGACAGACGCTGAGCTGGGCTGACTGCGGTTGGACTAGTCAGTAATATTAGCTGGCTGCTATGTGCTGAGAAACCTGCTGTTCTGTTGTACTTCCTGTCCTTCTGATGCCTCGCCTGGGCAGAGTAATCCAATGAGTCATCAGAGGCAGCAGGTATCTACTTCATTACCTTAATGACATGCGGCGCAGTCTCTCGCCTGGCAGCATAACTCAGTCGGGCTTCTACAGAGCCGTCAGCCTCGTTTTATGGCAACAAGTCCCATCGGATGAAGTCGACTGATAAAATTGATCCCTCACGACAAAATGTTGCCGTTTACTGAAGTTCAGATCGATGAAGAAGCGCGCTGGCGTTACGCCACGAGCACCAAAACAAACCGAGTTAAAGGTTTTTATCGTATTTGTGAGTTCAGATCTGCTGCTTCTGTTTCTTCATCTTTGTGTTGCCAAACTCAGTAACTTTGAAAACTGAAAGCAAAGCAGAAGAAACGTCCAGTGAAGTCAATGCACCTTCATCTTCTCACTACCTGTCTGTCTGTCTTCTTGTTCGACTCCACCTCGCTCGCTCGCCCTCCTTCTGTTTTGTTTCTAGTTGCGTCCCAGTTGCGGCGCCGCGTATTAATTATACATCCGAGCGTTGAACAACACAGAATTACAAATGTTTGAGCAATCAGAGACCAAAGAGCGAGCTAATAGACTCTAACCCGTCCTAATATTCCTGCATAAGAAACTTGTGAAGCGTGAAGTCATGAAGTTTTTATGCACTTTTATAGAAACAAAGCGGCACGCATTGTTCTGCAGTTATTCATCTGTCAAGACCAAATCCAGCCGCTCGTCAGTCCTGGAGCCGAGAATTCATTTTTCCAGATTTTGACGCCCAATTTCAGAAACTTGTCGATATTTTTAATCATTCAAATCGGGCTGGGTGGTTAATAATTCTTCTTTGGTCTTTAATGATCAAAGGTGTGGAGGTCTGGAAGTGTCTCCACACTCCAGCAGGTGACTTTGGAGGCCCGAAAATCTAATTTCCTGAGCAGATAATGATTAAATCACAGATTTAATCGTATCCCGTCAACCCTGGCTGGTGCATCATTTTGTTATCAGAGAGCTGAGAAATATTCAAATCTATTTAAAAATCTGGGATGTCCACCTGTGTTTTTATCTCTCTGGCGGTCTTTGTCCTGCGTCTATTTTTCAAACAATCCGTCTGTTTAGCTCATTCACCGAGTGCCATTCAACGCCGGTTCCCCTCTGTGCATGAATAAATAAGAGTGTTTGGGCTGAAACATCCACAGCCATCCAGCAGGAGACTCGGCTATGACTCAGCCATTGAGCGGGGCTAAATATGACTTCCTGTCTGGCTGTCATGCTTTCACCCACTTCCTGCTGGTCTCCATGTCTTTTTTTAAATCCTGAAGTCGACCATCTTTGGTAGCAAACACCCAACGTTCATTGAGACGTGCATGAAGTCACGTTTTCAGCTCCTCGTTCTCGATCAGCTTCGTCTCTGATCAGAGCAGCCGTCCTGAGGTTTGGAGTCTTTGTGTTGCTCCTGCAGACATAAATAATAGAAACTATTTCAACTATCAGCAGCTTTCAGCGGAGAGACGAGGCGATGATTCATTCATTATAATGTCTCTTCAGTGTGGTTTCACTGTTTTGTTACAGGTTTGTTGCTCATTTTCACAAGCAGCCCTTGATTTTTCCCTCAAACATGATAAGCATTTCATTTAACTGGCATCCCATGTAGTTTTTTATTTGCCAATTTATGGTTAAGCAACATGTTCAGAGAACAAAGACACAAGTTTTCAACTGAAGTTCAGGCAGACTCATCCGCGCCTCCTCAAAACAAGAATCTTCAGCTGTGTTGGAGATGAAATCAGAGATTAATTAAGGCAGCAGGATTTGTGGCTCTTCTCCTCTCAGATTCCTGGCAGACGGAGGCTTTCCAGGTGAACTGAGAGGATTAGAGCGTCTGCAGCTCGACAGCATGAATGCCCGTCTGTGTTTCAGCTAAACTTCACATTCACAAGCCGCCTTGACTCAACTACAATCACCTTTTATTGTCCGACACCCTTTGCAAGCTGTTTACCCTCCTCGTAATTTAGTTGTTTTATAGAATTGATGACAAAAGTTACAGACTTAATTAAAAGCTAACGACTTTGCAATGACTCAAAACCACCAATTTACTTTAAAAGAAAACATTTCATTTAACCTGTTTGTTCTTAGTCAGGAAAGTGATTATTGGACTGTGTACCACTAATGAACCAAAACTGTGTAGAAATTTAAATAGAAAATAGAAAAAAAGTCCAAAGTCAAAGCTAACGTTACAGTAAAACATTAGCGTGCTAGCAATTCATCCAAGCTAAAGCTAACGTAACATCATCTAGACTCTCTGGGCTGTTCTTGATGCCTGCTAACGGCGTCGCTACATAAACACAGTGAGTGGATGTGTTATTTATAGCTTTACAGATGAGATTAGGAGCTAACGTGACCCATGATGCAAACTTATGTATTGTCCAGCTCCTGTTCTGGCACAACACCGGCAGCTCCTTCTCTTCTTCTTCCCGGTGGTCCAAAAAACAACATTTTCTCCATAAATTATGATCCAGTTCCACCAGAATCAGTGAAATAGTTGGTGTGTTGCTGCTGTTAGTTTTCCTTTTGAACGTACATTATCGTGTAACGTTAGCATATTCTACATTACACTCATCCACAGTGCGACTACAAATATATTTCAAATATTTCAGCCACATTCCTGCTTGTTATTAAAATCAGTGTGTTTCTTGGTCCGCCTCTTTCACGCTGGGTCATAATCTAATACTCGCTGCCATGTCAACAACATGATTGGATTTAGTGTTTTATTGGATTTACCGCATGTCAAGTAAAATTACTCTCCCCTTCCTCTCACTGACCTCCCGTGTTTCCTCTTGTTTCTCCTCCAGGTGAAGGGGGAGGAGGAGGAGGAGGAGGAGTGAAATTCCACGGCGTCGACCTCCTGCAGCACTCCCCGTCCCCATCCCCCTCTCCGGGGGACCCCTTCCCCCACCAGCCCCGCTCCCTGGAACCTGTCACGGACACTTTCCACCAGAACCTCCCCCTGAGGAAGACGCACTCTGACCTCGACGCAGCCTCACCTGCAGGTGTGTGGCCATTAACGGAAGCTCTTACCCTCCTCCGATGTTAGTCTTCAACTCCTTTTCTTCAGTTCCCATGGTGCAGATCTTGTTACTGTTCAGAGCCGAAGGCAGAAAAGAGGAAGAAGAAAGAAAGAGCTCACCACCAAATTAAATATCTCTACTTATTAACCTCAGTGTGAGCTGAGTGTGAGCTGTTTCACTTTTTTTTGCTAGAGCAGCACAGATTTTTGTGTTTGCAGTTGATGTAGAAAATATCCATTTTCATTTTTGAAAACTATGACAGCTAACGTAACAACAGCTAACGGTTAACGTAATCGTCTTTTTAGCGACATAAAGACAAAACTATCAAATATTTTATTTAATTTTGTGATAAATTCTACCTATTTATTTTTTGTGTCAGCTTTGTCGGATTAATCCGGGCATTATCACGCTCCTGCTCGTCTTAATTCCATGTTAAACGGGGTCACTTCCCTCTTCTCCCAAATTCTGAATTTGACAAAGAACACAGCAGCAGATTAATGCCGGGTTAATAATTTATTTCCCCCAATATTTGCAGTAATCTGTTTCACTCAGTAAAGGACGTCCGACATTGCCACCAGCCCGGATCTTTTCATACCTAATTGGTTTATTCACTGCAACAGAGATACTCAATCGCGGGGTTACGGAGGGGTTCATGTAAACAGTTTAAGCTGAATAATTGTGGACAGGTGATAAAAAGCAGAACGTCTAAACTTAGCAAGTGTCTGACATTTTAAAAGATGGATTTTAATTGATTTTAAGAATGAAGATTAACATGCCCATGACGTGGTACAAACATCCTGACTCACTGTCAACCACGGCAACACTTTGGTGTTATCCGATCTTGGAGATTGGTGCATCGGTTTGAGGAACTGCGGGTTTTAGCACTTCTGCATTGGCTTCATTTCGCAGCCACGAAGGTTGCCGCATGCCATATTTCTTAACATGGATGTGGAACAACAAGGATTACTCAAATATTACCCCCCAAAGTGCATTGAATCCTGAAGATACTGTATTTTACCTTTGTTTATTGTCTGAAGGTTCATGACCTTCTTCAAGTCCTTCAAAAGATGTTGACAGTTTTCCAGGTTTTCAACAGTTCCCTTCAGAGAACAGATAATTTAACTGGCAACTATCTTCATATTTTAATTAAATTTTTTAATTTTAGGGGGTGTAAAGTTAAATAGATTAGTTAGATTAGTTGTATTAATTCTCTCCCTTCCCGGTCTCCTCTTCAGATAACACTTCGGAGCAGCGTGCCCCAGACCGACTTCATCTAGGCACTATGGACCACTCTGGGCTGCTGTGCTCAAATACACCCTCCTCTTCTTGGAACGGACCTAAGGGCTCCACCTTTTCTCCTGGAGCGTGGAACGAACCTTACAATTACACAGTGAATAAAGGCCCGGCGGTTCCGCCCAAACAGCACAGCATCATTGGTAACACGGGAGGGGGTGCACAGGACGGGGTGATGTTGGTGAACTCAGGACAGTCGGCGAGCTCACATTCCAGTTCGTTCACCTCGGTGACAAACCTTTCCGGGAGAGGAGGAAATAACATGCCGGGGATTTCACTGGCGGCGGCGATGATGGGGAAGCGGAGCGAGACGGAAGGGGCTGCAGCAGACGGAGGGAGAGGTGGAGGAGGTGGAGCTGTGGAACCAGCGAGAGGACGGGAGAGGTCGGCACGATCCATAGCAGCTGCGAATGCCTTCAAATTTCGGGAGCGTTCCCTTTCCACGCCCACGGATTCTGGTTCCTTCTGCTTTACAGAAGGCCAGTCAGACGGGAACAATTTGTCTACGGGGAACGGGAATGCCATGGCAATAACAGACCACCAACAACAGCATCATAACTTCCTGGGTTTGGGCGAGAACTACGCCCTTCTCTACCCTCGAGGGAGCTCAGAAGACAGCACCAGTACGGCAGACACAATCTCTGTCACCGCTTCAGACTACAGCGCCGATGGGCGGTTGCGCCTACGCTCCCGCTCCATCTCGCTTAAGAAATCCAAGCGCAAGCCGCCACCTCCTGTGAGGAGCGTCTCACTTATGAAGAACCTTGGAGAAGCCGAAGGGAGAATACACCACGAAGGCGGTCTTTACCGGGACGGTCGGCCAAAGAGCCTACACATCCCCAGGGACCACTTCCCAGACTTCCAGCCAGATTTCCTCCTACCCAGCTCATCCTGCTCCTCTAAACCTAGTGTTGCTGAGCGGGAGATGGGTCACGGAGGCCCTGATGGACCTCCAAGTCTGGAGGTTCAGGCACCAGACAGGGAGGGAGAGACAGAGCTGACCTTTCCCACTCACTGGCAGCTGGGGGAGTGGAAAAATGACCCTTACAGGTATGATATCCAGTTTGAATACCTCTGCCTGCCTGGTTATTTGTTTGTATTCTCTCTATCCTTCTACAAATAAATAGTGTTCTCTTCTTTTCTTGTGTCCAGGTCTCTATCAGGCTCCAGCACAGCAACAGGTACCACAGTGATTGAATGTATGAAAGTCAGAGGCAGCTCAGAGTCCCTGCTTGATTCTCCTTCCACCTCCAGAGCCACCTCGCCCTCGCAGCTCTCCATGGAAACTGACATCAAAGCATCCTCGCCCTTCAAACCCCCAGGACTTATGTCCCCGTCAAGTGGCTATTCCAGTCAGTCAGAGACTCCCACACCGACTGTTCCACAAATAGCAGGTCATGGGACAGTAGGGACAACAGGGACAATTGGGACATCAGGGTGCAAGTTGCGCCCAAAGATCCCAGAAAGGAAATCATCACTACCGTCACCCAAGGACCCGGCTGCAAGGTCTAGATTGTCCTTTGAAATGCCTGGCAATGCACATCTGGAGCTATCATCAATCAAGCCAAAGCAAAAGGCCAGCAGACGGCATTCTGACACCTCAACGGCGGCAAAACCGGGAAAGATCAGCCCCAGCTCTTCACAGGCATTGCCTGTTGTTACCCAGAATGAGCTGAAAACTGTTCGGCTTCGCTCTGTCTCTCGTGGTGACTTGGAGGACTGCCCCGATGGAGCGTCTGACACCATCGAGGAAGAACAACATGGCCGAGATCTAGGCGAGGACCCCAGCCCACCACCCACTCTACCAAAACCCAAACCACCTGTCGCTGTTAAGCCCCCGTTGCCCAAGCGGCCTCTAAACCTCCTCCTCAAGTCTCCTTCTCCATCTTCCACTTCCCCCCAAGCCCCCGACTCACCTCCTGCCTCACCTGTGGATCGACCTGTCCCTCTAGGCAACATCTACAAAGTCATGAAAAAACCCAAACCCAAAAAACCTCCACCACAAGCTCCAACAAGTCCCTGTGTTCCAGATTCTATCACGGCTCCACAAACTTCCTACGATCATCCATTCCTCCCCCATTCCCAGTCCCTCTTTGATCTCCCTCCTCTTCCAGACCCCCAGCCTCTCCTGGAAGACCCAGCAATGGAGCCTGAATTTGATGCAGATGAGATCCGTCTTGGTCCAGAGGACGGAGGCTCGCTCCCCTCTCCCTGCAGTAACCAGGAGGCCCCGGAGCTCCAGGACAAGAGCAAGACACTCCCCTCTAGGATGACAATCTCCTGTCTGGCAGAACTGTCAGACAAAAAGAAACCCAAGGTGAGGAAGACATCTTTAAGACATTTATTTTAAGGGTACGCTGACATCACTCATGTCTCAGAGTTATCACTGTGCTGATTTGATGTTTCTCTCCAGGTTCCACCACCAGTCCCCAAGAAGCCGAATGTCCTGCTCCTTCCCTCGTCAGTCCACTCCTCCACCAACGGCAGCACAGAACGCCAGACGCCACAGGCCGAAAGCCCCGTTGGTCTTCGGTCTCCTGTTGGAGCCTTCTGCCCAGAGGAGTTCCCAAATACTCCCAGCATTCCCGATATGCCAGAGCAAGATGAGAACCATTTGGGAACAGATGAGGAGAGTTCAAAAGAGTCGTCGCTTCAGTCGTCTCTGCAGGATTCTTCACTTTCAGAGCTGGGAGAGAAAATGTCCAGCACTGGGATCGGAGCAGGTATGTTTGAAAGGTTTCAGATGTTCAGGGTATTTAAAATTCTTCATACTTTAGAAAGACGACTTACTGCTGACTTACTTCATCTCTTACTGCACTGTACAGGTTCATGCTCTGGCTTCCTTAAACTGCAGTTCAAACTCAAACAGTCTGTGTGCTGTGTGTCCAAACCCTCGGATATTTGTATTTTTCTGTTTGTCAGTTGCATTTATAGAAATATGCCCACTCGCATCCTGTGAATTTTCTGGATGACGCTCTGCTCTATTCACACACATGGGCTCAGTTGGATATTACAAAGACTTTGTACTTGGGAGTTGGCACAGTACAGTAAAGCCCGTTTAATGTCCAGTTCAACTGATTTGGAGCTCCCCCGGGTAGTCCAGGGTCGACTGTGCTCAGGTCAAAGGGAAACTGTGAAAATATTCTGTATTTGATTTACGCAAGTAAATCATTAGCCAAAAGTAATTTGATTAATTCTTTCATGGCCTTCCTCGCAATCATACCATACATGCAGCATTCGCTAACACGTTTAGCACATAAATATTGCACCCGATGCATCACATCCTGATTCTCGCAGAGGAGATCTCAGGTTTTTAAGCAAATCAACCTAAATTGCTGTAAAATTGGACCAAATCAAAACACAGCGTGGTTCCCACTGTTTGTAACAGTGACAACGACATTAATCATCATTATCTAATTATCACCTGATTCTGTCAGTCACTCTGAGTCAGATTTATTTTTAATTGCAAGGGACGTACATGTGTATTACGAAATACTGGCTTTGGTGAAATTTTGGTAAAGATTTGACGTGTTGAATTATCCAAAGAACACTTTATAATATGTTTTTCTCTCTCTTGCTCAGATGAGTCGGCACCCAATGAGAAGACAGTACTCCACATCGCAGAGGAAACAGATGACGACTTGTTGGCCAGCACGCCTGCAACACACACCACCGAAGACCTGTTCACCATTATTCACAGGTTTGCACGCATGAACTTTTCCTCAAAAGGCCTTCTGCAGTCTGGTCTGTTGTGACAGCGCACACTTAGTCTCACGGCGTTAATGGTTTTCAGCCAACACCGAGCTCGCTTGCCGGCTTATTATAACCCGGAGCATGTGACGAGAGACACATTGTCTTGTTGAAAAGGTGTGAGGAGGTCAGTGCATAAGGTTTCCTAGCAACGCCACATGTATAGAGGGTTACTGCACGACCAGCCGCTCTTATTTTATCCTTTTTTCAGAGTCTCTCTCTCTCACACACACACACGCAGAATCACAAGAAAGCTAGTCTCTAAGCAACAAGTTTTCAAGATTTTACCTTGCACGATGCTGAAAATAGCTTGGATGAAAAGGTGAGTGTTGGAAAAGGAAGATCAGGAGTCAATGTTTTCATCTCTTATAAGAAAGGATGGAGTCCCGTCAGTACTTAGATTTTCTTTTATTCTCTGAAAGGAAAGATGTCAATCTAAGATTGGCTCTTCTGACTTGAAGAGAACATTTGAAATTATGAATTAAAACAGCCACAAAGGGTGGGAAATTTAAATGTGCTTATTCACTTTCTCAATCCTCTACTGTTGCTAATAACCTTCTCTTCTCTTCGCCCAGGTCCAAGCGAAAGGTTCTAGGTCGTAAGGAGCCGACGGACTCCTTCGGCAGCCGCCAGAGCCTGGTGTCCCCAGTGAAGCACAGCACCAGTGGCAGCGACCTCCGAAATCTGACCTTAGGCAGTCAGAGGTCGAGCTCCCGCAATGAGAACTTCATGGCCCTGCTTCAGAAGAAAGGCAGCAAGTCTTCCAGCGGAGGAGCCAGAGTCTCCGCTATGGAGCTTCTCAAAAGCACAAACCCTCTGGCGCGACGGGTCACAGAGTTTTCAACCACCTCGTCGACGGGCGGCGAGGGAGGCGACGCCTCATCTGGGAATGGCAAACCCAATGATCAATGAAGTATTGTTAACGGATGTCGACCAGGTCCGTTTGCCGTTGACAAAGCTACCAACAAATTCTACAATGTGCCACCCGCTGCAGATGGAGCCTTCTGACTCACATGTCCATCCGGATCGCTCCAACTACTGGTACCATTTTGCACTGTCCAATCGAATTGGAGCACATTTTTGGACAAAATGGTCCCTCCAATGGTTGAAGCACCATTGTTCCCAGACAAACCGGTCCCTCTAGGAAAGCGAGAAATTGTCAACGAAAGGTGGAGGTTTGAAGGTTGTGCCTCCACAATGGATGGATGGAGTAGATACCGGGAATATAAGGATATATAGTGGATATCTTTTGCACCTGGCTGAAGACATCAAGAGTCCCTGATGACGACAATGGTCATTGTATATGAATCTGCAACCAGTTATACTGATCCACAAGGATCAAACGAATCCATGAAATAAATGGAATAAAATACAGAAGATGTGAGACTTCCAACGATTCGACCAAAACCCCTTCAACCACTACAGCACCTACACCTGTAGACCTGCATAAACTGAAGGGTGAGGCACTAAAGAAAGCAAATATGTCCAAACCCAGGCGCATCGTAACAGTGTCTTCTCTCAATGGTAAATGCAGTACCATGATTTTCAACAGTACCTTTGGATTCGAGCGGACGAAGCGCAGGATTTACAAAGAGAAACCACACGGGGGCTTTTTTGCCACCAAAGATGAGGCGCGAGCATGTCACAGATTTTTTGCGCTGCTCATGCTACGAACACGATCGTGGACCTTCACGAAACATTCCACAGCAAATGGACGACATTTTGGAACGCAAGCACTTTTCTTTTTCCTTAACGTCGGAGGTCGTTTACATGACACAGCCTTTGCGTCGCTACATTTCTTTTTCCTCGAGACATTCGCCAATCGTTATTTTTCCAATCTTTGTTTCGATGATTTTTGTCTTTTTATTTTTTCCTACACGTGCTCGATGGCCATAAATTGTACATCTCTAATTGGATTGTACTGTACGTGTCATGTACAAAGATAAATGTAACACATCTATCGGCGAATATCATCTGCGGACACAAAGACTAAAAATAGTGTACAGAGCAGCAAGCAGCTTGGACTACAAACTGCCCACACGATGGAGGGAAAACACACTCAAACACACACACACACACACACACACACACACACACAGTATGGAGTAATGCCATGGAAGACAAACACAAGTGTGTGTGTGTTCATGCGGGTGTGTGTGCAGATGAAATCTTGCCTGTGGAGTTTCTGTACGGAGAGTATGAAGCAGGCCTGGTTATTAAACAGGGTTTTTATTCATTTTGGTCTCTGGTGTTGGGACCAAAGGACTGTTAACAACTACAAACAGACCAGAGGGGACCTAATGGTGTGTATGTATGTGTGTGTGTGTGTGTGTATGCATGTGTTCATATGTGCGTAAAGAGGGAAGTGCCAAGAACAAAGTGGGGGGAAAGAGAGAGGAAAAAGAGTGCACGTACGTGTGCCTGTTTATGTGTTTGTGTCGTCACGACATGTGTTCGTGTGTGTGTGTGTGTGTGTGTGTGTGTGTGTGTGTGTGTGATTGTGCGTGTGTTTGTGTGTGCATCGTCACCCTCCCACACACTCCACCCCCTCATTTCTTTGGATTAAGACAACCGAAGCAGCCCCTCTCCTCTCCACACCACCAACACATTACGGAACCAAAAGGATCCGAGGATTCCGGAAGTCCGAGGATTCCGGAATCCTGAGTGGTTCCTAAAACCAAGAGGATTCCAGGACCAAGAGGACATCAGGAGCCGATGGATTACACGGGGATGGGAGAGGCCTCCACAGCTCCAGCCAAGGAGTCAGGACGGTCTGCAGAGTCGCAGAGTGACGTTACGGGGCCAAACTGTTTGTTTTGCCCTCCTCCGTGCACGTTTTCACACTCCCTCTCTCCCTCTCTCTCTCTCTCTCGTCTCAGAGGGGAGGTTGCAGTCTGCGCCACCGTCCTCCTCCCTCCCTCCCTCACCGCTCCTCTCCTCCTCCCTTCATCGCCGCTGGAGCACACACTCCATCTGTCTCTCTGCATACAGCATCTTTTCTCTCTCTCCTGTAACCTCTCCTGGCACACACAGTAGCACACTCTCTTTCTATCTTCTCTCTGTTTCCAGACGTAGCATCGCCTTCACTATCTTCCTCTCCTCTCCTCCCTCATCTTCCGTTAACCCCCCTCCACCCTGCCTCTCCCGTCTCTTTTCTCTCTCTCCCTCCTCTCCACCTCTCTGCATTCAGTCTATGCATCTGAGCTCGGCAGACGACACGACACCGGATGAATGTCAATGAATGACTGTTAAGAAAAAAGATGCTGTGCTTAGTTTGAGAGTGCAAAAAAACACAAACGACAAACATCTTTCTATCAGCGCTTATCTTTTGCCTTCTCAGTTTTTTATACCCTTTCTTTATCTTCTTTTCGAGTATCCATGTAACACGGAATGAACATGGAGGAATGAATGAATGGATCTGTGCACAAACACGGAAACAGGCAGGCGGGTCTGAATGTTTTTTCTCGCCTTTCGGACTGTGAACGAAAACACACCCCCCCCCCCCGCGGTCTTTGACCCCTGACCGACCCCCAGCTCCGAACCACCCCGCGGACGGTCCGAGAATTTGGGATTAGCGTTGGTTCAGCTGACTTATCCCCTGCATGGATGGGACCGTGTGGCGGGCAGGAGGGGAAACCTTTCATCTCTTGGCTCAAACTATCCCACTCGGTGCTATTCAGAGTCAGAGCTCCCCCTGGTGGACGGGGAAAAAAAGGAGGAACCACACAAAAACAACAGGAGAGCGACAAACTCTTTGACAAACATCTCTCTTACCTACAGCAGTCCTTCAGGTATCCCATCGTCCTGAGAGAAAAAAAAAGATTTTAAATGCATAAATTATCACCATTTATGATGACTAGTCAAGTGACGCTTGTTTTAAATATTTAGTGAATGAAAAAAGATAAACCTATAAAACTCTGTGTTTGTTTGCCTTGTATACTGAATTCTGGGCGTGTTGCTGCAGCGCCTGCTGTGTTTCTTTTTCTTTTTATTGTTTTATCGATTTCAGCTGCCGTGGTAGGACACACACACACACACGCACACTCGACCGTGCAGTGCAGGTGTAAAAGGGAGAATTTATCCGAATCTAACCTGTAAAGAAACGTTTGATTACGAAACAAATATTTGCCCAAATCTGCATTCATGTACGCGTTTGACGGATGTTTTCTCACATATCTGAGACCGGATACGTGAAACGAGGGCTGCTTGGTCGACTAAATATCTGAACTGAAGTTAGAAGACAGATCCCGTGTTGTTCCAGCACAATATTAATAACAGGAATGGTGTTTTGTTAGTAGGTTATATGTGGAAGCTGTCAGGAAGCACGTGGCACATTTGCTTTAACAGGAAGTAGAGGTACAAACAGACGTATATTGGTGAAGAGTGCGATCCTTTTTGTAGGATACAGTTGTTTAATATTGAGAAGAACATGTTGTATTTTTTTTTTTTTTTTTTGCAGATTTGACATATTTCTTGCACGCGAGGCAGAAATCGTCTCACTGGTTGGGTGAATCATCAACGGGGGCCGAGCCAAAGAACTTACTGCCAACTTGGTGCCATATTTTTTTTTTTTGCTGACAACTTCACTGACAACTGGGACAATTGGCTCTCGGTGTACTCTGAGAAAATCTGGTTCCCTTGGCTCCTTCAACCAACCAGTGAGAACGTTTTAGCCCTGAACAGCAGTCCAAGAAACGTCCATAGAACTAAATTACCAATCTCTAAAATATGTTGACAGTATATTATATTGAGAATATCATTTCTATAAAGTGTAAAAAGAGAGCTGACACTGAGAAATATATTGAATATTTAATCCATTATCCCTTCTTTAAGAGGACAAGTAAGGGAGGGAGGAAGGAGGGTGCAGAGCAAAGGTTTGATTCTGCTGAATGTGAGGATTACCGCCGCGTATTCCATCATCTTCCTTCACCTCCTCCCTCCTTTCTTCTTCTTCTTCTCAGCTGTCACGAACAGTAATCATGTTAAAAGCTTTTCCCTCTCTCTCTCTCTCACTCTCGCTTTCTTCCTCGCAGAGCGATAAAAGGTACGCTTTCATTTGTTTACAGCGGGTCTCTGCAGAAACAGAACGGCCAAATAGTTGCTATGCGACGTGAATAAAAGCTGTGCCGGTTACGAGAATATGACGAATAATAAAGTGTTTACAGTAATTTGTTAAGTATAATGAACTAAAATCAGATCTGGATGAACAAATCAAACGCTCCCAAACAAACAAACAGCTTCTTCAGAAGTCTAAACTAGTATTTTAGCGCTCAAAGCAGGTATGTCTTCACTGCAGGACAATCAACAAGGCATAAGCTACTGAACACGCTGATGTGTTGAATCTAAGCTGACGAAATGTGCAATTACAACAAAATTCAACAGTTCCCACCATGAGCGAGCTCTCCGCGATGGGAAAACTTCCTTTAAGGGTTAGGGTTAGCAGGACCTCGAGCAGGACCCGGATCGTTGGTGGACAAACATCTGCCGCAACAAAGTTGGGTTTTCGAGTCAGGTTCAGGACATCGTGTCGTGTAAAAACTCGGTATTCGGGTTGGATCCGATGTGCTTGGCAAGCTAACAGCTGTGAATGTTTACAGCAGTACCGAACTTGACCGACGCCACAGAACTTGGATATTTAATCTGTCGCTCATCTCGAAGTGCCAAAACATTACGGTACATTTGAAAAATTCAAAAGCAGCACCGAGCCCCCCAATAAAAAGACGACCTGCTCACTGTAATCCACAGACCTCACTGTTAGCTATTTAGAGAAGAACTGATTTCTGCCAAAGTACAACTGCCACACGTCCCCATACACGATACGAGAAGCTCCACGTCGACGATCATCAGCTGCTGTTGAGTTTTTCAGATGTGACTGTTGGAGTTTGGCCGCCTTGCGATGAACGAAGCCTCGTTGTGGACGATTTTTGGGTTGAGCTCGTTCGATTGACGGTTTAATTCTACGAGAGAGTGAAAGAGGGTGAACAAGAGCGACAGTGAAAGAAGGGTAATGGCTGCAGATTTGGGCCAAAGAGTGTTTGTTTTAGGAGTGCCGGAGCGGGGCGAGTTTTACAGCGTTTGGACGTTTCAGGGTACTTTCAGAGTACAGCATGCTACCCATCCACAAAAACTGAAGTCCTTCGCTGGCAAACGCCGACCCGCTGCCACTCCGAGCAAAGTACGACAACCAACTCACCCCCAAACCCATTTTAACCCCAGTTCAGGGGCTGTACAGGCAGCTTATAGAGACACAGAGATGATAATTAGAGAGACATAGAGAAAGAGACAGACAGAGTTATTGGAATTATTCTATTTTTGTTATTCCCCATTGAAAAAACAGACATATTTAAAGGAATATTCCGTGTATGTATTGAATAACCTCTGTTCCCCCTTCGCCCCATCCGATGGTGTGATCTGTAGCCGTGCGAGGTGGCGTCACACACAAACGCTTCCCTCCGCGGCCACGCGATGCCAATGTGATGAAATTATAATATCATTATAAATAAATTATTTTTCTTGCTTAAAAAAAGGAAACGTGTTTTGTCTGTTTGTCTTCAAGGTTACTTCACGGCGGCAACGCTGGAACCTCCAAAGTTGAATCGTTTTTTACTCATTCGGGCCTTTTTGTCTTGAAATTACGGAGCGAGCTCCGATAGCTGGGGGTCGTTTGTTCTAATCTGTGCTCAGATAACAGCTCGGTATAACAGAGCCTTCGTCCTGAGCTGATCTGTCCTGGAGTTTTATTTAAAAAAGAAAACACAGCGTGTCGTCAGTCTGGAGCAGATTAAGTTGCCCTCAGGGCAAGATTACCTGAGACTACAGGTGACACCTTAAAACCTTTCTGTCATTCCTGTTTACATTAGTGTTGTTTTAGTGTGTGTTTTGTGTGTGTGTGTGTGTGTGTGTTCCTTCTCAAACACTCTCTGCTGTATCACTGTATTCTTTGTTGGACTGTGGAGCCATCTAGTGTCCGTCTGTAGTCAGTGCGACCTTCAATCAGGAAGCGCTGAAGCTGAAAATCAGTAAATATATCACGTCAACACACAAATGCACTCACATACATACACATATACATATAACAGTAACAGTATAGACAATAAAGATATATTTATATAGTTTGTTTGTTTTCAGGGATGCTGATTGTGTTTGTACACGAGTAAATATTACAGTATTCACAGCAGTGGATTGTTTGTACGTGATGATATATTTGTATTAAAAATATAAAGAATATAAATATATATAGACAGTATGTTTTAAAATGCAAAGAGCAGAAGGAACTGTAAGTACCAGGTAACGTGCAGAATATTTGAAGTCCAGCAGAAGCTGAATGAAGGCTGAGTGTTAATAACACACTGAGTTTGTAGGTGTGAAGTCAGTGTGGGGTGGAGACAGTGTGAACTGAAAGTAAACAGAATAAATAAGTTTAATTTACAGTTTAATTGACTGAAGTTACAAGTAAACGTGGTGGAGTCACATGACGTGGAAATACTCGAGTACAGTACAGACAGAGTACGAGTACACAGACGCAGAGGAAAGTCCTCTCATCAGGGCCAAACTACCAAGCTCCACACTTCCTGTTCCTGACAGCAGAGAGCACGCTGTGTTATCTGTGACACACACACACACACACACACACACACATTGTGGCTCACACAGGAAGTCCTGACAGCAATCTGCGATCAACACAGAGAGACAGAAAGAAATAAAAGTCCAACAACTTCAACAGTTTTCAAAATAAAACAGCAGAGAAGAAGAAGAGAGAAAAAAAAAAGAGGAAGTGGAACCAAAAGAGGAAAAAAGGAGGGATGAGGGAGTCATGAGGGGAGGAGGAGGAGGAGGAGGAGAGATCAGAGAGGAGGAGGAGAAGGAGGAGTAACGTCAAGTGCAGCAGAGAAGAGAGACAGAGCAACGTTAGAGGAGAGAGGAGGCAGCAGGAGGAGGACAAGAAAAACATCCTGATTACTGGAATACCTGTGAGGACGATACACACACACACACACACACACAGACACACACACACACACATTTAGACTGATGCTCCTGCTGGATGGACCGACGCTGCTCACACCTCCGCCTGTGCATGTAGAAGATCGACCTGTGCGAGCAGACATGCACTTCTACTATGCAGTGAGTAACGTGTGTGTGTGTTTGTTTGTGTGTGCGTGTGTTTGGTCTTTCTCGTTGCCGTGCAACCACTTAACCTCAATTTCTGTAATTTTCTGCTGAGTTTGCAGAAACATCAGCATGTTTGTGCAACATGTACAGGTGTGAACTTAAAGGGACAAAGATCAGCTGACTCAGGTCATGTGTCTGTTCTTTGATCGGCTGTTTTATTGCCTCATGAATGAATAATTCACCCACTCTGTCGCTCACAGTCTGATTCATGTCAAATTAAAAATGTTCCTCGACTCCGGCTCCCAGAGAATCACTCAGTGTGTTGTGGATGTTTCGTTTGGAGCCACAGGCAAAGACTGAAGTTAGAGTTTGTGACTGCAGACAAATCAGGATCATTTTTGCTCACCAACAGAGGAAAGAAAGAAAGAAAGAAAGAAAGAAAGAAAGAAAGAAAGAAGTGTTTTGTGGTTGCGTGGAAACGCGGACCACGTTTCCTGAAGCTTGTAACTCTTCCCCTTTTTTTTCTCCTCATCTGTACGTTCATGCCTCAAGTATGGAAACGAAATCTGAGCCTACAGTTCAGGACGAATCACGTAAATATAACTGAGTTAATTTGATGAGGTCATTTTAACAGGAAACATGTTGGGAATATTATACCGATTATTTCTGTCCAGGTGCTCCAAACTAAAGAGTTTGGAATGAACTGCATGATACCACGCTCTTAATCCTGCATAACTTTAAGCCTTAATATAATGTGAACAGGTGAGTTGTATATAAATTCACCCTCAGTACAGTTGTCATGAACGGGGAAATTAGCTATAGAGACCAAAACTGTTTTTTGTACCAGGCTGTAAACATGTTTATTTCTGCTGTGAAGTCATTTCAACATGGGGACTTATGGAGACTGACTCACTGCTGGAACCAGCCTCAAGGTTGGCTTCATTCCCCACCCGGCACCAAACCTTGAGGAATCTGGACCGGTAGCACAGTGACACAGGCTAAGATGTCAAAAATTGATCAGGTTGTCTAGAACAGGAGAGATCAGCTTTGGTGGCACCAGTTGCAGCCGTACGTTTGGCGTGAGGTCGCATTAATAATAAAACTCTTCAACACTTTATATATATATATATATACACTTATTTCATCTGCCTGCCCTCCTGATGTAAATAAGTCCAATATTCTTGATCTTTTTAGCTCCATTTTTGGTCTCCACCAGCTCTTAAGCTGATAAAAAGCTCCACTCACTGTGTCTGTCGACTCATCTGAGCTTTTTAACTAAAAATATTTGCCTCAGGCCAAACATGAAGACTTAAAACATAAAAAAAAGAACATAAAAAACCAAAACAATGAGCTGAAAGACGCTAAAACATCACATAAAGCTGAAGACTCAACGCTCAGTCATCAGTTTTGCAGCTTTACAGTCAGATTCTGTGTTCTTGTTCTGGTGTCGAGTTTCTGTCACGTAAAACAAATAATAATAAATAAAAAACAAACGCTGCTGTGCCATTAATAACGTTAATCTGCACAAAGTCAGTGCACATTACGGTGACGTTAAACAGGCTGCAGACTGAATGCAGTAAATACGAACCTTCATTTATCATAGTAAAAATGATTTGTGCTGCACCGCGTCTCTGCCAGGTAAAGATGAAGTTTGTAGGATGTGTAGGAGGTTCAAACATACGTCACATTTCTTACATGCATTACATCAAAATAATACACGTTTACATCAGTAGATGGCGCTGCTGTGGATCCATTAAACTCATTAAATGAGTAAGACGTTAAAACTTGTTTTTCTGTCTTTAGTTTGGATTAACGTGAATGCAGCGTGGTGGTTTGTAATGCTTTGACATGATTTTGAGATGAAGACTTTACTAATTAAATTAGCCAATGATTGATTGATTGATTGATTGATTGAGTTGGACTCATTACGGATCTGGCAGGTGCAAGTTCAAACAAGTTTTAAAAGTTTACAGTTTGTTTGGACGAATGCAGCTTTTAAAAAATGAAATTGAACAAAAGAAGTTTCCAGGAAGTCGCGGTGGTGTTGAAAAGACATTGTGCATCATGTAAACGTTCAGTAAGTTAACTGAGAGGTAAACTGTGTCGTCGCTGTTGTTTTCTCACCTTGTGCTCTGGTGGTGAAAGCTGACAGAAACGTGTGACTTGGTCGAGCTTTGCAGGAAGGAAAGTGCAACATGACGGAGAGATGAAACATCTTTTATGAGTTGTTACGGTTTGTAAAGGACGGCTTCAACTCCTTTAAACTTAAACGGTAAGTGTTTATATTGGAGAACAAAGTTCATGATCTCCTGAAATGACTTTCTATTTGAGACTTCAGCAGAACGTCAACATTGGACAGTGTTATTTCTACGTGACTCTTCCACGGTCACACACAGCTCGTGTGGATCAGTCGTATTTCTTGCTTGTCTTTTTTGATTTGTGGATCTGAGGCTGGAACGTTTATTTGAGCTCTCAGACGTGGCCAGAGTTGGAGGCTTGGTCGTGTTTATGTGCTGTGACCGCTGCACCTGATGCAGAAGCTGTTTTAACTTGTTGCTGATGGTTTTCAAGGTGTTGGCGTGACTCAAGAGTCAACTGATCAGTTTCAGGTTATTTCTGCCTACCGAAGACGTGAACGTTGCTTCCAACTCCTCTGTGACTCGACTTGAAATTTTAGTTGGACTCAACTCGACTGATTTTACTGACTTTCAGCAAAAGAATTGAAAAACAGATCAGAGAGATTTCCTGTTGAAGTTTTTGAAAAATTCCTGATATGAGACTCGGTTGGAACTGCCAGAAATATCTTGACGAGACTTGTTTTTGCATCGATAAGAAAGCCGTCAAACCAAAAATGCAAAAACCGTACCGTGAGCTGCCAAATGCTTCAAGTGCTTTCGAGTGTTTCCGTTATTCCTCTAAAGAGAGTTTTGAAATCTACTCATTTGGCAACGTTCATGACTGAACTGTGTTTGAAGCTGCAGTGATCAAATTTTCATGCATCAACAACCAGCATTAAGCATCTAATTTAAAGAAGTGTTTCTAAGATGACCAACGTTCAAGTAACGTTGAGAGTGATATATGTAGTTAAAGCTCTCAGTGCTGTTATTGTCTGTATCAGCACTCCTTGTCCAATCAGATTACTCGGTTAATCTATCTTACTGTATTTTATTGTCGTCTTAATCTTTGTTTTGTCTCTTTAATCTAGTTTTTATTTCACTCTAACTGTCTAATTAGCGGCTTATTGGCACTTTGACCTCACCTACCTGTATGAAAGGTGCCGTGCAAATAAAGTTCAGTAAGACAAAAGTCATTTATTGATTAATACCCCAACTTTTACGCACCGTGTAAAGTTAAACCTTCCTACCAAGAATAACTTCAAATATTATTGATTATCTTCATGTCGTGTTGTGTCATCAGTCCAGCTCAGTCTAAAAGTTATCTCGATCTCGGTTTCTCCTTCCTGTCTGTCACAGCTGCATCACTTTTCTCTCGCCCATCCGTCATCTCTCGTTTCATCTCTGCAGCCTCAGTCACGGTTACGTGCAGCTTCTATGGCACAGTCATATTTCTTACTTGTATTTTTGATTTGTGGATCTGACACTGAAATGTGTTTTTAGCTCCTTGAAGTCCTCTGCACCTGACGCAGGAGCTTGTTAAGTGTTGGTTTTCGTGCTGTTGTCACGTGATCAAATGTCTTGCTGTGTTTACTGTCTCAGATGCAGACTGAAGTTTGATCCATCTACCATTAATGGTTTAATTTGTGCAGGTTATCCAGGTTTTAAAACATCTGTCTTTCCAAAAGCGTCCAAAAATGAATCCCACACAAACAAACTCAACTGACGTTGACTGCAGTTTTTACATGAGGTACTTTCTACCAAAGAAATGGTCATAATGACTTTAAACACTGTTTCTAAAACAACTTCTAAATGGACTTTTGGTTGGATTTGTTTTGTTATGGGTGAACTTTTAAGTCAACAATGATGAGAAAACCTTAAAGATTAAAAATTGAAAGCTCTTAAACTGCCGCTAAATGAACCTTAATGTCTTTAAACCAAAAACCAAAACAATCTTCAAGACTAGACACCAAATTCAGATAAATGAACCCTTCCAGCCTCATCAGGAAACCAAAGATCAACAATTTACTGAGAAAACTCCTTCATTAGTAACTCCCACTTCCTCCTTCGATCGTCCAATCAGTTTAAAATCCACAATCAAACGCCCTCTTGCTTCACTTCATCCAATCAGGAAGGCTTACATCCAATCATGAAGACTTGTAGCCAATCACTGATCACCACCACCCTCTTCATCAGCCCAAGCAGCTACACCTGCAGACTGGTGCAATGTTTACCACCATCGAGATGTTATCAAGAGCTGGCTGCGTTGCCCACGTTGCCCATGATGCCAACAAAAAAAAAAAAAGATCTGACCTGCATGTAAACAAGCCACCACCTGACTGAAATCATCCCTCCTGACTAAATCAGATTAATATTCACCAAAAAGGGGACAGAGATAAGAGAGGAGGAAGCTCATGACAACTATCACACCATGTTTCCTGTTCATGTTCGTCTCTGCTGTGAAGTGTACATGCATAAGACCCACACAGGAGATCAGAAGTTACACCGGTAAGAAGTTTCTTATTTAACGTGCACGTCGTCGCGAGAAAATTCAAATTATTTCTGTGTTCGCAGCCTCAGAGAACTCCAGTCTTTCGATTTGGTTACTCATATTCAGCTTTATTAAGTTGGATTTTCATGCACCAAAGATGACACTACAAATGTAGTACACATAATACGGACAAAAGAATCAGTCAAACGCAACGCTGCTCTTTAAACATTAAAACTATGAGACGCCATGTAAGAAGAGGAGCTACACCTCTCTCCACCATGACGTAATGTTTAACTGTTGTACGTGTACCGTTATTTACACAGCCGTGCTGATATTCAGTATAACCGTACGCCCTCTCGTGCTTTTATACAACAACTCCACATGTGCCAGTAATAAGTGATAACGCATTGTGTGTGTTTGTTTGTTTAAACATTTATTTGGCTCCACCAACAGAAGCAAATTAGTTACACAGTTTATCTTTGTGGATTATATTGATGCTGAACTGACACTGTCGACATGTGACGTCCTTCATCTCGTGTTTGGAGTGATTACGGACACGCAAGGAGTTATTCAAACGTCACTTTAACATTAGGTAACTGTTAAAGTATGGTAAGGTTGTGTGAGTGTTAGTTATTGGTTTGATTAATGGTTGTGTATTGATTACTGACAGTGGCTGATCAGGTTTATTATCAGATATTCAGTTTCTGACAGCAGTAAATGGTCGAACTTGTGTGCGTTATTCTCTATATCAGCACTCGCGAACACGAGAGTGAAGTACGAGGGGAGGGTTCAGAGTTCCTGCTGTTAAAAAAACTTAAAATCAAAGCAACAAAAACCCAAATGAGGCTCAGACTGCTCTGTAAAACTGAAAATAATATTTGTATTCATGTAGCACAAAGTCACAATGTGCTGAGCAGTAAATCAAAAAGAAAAGTAGCTAAAATAATTGAGAATATTCTGAAAACAATATTTTTCTGTCACTAGACGCGTCAGGCTGGCGTGTTTTTCCACATGGCAGCGTTTAATTTACTGCACACTGTGTGACGGCAGAATATATGTGAGTGTTTGTGGTTTGTACTCAGAGGTATGTTTAAAAAAGAAGATCTGCAGTCTGTGTGGAAATATGTGTGATTTATTCTGCCGGTGAAGATGTTGCCTAATATCTTGGATGCTTCACTTCGTAATGAACACCATATGTCATGAGAGGGAGGATGAAGTGGGCAAGGTTGAAGATTTCGAGGGCGAGGCCGTCATCGGTGATGAAAGTTGAGAGGAGCCTCGCAGGGTGTGACTCGCTCAGAGATGGAGGATTCATTTTCGACCCCGGGCTCTGGAGCCACATGAGTCTCTGCTGCATCAGGATCAGATCCCACCTCAGCCTCTTCTCCGGTGTCACCTCCAGTTCGTCTCAGGTTTCTTACTGTCAGATAGTTCTTTTTTTTTAGTTTACACCACGACACAGTCCGGGAGGCGTGAAAAGAAAGACGTGAATCCTCCGTGCTGCGATGAAAGTCAGTTGTTTTAAGGTGGGAAGAGGCTGAATGATATTGGATACTGGATTGGATACTGGATTTTTGTGTATGCGTTGGTTTATTGGTTCTATGTATCGCAAATGTATCACAAATATTTCTTGTCACTAAATCTAATTTTCTTCTGTCACTTGTAATGCAGAAGGAATTTAAAATATAGACTTTAAATCATACGCTGAGTGGTTCCATTTGTTTTTAGTGAATATTTTATTGTCGTTTGTCTGTCAGACTGATTTTGTTTAGTTTATAAATTACAGAGGGTGTCTTTGCAGTAATGAGAGAACATGTCACAGTGCAACACTGATGTTGTCTTAATAGTTTTTAACTCTGTGATGCAGAGGAAGAAGATACTCGAGTCTTTTTATGGGTTGTACCCTTAAATTGGCTGACATTCTTTTATATGACTTTGTTATTTTGTTAGCATTCAACACGTCCCATGAGGCTTTGACAGCGTGTGAGAGGCTAAGACTGATGGGATATGTAGTTACCGAATGCTCAGAAATGTTATATTTAGGCTAAAGTGACTTATTGTTGGCAGCCGATGATGAATCCATTCTGGTTCTCTTAACTTTAAGGGTTTGGTACCGTTGACCATGAAATCATCTTGGACTGTCTGGAAAGCTGGACGAGGATCAGTGACGCTGCTCTGAGGTGGTTTACCTACAGTATGACAGTGCTAAGTGCTAGGTCCTATCATATTTTCCATGTCCAGCTCCTGCTTGGCCACAGTATTCTTAAACATAATATCAGTTTCTACGCAGATGATACTCTGATCTATCTAAGCTGTGACCCTGCAAATCACTACTGGAACCTTCAACCTTCTAAACTGCCAATTTTGCAGTTTGTGCAGCTTAAATGTAGCAGAGAGGCAGAGATACTGGTCATAGGTCAAGACTGTGAAAATAACCAAATATTAAACAGGGTCTCTGACCCATTCAGTTGCAGAAACTTTTTTGTCATTTTCGATCATAACCTCAGCTCAGACAAACATATTAACTCGGTGATTCAGTCCTGTTTTCATCAGCTCAGAAATATTTCAGGGATCAGACCGTTTCTCTCTGCCAAAAATCTGGAAATTGTCATGCACGCCTTCGTAACCAGTCAGCTAGATTACTTTAATTCTTTGCTTTCTGCCTCTCTCTCTCTCTCGTCTGCGGCTCATTCACAACTGCTGCCAGGTTTTTGACTCGGACAAAGAAACGCGATCAGATTCTGGCTTCCTTACACTCACTCAAAGATTTTATTGATTACCTTCCCTGATTAGTTATTTAGCTGATCATTTATTGCACTTTGTCCCTGAGATCCTCAGATGAATCATTCCTGGTTGTTCCTCGGTCCAAAGTCTTTGCAGTTCAGTGTCGTATCAGTCAAGTTCATTTATCATCTTACGTCTAGTAGTAGATTTACGCCATGGATTCTTATGAAAACAGCTAGAAATTGACAGTGACAGCACAGAGTGTGAGATGAAATATGACTTCATATCATCCCGAATGAAGATGATGGAGGTTTTATATTTTTACTGGCTCATGCTGAATTTAAAACTCTGGAGGAGTTGTTCTAAATGTTTTAGAGCATCTATGATCTATGAAATAATGTGTAGCTTTCATGCTGACGGACATAAAAATAGCACTTTTTACCCTTTATATGAATCAATTCTCTGCACACTCTCCTCTCCAGTGATGCCTTCAAGGTTTCTGCCGCATCTGGTGTATTCAGTTGTCTTTGTGGTTATGTGTGTGTGAGTGTGTGTGGCTGCAGTGGTTTATGAGCGAGTGCCAGTGCCTGGAGGGTGTCCTTGTAAACAGTGTGTAATCTCCCATCAGTCGTGCTCGGAGTTATATAACCAGCGAACAGTGGGTACTTTCCAGCTGCAGGTTCACTGCCTTCACTGCACAAATGAGGAAAATCAGTCATTTGTTTGGAGTTGGAGAGAGAAGTGACTCTGAACATCCAGTAAGTTTGTTCAAAATTCTGGTGTCAGCTTTTACTGCAAAGTCAGTGTAACAGAGCTGCAGAGTTTGTCATTTTTTTTTAATGTTTTAAAGCAACATGACGTAACTTCTCTACCATAAACTGACAGAGTTTAACTCCTCTTGTTCTGCACTGACCTGTGATCAGGTGAACGGTGTCTCTGTCATTCGTCATTCGTCATTCGTCTGTTCTCACACTATGTAACTTTGGGCTCCGGGTCGGGAGAAGTACGTAACGCTTTACGGCACTAAGTCACACACCACCAACTATTTCACTGATTTTGGTGAAACTGGATCATATTTTATGGAGAAAATGTTTTCTGGTTTTCCCTCTGATGTCCTCCGGCTGCTCCACTCTCTGTGATTTACAGAGTTTATGATGGACAGTGAAGTAAACTGCTGACAGCTGTAGCTGCTGTTAGTTCATGTTAGCTAACAGCACAGGCAGGAGTAGATCTGGGCCTGACTTTGAGCTTGGTGAAATAAAAGGCTGAAAGACGCCGAGCTGTCGGTTCTGCTTCATTTTACTGCTAATATTCAAGTTATATTCATTTTACTTAAAGTATCTGAATCGGAGCACTGCTGGCGTTTCCGGTGTGAACGTGTGATGACGGTTTAGTGCTCTGGGTCAGTAAAAATCTTAGCTGATGCTTCTGTGAGCGATAAGAGCCGAGCAGAGCTGGGTATGTGGTTAATCAGTAGCTGAAGTAGACATTTAATCGCCCTCTGCTCCGGAAATTTTGGATAACATCTGCTTTTTTTTTTTTTTTTTTTACCGTGTGCATGCATGTGTTACATGTTTGTAGGTGTGTGTGTGCTCCGTCCTGGGAAGACTTGCACTGAATTATGACAGGAAAACCACAGGATTTCCACTTTTGAACCCTCGGTCGTGCAAATCGAAGCGAGGAGTTGAGAAAGAAAACAGTGGAAACGTGGACCAGGCTCTTTCCACCACCCTCTCTCTCACTCTGTCTTTGTGTTTATGTTGTGTGAAGTGAGTCAGAATTTCAGTCATTAAAGATTTAAATTGTAACAAACTGATATTTCTCTTGGCCTCTCCGCGTTGCCGATCAATCTTCTGAACTCACACATGGAAAAACGACATAAAGAGAAGTCCTTCATGGATCCATCTTCCTTTTATACGCCCGTCTACATCTGTGTCTGCCTTGGCAGCTCTGCGTGCATGTCAGCGCTCAGACTTCGTGATGGATCTTCTGCCGGTTGGCCACAAACGTCAGCGCTGATTTACTGACTCCTGTGGCTGGAGGATCGTTCTGTACCTCAGCCTCACGCGGCAGGCCATCTCTGACACTCGCTCAGATCCCGACTGCTCGTTTCAGCCACGTCGCTTCAGGGAGTTCAGTGAGAAGCCTCGCCAAGCATTCAGGGTGCAAAGCACAAGTGCTGCATTGAAAGGCAGCTGAATTTACTCAAAGTATCAAAGTAAAAGTACTCGTTATGCAGTAAATCTAAACCAGCGGCGGCCAATCACACTCAATTCTGGGGACTTCAAGTGAATTTGTAGGCAAGCAGTTGGTTATTTACACATCCAGCCGACACGGGAGTCATTTTTCTGGCCACTTAGTCGAATGTTCGCTCTTCTTCTTGATCTTTTTTCAGCATTGTGACAATGCATTTTCCAGATAATCTAAAGAGTATGAATGAAGAATCTGTTGGAAAGGAACCAAGATTTTTTTTTTTTTACCAGTCCAGGTTTGAGCTTGTTTTTGTTGCAATAGTCTGTGAGGAGGAAGGAAAAAGAAATATTTCTTCTCTTTTAGCTGCTTTTGGTCTTCACAAACTCCTGAGGAGAAATCTCTGACTTTAGCGGCTCGCTCACTCTCCTTTTCTCTTCTTAGCTTCCTCTGTCAATGTCCTCTTCACTTTCTTCTCCTCTGCCATTATGTCCATAGAGGCTGCTGAGCTTTGTTACATTGCTTGCTCGCCCAGCTCCTGTTCTGGCACGACACTGGCTCCACTCTCCTCACTGGGCCTGTAAACCTCCCCTTCTTTTTCTTCCCAATGGTCCGAAATGCCTGTGGTACAAACACTCCCCCGGTGCTCTAAGATGTTTCAGTACACAAGCTCTTCAAAGGTTGATGTAAGCAGGGTTTCATTTTCTGCTTCTTCTTTTGAAGTATCTTGAAAATTAAATAAGAGCTGATTGACGTCATGTTTTTTAAATCCCGCTTCATGCTGTGCTCATTAAGCTCTGCTGTGACGAGTTTTCTTGGTTTTAAGAGGATTTGTCATTTCAAGTTAATGTTATCTGTCCAAAAATCCACTTCTTGACGTCACTTCGGTGTCGTTACACAAGCAGCAGCGAAACTTTCCAGGGATGTTTTGGAAATCGATAAATTTCAGAGTTGAGGATTAAAATGTAGATTTTAAAGATATCACATGATGACAGTGTCAAGTTCAGAGGATGTCAGAGACAGCAGGGGTCCATCATCAAAGCCTTGGTTGGCATTTTTTCACATTTCCTGTCATTTCCCTGTAGAGGAATCCGCCGCCCGCCCTGAAATGGTGCCCACACCCCAACATGGCTTTCATCCTAAGATGGATGGTTGTGTCTGAGGTCAAAGTGGTGACACTGGTCCAAAACGCCTGTGGTACAAACATTAACACTCTCCCCGGTGCTCTGAGCTCACAGTCCGGCTAACAGAATGAGCTAACATTAGCTAACAGCAGCTACAGCTGTCAGCAGTTTACTTCACTGTCCATCAGGAAACTCTGTAAATCAGAGCGTTAAGGCGGAGCAGCCGGAGGACATCAGAAAAATACAATAATGGCTCTTGAACTTAAGTGAATGTTTCCTTCAGCCACAAAAGCAGCTGGTGGTTACATCAGATTCAGAGAGAGAGACAAGAACAAGAACCTGTGGTTGATTTACAGCTCAGTTTCATTTTCTCTTATGTTACGTAACTCTAGTATGTCCTCTAAAACAAACAGCAGTAGGTGTTGAGACAAAAAAATGAAATTAATCCCTCTTTTTTTTACCTGAGATATTAATCTCTTCCACCTGGAACTTTCCTGGTATTTTATCTGCTGTATTTTCTTTGTATTTATGCCGCATACTTGACTTATCACCCAGCTCTGCAGGTGAAAAACCTCTCATAAAGCCACTACACGCTTCCTTCCCAGCACCGAACGCTCCAGTTCGCAGCTCAAGAGCCAGATATTTCCTTCAGGAGTTGGTGGGGAGACCAAAAAGGATAAAAAATGAGAGTAAATATTGGACTTAAATTCACCATGTGGCCAGAAAAACGACTCCGTCCTAACATATGGTTGGTTTAGGAGGTTGTGTTCAGTCCTGACAGTGTTAACTGGATGGTAGACACTACATCATCATGATATCTGCATAGCAGTGAGGTTATGTAACACACGCTGTAAACGGCAATCAAGTCCCTCCATATCTGACGCTGACAGGAAGCAAAACATGCAGAGTTTAAAAGATGAGTGAATGTTTAGTTCTTGGTTTGTTTCCGCCACCCCCTATTGGTTTTATTTAGACTGTCAGTCTAAATAAAATGGTCTCCTGTGTTAAAGCTGATCCAGGTCAGATCTGGTTAGATGACTGATGACTGATATTATCAAAATTATTACAACAGATCTCTTGCAGCAGAACTTTGTACTTGGATTCAACGCTTGCATTGAATTAATTAAAGAAGAAGTACAAGGATTTGAATCAGCCCCTGAGGCAGATTCCCCAAAGCCTCCTTCAAAATAAGATCATCTCTTTGTTCTGTCGACTTGCGGAGTTGATTTTAGAAATAAGGACCATTTGGGAGACAAGATAATCGTCTTATCTTTTAAATTGCGGGAGGCAGAAAACTCGAGTCACCTTTTTATTATTTATATTTTTGAGGACATGAGTTTCATTTAAAGAGAGAATACGTGGAAACATGAATATGAGAGCAATCAAAGAAACAGGAAGTAAACACTGGCAGGGAGTTGTCCTTTGGAAAAAGTTGTTGGCTCTGTAGGAGTTCATACTGAGATATCTCAACTGTTAGAAGGATTGTAACGAGGCTTTGACTGAAATAACAGCCATTGGTTGGTTGGACCACCATGAGCTTTGATATGATACTGAACGTCCCCAGAGGACGAGGGGCGTAATGATCCAGCACCAGCGTATCATTTATTTTAGATTCTTAGGAGGAACAACTCACATAATGATGGTTCCCCATCCGGTCTTTAACTTTTTCTCATTACCTGCTGGCTGACATTTCTTGTTTGGAAAATACTGGAAAATGGCATTCCTATCAACCATATGAGACCAAATAAGACTACACCAGCTTAACATTAGCTGTGACTGTATTTTAAACCCCTAAACTGGGACCATTAACTGTACATACCTCCATGCATGCATCCAGGATCGGGGCCAGTTGTTTCAGGGCTTAGCACACCTATGGAGTGAACCGGTGTTAATGTAGCATTTTTGTTGCTGGGTACTTCATGGTGTGAACTTTCTGGTGCACTTTAGGAAAGACAAACTTTATCTTTGGCATGAGAGCTAACCGTTAGCATACCATGACGGGTTCATAGGCTGGCATTGGCGCCAAATTACAGATTCAGGACTCGGGACATCTAGCTTGACCCTGTGACAATCCCGGTCACCGTACTCACAGCGTCTCTAGCAGCAGTTGAAGTGCATCAGTTGATGCTATTAGCACACACCGTGTACTGACTGAATGCTGCTTTTCCTAACAGAGGTTGGAACAGTGATGATAGCAGCTGTAATGATACACCTCAGGATACAGCACTGTGCACAGAAAACACCGGGTGTGGGTTTATTCTGACGTGCATCAGATGCCAGCGGTCATTGTTCCCCTTCCTTCTGTTTTTTTTTATACTCCTCATGGAAGTTGAAACTTTAAACCAAATAGTATTATCCGACGAGAGGCTGACGTCATCGTAGACTAAACCCTTAATACAACTTCCTCTTTCAGCGGGGAGTCACTGAATCCGCTGCTGGCGTTGTTGTTGTGGGGAAGCTGTCAGGCGGCGATGGTGGTGATGCTCATGACGTTGGGTGTGGATTTGAGCGTCCTGTTTAGAGAAGAGCGAGGGGCAGAAAGAAAGACTTGTTATCAATATCCTCGCCGGAATCTTGTTTCCTGCGACGCCGTCGGCATTTCCTCCTCTCCTTTACCAAAATCCCTTCAGGGAGAGTGAGAGACACCGAGAGATGATGATGGAAGTGAAGACAGTGATAGGGAACATCGCGGAAGGAGATGGAAACCGAAATGGCGCCATCTAGTAACCAGGTTCATGTTTGTTTGTCAGATTTGTTAAAGATGAAGAGACATGAAAGTATTTTGTTTTGTTTACAGAGGATGTAACCAGAGTTTTCTGACTTAAATAACCAACCACCCAACCCTTCCTTCTCTGCTCTCCAAGCTTTAGATGAATGTTTTCAATCACAGTCGTGATACCAGATTTCAGCCGAGTACTGGCACAACCCTAATTGCGGTTGAGGTGAAAATTGTCACCTGTGACGCAGTTCAAACTGGATTAACAGAAGAAAAGGAATTTACAGACTCAACTTTGGTTTGTAATTTCCTCTTCTCAGCTTCTTTCCAACTAATAACTCTGTAAAATTACAGATTTACAAGCTGCTCATTAGAGTAACAGGAGTAGATGTAATTACCTCCACCCTTTCACAGACCCTCAGCGCTCACCATGACGTGTGCAGAACCATGAAACAAACTTTTATTGTTGCACGCTCACACACACGGATATATATCGAAGCAAAACACACCTGAGGCAGCAGTAAATGAAGCACTCTTGCGTATAACGTTACCTGCACTGAAGGTTTGTGGGTCACTTTTCTCATGCTGGTACGTGACGGAGCATCCAGCCAAGTACGGTAACGTGCCATCGAGCATGAAAACCAGCTCCCCAGGACTCCGTTAACTTGTTTTTCTCAATCTTCAGTGTTTGGCAACACGTTTACTGCCGAGTGTTTGTGTATTTGGTTAATAAAAAGTCCTGAGATTTTATGGATTATGGTTCAAGCTCAAAGTGCAAATGAAAAAGTTTATTTCTAATAGAGCAGAGAGGTCGCAGTTAAATAATCGTCCAATAGGGTAAGTTAATGACATATGATTGCATTCAGCAAGACATGAGGAAGCACTTTACAGATTCTGACCGTTTACGGAGACGGGATAACATTTGTCTAATCAGACATCATGAATCTTAAGAATGCAGGATCATTTCCTCGCAGGTAACTCGTCTGGTAATGTCTTAGCAAACTACTGAAAACCAACTAAAACTGAAACTCAGGAAGCAGTTTAAAAGCTTCCGATCTTTAACCTTGAAGGTTTTCTCATCCAGCTTGACGTAAAAGTTCGTTCTGCACCTTGAAAACAGAAGTTAACGAAACAAATCCAACCTTAAAGTCCATTTAGAAGATCTTTGGAGAGTACTAAGTCAAACTGATCTACATCGTTTGAGTTTGTTTGGTGTTGGGCGTTTCATTTCTGTGTTCTCTTCGTTGAACATCCACGTGAGAACACAGAACAGACCGTGTCTTATTTTGACATGACTTATCATGTCCATAAATGCCAACATCTCAACCCGGTCCATTACCAGCTTTATGCTCCATTTCACGATCAAAAACTTGGATCGATCCAAACCTGCATGTTATACCACCGCGGTTATCTCTGCATCTTTTTCTGTGCACTCAAAAACTGCCTCACAACATCACGATGTCACAAACGGCAAAAAAATGTATTTCAAAGACTTAAAGCGACATTACGTAACTTTTCTAACAGACTTTAAATCATCACATGGTTTATAGTTTATGAGAAAGATGTTACACAATGTTGCTTTAATTGTTTCTCTCTTTTTTTTTTAACTGAAATTCAGGGAAACTCGAGTCTTTCTGTTGTTGGGGACTTCCTCAGTGAAAGAGAAACAAGACAGTTAGAGGAACAAATCCACAAACAAAGTCCAAATAAACTTTGTAGGCCAGTTTCAGCTTGTTGCTGTCAAAACAACAAATATTCATCATATTAACGGTAAACACCTCCTCGTTATTTCTTATCAGTTAAAATGTCCTGGAAGGAAAAGATGGTTTCTTTGCTAAAAGCAGAGGACAAACAGAAAATATGATCTTGAAAGGAGTACGTGAGAAAATTCTCCTTCATTTTAGGTCCAAAACCTTCAAAAACAGTTGGAATATTTCAAAAATATATTTCCACACAGCTTCACGTGAAGCATGTTGATCTCTGTTTGTGAACTTGTGACATTTTGTCTTAGTTTAGAGTCATTAGGAAACAAGAACGTCACTAATGAATCATGAATGAATCATGTTGCTGTTCATAGCTTGGACTGTAGGTGGTGGTGTTGTCAAAGGTCATGCATATCCTGGTTCAACAGTGTGTGTGTGTGTGTGTGTGTGTGTGTGTGTGTGTGTGTCGCCTGTTCATCATCCATCCTGTTTTTAAGTCGACTGTCAGAGTCAGCAGAAGAGTTTGAGGACGTGAGATATACAGGAAGTGAGGAGGATCAAAGATGAGCGGGGAATAAGCTGACACGCTCACAACGGCCGGCGAATGATGATCCATTAGATCAATGGAAAAGGACGGGGCAGGGGTCAAAGGTCAAGACTATTTCTACTGCAATAAGCACATTTCTGTATGACGCAACAGGAAAGATGAGCCTTCATAGGCCGGAGCATGCTGCTCATGTCGGTGAAGTAGATCAACCGAGGACCAATAAAAGTCCACAGGCTGAAGAAAACACCGTCACATGCACGACGAGTTTTAAATCACCAAACAGCTCTTATTCTAGTGAGAACTCTTCATGCGTGAAACAGTCATCTAACAGTAAAATAACGCTCACCTAACTCTAAAATAACACTTTATCTCGTGTTTCTAGAGTGATGTGTTGTTACGGACACGTAATGAATTGCTCAAGTGTCGTATTTCTTAAAGGGACAGCGCAGGGGGCTTGGAGTGCCGTTATACTGAATATTAGCACAGCTGTGATCCCGAAATTAATCACACTCGTGCTGACATTCGGTATAACGGCACGATCTTAAGTGTGTTATTGGATTTATACAACAGTTGATCCTTGTTTGTGTTTTTTAAATTATCTGTAGAAATATGTTCAGATAGATGATATTCCTGTAAGCAGATATGGTGATACCGTGCTGTTATTCTCTATATCAGCACCGGTGACGGTATAAAGGTTTCCGAAGCGCCGTTTTGAAGCTGAAAATAAACCAGGACATGTTTGTTTATTTCTTGGCTTTAACTAAACATTACTTCTGTTTAATAAATGGAGCTTGTAGAAATCACTCTTCTATGAGTGATTTACTGAAGAATCTCAGGAATCTTTCTTCTTGGTGTCGCTCTGGTTTTCATTTGTTTTGTTTCGTCTCCTCCCCCTGTGCTACCGCTTCGTCTGCCGTGTTCGGTTTATTTGTAATACTTCACCCCCCGGGCGGCGGCGACGTACGTCGTCGTCTCGACCTGTTTACGTCTCCTCATTACCGCCCACCCGCGTTTGATCATGAAACTGACCCAAGCTCATGACCGGAGAGGTCGGAAAGGTTGCGGTGTCATCCATTTTAGCTGCTGTTGTTTTGGGGCCTCACAGCTGGAGTGCTGACGGACATTTTCCAGGCTTGTTTTCCACACACACACACGCACGCACGCACACACACACACACACACACACAGGCGTCTGCACAGCTGTTGAAAGGAGTTTTTCCGGCAGGATTTTGTTAATTTATTTATTTGAAGAGGAACACAACACGCTCTCACGTCAGCCAGCTTCTGCTAACATCTGTCATTTACTCAGATTACTTAATTAATCCAGACAAAATGTGAACAATACTACTACTACTACTACTACTACTACTACTAATAATAATAATAATAATAATAATAATATATTAATAGTTCGATGACACATCTGCTGTGAAGTTGGACATTTGAACATGGGGACTTATGGAGACTGACTCACTTCTGGAGCCAGCCTCAAGTGGACGTTTGAGGAACTGCATTTTTTGGCTTCACTTCACGAACACGGAGGTTGTTTCTCGGTCGTTAGCAGGTTTTTTGTGATTTAACAGACAGGTATATCTCCTCCTTCCTCCTTTCTTTGTCGTCTCCTCCTCTCTGTCGTCTCCTTCTCTTCTCTCTCTCCCGTCTGTCCTTTTTATAGAGCTTTTATCCTTTCCTTTTAATCCTCCTCCCACTCCCTCCCTCCTCTGCTTCTTCCCTCCTTCCTTACTGCTTCTCTTTACCTCCTTTTCTTCACCTCTTTCTCACTTACCCCCTACCTCCTACATATCATAGCTCCTTTTCGTGTCTCTACTTTAACTTTTCATCTCATCTCCTTCTTTCACCCTTCATTCTCTGCTTCCCTTCCTCGCTTCTTAAGTTCTATCTTCTCATCATCCTTCTTCCTACCTCCTCCTCTTGCTCTCTGCCTCCTCCTTTCCTTTCCTACCTCCTCATTCTCGCCTTTCTTTCATCGTTTGCTTCATTTTCTTGTTTCCTACTTTCTTTCCCACTATGCTCCCTTTATACCTCCTTTTCTCCTGCAGTAGGTCCTTTTCTTGCTACCGTCTTTCCTTACCTCCTCCCTTACACTTCTTTCTCCCTCCCTACCTCTCATTTCCTATTTAATCTCTCCTCCCTCACTTAATCACTTCCTACCTTTTTCCTTTCCTACCTGTCTTTTCTTGCTCCCTACTCCCTTTGGTTTCCTAGCTCCCTATTTCCTCTGATGTCTTTCTTTCCACTCTTTCTTTCCTTGTTTCCTTTCCTACCCCCCTTTCTATTCTATAGTACTGTCCTTCTTTCCTTCCCTATACCTCCTACTTACCTCCTTTTACCATCCTTTCCTTTCATGGCCTCTTTCCTCTCTCCTTTCTTCCCTCCTTTTCTCCTCCTTCCCTCCTCTTCCTCTCTACTTTCCCATCTCCTTCTTCCTCCACCTCTTTCCTCCTACTACACCACTTCCCCTCCCTCCTTTCCTTCCTTTCCTTTCTCTCCTCCCCTCTCTCTCTTGTGTTTATGTTCAGTCTCCTCCTCCTCTTCTCTTAATCTATCTCCCGCCTTCCTCTCTCTCTCTCTTTACACTCTGTCTTTATCTCGCTCGCTCACTTTGAACTCAGAGCTGCTGCGATGCGTTCGAGTGTCTGAACAAAGTCCGGATAACGAGGACTGAGATTTCTGCACCGAGCGACCGCCGAGGATTTAAAGTGAGACGCCCCGACAGGTACGAACACCTGCAGAGTTTTCTGTCCGTGTCGAGCGTAGCCGAGAAAACTTTGATTCATGATAAACTGATTTTTATTGGTCAGTTTCTGTTCTGTCTTTTTGTTTTTAGTCTGCATTATTTTAAACAGCTTTAATTCAGTTTGTTCACGTTAAACCAGCTGCTCATTTAAAATAAAACATTATATTCAGTTTAAAGAAGAAACATGAAAAAATGTTTTAATTTTATTAAAATAATTAATTTTTCTCCTTAAAATTTTTAAATTACATGACACAGCGTTCATTGACATGCATGGAAACACACACACACACACACACACACACACACACACTCCTTGCACATCTATAAACAAGGTTTTGGCATCATCCCACTGATCTACTTGTATTAGCATTCGTCTGCTGACCTAACATTGAATTCCAGACAGCCGGGAGTCTGTGTGATCCCCGAAAACTCTGAGTGTGTGTGTGTGTGTGTGTGTGTGTGTGTGTGTGTGTGTGTGTGTGTGTGTGTGTGTGTGTGTGTGTGGTAACATGCCAGTTCAGTCAGGACTGACACAACAGGGTTGCTGTGTCGACGTAAGACTTGTTTCTGTGGTCGAGTCTGTAATGCTGCCAAGGGGCCTATTAGAGCCGTGTGTGTGTGTGTGTGTGTGTGTGTGTGTGTGTGTGTGTGTGTGTGTGTGTGTGTGTGTGTGTGTGTGTGTGTGTGTCCTCTCTTGTCACTGTTGGTGTGAATGAATAAGTACCTTTGCATACTAATGTGTGGCGGACTCGGTTGTGATGTGTCCTAATGAGGCCGAGATGAAAACACGACGTGGGGCTGAATAATGTCGCCTCATTAGAAACAATCATCGAGCAGCAGCGGCTCGTTGTTTATGAGACCAGAGCAAATTATTTAAAACATTAATTAAAGCAACATTTACATTTGTGTTTAGTTGAGTGTAATCCCACTGTGGTAAATATGTCCAGCTGTACTCGAGTATTTGTTCTGATTACATTACTTCTGATCAAACACCAGGTCACCAGCAGCAGACACAGCAGCAGCTAATATTACTGACTAGTCCAACAGCAGTCAGCCCAGCTCGGCGTCTGTCTTTCAGCCTTTTATTTCACCAAGCTCTCACCAGCCACTAAAAGTCAGTCCCAGATTTACTCTTGTCCGGCGGCTTCTTGCTCGCTCACTCTCTCCTTTTCTCTTCTTAGCTTCCTGCGTCAGCGTCCTCTTCACTCTCTTCTCCTCTGCCATTATGTCCACAGAAGCCGCTGAGCCCGGTTACAGTGCCCAGCTCCGGTTCTGGCACGACATTTTGCCACATTTTGCTTGGCTCCCTGTAAACCTCAGACGTATGAATGACAGAGACATTCACCTGATTAGAAAGTTGGACAGCCGGCCTCTAAACTGGTGATAAAACTATATTCTGTGTGTTCGAGCATTATTTCTATCGTGCCATAAAGCTGTTGAACCTCAGAGCGTAAGGCAGAAGCAGGTCAGTTCGTGCATTAGTGATTTATTTTTAGTCTCCTTCAGAGTTTGTAGAAAGAACCAGCTGTGAACTTATTGTAGCTCACCAACGAAGCAGTAAAGCCTTCAGGGCGGCGTGAGCTGAGAAAACATACTTTATGTTCTTGTGATGTGGGACGCTCATTCAGACAGAGAACACAACGCTCAGTCTGACTTCCTACCAGGAAGTTTAGATAAGATTCGTTATCTCAGAGTTTCTGTCAGACGTGGTGGAAGTTGATCAATGCAGCAGCCATACAGAAAACATGTGAGTAAAGTCAGAGCTCAAAAGTACAAAGTCAAGAGACGATGTAAAGAAATGAAGAGAAACAGCAATGGTTACACAATACTGTATGTCAATATGGATGGGACCAAAGGTGAGGAAGGTAAGGAAAGGTAGGTAGGTAACAAAGCATAGAGGGGCATTCACATTAGGCCTGGAGGTTGGAGCCAGGCAGACAAAAGGGCAAGAATACACGTTTGGCATGGGAGAACGGTTTGAGACCTAAACAATGAAGTTGGGGTGATTTCTCGACATTGGAAGGAAGCCGTCACTGCCATGTCTCTCAGCAATGGTTAGCAGTCATCTTAAATCTGAACAGAACACGATTAAACAATTAAAACTTCCCAGTAATTCAGGGAAGATAAACAAACTACCTCATCGCCTCCTGCCAGTTAATGAATGTGAACAAGCGGCTGTATTAATCTCTGTCTCATTTGCGCTGTTTTGCCAAGAAGAAGTGGAGGCATGATGAAAGGCCGAGCTTAATGATGAATAGCACATCGAGAAACAAACAGAAGCACCCAGGGGAGAGGCGACCAACCAACAGCAGCCGGGCGGAGAAGTGAGGGAGGCAGAGATTTTAAAAATGCGGCGTGGACGGTAAAAAACAGGAAGCATCTGTTAGCTATCATCGCTAAGCACGTCTTTTACTTCATCACTTCAGCAGGCACAGTGCACCAAAACCACACAAACCTTTCTACAAATGTGTGTAATCACAGAGACGTTTTATATCCTTTTGAGCTGTTGACCGGATCACATTCAGAATCCAGTTCAGGGTCCGGATCCCGAGGCATTCCCAGGCTAGATGGTGTATACCTGTGACCCGAGTTAGCTTGTGATGCGCTAACCTTTGGAAGTAACCGCAGGTCTCTGCTGCAGGTCGTGTTGAAATGAGACACAACTCATGAGAAGTTGTATGCAACGAGGACTGCGTGGATTTTCAAGCTTGTGTTTGCGAGATGTGTTTCACTGAAGTCTTGCGTTGGTTCAACACGCTCCCCTTTCCTCAGCTGTCTCCCTTCCTGGCCTCCTGTATTGACTACAGCCACTAATTGACAGAAAACCTTTAGGAAAGGCTTCAGATCTCTAGTCCAGTTGTCGAATTTCGTCTCTCTCGATCTCTGACAGTCATGGCGAGATGGTTCCCAACATTTGAAGACACAGCTTGTTGGAAGAAAGTTCTTAACCGCAAGTTGTTTGGTTGTTCTCAGCGTTAATTAACACCTCATGTCTACGCTGCTGAGTTCTTTGGCCAAACATGCAGAGAACAATCATATTAAATGTGGTTACAGTATATTTTTGTATTGAATTACAGTTTTTCTCAGTTTGGGTTTTACACCAGGCCACAGAGAAAGGAGCCAAACAACACTGAGTGGGACGGAGCGTGTTATCCACACATAAGCAAAGAAAATCCAGTCTATCAGCGACAGTGACAAACGATTGAAAGCGTTTAACATCATGACAGCGTGCCAGTCGAATAGTTCACATGTGGAAACAGGGAATGATAAACACGCATAGCCTAAGGCCGCACATGCTTAATCAATGTGATACGGAAAGTGTTCACCACAATGAATGATGCGTTTTTTCAAAGATGGATGACTCCCAGTCTTGTTTGAGTGTGAAATCAGGAGCTTATGACCTCCAGCTCCGCGTTGTGATTGGTTGGGCTGTTGGGTTACAGGAAGTGACTGAATGATGTATGTTGGGGAGCCAAGCATGGATAACTTGAAGTGGGACGATGTAGGTCAGTTACACAATAGCTAAAGTTTGAAAACATTTATTCATGGTTGGATATGAGTCATACCAATATTTTCTCAGCTTTCACCATCAACCTCTTCACTCTCTTCTCCTCTGTCATTATTTCCATAGAGGCCGCTGAGCCTGGTGACGTCGTTCACTTGCCCGGCTCCGGTTCTGGCACAACACCAGCTCCTCTTCTTGTCACCATTCACCCAAGCCTGAAAACCTCTCTGTGGATTACTGTCCTGATGGACAGTGAAGTAAACTGCTGTCAACTGTAGCTGCTGTTAGCTAATGTTAGCTCAGTTTTTTTTAGCTGGGCTGCCCAGACTGTGAGCTCAGAGCACCATGGGGAGTGTTAGTGTTTGTACCAGGAAGAAGAAGAGGAGGTTTACAGGGCTCCTGGGGTGGGGAGCCAGTGTTGTGCCAGAACAGGAGCTGGGTAAGCAGGCAATATAAAGAGTAAATCTGGGACTGACTTTTAGTGGTTGGTGAAATAAAAGGTTGAAAGGCAGAAAATATACGACATAATGTGTAGGTTTAGTCTCTTTAAACAATCTTAAATGTCAGTTTTTACCAGCAACATTTCCAGTCATCAAACCAACTTTCCCGTAGTTTGCTTTCAGACACTGTTTGTCACCCGTCCTCGCCGACCTCTGTAGGTCAGCAGCCCTCCAGTTTCACCACCACATGATTGTCTGGTTACGTTTAGCATTAAGACCACAGCAATCTTCTCCAATCATGCTGCGCTGTGTGGGCTGAGGCCGGCTCACTTATAGACACGAGACAGTGAGAAACATGGAAGTGAACGTATACACACACAGTGCAGGGCAGTCAAGTATGAAAGGTTGCTGCAGTTACGTCAGGACGCTTGAGGCTGATTGCTTACAAAAGACTGATTATAGAAAGGCATGTATGGTCGTCACGTAAAGCTTTGATTCTGTCAATGGCTCCTTTTCAGCTTCAGCCATCTTTGGTCTGTTGTGATCACTAGCTTATGTTCTTGAGCAGCGTGGCTCTAAAAGTGGCGCAAGTAAAAATATACATCCTTTCACGAAGGTCCTCAGCAGCATTTTTCCCGTTAAGTATTGAGGCCATATAGGGGAATACAGCTTCATTAAAGATTCCTGCACAATGTCTGCAAACGTTCAGAGCTCAGGACCAAAGACGGGGATTAAGAACAAAGGCCTGGAGGTTTGCAAGTTATCAGGAGTTAAGATGACAGAACGCACCTGCAGGATTCTTTAAAATAAATGTCAAAGTTTTTACTTTCTCTTCTTGTAGGATTTAATTTCTAACTTCATTGTATTGCTTTGTATTCCACCGTCTGACTGTATTTACATCTTATTATTTTTCAAACAGTGTACAATAACCAGCAACAACACAGCTCAGATTATATTAAGGCTTAAAGTTATGCAGGATTAAGAGCGTGGACGCTGCATTTATCACTGATTAAAACGCTGCCATGCAACACACAGACAAATAAATAAATGAACTATTGTTAGACAAGTGAAACATTTTCTAATATTCCCAAGTGGACAGTTGGAAGCTGTGTTTTCTCAGATGTTTTCTGCCTTCCATTTCAGAAACACTTTCCCCTTCAGTAAACATCTGGGTAGATACAAACAGTCGAGATGCTTTGATAGGCCGAGATCCAGATAACAATGTTTGGGAGTCTATGCGTGATATCGACGGCTTTAATCAGACCTCCGCTCTGCAACGATCCCTGTGGAGATGAGTCTATTTTCATCTAAAAATCATCAAAATTTGAGTTCATTTTGTTTTTTTTTCTGCCACAGCTGCCAGACAAAATATGTCCGAGGCTTCAGATCTATCCCGGACGTCTTCTGTTAGTCTCAGCGATGGAACGGAGTGTATTTAGTACAAGTTCAAATCTTCTACTACTCCACATTTCAGAGTATAGAAGTTCAGATTTCTGCATTAAAAACATACAAAAAAAAAACTACCCAACCGTGCATGCACAGCTGAAACGGTTAACTTACTTTTACTTTAGTAGCAGTTAGCAGTTAACAGACAGATGGAGTGAATAATAAACACCAGGATGGAGGAAAATGAAGTGAACCGGAGCCGCAGTGAGGGAGTGTTTGATGGAGGGATGCAGCGGCCACAGGTTAATAAGAACCAGACAGACACAGTCTGCAATCTGAGGTCCGCGTTTGCACGACCGCTTCACCCCATCAGACAAAAATGTGCTTTTAATACACGCGTGTAGTTTGTGTGATGAAAGGCTCGCGAAGAAAAACGATGAATTCTGCACAAAAAACATGGAAATGAGCCAAATAACACGATACACACAGAGGAAGTGGCCTGATTAAGAGAGTCAGATATTTGTACTGTGGGGAGTAACAACTCACAGACGTCTGAAAACAGACACGTGGACGCTGCTGAAGATGAAACCAGTGGCTTGTTTTGTATCTTATGATCTTAAAAATGTAACTACAGCTGCCGAGTACAAGACTTCCCACAGAAATGTAATAAAGTACCAGCATGAAGTGGTAAAAGTACCTCCAATTTGTACATAAGTACCTTCACCTGCTCACTAATCTTGAGTAAAACCCTCAGCAGACAGTTTGACAAGCTTTATTTAATATTTTAGTTTCTACATCCGCTAAACTTGAGCAGAACTTTTGATTTATAAAACAACATGGACACTTTGTTTCAAATATTAAATTATTACAACTCCCATTTATTATCCAGAAGCTTTCAAAATAAAGATAAGTCACTGAACAGTGAGATTTGACCACAGATGTGTCAAGAATGAAACTCTGCTCAGTTCACAGACAACAAATAAAAGACGGACATCAAGACGATGTTATTAAGAAGTACAAATAAAGTTCAGCTGAACAGAACTGAAAACAAATGTTAATAAAATAAAAGGACGTCGTATTCTCAGTGTTCTGTTTTTTTTTTTTTTTATCATTAAAACTGACATTTAATAACCTGCGTGATCACCACAGGCTAATTCTTTACCTGCATTAAAGTGGTTTTACTTTAGCATCGAATAATCAAAAATCAAAGCAGTGGAGACCGAATGATCTCTCTAATATCCTGACTTCAAACTTCAGGCGTTTGTTGAACTTTGGAAACATCCCTCACAGAGCTGCAGGAGATATTAAACAGGCTGATTGAAGTTTGCTGGTACTTTAGCTGCTTTATTCTCAGTTATCAACTTGTTGCCTTGTTAGAGAATGAGACAGATTTAGTTGAGCAACTTGAGTCACTGTTAGTAATTGAATCTCTTGAAGTTGATGGTTGGTTGATAATGGTCGTATGTTCGACTTTTTGGTTAAATCATCAGAGCGAGCATAAACAGGAGAGTTGACTGTGATTAATGATCTGTGTCTGCACGATCCTGCGTCATCCTTTAAAGTGAGTCCTTGCTGACGTGTCGCTCCCTCTCTCGTCATCACAGGGCGACCACAAGTGGGCGACCATGTTGGGTCAGAGCGTCCGGTTGCAGCCGGTGCCCATCCAGAGCCTGTCGGAGCTCGAGCGAGCCAGGCTACAGGAAGTGGCCTTGTACCACCTGGAAGAGAGAGACCTGGATTTCAAGATCAGCATCCCAAGAGGTACGGAAATGTAACAGTACACACTGTAAACAATGTATGTTGTTGTTATGGTAAAAGTTTATTCGTACTGTTGATTTCACCTGTAGGGTCGGTGTTTTATTCCAAGTTACAGTGCTGGTTTGCCATAATTAATGAATGTCATATGGGGTGATGATTGTGCCATTAAATTACACTGCACTGCCAAAATGCTATATCCCATTGAAATTAATGGGACAATCTGCATTTTTGCCAAAGTTCCAGATTTAATCTGAATCAGGCCTTAGAGGTGCTTGTAGGTGGACTAATTTTTCCCCAGTTTTTCCAGTCTTTGCTAGGCTAAGCTAATCAGCTGGTAGCTGTAGCTTCATGTTTAGCTACCTCCTCATCAAACTCTTGGAAACAGAGTTAATAAGCTTATTTCCCCTCAAAATGTCAGCCCCATTTCTTTAAGAGTTGCTGTCAAACTGCAAACCTGTGACGAAATGTCCAAATCTACGTTCGTCTTTGTTCATTTGATCGATTTTGGTCTATAATAATGAATTTAAATCAATCTATTAGGTAAAAACATGGAGAAAAACGTGAGGTCACGATGCAGACCTGCTTCACAGATTGTGGGGGAATGATGGATTAAGGACTCGGGGACTTTCGTTGTTTTGTCTTGGTTGTGAAGTGGAATGCCATCTTAGAGGTTACAGCAGCTCATGAAGACGTGGTTAAGCCTCCCCTTTTTTTTAAAAAAAAAAGCTAAGGTTGAACCGTCCTGTCCTGTCCGAGAACCACTGAGGGAGCCATAACAGTCTGTTTGTGAATCTGAGGAATGAGTTTAAAGCTGGAGAACGTCGAGGTGGAGCCTGCACTCGACTCTCTGGTCAAAGAAATGTGTAAGCAATCCAAGTTGTCAGTTATGATAAGAAAGGGCAAAGAAGGCTGCATGAGCTGTTTATTTATCGACATGTGTCGGCTCGGTATCTTAAATACCGCTGATGGGATTCTGAGTGCAGTTTATCTTCAGGACATTTGCTGTGACGCAAGCAGAAAAACAACATGGTGGTGCTTAGACTTTGAGAATATCAGAAAAAGGCGGTGCTGGGAATCACTAACAAACAAATACCATCTCTAAGATGTTGAAAAATGAGCAATTTAGTTGTTTTTCTGACGAGGAGAGGATGATCTTGGCCGGCTCTGCCTTCTAGGGACACAAAAATAATCTCATGGGGAACTCGAGCCAAAAAAACATTATTAGTTATTTTTATGGTGGCTCGATATGATGGAGGATAAGTATTTTTCTTACTTTCCATCTCTGGACACAATCATGAGCACTGTGGCTTCGCCTGATAATCTGATTGAATCTATGTTTCATCTCACTTCATCATTCAGTCTGACATTCAGGAGTGGAGGACGAGGGTTATTTCATAATCGCCATTTTTTCAGGGATTTATTCCACTGGTTTCTTTTCTCGCTCTGCTACTGGAAGATCATTTCCTTCTCTTAAAAACTCGGTAGGAAAAACTGTTTCAATCATTGCTTTGTTTTACTTTCTATTAAAAAAAAAAATGATGGCGGCCAACTGTCCATGGACGTCTGCCATGTTCTATAAGAACAGATTGTGCTTTGTGTAATTTCTCCCTTCACTTCATGAATGTCTCAAAGCAATGAGCTGACAGCTAAGCGTTTGTCTTCTTACTACTTACAGACCACCTTCATTTTTCGGTGGAGGTTGTTGGGGCTGTATGCAGCTCAAAAGAACAACCTGCAGACAGTATTAAAGTTATCTAAGGTATCGTGGTTTCCCATCCATTTTCTTATGCGTATTCAGGGTTGGGTCACGGTGGCAGCAGGTTTAGCAAGGCGTTCCAGATGTCCATCTTGGCCAGATGGCCTACATAGTCCCTCCACTGGGTCTCTGAGCTCTTCTCTGGATGTCCAAGCTCCGTACCATATCTCTAAAGCTAAGCCCGGCCTACCAACGAAAGAAAGTAATTTCAGCCACTTGTATCCGTGATCTTGTTCTTTCGGTCATGACCACAGGTGTGGGTTGGAACATAGATGGACTGGAAGATTGAGAGCTACCTGGACGTAATCCTGCCAACGTCGCACCAATCTGCCGGTCCATCTCATGCTGTATTTTCCCATCAGTGGTGACCCCGAAATACTTTAACTCCTTTGCTTGGGGCAGCAACTCGCTCTTAAGTTTTGTATTTTCAGTGAAACAGTTGGTTTGTAAAGAAGTTATGCAATGTAGCATTAAGTAAGAAAGTCCAGCCTCCATGCCGGGTGTTAACAGCTGGATGTCTACCTCAGAACCTGAACCGTGTTTGATAACAGCTGGAAAATACCTCAGCACTATTCCTCTGCTGATGTTTTTTTTCACAACCGTTCCTCTTCTTGCCACCGGACTACTCCCTTTGCTTTGAAATATCGTTCACGTGCGCGGGTCTCTGTAAGGTAATAAATCCAGCCAATAACGTTGGAGAGTTTCACAAATAAACCGTAAATCTTTCAAACACCTCACAGGCTGCAGTCTGGGAGGTTTTCGCTCACATTCGTTGGTTCTGGAGGGATCGCTGAGGTCAGCGTAGAGGCTGAAGAAGCAAACGCAGCTGATTGTTGATGTGGTGTGTGTTTGTGTGCGTGTATACGAGTGTGTAGGATCTGATGGCCTTTTTCCTTTGAGACCAGTTGGTATGTAAGCTGCTTTTCTCAGACTCAGCTGCTCTCTCCCATACTGTTGTTGCCTCTCAGGGCCATTAACCCTCCGACATGCTTGACTTTCAACTGATTCAGGCCCATTTCAAACACTGACGCTCAGTCACACTGCAGCTAGATTTTGACTCCCACTACGATCAAAAATGATTTAATTTAAGAACTCTTTGTGAAGTTGGGTTTCCTCCTTTTTGCTGGGACATTGGTGCGTTTCTTGATTCATTACTGACAACAGTAGATGTGTAGAAATAGTGTGAAACATCTGGCAGGAACATGACAACAAACGAAACAAAGATGGACTCTTCAGTTTCAACTTGTCAAAAACTCAGCAGGGTACGTTTAAAACCTGCAATAACTGATAACTGACATCAACGTGGTGCTCATTTAATCATGCTGCAACATTCACATCATCCATCTAGAGTCAAATATTGACTTTATTATGTCCATAGAGGCTGCTGAGCCTGGTTACATTACACCATCTTCTAGCTCCTGTTCTGGCACGACACTAGCTCCCATCCAAATCTCCTGTGGTACAAGCACTAACAGTCCCCCAGTGCACTGAGCTCACAGTCCGAGTAGCCCGAGTTCTGAGGAAGCTGGAGTCTGATGTTAACCTTGTATGAACATGAATCACTCATGTGTTTGATGACAAACAGATCCACAGTCTTGGTTGGGTCTTGCGTAAATAACAAAGTTGTTCTGCCACGTGACGCAACATCCATCCTGTGAGACTTTAACTCGTCCCTGTCGTCCTTACGTTCCGGACATCTTCCTGTTTTTTTTTCTCTTGGCCTTCTTAATTTTTTATCATAAAGGATAAATGAACCCTCTTTTCCCATCAAGGCAGGGTTTAATTACACAGTGAGGTTCATGGGAAGCTTTCATCATGAACCATTTACTTTGTGGCTCTTCAGATGATTTCAGGAGCTTCGCTTTCTATGAAGTCATGACGTCTGTATCTGAGAAAGGTGGACTGATGTTATTTTAAGGACACAATCTGGTGATTTTATGATTGTTGCGAACAGTAAAATAACAGTCAGACAAAGCTCTCTGTGAGGAAGTGTGGGAAGATTTGTCCTCAGTTTCTCCCCCGGGGGTGAAATCTCTGCAGTCTGCCGGGTCCGTCACGGTCTCACCATCACCTCCCTCTGTGCTCCCTCTGTGTTTGTCTTTCGGGTTCTTGTTGTTTTTTCCTCTCTGAGGTTTCTTCTTCTTCTGAGCTCCTGATTCTTTCACTTCTTCCGTCTCTCTCGTTAAACGCCATAAAACCTCTCCATGTGCTGCCGTCTGACTGTGTGCATGTACCTGTGTTTGTTACTTTCGTTGGCAAACTCCAGTGAATTCTTGGTGAAATGTGTCAGTAGTCTTTGAGATTTGGTCTTATTTGGTGTTGAGTTCGTTCTCATGCCCCGTTCTCTCGACCACGCTCTGCTGGGACTCTCGTCGTCTGTTCCCTCATCTGGTTTTCCTGTTCAGATGTTTCCTCATTTCCATCTTTTCATCAGTTTAAATTCTTATTTCTTTTCTCTCATAACCAGGAAAACTTCTTTTTCAAGATTAGTGGCTAGAAAAGGGGATTAAGTAACGATCAAGTTATTGTTTCGATTCATTTTCAAGCAAAAATGTAAGTTTTCTAGCTTCTCAAATATGCCTGTTTGCTTCTTTTCTCCATTTCAAATCACCGAATATTGAATTTTGGACTGTTGATTTGATAAAACAACAATTTAAAGACCTCCATGTGCTCAGACAAACAGTGATGGACCAAATAAATTGCCTGATTAATCAACATATTAACAAAAAAACAAAATTGTAAAATTATGATAACATTGTCAACCTTACAGGAACCTTAAAAACAACCCATCGCTAGTCTAGAACCATCATTAATAAATAAATAATATAGAAAATAAAAATAAAACTTGGAAATGGAGATGGAAAATATCAAAGTCTGTATTTGACAGTTGTGTCTGTTCTCCTCGGGTGTGTCTACTCAGCTCATTGTGATTGTCCATTATGTAATCACGTGCACGCGGACATCTGAAGGGCGTCGCGGAGAGATAAACCTGAGCTGGACGCGGCGTGTGCGTGATGGGAGGGGCCATGCGCTTTGGAAATAAACTTTAATTTCCTGCAGTCGTGGGAATTTGACCCTTTTATCCCGACTTGCACAGACACACACTTTCACATGGATACACACGCTCTCCTTCTTTCCCCTGCATGCTTTTCCCCCCATGTGTTTAAGCAACAGATTTCCATCTTTACAGTCTCAAATATTCTGGACGGCGACGCGGGGACGTTCCTTAACAGAACAACTTCGGATTAGAGATTTCTAAACAGCAGCTCTGGTAACCAAAACAAAGGCCTCGTCCTCGTAACCTCAGTCGGAGAGGATGTGGAGCTCGTAAAACAGAAGACCCGACACGAAACCCAACACACACTGTAAGAACAGACAGAACTGCTGCTGTAGACTTATTCTGCCATCAAACTCCACCGTCAAGGCTCTCAACGTATTTTATGTGTTTTTTCTGTCAATTTTTGGCAATTAATGAATGAATTTTGAAGAACTCAGAAAATGTCACTTATGGTCGTCCAAATGAAATTTAGTATTTAGTTTTTTTTTTTTGCAGCACATCACACAGGGCGAGACGTGTCCGGCGTTCCACTCTCAACTCTTTAATTGTTATGAGTGCAACCATCATAGAAGAAGCTAAAAAAACTCAAAACTGAGTTGATTTAAAGTGTTTAAAATGTTCTTTTATATAGTTTTGCTCTATTCATTTTCCTCACACACACACATGCACATATAAAACACACGAACACACACACATGCACATATAAAACACACGAACACACACACACTTCACGCCCTTGTCTTTCATGTCTGGGGTTGTGCAGCCATTACGCAAAGAGCTATTCAAACAAACAGCGAGGCCTCGTCTATTGAAACGCTCTGCTCTATTCTTAGAACCGAGGAAGAGGTACAAGCGCTCAGGAGATAAAGATAATAAGACGGGAAAGAGTTCATAACGAGGACGAGATGGTCGAGTTTATTGAGTTAATTTAAGGCTGATAGAAGGATCCGTCATCAGTGTTGACGGAGCAACAGACCAAACATCCCTGAATGAATATGAATATATATCATCCCTGTTCACACGACACTAACAGTTTTCTTCTTCTTTCTTTTTTCTTACAGAAATGCGTAAACGGAGAAAATCTCTTCGCAGGAAGTTTGACTCGTTCTCTAAAGAAAAGAAAGAACGAGGTGAGTTCATCGCACAAACACAGTCATGTGTGGTTAAACACAAAAACCATCTCTGGCCACAGTTTGTCTCCTTGTGTTCCCATGTGAAGTCCTTGTATGACCCACAGACTGTCGTGTTTGTTACAGTAAATATTATAAAACACATTGTCCATCCTGTCCGTTTGAACAGCATCACAACCGCTGACGTCCAGCGGCTTTTACCACTAATGGTCTCACTAAAAATGTGTTTATAAAGCACAAGTGGCTCGAGGCCGCAGACCGACTCATGCAGTGAGTCAAACTTGTGTTTCATTGTCTCTGCTCCCTTTTTTATGCGTTATTGTAACATAAACTTAATGAATGAACACAAACGCCCCCGACACCTCGACAGTCATGCCATGTCACCGTATAAACGCAGAAACAACTCGAGTTTTTATGTGGACACCGACGTCCTGATTACTGGAAGTTACCAGCTTAACGTCAGATTTTATTCCTGATCCATTCTGGTTTTCCCCTTCGAGAAGTTTTGACCAGTCACGTTTGAGTGTCCGGTATCGTCTGCATTCGTATGCAGATATCTGGTGATTTCATCTTGGCCCAGGTATCTATGTTCCGGATATCCGCTGTCTATACAGGAAACCCCGAGGCATTGACTATTTCCCCCAGGGGCGAGGTACTCATCAGACGACAGACGTTGGGTTCCAAGATTGCCTACCAAAGTAAGAGACCTTCAGGGTCCCTGAAGGCGTTGGGGTCAGTCGGGGTCAGTTGGGGTCAGTTGGTTTGTGGTAATCTGATCAAATTTAACTAGTCTGTGGAGCCAAAACACATGATGAGCTGTTGTTCTACAAGCTTTAAGGAGTTAATACTGAGGTCCTGTCTTCCAGAGGGTGCTGTCAATGTTATGATATCTCTATTGAGGCCTCCAGCCCTTTGAACGCCCTTCATCTGCATGCATGTGCCGGGCTCCTGTTGTTTTAATTTCCCCTCTTAAATTTACATTTAATCTCTGATTTCTTAACCTCCCTCTTCTTCTTCTTCTTTGTAAAGCCACGTAGCCACTCATCTGCCAATGTGACCCCAACCCCTCATAAAGAGATGTTCTCTATTCCCGGGTGATTATCACAGCAGTGCAAGATGCCAGCCAAAACACACACAGCACACACATTCCCGGGCCGCCTGCGCAGGTCTTTTAAATCCTGCCTCCAGCCTCTGACACACAGGGACTTAGCTGAAGCTAACCCTGCTAATCAAAACACAGAACATTGGGACCTGGCAGAGCTCCTGCTGGCTCTGCTCCTCTACTACTCGAGGCACGACTGTGTGGCCTTCAGGGTCAGCAGGTAGAGGTGGTAACTGTTTGAGACGAGTGGTAATATCATGTTATTTTCCAGTGTTTACAACGCAGAGTTCTGTTGTATTTTATCCTTTTAATTTGGATACTTTAAGTACATTTTAATGTTTACTACTTGATGTTGCAGAAATTGTCAGACCCCGTCCCTCAAAGCTAATGTCCGAAGGCCGGTTTCAGACCAGGTTTGACCCTTTGACGGAGCAGTTTGTTTGGAGCAAGTCGGGGTACTCGACTTTAGTTTGCCTTATGATCCTGTGAGCATTATGAACATGACGGCAGGCTCAGCGTTGGTGTATACGGATCAAATGAGTGCCAAATGTTTCTTTGGAATACCTCGTGTTAAGGCTTAAGGACATATGGGTCATACTACACGGCTTTTTCTTTGTAGTGTCAACGAAATGACTGAAGTTTCAAATCCTGCTTGCTTTCTCATCTCGAGACACCTGGCCAATGAACTTGGCTGCTTAACTTGGGTGTGTTTGATGGATAGGCTGATGTTGAAAATGCAGACGCTGTTAGACTATCCAATAATTGTGCGTTCGTCTTTGCTGCTTCGGACTCTGTCCTGCTCTTTTGAAACGCTATTTTCAGTAAAAGGCTTCTGTAGTCTGTGTTGTTTCACTGCGGACATCCTGTGTTAAGTAAACAGGTTTTTAAATTCACTTCAGATGCCTCCAATAGCATCACCCAGCTGCTGGTGTGGTGACGGAGAAATGGTAGCGAACAGCATCTAAATATATCTCCTGCAGCCTTCCAGGACCAGAAATACTAAAGAAGGAAAGAAGTTAAATTCCTGAACAATAAGACAGGAAGATCGCTGTGGTCGAGTCGTAAAGCCTGTGTTTCGTGTTTGTCCAGAGGGATCTCGCCAGTGAGGTAATGTGCTAATCACGCCTAATCAGGCGAGTCAAGAAGTTTTCGTAAATATTAAGGAATCTTGGCTGGTTTCACAGTGGTCAAGAAGTGTTGTTTTAAGGATGAAGGGCCCAAAAACCTCAAGTACAAAACGAAGGAAAACATCATCAAAAATATAACCAAATAATTAAAATGTAAAGTTTACTACATTTGGTCAGTTTGAAGGTTTTTTAAAAAATAACACTACTAAATTTTGGCCAAAAAAAAAAAAAAAACCCCACAAACAAACCCATAAAAGATGTTTAAATTCTTAAATGTTAAAATTGGCATGAATAAAACATTTAAGTACTTTGAAATTACGAAATCACGTTTAATTTAAAAACATCTCTGACCTCTCGGTTCCCTCATTATCTATCCGCTGATTGACTCTGAGTGTTGCCCGAGCTGCCACATCCAACTATCTAATCCCCGAGCATTCACTTTAAACAAGCAAACAACTTAAGCGAACACTGTCATATGCGGTGCCAGATGATGTGGCCAAATGTCAGGAGGCAGCGGCATGTCGTGGTCGGTGCCAACAGACGTCAGGACTGAGGAATAAGCACGGACTTAATGATCAAATGGTGCGTTGGACGCATTAACAGATGACATCTTATTCAATGGAGCCCGTTCTTGTTGGCAGACGTTGTGTTTGTTAGACGTGTACCGGATTACACAGGGTGGTGTGTAAAACACATCTTTCAGCGGGTTTCCATGCTGCTAAGTATATTTCCTCAAATGAAGGTGGAAAACTGGCAAACATCCGCTGATGGCTGATAAGACATGAATGTGGTGTTGAGTCACCCAATGGGAAGCAGCGTCAGTAGCATTTCATGCTAAACCACATACCGAAACCATTAAAACACCAAACGAAGTCTTGTCCTAATACGCTAGTTGGTAAACAATTATCATCCAGATTGGCCTTTTTCCGTCCTGCAGGATTTTTTCCAGGACTCCGGGAACTACTCCAGAACATTATTTGTATACGGAGCAGAGAAATCAAAAAGTAATTTAAGTTCCTCTGCCAGGAGCGAGTCCTTGATCTGGGTGTATTTTCCAACCAGGATTTTCTCTGAGCTAGCAGTGCTAAACATAGCTCAAAGTAATCAACAGCTAGCAAGCTGTTTGAGTCCAGACATGCTAAGGAAGAGCAAAAAAACAAAGACTAGCACTAACATAGTAAATAAAGATTATAATTGTAATCCATGTGGCTGGATAAGCTTCCATTAACTGGATTAACAGAGCTAATCCTTATTGTGTTAGCTAGCTAGCAGTTAGCAGTTGAGAGCTGCTAAAAAGTAGCCTAGCTTTTTGACCTTTAATATGTTTTTAAACTATTTTGTCTTATATCTATTACTACATTTTGTAAATTGTGAGTTCACAGTTAGCTGTTAAGCAAGCTAGCTAGCTAGTTAAACTCTGCTCAGTGACTATTAGTTTGTAGCTGGTAGCTAATGCTAACTGGCAGTTTGCCAACCAGGCAAGTGTCAAGGAGCTTATCCGTGAACGTAGGAACTCGTGGAGGAGGGCTGGTCAGATTAATTAAAATTTTTTAAAGGGTTGTAGAGCCGAGAGAGAATTAAACTGTCGCTCTCACATTAGACACCTTGGAGATGTTTTTATAGAGGTAAATATGAATCTTGGACTAAAATTTGGTGCTTAAATGACAAAATCCTTTTTGACAAAACAAGCTTTTTGCTGGCTGTCGTCCTCTCTGAACTCTTTTAAGCATTTTAAAGACGTAAATTTACTATGAGTGATGCATTCATACTGCTGAGCGTTATTTCGAGCTCGGTCCATCTCAAACCTTTAAGACGTCCCGCCAACCTGACCCGCTTGAGACATTTCTCCGTGACTGTGCACGTGTGTGAATGTGAACGTATAAGTATAGACGCAACCCCGCGATTTAATCTGCTCACTGTTTCCTCTTTAATGCCTCACTGGGCTTCAAAACCGTAAGTTTACACTCGAGGAAATGTATAAATAATAAATAAGTATATCTTATAAATACACAAATAAATGTAAAAATATAGAATTTACTTACTAAGACCCTGTGCAAACAGTACAGTTTGATTTATATAGCGTTGAATCATAACAGAAGTTATTTCATGACCATATAGAACAGTGCAATGTTTCAGATTAATTTATCATACAGACACAGAAATTAATAAATAAATGTAAATTTTTTTTAATTTTTTGACTGATTTGGACTTGGAAGGTACATGGAAGGTTTTTATCCATTGGATCATATGTTTGACACAGTTTTTGCTGTTGTTCCTGATGTCCTTAATTAACCTCTTTAGCGGGACTCAGTGGTGTGCCAGATCAGACCGTGAGCTCAACTGTTGTGGTCATGTGATGCAGCAGTATCGAAACTCCCCCGACGACGACCGCGACCTCGCTCGTGTCGGGTTTACTTGCAGCCTAAACGCTGGCCTTGCAGTAATCCTGTATCAGTCTGAGTGTGATGTCTGGTTTATGGCTGTGGCGGCTCTAACGGGATTTACCCGTTCATCCCTCTCTCCATCCATTCAGTCTATTCTTATACGGCTTGTCAACTTGAACCTGTAATCTCTCCTATGAGGTGCTGTGCAGTCACAAGTTAACGAGGTTGCACATTCATTTCATCACCCCGTATAAACAACTCTCTGATTAGCTGCAATCATCATCTCTAAACTCAGCTGTCCTCATTTCTTTCTCCCAGTTTGCATCTTTTATTTTTTATTTATGAAAACTAACTTTAAATTTTCACAGTTTACTGTTTAAAATTGTGCAAAACTCAATAAAATTACGGACATATCTGTTTTTGTCATTAATGACAAATTAGTTAATTTTTGTTAGTATATTTATGCAGTATGTTTTTCAGTATTTTACATTTTTCTTTGTAGTTTTAAGGAAAATCTTACAAATGTAAACATTTATGTAAAACTAATAAAACTATGTAGCCTAATTAAAGGAAAACAAAATTATTAAAATGATTACAGTAGTTTTCTGTTATTTAAAATTATATATAAAATTACTAAAAATTACTAAAATTACTAGCATTATTTGTAAATTAACAAACTTAAGTATTTTGCATTAATGAAAAATTATGACTCAGTTTTGCACAAAAACATTTAAACATCTGAAGTCCTGTTTGGTTACAGCACAGAGGAATGTTTCCTGTAAATAAAACTCAGCCAGTTCTGCTGCAGCCGCCGATTTACAACAACACCGTGTTCAGACGTTCTAATCAGAGTAGAAGTGCTTTAACCACTTTACAAGACACTTCGCTCATCTCTTAAATATCCACATAAAGATTTACTTCAAATGAGGAAAGAAGGGGAAATTACAGGTGTGATATTTCTCTCCCACAGAGCTGACACCAGAGACATTTAATACCAATACTGACACATACGTAAATTAGTAGATCCAATGTAGGACTGAATAAACATCATACACAGCTTTTATAACACCAAATAAGTGGATTTCTCACTCTAAGTATGAATCATTCTTTCTTTGAGGGATTTAGAGTCTAGAGTTGGCAGTAATGTCTCTCTGGACTGTCAAATTAAGCCAGACTGATACTTGAAATCTGGCCCACCTGTCTGAACCATACCTGACACTTAAACATAGATTAACGCAGCTTTAAATATATATATATATATATATATATATATATATATATATATATATATATATATATATATATATATATATTTAAATATATTTAAATATATAATATGTAACTCTGAAGAAAACATGAAGTGACTCCTGTCCCGTCCTCTCCTCCCTCAGAGTCGATGCCCATGGCGTTCGGTATCCCCCTCTCCCAGGTCATCGCCAACGACCAGGCCTACAAGCGGCGGCAGGACGCCCTGAAGGAGAGCCGGCGAGACTGCCTGGACCTGGAGGCCAGCATCCTGCGCTTCCGGGCCGAGAAGCGACAGTTCTTCAACGGGAACAAGCCACTGGTCAGCTCCTCGTCGCTCACGGGAGGCCCCGGCTCGCCATCCACAAACTCTGTGGCACCGGCACCAATTTTTGAGACCCAGAACAAACCGCTGTCGCCTACGTTTCTGGATAACACCGGCCGTGGACAGAGAAGGGTGAGACAATTAGACAGTAACCTGTTTTTATTTAAACAAATATGTCCTCTACATCACATCCATAGAGGCTGCTCAGCCCAGTTACATTGTAGCTCAGGTTCTGGCACGACACTGCTTTGGCTTCCTATCAGCATTCAAAGTCTCAAGCTCAGAGTCTTTGCAGCCCGGCTAACAAACTGAGCTAATATTAGCTAACAGCAGTTACAGTTGGCTGCAGTTTTTAGTTTATCTGAGAAACCTTTATAGAGTGTTGCGTTAACGTTGAATGTTTACGCTCAGGTGATCGGCACAGTGAAAAATTGGCAGGTCAGGTTTGTTTCTGGCAGGTTTAGAGTCATCTGAGGTGAGAATAGTTTGTTTTTCATAGATTTGTGTCGATAGTCGTGGACCTTGCTGTGTTGGTTTGTGTGTGTTTTCATGTGCGAGTGTGAACCCTCTCCACTTGAGGCCATCACACACCCTGTAATCCACGCTGGTCTGGAAACAGTTGTTATGTTAAGCCTGTAATGAGTGTCATCACAGCCGCAGAGGACAGTAATCGAAGCTGAACCAGCTATCAAGCTAATACTCTGTGACTGAGGTAAACAGAGAGAGCCAGAAATAATCATGTCGTCTGCAAACAGTGAAATGGCTGATATTTAACATGCTTAGGATTCTCTTATTTCTTTGTCCTTTTTGTTGTGTTGGCTATAAAAAGAATAAAATATTCAGATTGCAGTTTGATGACTTTAATATGATTAACATTTTGAGCGGGTGACCTCACAAAGACTCAACATATTTTAACAGGAGTTGGTTGGTTTAAAAAAAGTTTTCCCATCAGTCTCGAGCTAAATTAGACTGTGACTCACCGTCTTTAGGCCGTCTGGACTGTAGCAGCTCACTGTTTACATATCTGACAAAACTCCGCACATACACACTTGGCTGGAGATCTTCAGCTTGACAGACAAGGCTGCAGTAGCATGGTGGCGTTGTCATTGCGTCGCGTCCCGTACGGTGACCGATGGCACACAGCGGGAGTAAAGGTTGAAATGAACGGCTGGAACAAGACGAATGGTGGAGGAAGAAGTTGCTGTGAGGACATTTTGAGTTATTACAGTAGTTTGTCTACACACTCAGCTTAGAGCAACAAAGCAGGCCAGACCTCCTCTGCTTGGGCCAGGAAAGGAGATTGATGGAGGTTTTTTAAGGTTTTAATTCCACAGTCCGCACAAAGTATTCGCACTGGAAACCTGACAAAATAGTTGCTCGGCATCTCTCAGCCTTTTATTTCACCAAGCTCGACTAAAAGTCAGTCCCAGGTTCACTCTTGTCCACCAGCTCCTTTTATCTTTTTAGCTTCCTCCATCAACGTCCTCTTCGCTCTCTTCCTCTGCCATTTTGTCCATAGAGACAGTCACGCTCTGGTTCTGGCACGACATTCTTCCCCTCAGCATTCACCTGAAAACCTCCTCTTCCCGGCGGTCCACAGTCTAGGCAGCCCAGCTAACAAACTGAGCTAACAGTAGCTACAGTTGGCAGCAGTTTACTTCACTGTCCATCAGGAAACACTGTAAATCTCAGAGAGTTTCAGCTCATGTTAATGGATTGATGCTCTCCCTGCAGGGTGGTCTGTCAGTGGACTCTATATCCGATCTTGTAGAGAGTCAGTCTCGCCTGCTGGAGGCGCTGCAGCTCTCTCACCCAGCCGAACTGGAGCTGAAGAAGTCGCCGGGCGGCAGCGGTGGCTCAGGAGGGGACGGGAGGACCCAGACCAAGCTCAGCCTGAACCCCATCTACAGACAGGTTCCCCGGGTGCTGGAGAGGTGCTGCACTCACATTGAGACCCACGGTGAGGCGATACCTCACTTCATGTCCATGAAAATGTAGATAAACAACAATTCTACATGATGAAACTATTGTCATGCCTCATTTTGTGTCCTTTAGGTCTTCAGACTGTGGGAATTTTCCGGGTTGGTAGCTCAAAGAAGAGAGTGAGACAGGTGAGGGTGATTTCTGTTCCTGCACATCTTCATCAGTGTTTGTTTGTTTGTCTCAGGATCAACGGTGGAAGAAGTATCCAGATGTTTTACTGAGCTATGAGCGAAATTTGCGTAATCCAAGTAGCGTCAATCGCCACTGGGGGTAAATTCGTGTCTGTTCGAGTCTTTAAACACACCATAAAAAGTCAATGTTTAGTCAGAAAACTGTTGTGTCATGATGCATCCTCCAGCTAATCCAGATAAATTAAATAGTTTATTAATCTTAAGAAAACACATAAAGAAACACTTAATCCTCCAGTTTATCAGAAACATTCAAAAAATCACCTAATTTGGAGATGTGTTGTTTACAGTGGACAGGAAGAGTCTTCTCTGCACGCTGGAATATAAAAATAATCCTCGAGTTGAGAGCTGACGATGTTTTGGGAGATGTTCCATCAGGGGAGAAAGTGACTCTGATTTGACTTGTCTGTCTTTTCCGATGTGTCCTCTCAGCTACGGGAGGACTTCAACATGGGGGTGGACGTCCAGCTGGACGAGGAACACAGCGTCCACGACGTGGCGGCGCTGCTCAAGGAGTTTCTCAGAGACATGCCCGATCCTTTGCTGCCCAGAGAGCTCTACCCCGCCTTCCTGCACGCCAACCGTAAGCATGGACGCACAGACGGCGACTGAACGGCGAGAACGCCTTTTACTTCAAACTAAAAACCTCCTCTTCCTCCTCTTGTAGTGCTGAGGGGAGCAGACCAGCTTCAGTACCTGCAGCACCTCCTCTACCTGCTGCCTCCGTGCAACTGCGACACCCTCCTGCGACTCCTCAGCCTCTTGCACACCGTGCAGAGCTTCGCCCAGGACAGCATAGGAACTAACGACGAGGAGGTACGCCACCGCTGTCCGTCGCAATCTTGGCTTGAGCAATGAAACTCCCATTTCACGTTATTCCTTCTGCTCTTTCTCCGTCCAGATTCCCGGTAACAAGATGACTGCCGCCAACCTTGCGGTGATCTTTGGGCCCAACCTGTTGCAGAGCGAACGAGGCGACGGGAGTCCTCACATCTACGCGATGGGGATCGAAGACAGCACGGCGATCATCAGCGTGACCCTGCTGCTCGTACAGAACTACAGGAGGCTTTTCACGGTATGGAGTCGCATATCCAGCTTTCAAACTGTCTGTAAACTGATGCAGGGAAAGGTTCAGGTGTCAGAGGTGTTTCTTGTATAGAAGGGTCGGGTCACCCAATTATTGGACCTCTTTCCAGTCACCCAGATTTACTCTTGTCCGACAGCTTCTTGCCCGCTCACTCTTGGTTTCCTCCGTCAATGTCCTCTTCTGTCTTCTGTCAGTAGAAATAGTTGGTGGTGTGTGACTTTCTCATGGGCAAGTCCTCTAATGTGCCTTTGGTCTTTGACCCTCCAGGTTTCTGCAGAGCTGCAGCAGGAGGTCCTGATGAGTTTGATCCAGACGGACCCGGACATCATCGACTATCTGCTGCGTAGGAAACTCAGGTAACCACGACTACCACGTCTTGTTTTTAACAGAGAGGCTACGTTTGACGCTAGGTTCACGCTCGATGCATTTTCTCCACAGCGGCAGTCATCTGACGGTGGAGAGCAGCAGCGAGTCGGGGGGTCGCCGGGATACCGGGGCGTCTCTGGACTCGGTGGGAGCCTCCAGTGGGAGTTTGTCACCGCTGGAGCCTCCGTCGCCGCTTTTCCCTCCCGATGGTAACGGCGGCGAGGGCAGCCTGACCAGCGAGGTCTTCCTCAACGTGCTGAAACTGAACCAGAACAGGAAGCGGCAGGAGACGAGATACGGTACTGAGTTACACGTGGTGTCATTTTTAAAGGCTGATTTCAGTACTTTAAATTTAACTCTTTATTAACCAACAAAAACTTGAACAAGCTCATACAAAACAACTCTTAGACCACGTGGGAATAAACACTGAATATTTGACATTAGTCATTCTAAAATCCAACTTACAGGTGCTAATTTTGTAACATTTTAACAACCATTTCTTTAATTTTGAGACACTTTGCATCAGATTTTGGTGGGAAATCAGTTCAAATTCACTAAAGCATGTTACAGATCATCCTCCTTCAGAGAAACTGGGGATGAGGGACGGGGAGTTACATAATTTGGGTGACGTTTAAGCTGTGAAATGTTCTAATTCTGGAAAAAACACCGGCTGCAACTGAATTGTTGCTCCCACTGAGGACACCGAGGTCACATACTCAAAGTTTAGAGCTCTTCAGGGACACGTCATTTCAGTTTTTCCCACCAGGATTCAGCGTCTTTTCAAATATTTTTCATCAAAACTTGAGTTCTGGCAGCACAGAGACGACTTTGAAACAGCATTTATAGATTTACTCTATTGATTACTCAATACAAACAATTATCGAGGAAATGGAGACAGTTTGCTTTGTTGTTTTGAGCTTGTAAACAGCTCTTGAAGAGGAATTTCTTGATTGCATGTAAACAAATATGAACATCTAAATTATGAAAGAACTAACATAGTGTGTTATGGAGGCTGTGAAACATCTTGTTCGAGCTCAGATACAGATCTTTAAAAATGTATTGGTCGGCGTGAAGGTGTGTGTGTGGGACAGGAGTGTGTTGGGATGATAAATGTGATCACAGCACCACCTAGTGGTGACAGATGGGAGGTTCTAACTTCAAGTTCTTCTTTTTTACTTTTTTTAACCAATTGCAGTCTAATTTAAAGATTTATAGATTTATACTTTATAAAAATGATATTTCAGAAGATAAAAAGAATCTCTGATCCCCTTTCCAGCACTTCAAAAGTGCACGTTTGAACCTTTTCCTGTTTCTTTCCAGGTGAGGTCTCTTCAGGTAAATCAATCCGCCACATGCGTCAGTTCCACTCCCACCACAACCTGCTCAGCCTGGCCCAGTCCTCCTCGTCTTCCACCTCCGACACCCAGGAACGCAGAGGCCCGCTGGGCTCAGCGCTGAGCTTCACCCTGGGCAGCGGCGGTGGCAGCAGCGGTGGCGGTGTTGGAAGCAGAAGCGGCAGCTGCTCCAGCCTGAGCGGCTCCACGGAGAGCAGTATCTGGGTGAGACAGACGCCGCAGGAGGAGAGCAAACCGTCACCGGCTGCTAATTTCTGGGACTTCTTCACCGGGAAAGGGTCGAGCTCTGAGACGATGGTATGATAAAGGGAGGAACGCGATGAGGAAAGAGTGTTTGTGTTTGCCGTCAGAGGTCGGAAACCTCTAGAAAAATATGGTCAAAGACGATGTTACAGCTGATTTTAAAAAATCCCAAATTTCCTACTTGAACTTCCAACTTTGAAGGAGCATCCTGTTGCAGATTTTTCATGGTGGAAGTTGGAATTTCCCACTTTTCTGGCACCTCTGGAACGCAGCATGTGTATGAAGAAAACCAAGAAGAAGAAGAAAATGTCGGATGTATAAACACTTCTTTTTTTTTTTGGAAAAATATTTTTGAGCACAACTTGTTGGACTCAACAAATCTGTCTATGAGATTATCTGGAAGTGGATGCAGTAATAATTATTATGTAAATAATCGACATGACCCTCGTCTTTACTGCCTAGAATGACATAAGTAACTGTAGCTGCATGGACTTTACTAACTCTTCTTTATCTGTGCTGATGGCAGCCTCCCGTTGGTTTCTGTTGTGTTGTTCCTCCAACCTGCAATAAGCTGAATTCGAAACACCTGAAGGCATCGTAGCAACGAAGACAGTATTGACTCTGTGATTTGCAGTTCAAAAAAAGTCCAGACGTGCAGGTTTAAACCAGTTTAAATAACATTTAAATTAACGTAGTCAGGACTTCATTCGTAGTAATTGTACTACTATTTAAAGTACCCCTAGTACCCAGTTCTTTGAATACTCTGACGTTGTGCAGGAATATTTTGTTGGGTTTTTCGTCTCTTGCGTTTGGACGTTGGTTTGGTTTCTCCAAACTGGTTAAAAAAACAATATAAAGTATCTTTATGGTCTTTTGAGCTGCAAATCACCAAACAAATACTCACAGGGAAGAACATCTGTTACCACAGCAGTCCATGTTCAGGGGGCTGGATCCTCTGAGAGGACGTGTTGAGGACCATCTGACGGTCAGGCTGGACCAGAATTAGTCAAGATCAAAACGGTGCGTTCAGGTGCCTCAAGTCTGAGACAAGAGTACGAGGAACTCTCATGATGCCTGATTTGTTAGTCTGTTAGAGTTTATACTTGGTGGTCGAGGATCGTCTGTATTCTCCAAATTGAAGCTGAAGAAAGTTGCATGTCAGAGTCTTTAAATTTCTGTTTAAAAGTAACTGAACGGACTCTTTTCAGCCGCACTTTCATCTTTCTGTCACAGCATTGTCACATAGGACTGCACTGCCGTCCTGTAACCACAGGAGGGCGACATCCACCACATAAGCTCAACCTTTAACTGTTGCTTTTCAGTCCATTTACAGACTCATACAATGTTAAGGATAAATGTATTAGGTTTGGGAATAGTGCCAAACGACAAATAACCATTCACATGTTTGTTTATGGCCTCCTTGCAGTAATAGTCCATGTTTCCATTGTTCCACAGAGATCCTAACGTATTTCTGCACCACAAAACAAGTTTGTCTGTCCTTCACCTCAGCTGGTGAACGTATCGTCTTCTCTTTTGGCTTCTTCTTGTAGAGAAAACAAGATATATATTTTGTCTTTTTTGTCAGTGACGCGTTTTTCTATATTGTTAAGGTGTGTTAAGACCTAAACCAGAGAATGTACCACCGACCTACCTGCAGAGAATTAAATGTCAAACTGCCTCTGTGTCATTGCTTATTATTGAATGAGTCAGCGCACGGTGACGGCTTAAAAACAACAAAATGTTCTGAGGGGGATAAGCACAAAAACAAAGAAGAAAGTGGGCTGCAAGACAACATGATAAAAATCAGTTAGAGCATCTTTCTTTGAGTTTCTTTAAGTTTGACAGCACTTTACCTTTCAGCACGAAAAGGATCGTAAACCACATCAGAACCGCTCGGTAAGTACCAATCTATGTCTGCTGAAGAGAAACTTGCTGAGTCTGAGTGACTAATGGGGACAATCGTGCAACATCTTTTCTTATTTTTCAGCCAGTTTCGCCGTCATTGCCTCAAGAACTTTGTCAAACTCTGATCGGGCTCCAAGCTGAATTTTGAAGTTTTGCTCTAGGATTGACTGAGGTGCATCACCTGGAGTAGACAGCACACCTTGGTGAGAGTTTAATCACCAACAAGAATAATGAATATTGCAGGACAGTGTGCCAGAGCTCAGACAAAATGCTCTCAAAACTTGAGAAAAATCACCTCTGTGGCCTTTACAAGAAGAAGAAGCAGGTTAAATTAGCTTGTACAGCCAAATTTTGTGTTAAGTGGTAAAATTATCCATATTGCTGTGTGTATAATGCATTCATACTGTTGTACTACTTTTGGCAGAAATGATCAATGAACATCAAACTTCTGCAAACGTCAAAGTTGGGAAACATCGCAGGTAAAAGTTTGTTTTCTGGGCTCACTGTCACCTTTTTCATTTCTTTCCCACGTTGCACTGTGATTGAGGGGCTTGGTTTACTTATAGAAGTGGAGGGAAACACAAAGTCTGGGCTTCTTTAACAAAAAAAACAATTTACAAAGTTACATAGTGTGAGAACAGATGTACAAATGACAGAGGTACCATTCACCTGATTACAGTCAGTGCAGATCAACATGATTTAATTATTTTGTGGTTGCAAAGTTCATAAAACACAGGACACGGTGTAGATTATTCCATCTTCAAACCAGTTTGTTTTATTTCAAACAGTTTGGACACCATCAGCAGCAGCCGTCATTTCCCAAACTTCACTTCATCTACATGTATTCAGAATGAACTTCAGACAGCAGCCTCCACAACAACGATTCAACTCTTTGTCCTTCTGATCGGTTTGTGGCTAGAACTGAGACGCCTCAGACTCTTCTGTCTGTCTGAGACTGGTACCAAAATAAGAGCAGACCTTACAGAAAAGACTCAACCACCTTGATTTTTCAAGTATTTTATGTAAATCTATGCAAAAAAAACTGCAAAATAATGACAAATCAAGGAGTTTGAATATTTTCTGAAGGCGTGCTTTAGTTACGTTGTGAGTCCTATGGTTTGTTTGTGTCCATGAGGCTGCTGTCACTGTTAATGTGAGTGTTAATGACACATTCAGTCACTGTTCGACCGTCACACACTGGGTTCAAAACATTTACATTCTTGGTGAGTCTGAACAGAGGGAATGATGTGGACCTTTCAGAGGACAGGACGACAAACGATGTTAAAGGAAAAATCCACCCGACAAATGAGTTGGTGCTTCCACTGGATTCCCTAAAGACGAGGTTTAAATGTGTTCAGTCAGACATACAGGAGCTTCAGAAGGATCGTGACATATTTAACTCATCAGCTGAGACTAGTTGAAGAAAAAAAATCAAATTTAATAAATTCTGAACCTTCTGGTTTTATTTGATTGGTGAATGTTGTTATAAAACTCACTCTCTATGCAGATGATGTTATATTTTATATTATACAAAAATCAACGTCGCCCTCTGGGCTTTTCATTAGTCTCCATAAGTCCCCATGTTATGTCATGTCATGGATACTACATCCATGATTTCTACAGTCTATGGTTTGGCTCCAGTGAGCGATCTTAACTTTATAGAAGACTTGAATTATACCATATTAATCTGAAATGTTTATGTGAGGCCGGTTATTCACAACAAAACCATAAAACAGAACAAAAGGAGTCACCAACAGTTGATTTTTCTTTTTTATGTTCATGTATTTTAAAGTGGATTTTTCCTTTAACACAGTGATACAACAGTTTTTGGTCAGTCACTTTCTGCACAGCAGTTTCTTGTCCGGAGAACTTCTTCAAAGTATCTTCATGAAATCAGACAGTTTTCTGTTTATTAAAGCTCAGTCAGATTACATAATATGAGCTCATTTGCTTTGGGCTGTTTGGTTTAGGCTGCCTGGGACACCAGATAAGTTTTGGGCTTGTTACTTTTTAAGCACCAGGCGTAATGATTCATTACCAGAGTAAAAGTATTTAGAGATATAACGCCTGCTAACATTTTATTTGATCTAGGTTTGCTGATTATTTCAAGCAAGCAAATATTTATATTCCAATAATAACAATCTGTATTTATGTACACATCAACATCTCTCGTCACATACTCCCAAAATAATCTTCAATTATCCAAAACTGCCTACACAAGAATGGTAGACGAGTAAAATTAGTGAAATATATCAAAAACAAGTGAAACATCTAAGAAAAGAAGATAACAAACATTCATAATATTAATAGTATTTAAATAAAAAAGAAGAGCCTTGTTTAAACATGTTTCCAACACTTTGTTTCTTGTTGATGATATGAGACATTTACAATTTTAGAAACAAATAAAACTGTGAAACTGCATTTTTATTAAAGACAGAATCATAACCAGCTCCAAGCTGAATCTGTGGACCACGTAATGCGTTTTTGTGCTTGTTAATTTATATAATGAGTAAATAGAAACAAAAAAAGGAGTCCACAGTTTCCGTTGGTGTCTGGATATAATCTGCATTTCAAGTCATTTTGCAACCATAAAACAAACTGACACTTTCTGACTTTCAAAAGAAAACGATGTGAAACTAAAGTGGATCGACCGCGAAACAAATTCAACAATTCTTCCGCTCGTGTAGGTTAGTTGAGTTTAAGAGCAGCTCAGACAGGAAAAGGAAATAGTGTTGACTTCAAGTCTCAACCCAGTGAATGAAGGGAAGTGTTAGGGGGACCACGCCGTCTGAAGTCGCTCTCCCTTTCCTTCGGTTATTCGCAGCGTTTTTGAAAAGTTGAAAAGCCAAGCGAGGCGTTCGAGGACACATTTCTGTGGTTGTAATAAAGAGGTTTTAACTGCTTGGCTGAGTTTGCTGGCGGTCTTTCAAACATTACGTAGCCTCTAACTCAACTTTTGCAACATGTGATTGCAAGGTGTCGTGGCGGCCAATGGTAATGTAACGTGAAAACACTGAGCAAACCCTGTGACGCCCCCTTGGATGTCACAACTTCAGAATAAAAGCATGTTTGTTACAAATACATGTCGTCAAAAAGGGCTTTTATTGTCTTAGCAGGAGAGAGAGCAACTTCAGATCATTGAGTTTTCCAGGTCAAGCAGCAGCAGCCGTGTTTTTATGTTACTGTACATCAACATTCGGTTAACACTCGCCCCTCTGCCCGGCCACTCCGCTACTGTAGAATATAAACACCTTTAAAGGCTACAGAGAGCATGTTTCCATTAACCTTCCATCTGCTGCAGCACTGTTACAAAGAGTGACGGGAGGTGGGAGGTGAGCTCGCTTGTTAATGTGGGGCAGCTTAGTCGGGCGGAGTCTCACGAGCTTGGCAGTGTAAAACAAACGTTAAAAAAAAAAAAAAACGTTTGGTTTGTTTGTGCATTAAAATGAAACGGAGGTCGTTGAAGTCAGCGAGAACGAGTGTTTTTAAAAATGGCATCAGCGAAAGCGACATAATCAGATTAAAGCCAATTATGTAGGATAATTTTAATAATTACTTATCCTACATAAATATTTACTGGCTCCAGCTTCTTAAATGTGAGGATGAGATGTTTAATGAAGCAATCTGTAAACTGACAAATTAAGATTTTAAATTATTTTCGGACATTTTATTGACTAAATAAGTTGAAAGAAAACAATTGTTAGTTGCAGCCGTATCGGAGTCACATCTCAACTGATAAAAACATAAATCCTATTTTCAGGTTAATATACACAAATAAAAACATATTTATGATTTTTATATTATTTCTACCAATCGATCCCCTTAAATATTACACATCGGACCTTTAAATTACTGATACAGGAGGATTTATGGTCATATTTATTCGTCTCGTCATGATACGGCTGGCACTAATGATTATTTTCATTATTTATTATTGATTTCTTTAAATGGATTTTTAAGCTGTCTCATGGTATTAAACATACCACGTCGACAGCGGGCCGTTAACGTCGCTCGGCATAACTGAGGGTTCAAATTCAAGGAGTGAAAAACATGTTATGTAAAAGTTATGACTGCTTGCCAGAGCTGCAGCTGCAGGAGAAACACTGAAGTCCAAAAATTTCTTACCAGCGTGTGATTGGTGGCTTGGATTGATATTATGAGGTGGACTTCATAATAACCAGCTGCAGCGAGGTTTAATAAGGACGGTGGCGGTTTGGATGTCAGAATGGACTTCATAGTAAAGAAACGCTACTCGTCCCTTTGGAAATGATACAAATGTGCATATTCTGGCGTTTTAGAAAATAAAAAGTCGCAAACCTTTGCTTGCTGTAAAAAGCCGACGTAACAAAACAAAAGTTAGCTTGTGCTGTTGGACGAAGAAAAACGCCCGACCGCTCTTCGTTCAGTGTCTTCCCTTGTTGAGTTTTTTTCCTCCGTGGCACCGAAAATGACCCGTAATGGCACGACACACCGCTAACTTAAACTTTCACTCAGCGCTTAGTTAGTTAGTTAGCTAGCTCCCGTAAGGCTCATCTTTTTTGGATTTTACCAATTGTTGCAGACAAATGAGTCGATGTAATTAACGAAACAGCGCGTGCTTCAATCGAGAAACCTCAAATTACGTTTTTGGTAAAAATCAAACCTCAAATCTATTTATGTAAAAAATGAAAATAATGAGCCCGTCGTTCAGGTTCTGGTCTTCGTTTCACGCTCTGCCTTTAACACTATATGACGTTAGCACCACTTCATAATACAAACACCGCAAACTAGCAACCACGTTGCGCTCCATCCCTAAATGTTGTGTCGCCGGTTTCGTTTGCGACACGCGGGACGTTTCTCCGTCTCCAGATTGATTTCTTGACGACTCTTCCCGGGATGAGCGTGCGGTACTTGTGTGTTAGCGTAAAGCTAATTTAGCACGGTATAATATGCACACAAAAAATAAAAAAATAAAAATGCTAAAGAAGACTGTGATGGTTACCGTGATGAAGAGGATTGCAATCAGAAAGTTGCTAAAGTGTCTCATCTGAAGCAGTTGATTGGTTACTCTGCATCGTCTCAACAATCCCGAAACTTTCACCTCCGAAATGGACCGACGTGCGCGCGGCGATGTCAGCCTCTTGGATTGGCGTTACTCAAGTCTTCCCAGCTGATGCCCCAGTGCAAAGCGAGTGTTACAGAATCAGCCATCTTGTTTCGTTAAGGTGCTTTTTTTTTTATTGTTTTTTTTTCGTTTGTTTTTTTGCAGTGCGGGCTTCAGAGGATTTGAACGGTCGTAATCCAGGAGGCTGGCATGCGACCTGAACACATCTCAACCCAATCCGAGTGGCGCTCCAGTGCAAAGCTCCGCCTATAACAGGAAATAAAGCCTGGATACTTATGTGAGCGTACTGGGCGGAGCCGGTGGCAGCCATAAGCGCCTCCCCCCTCTGTTGAGTAGACAGTCTGTTGGGGATTTACCGCTGGCTGGTTCAGTCTCTGGACTGGTAGAACAGGATGTATCCCGACTCAGAGTTCTTGGAAATGTCCGACGTCAGACCGTAGAACTCCTCGATCGCCTGCGCGTCGATTTTCTACAAGAAATAAAAGAAAAAATGGTTGAACATGGAGCTCTTCACGTGGTTAAACATTTAGTTGGTTTCTTTCCAAGAGTTTGTGTCAATCAAACTTCACGAGCACGAAATACACCAATCGGTCATAACGTCATGACCCTGAATCACACTGATTATCTTATTATCATGGCACCTGTCAGTGGGTGGGATATATTATACAGCAAAAAGGATTTTGTCCACGTCAAAGTTGATGTTAGAAGCAGGATAAATGGACTTGAGCTTGGTGTTCCCGGTCAAAAGTGGTCCAAGAAAGGAAATCGGTGAACCGGTGAAGGTTAATGTATGCACGTTTGGAGCGTTTTTTCTCAGAAACTAGCTCATAAAACGAACCTAAAACTCTGTAATAAAACACATTTAGCACCAGGATTGAAAATCTGTTAACTCAGTCGTCACTGAAGGCGTTTCCGAGCCTCGGCGCTCCTCTTTACATCCACATCGGTAAACTGTCAAATGTCAAGGTTGTTGAATCACAACTTAAATGTAACCAAAGCTCTCCTCCTACTATCTATCCTACATACATGATGTGACAAACATCTTTTCAGTGGCTTCAGTCATATTTCTTCTAACAACCTTTTATATAAAGACGGCCTGAAGACATGACAGGTCTTCGAGGAGGTCTGAGTCAGGACAACAGAAAATCTTTCTTCAGTTCACGGCTGTGCTGTTGAATTTTGTTGCGTAACGGTTTCACAGGGAGCTTTTTATTTTCATTCACTACCAAATCTCCATTTAAAATCGAGCATGTCGACGAGTTAGCGCCGAATATCTCGAGTCGAGCAACTGTACAACTGTTTCTTATTTGGCCAAGCGGTTTTGCCCAAAGAAGGAGCGAATGGAAACAAAGTGTTGATGAAATATACTTTTGGATTGGTGGTGAAAGAGAACAAAAGTCAGACTACGAAGCCGAGACTCAAGCCGGGAGAGTAAATCTCCACCAACCATAAAAAATGATAAGTTTGTGTTTCTGCTCTGCAAGCTCAGCCGTTTTTCTCTCCACTGGACCAGATGTTCAAGCGGGCCTCCTTCCCATCATAGTGGAAATATAAACTGGTGATGGGATCAGTTTTAAACATCAGTCTGTATTCAAACAGCAGGGTGACTTCTCCCAGCGCCGGGCAGATTTCAACTAAAATAAACTGTTTTAATTGGAAACAAAAGAACACTGGATGTTTTAATTGGGCCAAATCAGAATCGTGACTCAACTGGAGCCATATTTAGATCAGAAATGGATTGTTGCACCGAATATTTGATCAGTTTAATATGCAGAAAGTAAAGCGTCATATAGAAATGCTACAAATGACCATTTGGAAAACCATTTTCTGCCGTCCTAGACAGCCACTGGCTTCCATTGATTACCATTAAAAAGACTTAGAACCTGCTTGGGTTGTGGAATCCATCACAGTGAACACAGTCCACATATTGAATATCACTGTGATATAATCAATTATAATCAATAAGAGTCTGTATCTTCTCCGTTCATTGCCAGCATAGCACAAACAATTTGTCGCTCTTCAAAACAACAAATCTAGTCTTGCTGACTACAGATGTTTGCCAATGTGCAAGAAGCATCTCCTGGTAAATCTGCCATTGTCCAATAACCTTGGATCAAATCTAGGGTATCCTTCAACTTTTCAGGACGAATCATGTATCTAATTTGGTTCAAATAATATGGAGACAGAGACAATGTTCAAAAAAGGGTTGGATGGGTTAGTTTAGGTTTAAATGAAACGTTCTTTCAAAGAAGTTCTTGTAATTAGTAATGAATGAGATCCTTCTGCAGAGTTATTAAGAAATTAGAGTTCATTAGTTCTACGTCATATCTGTCTACAGACTTTTAATACAGCTTGTGTTATATCTAATACCTAAAGTGTCCAGAGAGGAAAAAAACAACTATTATACAACTTTTAAAAACGTCTCTAATACAGATTATACTTCACAAACCCTGGAACACTTTAACCATCAACGCTGCACGGTCAGTTAACCACTGATAGCTTGATTGCTGTAGCATGCCGTTCTTTTTTTTTGGCGTGAAGGAAGAAAAATAACAAACTGAAAGGTTACTTGGCTCCGGCTGAAACACAGCAGCATGCCGAGGCTTTTGGCCGTGTTCTTATGTGGTCGACTGCCAACGACTAAAGAGCTACATCATGGTTCTGGCTGACACCGTGCACCAGCAGAGCTAATCTTCTGATTTCTTATACTTTAAGTATGTTGCAGGGTTGGAGCAGCGTGGATGGGGACGTTTTCTCCTGAGGAGAGCAGACGGTTTGATAGCAGAGGCTCAAGGCGATCTTCACGGGAGGATCTGAAAGATTTAACAATTTAAAGTTTTTTTCATGAGCTAAAAGGTCCACATCGGCGAAGGAAGACGGATGAGGGCTGGAGGCGGACGTGGAAGCAGTCCGTCATATTTTGAATTTTCCAGAACACAATGTGCCGTCCAGGTCTTCCTGATTGAACTGATGTTCAGCTTGAAATTGCATAACGGGGATGAATAATGGGTACATGTTGAAGATGAGAAGTGGTGTTAAGAGGGGAACAGGATAATCCTGCCTCTGATGTTTCCATATTACATTTCTTCTTCGTGAATATCGTCCACCTTTTCGTTCCTCCGATCACATCCTGATCGCTCTGCCTTATTTTAACTCCTCGTTATTTAGCGAAGTTAAAGCGTCTGGTTGGCTTCAGTGTAGGAAATTCAGACACAACATTCGGAGCGCCAGGATCTACAGAGTCTGGAACAACGGCTGGTCGACATTCCTGTGTAGTCGACGAGGTGGTGCGCCAAAAGTGGCAGAACGAAGACAGTCGAGTTTTTATCGGACGATACTTCGTTAAACATCTTTCCATTCATTGAATTCACTATAAAGTAACTAAATTAGTTACCCAAAGTTACAACTTACAATCAGTTTCCTACAGCTCTGAGAATGTCCAACGTTGAGTCTGTTTAGTACCGTTAAGCACTTCAAGTTTCAGAGAGGATTTTCTGAGCGTAGTAATCAAAAAACAAAAGACGAAAAGATTTTTTCTCACCTCTACGATGTCGTCGTCGAACAGTAGCCAGAAGCCGTGGCTCTTGACGATGGTGATGTAGTGTCCGCGGTTTGGACCACTGGAAAACAAAAGTGAGACACTTCGTGAAGATAAGATTACACTCACGGCTAACGGCGGTTAATGCTTCGCTCCTTTTTCCCTCCCGAGTTGAACTTGGATGTTGTTGTTGAGGTGACGCCAACGTGAAATAACTGCTTTGAAAACATCGTTAGAAGGAGTTTAATCTTTTATTCGAGGAGGTTTTGGGTGATCTCCAAAATGGAAGTCTGAAATCGTTGTTGTTTACGTATCATGTTTAACCGCCTGAGAAACTCACGATTACATCAAACTCCTGTTAGTCGAAGATGATCCAGTTACTAATAACTTTCATATGTTCACTTACACATCAGCTTATGACATTCCTGATCCCTGAATCACCTGAACTCAACATCAAACAACTCAAACATCAGCACGCCGTGTTCATGGGACACCCGGTAACCTTCTCCTATGATGCTGTAGAGTTTTTGTTGTGTTCTTTGTCATTATTTTTTCCAGTAAAAAGAAGACGGTACCTGCCACAGTGTACAACGACAGCCACCAGGTCGTACATGCGGTCGGGGTTGGTGGCGTCCCCGGACGTGTTGAAGAGGCGGAGCTCCAGGGGGAAGACGACGCGATAGGACAATTTGGTGTAGCGGTGCAGCTGGTCCATGTACTTAAAGCGCTTCAGGTGGAGGGCGAGGATCATCGGTAGCTTCTTCACCCTCATCCTGATGAAGAGACAAAGACAGAGAGACAAACTGAGAGGGATAAAAGCTTTCCATGCTGACGCCATTACTGTTCCAAACCCCCCCAACCAGGAACACGCTCCTCCTAATTTGGACGAACCTCTGGCCGGGACTCTTGCAGCATTCTGCTCAGCCCTTTCAGGCTAATGGATGTTACTTGGTGCACTTAGCAGGTGCTTACAATACATGTCCACTCGTTAGCAGACGCTCTGCTGCAGTGTGAAAATTCAAAAAAGCTAAAGACTCAAAGAGGAACATCCAGCGGCTCTTAGACTGTTGTGCAATGTTTAATAATAGCTCAAAATAATGAACTTGTCAAAGTGTGACAGGAAGGATCTACGTTCCACCTCTCACCCATGGTCATTAGCTGTGGGTAGTCTCTCTAGGAGTAAGTGAGCTCAGCCCTACGGTGAGGAGCTCAGGCATCCAGAGGAAACTCAGGAGTAAGGCTGCTGCTCTCTCCAGCTGAGGTAGTTTGGGCATCTGAATAGGATGCCCTGTGGGTGTCTTACTTTGGAAGCGGTAGAAGACCCTGGTGGATGCCTCGCTGGAGGGACTATATAGCCTATCTGGCCTGGGAACGCCAGACCCGAGATAAGTGGGAGGAAATGGATGGATGGAACTGGAAATATTCGGATCTGTCTTCCAACCAACAGCTGAAACTTTAAAGATATTCAATCCAAACAACCTCAAAAGCTGAAAACAAAAAGTGAACAAGACCAAGAAAGAAAGAACGAACGACAGGAATTAAAGAGCACCTAGCTGATGATGTCACCCACCTTTTCTGGGCTTCCTGTTTGCTGCGACACTGCTCACAGTAATATTTGTATTCACTACATAACGTCTCTGTGTTGCTGAAGCCCCTGTTAAGAACAAACACACACACAAAAACACACTTACTAAACAAAACTCAACAATCCACATCACGTGTGAAAATAAAACGCAAACTTTGGAGTTTTAAAGACGATTGATTGGAGCTCCGTGTTACCTGAGACAGTGCGTGATGGAGGTGTTCTGCTCCACGTCCACCGACAGGTCCAGGAAGTCTTCATCTTTACTGCTCACCTGCAAAGCAAGCACTCGAGGTCACATGGATTCTCATATATCGAGTATAAAAAGGTCCAAATGCTGTTCGTGTTTACTCCAAGCGGTAACCTCTGTGACCAAAAATTGCAGTTCCTCTTCTCGCCTGACAAATACGTTGGTGCTTGAACTTTCACATCTTCCTAAAAACCTCAGACACGAGGCTTAAATGTTCTAAATCAGACATAAAGGAGCTTCAGAAGGATTGTGATATATTTAACTTGTTAGCTGTGAGACTAGTTGAAGAAAAAAAATCAGAAATTGCAAAAATTCAGAACTTTCTGGTGTTATTTGATCAGTGAACGTTATAAAACTCACACTCTTTGCAGATGATGTCGTATTTTATATTATACAAAAATCAACAGGAAACGTCGCCCTCAAGGCTTTCAATTAGGTCCCTCAAACATCCACCTGAGGCTGGCTCCAGAAGTGAGTCAGTCTCCGTAAGTCCCCATGTTAAAGTGTCCAACTTCACAGCAGAAATATTCATCATCATCATCATCATTAACCACTTACAGCTTCACAGTTGAGGCAGCGCGTCTCATTGGTCAGTGTTCCCTGGAAGATCTCATGGACCCAAGTCTGTTGTGTTTCCTTTCCTCCTTCTCCTTCTCCTCCTCCTCCCTCACTTCCTCCTCCTCCTCCTCCTGTACTTCCTCCTCCTCCACCACCACCGCCACCTCCCCCTCCTCCTCCTCCGCCGCCGCCACCATTCTGCACCAGTTTCCCATTCTGCTGTCGCTCCTGGCTCTTCTCCTCCTGGAGCAGGTCCGCGATGGTGTTGAGGAGGTAGTTGAGGAATTCGTGGGCGTCCTGCTGCATGTAGTTGTCGAACAGCTCTGAGGAAGTACGAAGACAGAAAATCAGAAGGAGAGAACAGGAAACAAACATCAGCACGTGTTGGCGATGGCAATTAAAATCAACGCTGCTTCTTCTGCTTCCTGCTGCAAGATCTGGCTGACGATTTTATTTCATCAGCTGTGAGATTAACTCCTCAGCTGAGATAACCCTCCCCTGCCTCGCCATTTTTTTTTCATTCTCCTTCACCTCCGCTGTGAAAGGAAGTCTTAACAAACAACTGATGAAAAGACATTTCAGATTTGGGCGCCTGCTGTCAGATGGATGTTTTCCTGAGAGGAACACACACACACACACACACACACACAAGACGTTATATGGTTCTGTCTGTGTCCGAGGCAACAGCTGCACACGCCAGCATGACTCAGTGATATAATGAATACTTAACAGTGACGACAACATGAAGGCCACCGTAGCTTCTCCTACATAGTTAGAATGAGAGGCAGTTGGATTGATTGCAATCTGTGACCTCACCACTGAAAAGTTGGAAACTTTCCATGAGAATTAATGGGAATAAACAGGGAATTTACAAAAGTGAAGGTTGGCCCTTTAACAGGGAACTTAAATATAGTTGAGGAAAATATATTTAGCATAATTTTTTACTAAAACAACCAGATTTTATGTAAGTGCACTTGAATAATGATACAGTTGCCCCCAATTTACAGTTAATTCCCATAAATTTCCCTTAACTTCCCATGTAAAGTTACTTGAAATTTACCAGAAACTGTCCACCTCTTTGCAACCCTAGACGTTACTAAATCTGACACACTACCTTGTTAAGATTTCTTTACAAACTCACCATTTTCCTTTCTCAGTCGTGAGATAAACTTCTTGGGCGGGATGACTCCGACTTTCTTCTTCTGCGTGGCGATGCTGTTGAACAGGTCGGCCAGACAGGTGAGGAGCGACTCTTTACGACGCGGCTGCACCTGAAAGAAACCGAAAGGAGACGCGTCAACGACCCCGCGGTTCATGCTCGCTGGTGTGCAGAGCTCTGAAGTGCAGGTGAGGCCACGTTTTATCTAATCTACGGCAGCGATATAACACATGGGACATGGACGACGTGACGTTTATACTGAAGTCAGTAATCAGTGAGAGCCGAGAGTCCGAGAAGCGTTAAAGTCAAACACTTCCAATCAAAGGCTGGAAATTCAACATCTATGCAGCTTCAAATGTTTTCAAGTGCAGCTAATTCTTCATTCATCAGTCGCCCATTCACAAACTCTGCGGTCGAGCTCTTGTCTCTCGTCACTCACCTTGTACGCCAACACCTTCTCCCTGAACGGTCGACAGAAGTACAGAGCCTGCAGCACTGAGTTACAGTAGCAAGTGTTGCCGAACTGTGAAAATAAGAAGATACAGAGCGTGAGGACGGGATGTTTCTGCTGGTAAAGCGTCACCGTCTGACTGACACTCACGTTGACCAATCCGAAGTAGTGTTCGTTAACGGGAAACTGTTCCGGTCCAATCTCCTTTTCCAAGGCAGAGGCATTGGCGCCCTGGAAACAAAGAAGAAGTAGAGGAGAAACATTTATTCTGGATATTTTTATCATTATTCCACACGTGTCATTTCCTTTACATACTTATCATTTCCCAAACAGCAGTAAAATGATCCCTCCTTTGTCCTCCAGCTGTGTTTCCTGCATTTCTACATTCTGGCTTTCGCCAATAATTAAAAAGGCAACTTGTTATGAGACGACACACACGTGTAATAACTGAATTTTCTCAGTGTAAACACAGAAAAATGCCTTTTTCTCGTCACATTATCTCCGCTTTAAAACGGCCTTTTCACATCAGGGTTTTAAGCATAGTGCAAAGTGTTTAGAAACCGTCAGATATCAGGTCATGATTGGCTGACATATTACTGTAAAGGCCAGATATAACACTCTGTTCTGACATGCGGACGGCGTGTTATTAAAAGCCACTTCCTGATTTTGTTGCTTAAAAAAAATCCCCAATTTTCCTCCTGTGACTCGGCTGGGAACCAAGTTTAGAAACATCAACAGCGAGCTGAGCATCAGCCGGTACAACGAAAACATGGAGTGGACTTTTATTCGTCTGTTTCTATTTATTCACTTACTGCTGTGAAAAGAAACTTTCAGGAAACTTTCATTATCCAACCAGAAAATCAACTCATCAAAACATCAAAAATATTTCAGCTTGTAAAATTAACTTAAAAGAGAAAAATCTGCCTAAAAATACAAGAAGCAACCTCTGTGTCTGTGAACTGAAGCTAGAAACTGCAGTTCCTCAAACGTCCACTTGAGGCTGGCTGCAGAAGTGAGTCAGTCTCCATAAGTCCCCATGTTCAAATGTCCAACTTTACAGTAGAAACATGTCTGTTTGTGTTAACCACTGTGAAATAACTTTTTATTCCTCTGGCCGACGCTCGCTCACTCTCATTCACTGTCTATGTCGCTCAACCACTGCTCGCTCTCTCAGACACAAGCCAGATTAAACTTCTTCACGTCTCTATTTTACGGCGTCAGACGTCAGATATAGAAGCTGCTTCATGAAATAAACAGAGTCTGAACACAACAGGTCGAGGATCGGAGTTTTAGAAGTTGACGCTGTGATATGAAGAGCTGGAAAACAGACGTCAGCCGGTCGCCAAAAAGCTGCTACATCACACACACAGTCTGGTGTGTGCTACGGTGGTTAAGTCAGAGCTTAACACACACACACTCTCAAAGAAATGAGACTGCAGCAGACTTCTTTGCGGCATCTGTCTGACCGTCTGTCAGCTCTGAAAGGTGCAGCAGGTAGAGACGGGATAAGAAGTTAAAGTCACGAGTTAATCTTCTATCTTTAAGCTCCTCCCGCCCGCCTCCACGACTTCACCCACGCCACAAAACAAACAAACACATAAACAAACACGGAGCCGTCATGCTCCGACGCGATCAGGCAGTGACTCTGTAACATAAACACACAGAGAAGTTTAATTTGGTTTGTTTCCAACAGAGAGAGCGAGCAGAGGTTGAGCAACTTGGACAGCGAATGAGAGTGAGCGAGCGTCGTTAATCAGAGGAATAAAAAGTTATTTCCTCACCAACCTCACACCAACACACAGCTGGACAACCTTGTTAACTGTCAAAAAATTGACTGATTTCAACAATAATTACAACAATCACAGTTTGGCTAACGGGCACCAGTTAACACAGTCACTTGTTATACCAAAACACCGGTCAATCGGAGCTAAAGTTAAGAGGAAAGAGAGAAAACTGGGGTATCTTCAGGGTATAAATGGGTGTGTTGCTACATTTTGAGAAGCGTAGCCTGAACACAAGTCCAGAGGAAACGTTCAGGGTGGATCCCATGACAGGAAATGCTGAATTTCTCCCGTCAGTTACAGATTTAGAGGCAGCAGCGTCAGCCGGGCTGAGCAGGTTGGACGTCTTTAGAGCTAAACATCAACAAGCATCCACCGGCTGATGTGTCCTTGAGCAAGGCACCTCCGGGGCTGTCCCAACACTTCTGTACAGGGGTCAATAAAAAAGCCATTTAAGATTTAAGGGGGCTTTCACCGGTGTTTTGGTGTAACGAGTGACCATGTCAACTGGTGCCCGTAAGCCAAACTGTGGTTGTCGTAGTTACCATGACAGTTAACAAAGAAATAAAACAACCCAAAGAAGGCATTCACGAGGACAGCTATGGGTCTTCCTGTCACCGGTTAACACGGTCACTTGTTAAACCAAAACACCAGGAGCCTACGGAAGGAGAAAACAGAGAAAATTGGGGTGTAATTGGGGTAAAAATTAGCATGTTGCTGCATCAACAAGCATCTGCGGGCTGATGTGTCTTTGAGCAAGGCATCTCAGCGGGGTTGACGTGACCTCTGACCTCTCAGAACTTCTACACAAGGGTCAACAAGAAGGTCAAAGCCACCTGATTAGCCATTTGGGCTACCTGCATACCAAAACAAGGGTCATTCCCCGGTGTTTTGGTTTAAAGGGTGACCGTGTCAACTGGTGACCATTAGCTGAACTGGGCTATAGATGAGTGTGTTGCTACATTTTGAGAAGCGTAACCTGAACACGAGCCAAGTGTGAGTCCAGAGGAAACATTCAGGGTGGATCCCATGACAGGAAATGCTGGATTTCTCCCATCAGTTACAGATTCAGAGGCAGCAGTGTCAGCTGGGCTGAGGTGTTTACATCCAGATGTTGAGCTATCTCAACCAGCTGTGCTAATACACAGTAACAAAGGAGGCTCGTTAACATCTGGACGGCTACAAACAAACAACTTCCAACACAGCCGGGATAGCCGGGCTAAAAGCTAGCTGCCCTTCTCGCATAAACAAACTACAAGCTGGCTGATAAACTACAAAAAAAAAGCTTTGTTCTAAATAAAACTACAACACCCATGTAGCTGTGGAGCTACTGTTGACATGCTAACCTGTACAACTTTCTGTGTGTGTGTTATCATGTTGTGAGGTTAGCAAACAGGCTAGCAGAGCTAGCTTAGCTTAGCGTCCCCACCTCCACACCGCCCCGTCCCTCGTTAGCTCCAGACGCCGGACACAGAGGCGCAGCGCCCCGCAGCCCCTCTCCCCGCCCCCGGAGCTCCTTACCATCGTACAAATCGAGGCGATCTTTCGGACTGTCATCAGTATTTCCATCCGTAAGCCGCCATGTTGGACCGAACCCCCCGATGGTGAAAATGATCAGAGCCGAGTGAGGCTGCAGAGTTCCGGCAGAGCCTTCAGCCTTCAGCCGCTGCCTGGTGAGTACTGTGAAGACACACGATAACACGGGAGACTTCCGGTATACATTTCAAAATAAGACTCAATGTAAATAAATATATTTTATTATATTTATTTAAGGTGGAATCTTTTTGTGACTAACTCTCACTCCATGGCCAAAAAAAAAACTGCAGTTCCTCTAACGTCCACTTGAGGCTGGCTCCAGAAGTGAGTCAGTCTCCATAAGTCCCCATGTTCAAATGTCCAACTTCACAGCAGAAATAAACATGTTTACAGCCTGGTACAAAAAACAGTTTTGGTCTCTGTAGCTAATTTCCCCGTTCATGACAACTGTACTGTACTTTTCTAAGCTAAAACAAGATAACAAGCTAAGCTATCAATAGGCTAAAACCAGCCAAAAACATGATAACAAGCTAACTGCGGGCTAACACACGCTAAAACAAGCTAAGAACATGCTAACAACAAGCTCACAACAGGCTAAAACAAGCTAAAGCACAATAACAAACTAACAACAGGCTAATACAAGCTAACAACATGTTGACAACCAAGCAACAACCTCCATGTCTGGAAAGTGAAGTGCCAAAAACTGCAGTTCCTCAAACGTCCACTTGAGGCTGGCTCCAGAAGTGAGTCAGTCTCCATAAGTCCCCATGTTCAAATGTCCAACTTCACAGTTAGTTAGTTATGAAGAATGAGGAGCGTGGACGCTTTGATTGACAGGCGGGTGTCGTTACAGATGGTTTGTTTGAGACAAATTAGACTAGTTAACATTCAGTTTTTTTATGTAGGCGTTTATTTGTGGTGTCTTATTTTGAAGGTGCAAAACACAGCTTCCGGTATCGCTCGCTGTCGCTCCAGCTGTCTGACTTGAAGCTGAGGGACTTGAAGCTGAGGGAGTGTCACCACAACTCAGAGGTTCATTTGATTCATGGTACGGGGCTGAAAGTGGCGGGCGGTGCTTCGAAGCGCTCACTGACTTGATACAAAGTAAAAAAATAATAATAACAATAAATTAAAAAAAAAAAAAGATTTATTAAGTTAAATAAATATGTTCAGCTGTACTCGAGTATTGGTTCTGATTACATTACTTCAACACCAGCCGACACAGCAGCCAGCTCACAAAGTGAGCTAACAGCAGCTAACAAACTGAGCTGACATTAGCTAACAGCAGCTAACAAACTGAGCAAATACGTGGATCATCAGTGGACATGAGGCCGGCTGAATGACGCCTGGTTGCTCAAACAAGCCACCCACCTGTTAATCAAAGCGTCCATGCTCTTAATCCTGCATAACTTTAAGCCTTAATATAATGTGAACAGGTGAGTTGTATATAAATTCACCCTCAGTACAGTTGTCATGAACGGGGAAATTAGCTATAGAGACCAAAACTGTTTTTTGTACCAGGCTGTAAACATGTTTATTTCTGCTGTGAAGTCATTTTAACATGGGGACTTATGGAGACTGACTCACTTCTGGAGCCAGCCTCAAGTGGACGTTTGAGGAACTGCAGATTTTGACTCATAGTTTCTCCTTCATGCTTTGAATGAGAGAGTTCACCACTAGATGTCACTGACTGCTTCACCTTTAAAATGTGCAGTACTTGAGTAAAAGTACTCAGTTACATTCCACACTTCATGTGTCTCTCGGGAGTATCAGAGGGGACGGTCCTCGGCCTCCCTCCCTCCCGCCCTCCCTCTGCTCTCTGCCCGCAGTCAGACGCATCTGGACTCGGTGCGAACTGGAATACTTCTTCTTCTTCTGTTTTGGCACTTTTTTGCGCAGTTCACGCTCCAAACCGTGCGCTGTCTGTGCGTCAAAGGATCAACTCTCACCGCTGGAAGATCCACGGAGGAGTTTTAAAACTGAAGTCTGAGCCGGAGCTGGAATACTTTGGGAATATTTTGGGAATTTAAAGGACGCAGAGCAAACAGGAGATATTCTTTGGGAACGTTATGGAGTGATTTTTACGCACGGGTCGGAGTTGAGGGTTTCTGTTTGGTTAGTGTTGTTTCAGAGTTGATCTGAGGGGGGCAGAGAGGGGAGAGCTAAATGCGGCTGACTGGCGACCCTGCACCGGCAACCATGAACAGCAGCAGCAGCGGGTCGGGCAACTTTCTGCTGGTCCCGATACCGGAGTATCCCCTGCTGGACTGCGTGCCCAACAAGACGGTGAAGATTGTGGTGCTGGGGGCGAGCAACGTCGGGAAAACCGGTATGTTAGAGTGTGTGTGTGTGTGTGTGTGTGTGTGTGTGTGTGTGTGTGTGGAGGAACTATAGATGAATCACAGGGAGGGAAATTAATATATCAGCTGGATGAGAGAAATCTGTGATCTAAAAGAAGTCCTGCAGGGATTAAAATGTAGAAAATGGAGGCTGTGCTTTCATCTTAATGTAAACTGATTAATCATCATACAAGCTGTTATTTTAAATATATATATATATATATATATATATATATATATACAATTTATTTGTCTAACAGGTGAGAATATCGAAGGAAAAGAGTGGAAATGTTTGTAATGAATGGACGGCAGGGGGCGACATTTCCCCCATTCTACTGTGCACATTTAAATGATTAAATATTGTTTATTTTTATACTTTATTTATTTGTTTAATAAGAATTTACTTAAGTTGAAGTAGAAATGCCTTATTGATGCATTGGTGTATTAGATGTATTTACAAGTTAGTCACATTTTTTTGTGTGTGTAATAGAAATAAGTAACTGTAACCTCTTCACTCTCTTCTCCTCTGCCATTATGTCCATAGAGGCTCTTGAGCCCAGTTATATTGCCTGCTTGCTGAGCTCCTGTTCTTGCACGACATCAACTTGGCTGCCCATCAGCATAAACCTCCTCTTCTTCTTCCCGGTGGTCCAAACCACCAAAATCAGTCAAGTCAAGTTTGAGTTCCGTGTTAAAAACTCATGACAGTGAGGGTTTCATTAAAGCTATAATCAAGTTGCATTATGGGAAATGTAGGATCCAGGCCTTTTAGAGTTGGAGCCATACAAGGAACTAAAATTCAGGATATATCAGCCTTTGTCAACATGTTGTTAGCTTTGCAACTTTGCAGCTGTCTTAAAACTTTCTGAAAATGCAGCACTGAAATACTGGAGTGACTCTTTAATGTGTTAAGTCTGTCAAAGTTTTGACTTTAATAAAGCTAACATGGATTTTATAAGATAAATGTGGCCTCACAAAAGTCAACAAGAAACCTTGTCTGGAATCCAAATAAACATGGGGTGGATGAGACAAACATTGACCAACATAAGATGACGCATGAAGCGTTGCAACACGATATTCTGAGTATTGGTGAATCATTTTCTCAGTTCAGACTTTGGGCCTGTTTGTTTATCTCATCTCTCTGCTATGAGCGCCTTCATCAATCAAACTGTGTCACAGGAAAAGGAAAATTCCAGCCGCACATGTTAAAGTGTTATATAGGTCGTATACGATCCTGATTCCTGACTTCTCTTTGCAGCTCTGATCGTCAGGTTTCTAACCAAGAGGTTCATCGGGGATTATGAAGCCAACACTGGTGAGTTTCCTGTAACAAGAGAAGAAACAAACACATTTACTCACTCACTGCAAAGAGAAAAACTCACTAGTGATCCATTCATCCATCCACCTGCCTCTTTCGTTCTCCGCAGGAGCGCTCTACTCCCGAAAGGTCACGCTGGATGGGGAGGAAGTATCGCTTCAGATCCAGGATACTCCCTGTGTCGCTCTCCAGGTAACTCATGGAGGCAGCAGTTATGTTTCCATCCCAGAGTTTTCATGTTGAAGAGAACATCCATCACTTTACTCATCAGTTGCATCCATTGTTGTCTATAATATTCTTATATCAAAGGATATAGACAGCTGACATGGAAGTACGTCTTCTGGCTGATCAACCAGAACATTATGACCACCCCTTTTGTCCTCCTAGACCTAAACAGACCTAGACCTCTGAAGGTGGTGGTGTGCTATGGTATCCATAGCACACCTTCACAAATGGCACCAAGACATTTGCAGCAGATCCTTCAAGTCGCGTATGTTGCAAGGTGGGGTCTGACTTTTTCAGCAATCTGTTGGATTGGACCACACGGGCCAGCCTTTGCTGCCCATGAGCATCAGTAAGCCTTAGTTGCCCATGACCATGATGCAAGTTCACAGATTTTCCTATTGAAGCCAAAACAGAATGTTTATATTTATGTTTGGATATGATACAGTTTGTTTAAATTACCCACAAGTTCCAATTAATTCCCATAAAATTCTATAATTCCCATGGAGTTTAAAGATTGGAATATGTCCAAAGTTCCCCAGCTTAACTTCCCATGGAAATTTTACCCAGAAACTTTCCGACCCTTTGCAACCCAAGTACTGACCACTGCAGACTGGTAACACCCAACAAGAGCTTCAGTTTTGGAGATGTTCTGACCCGGTTGTTTAACTGTCACGGTTTGCCCATTTTTCCGGCTTCTAACATCAACTTTGTGGACAAATTGTTCACTTGCAGCCTCATACAGCCGCTGACAGGTGCCATGATAATGAGATAACCTGTGTTAGTCACTTCACCTCTCAGTGGTCATAAAGTTATGGCTGATCGTTTTATGTAGCACGACTCCTTGTAGTGTTGAAAGTCTCACGGGACTCTTAAATAAAACTACTGGCAGCAGGTTTGGTGCTGAGTGTTCTTTGCCGTATTGTTTTTGCACTGCACGGCTCAAAGATCATTTTGTACTTGGTGTGTATTGTAGGAAGTAATCACAGAGGTAGAAGAGCTTGATAGATGACGGTTCGTAGTGTTAGCTTCCTTCAGTAGTCCTGTTGTGGTCCAAGCCTGGATAAGAAATTACCCAGGTTTCTTTGCTCATTCTACTTTAATGCTTCGTAATCCTGGAATAAAACAGATGGTGGAAAGACATAATTCTAACAATGTGACAGTCAGGAATTTGAAATATCTAACCGCTCAGCTCTCTCGGCTTTGCAAGATCAGTTAGAAAAGATCAGTGGGGCTGGGTATCATTTAAAAAAATGGTGATTCTAATAGAGTCGTTCATCTGACACCTGCCGTTGAGAAGCATTGGCTTTGCGAACACGGTGCAGCTGTTCATGTTTGAGGTGGTTTATCATGGTACTCAAGGTTTTCCTGGCACGTAGTATAGCCGCACTTTACAGTGGTTTGGCGACATCTCGGCACGCTCATCACCACCATCACAAACTGTACGTAGCTGCTGTCTTGAACGGCGATCCCATGTGGCATTCAATTGAAGAACACTTGTAGAGATTGGGTAAAACCAAACATGCGTTCATGTTTTTCTAGACGTAGGTACAAAAACAATTGAATGACTGTATCGTTGGAGACTTTCCAATGCGACAAGTTATTTCTGTCGGAGCCTTAAAATGATCGAGCACCGTTGACCAGCTCTACTGGCTGCTGTTGCTAACAAGTGCGCTGTCGTCAATAGAAACCTTTCTTCTCTCTCAAGTATTTAGATTCGTGTGTGTTTTTTAATATACAAATTCAGTTCTTTTCATTGGAATCGTGATGATCAGCTTGGTGGATTTTGATCTCACCTTTGAATCTCAAGGGAACAAAGAGTTAAAGAGTCGAAGAAGAAAGGGAGCTATGTAGCCTGCAGATAGTTTACTAGCTGTGTTGATCCATCCATGTTTGTTTAACCCTCCTCGGCTTGGGTTCCACAAAAAATGTTGGTGCAGATATGTTTCTTGAATGTTAGCATCAAGTGAGATAGATATCTTGTTAGCAGTTCAGCTAACTTGGAGAGCTTATGTTGGCCTGTTCCCAGCTGGCTAAAATATTTCTCCAGCTAGCTCTGCGAGTAGTCACTACGTCTGTCCAGCACCGTCAGTGTTTGTTTTATATCCGCCTCCGACATCTGCCACCACAGCTGTCTTTCCTTACTCGCGCTTGCTTGTGGGTGGCGCCGTGGCACAAAAGTCAAGCATTGTTTTTTCCCCATTTAAAAGAACTATCTCTCCATTTTAGGGACTGCTTGGCCGTCTTCTATGAGCCAAACGTTGGTTTTGGATTTCAGATATTCGCATTTGTATTTGATAAACTGGAGACGAGGACGTTATAAAACCTGCTATTTTTTTATCTCAAAGTAATTTCAGGAATGTATTTGAAGAGGGAGGAAGTGACCTTAGGACAATTTTCTCGCTCATGATGAGTTTAATGAGTGCAACGTGCCAAACGGCTCACTCCGCTCCACGCCGGCTGTCTGTTTACAAAACCAGGCCTCAAAGCTGCTCATTTCCTTCGCCGGGGAAGATAACGGAGGGTGAGGAAGTTCCTCTTGGCGGGATGGTGCTGGTGCTTCCAGAGATTAGACAGAAATAATTGGTGTGTGGAGGCAGAGAGCTTCTGGAAAAATGTTGAAAAGCTGCACCTGGAGACAATTTTTGCAACTGAAAGCAGAGAAGAGTTTTTTCAATGAACTCATCTTCAACTCTTGCTTGACAGAAAATAGGTTTTATTTAGTAATGATGCGAATAAAGTGAGTCTAAGTCTGGCCAAACTGAAGTCTAATTGCTCCCGATCTGACACCGGGGTGGTCTGGATGTCAGAAGTTCAGACTCTGAACCAGCAGGTGTGTGTCAATAAACAAACGTTTGTCTTGGCAATGTGCCTCTTCAGCAAAAATCAACACCCACTCGCTTACTTTGAACTTCACGGGATGATGCATTGAAATGATTTGGGGTGAAAGCCAGTATTTAGGCAACTAAAACTACTCGGTTGAGGTTAGAAAAACATTAAACCAACATTAACATTGGTATGGAATGTGAACTCAGACAATCTGTACATCCATTCATCCCCTGGGATCTCACTGGGAATGCACCGAGCATCACCCCACTTCCTGCTCTGCCACTGAAAGTAATCATGGGTTATTTTAAACTAGTTCAACAAATGAGTCTCTCCATCAGCCTGTAGCTGCTGCTTCAACTCTGTCTTGAAAATAGGAAGCGAGTAAGAGTATGTAGCACTTGAGAGGGCTGTGCAGAGAGAAAGTTATTTATCGCAGTGTCAAACATTTGTCAGTTACAGCCTCTCAGATGTTAGGATTATCTGTTTTATATTGTTGTAAGTTGATTATCTTTTGGCTTTTTGGACTGTTGACGCTTGCAAATCACAGTGGTGGAAGAAGTCCTCCTTTATAAATAGTTCAAAGTGGAAGCACAGAAGTATTATCAGCAGTATCCATACCTTTATTTTACTGTGTAATAACAATGTTATATATCATAGAATCTTAATCTGTACAGACGTTAAGACCATTTTTATGTTGTAGTTTGTCAATGTGTAACCAGTTTCAGGTTATGTGTATAAAGCTGCATACTCAAATATATAATAAAGATATGAATCAACAGGCATTTGATGGTGAAATAATTGTTAGTTACACTTAAACACTTAAACATATATTTTCTGTCTTTCTGTGTAATTTTTCCAGGATGACGCCGAGGGCCTGTACTGCCAGGAGCAGATCAACAGGTCAGACTTATTTTTTCAAATGAATGAAGCAGATATGATAAATTACAATACAATATGATATGGCATGATATATATGTTATACTGTACGATACAATATGGTATTATACCGTACGGTATGATACCATACCATACCATACCATACAACTGGATATGATACGATACGATACGCTCTTGTTCCAGTAGGGAAATTTGTCTTTGTCCAAAAATTTGTATTGCACAGCCTCAAGTCACATTATTATAACATTTTAATTGAGGTATTATCCTGTAATAATGTGTGATAACTGCACTTCCAGGTCAATCTACTGGGCAGACGGTTACGTGCTGGTCTTCTCCATCACAGACCACAACAGCTACCGCACCATCCAGCCGCTGTACCAACACGTCAGGCGCATCCACCCTTCTGGAAATATACCTGTTATACTGGTACGCAGCGTTATGTCATTTTAAGTGTCAAGTTGCTTCAGTGTTTAGCAGACAGTTAACCCTAATCCTTTATAATCTAATCTATCCTGTAATCTGTAATCTGCTGCAGGTTGGCAACAAGAGCGACCTGCTCAGAGCCCGACAAGTGCCGGCAGACGAGGGCGAGACGCTCGCAGCTTCATTAGGTCGGGCGTCCTCCACCTCCTCTTCTTCTTTCTCTGTTATGATTATTACAATCTGTGGTCATCTGTCTGAGAAAGTAACTGCATGCATTATTCAGTGTTATTATACAGTATTATACAGACACACATGAGACGATGGGGTTGTTGAAAGCCGTCCAGTCACTGGAGATTTCTCCAAAGTAAAAACCCTGAAAACCTGTTTATCTCTAGAAGATAACATATTCCTGATCAACAAAGCAGCAGCCATAGTTCAAGTTTTAAAAACAAACATTAGATGTCATTTATTCTCGAGTTTAAAACTTAAAAACTGTGTCGTAACGACAGTGTGGGTGTGGTCTGATCGGGTTACCAAACGACCCACCAACTGTCAACGAGTGTGATTCAAATGATGCTAAATCCTGATTGGATGACAGAAGTATGTGACATTACCGTTGTTATACCGAGGCCTAAACGCCTCCTTCTCTTCCGTAGTCATCTTTATATAACATATTTTAGCTCATTTTATTTCTCAAATATCGCCTATCTGTCCTCACATCCCCTTCATTCAACTCCACGACACTCAAAAAGCTCCACGATGTTTCGTTTCTGTGCAGAAAATCAATCAGACTTTCAAATGAAGCTCGCACAGCAGACTTTTTCCCACACTAGCCAATTTGTTAAATGCATCTGGCAGTTGTTGATTTAAACTTTCCAATTATAACCTGTGCAGACTCACACACACACACACACACACACACACACACACACATATCTGGGCCTCCTTCTTGTAAACTATATCCTGCATGCTGCCTAATGAACGAGGAATGCTGAGTGTTATCTACGAGATAAAAGCAGCCCTGATCTGTGAACTGCCTCTGCTCACAGGAGGGGTTTACTTTGAGGCCTCGGCCAGAGAGAACCACGAGGGAGTCCACGCCGCCTTCCTACATCTCTGTCAGGAGGTGGGACTACTTTGTTCTTCTTCATTTCTTGCTTTGTTAAAGATGAAGTCTGTTTGAAGGTGTGTTAGAGAAAGATATCAGGATGTTATGTGCTTTGAACCCACCAAACGTCCCGTGGGAACTCTGATTACAGGCTAATGCGGAGTCACCAAAAATGACAAAACATGTTGTCCTGTTGGCCAGAAAGAGAAATTTCAGTCCACATTTGGTCTGTTCCGTATATTTGCTTTTCTGGTAGAGTAATACGAGTTTTTGGCCAGAGGCTCAAAACATTTGAGAGTGTGTAGACTTTTCCTTTTCTGGTCTGAAGAGCAGCAGATCTTCAAACCTTCCTAAAGCCGTTTTATCCGAGCATTCGTTAAAGCAACATGACGCAGAAATTGGTATTTTTGGGGTTTGTCAGCTCGTCTTTGTGCTCGACCCTCGGGACTCGATCGCAATTTAATTTAATTTCAGCGAGTCACCGTGTTCTCTGTGTTCCAGGTGATCCGGGCTTTGGGAGGAGGGAACGGGGAGAAAAGAAGAGGAGGCCTCCACCTGGCCAGACCCAAATCTCCCAACATGCAGGAGCTGAAGAGGAGGTTCAGGCAGGTCCTCTCCTCTAAAGTCAAGTCGGCCACAACTCTCTGATGGCAGGACTGGACCAAAAACAACAGACATGTGGCAGAAATAAGAGCTTTCATGGAAATAAAAAGGTGCTTAGTCCTTCTTTGATGGAAGGCTGAAGAATAATGGCAAGAGGCCTTGATTTTTAAGACTTCTAAGTTTGGAAATTCAAGCCGTTAATGGCGTGAAATGGCACGATCACAAGCATTCGTCAAGAGACGGACGGATAAAGACAAAGACTGAATGGAGCTTCCTGACAGCTGAGTTCTGTTTTTTTGGACGGAGCTCATGGTCAACACGACCTCTTCCAAGTCAAGTACGACAAGGATGCTGCTCAAAGTGAACATGCTAAACAAACCGTTTGTGTTGTGCCAGAAACATTCAACAACTCGCGTCTCAGTTTTCTTGAGGCTTGAAGTCAAACTGACAAGACAATTTCACGTCTTGTCCTGTCATTTAACACGTTTAACCTCTGTTACAGTTTCTTATATGTTGGTTTTAACTGAGATCTCTTTGTCGTCTTTTTTTATTTGGTTCAAGGTAGGAAGGAATCCTTCTCTTTGAGAACAATGCCACATTTCAACTTTGCTGATACCAAATAAACTGCAAGTCTCCGTCCTGTCTGCAGTCTTGTTAAGAAAGTGGTCGGGAACCAAAAACAGGAAATGACCCCAAAAAACACGAAGACAAGATGCTGACATTTGACAGCAGGAAGTGAAGCCAAGACAACAACAAGCGAGGACAAACTCCTGATACCCGATATACGATGGTTGCCAATAAAAAGCCAAATTCAGTTTAAACTGTTATTTTACATTTGTGCACAATGTACGACTTTACTATAATTAAAATGCAGAATTTAAAATACAATTTTTAATTTTTAGATTTGAACTATTTTACTGGATGGACAATGGACAGGAAGAGTCAGCATTCATCCTCAGAGTCGTGTCTCCAAAGAGACGGAGCCCATAGATCCATTTAGAAATCATAGAAAAGACTAAACTGCCAAAACTCTCCAACTCCCATTTACAAGCCCTAATTTGCCTGTAATTACGACAAAGTCAACTTTTCCACAGTAGCTCACCCCCAACAATCCAAACTAGAGGTGTTAGAGCACCTTTAATGACGCGCAGTCTGCAGAGTAATTCACTTCTACTATTTTTGAATGAAGGTTTTAGTCCTCTTGGGAGTTAAGAAGCTTTTTCTACACACTGTTGAGCTCGGGCCGTTTGCAGGGAAGACTGCACCGGTTGTGTCCTTGGATAAAAAGACCAAACTGTTAATGGTGAAGCTGGAAAATGCAGATTTTCTGTAAAGGGAAGTTGGGAAGTTTTCTGCCGTTCTCATGACCTCTCATTGAAACACACAAAAAAATCCCAGTAAAGACAAATTCCTCAGCATCTGGAATTTCTTTCTTGGTCACTGAACTGCCACTTTAACCCTTTTAAACACACACACACACACTTAAAAATTGTCTGCTGACCCCAACTCGGGACCTTTTGCCCTCTGACCTTTAAAAGCAGCAGGACTCGATCAGACTCTGGAAAAATGCTGTCGTCAAAAATCCTGAGATGCCATTTGATAGATGTAGAGACCAAAATAAATAAAGTGTGTGTGAGTTTGTGAGTGAGGGATAATTTTCAGCTACTTCATGTCCGATTTCCGCCAAAGACCCCAACTCTTCTTCTCCCACACCACGCTCTTAAAGGCGCTCTTCCTGTGTGAACAAGTGTTCAAACGTTCTCAAAGGAATAACTGAGAAATCCTCCCTTTTTTTTCGCTCCCTCGAAGCCAGCAATCTGCTTTAACATGGAATTAAATGTGAGTTTATTTGATAGATGAAGAGTTAATGTGACATTTATGAGGCCGGATTTAGAAAACTGAGCCTCCGCTAAGTGTTCCCTTTTTCGGTAAGGACAAAAAGAGGCCGATGCGATCTTCTTAGCTCTGTTTGAAAAGTCGGAAAAATCAAAATAACATTGACTTTATTACTAAATACCCAAGTCTGAAACATAATCCTGCTCAGAAGTATGTCAAGCAGTTCACTCTATTTGTCTAGACAGGCTCTAGACACGCATGCTTTAGGTCTTTAAACCTTTTTCAGGACGAGTGTTTGACTTAGGGGAATGTCAGAGCTTATAATGAACGCTTATTCATGCAAGTACACATGGGATGCAGATGAAACCTCAATGAGTAAATCAAAAGACATGCGGGAGAAATATTGCACATTGAGAAAATACAGTAATTATCTCATATTCCAGTAAAAGTAGCCTTTAACAAACACCATTTATCACAAGCTCCGAGACCATTACGGGTTAAACGTCACCAGCTTGACGGACGAGTCAAGAGGTTGAGCTATTAAAACAAATTTGTCTCACGAGTCCAAACACGGCTTCAAGAATAGAACATCCTGTTACCTTTTTTTAAAGACAATCCCAAAAAGTAAAATAAAGAATAAAGAAAGAACAAAGAAAACAGTTACAATGATGTAGCAGACATTCATTTATCTTAATTATATTTCTTTTTTCAAGAAATAACTAGAAAGTTCTTGTTCACCAGAGAATATCTGTACCCCTGTAGACCCCAGTAGAGTTGCTGAATGTTAATGACACCAAAAACAGAAAGAAATTGACAATTGTAAGTTCTTTTCATTTAAAAAAACACAACCTCCTCTTTAATTTGATACCAAATATGTGCCATTTGCAGCTTTTTAAACTAAGTTTTTATTCCACACTTAAATAGAAAAGTCAGAAATAGAAAAATCCTCTGACGAAGCACTAAAAAAATCCTTTATTATGAAATGGATGAATCATGAGCATGATAATCTGCTGGGATTTGATCACATGTTTGCAATTTACCGTTGAAGTACGTAATGTTCTCCAGTGTTAATTTGAGTCAGCACATTGTTCTGCTTGTAGAGAAACATGAGCAGAAATTCCAAATTTTTCCACTATTTCCAAATAACCGGAGTCCATGGAAACACACACACAGACATCAGTAAACCTGTAGCGTATGGAAGTCATCCATTTTTCCAGGTAAGATGAACTTTCCATGTCACAAGAGAAGCACCATATGTGATTCAAATGCCTTTCCAGGCTGTGCCAGCTGTTGGCAGGCGACCATGTTGCTTGATCGACGTTGAACTGCAGCGAGCGACAGATAAATACAAAAGGTATTCATTAGTATCTGTTCCTGTCATGTTCTGATTAAGTCGTAATTTGAACCATGACACAAAGAATGCAAATGCAGAGTGACGACGTTCAGAAAGTTCCACATTGAGTCAGTGACAAGTCTTTTGCCTACTGCTGCACCTCAACTCTGATCCTGATGGACAGTGAAGTAAACTGCTGCCAACTGTAGCTGCTGTTAGCTAATGTTAGCTCAGTTTGTTAGCCGTACTGTGAGCTGAGAGCAACGGGGGAGTGTAAGTGTTTGTACCACAGGCGTTTGGGACCACCGGGAAGAAGAGGTTTACAGGCCCAGAGTGTGGAGCCGGTGTCATGCCAGAACAGGAGCTGGGCAAGCAGGCAATGTAACGGGGCTCAGCAGCCTCTATGGACATGATGGCAGAGGAGAAGAGAGCAAAGAGGACGCTGACGGAGGAAGCTAAGAAGAGAAAGACAGACGGTGAGCTGAGTTGCTGACCTTGTTGATGTTTGGCTTTTTGTTTTTTCAGAAGTAATGCAATCAGAACAAATACTCAAGTGCAGCTGGACATATTTAGCACACCTTGGTGGGAACAAACCTCAAAAGTACCCGCTTCATTTAACGCAATGTTATTTTAACTATGAGAACCAATCAAAACTCCCGTCCAGTGCCTAATCGCATAATAATAGTGCTGCCAAAGCTCCAGGGGAAGTTTTGCTATTTTGAAGAGATGATGTAACTTGTGTGCGTTCTTTGCTTTAAGTTGGTGATGATGTCGTGCATAAGAAAAGCTTTTCTAAGCTCTAAAACACAATGCTTTAAAAAGCCACAATGCAAAGAGTAACAATTGTCCTTGTCCTGTCAGCAGTTACCCAGATGTTTCTTCTATATGCAGGACAGTTGCTAACAGACAGAACAAGTCATGCTCGGTTTATCAAAAGTAAACCACCGCAAGCAACCAAACACAAACATGGGGCTGCTCTTGTTCTGGTGAACGCTATGGGAAAGCACTTCATCAACAACAGCAGCAGCGTGGAGGACATAGACCAGCTGTGTGTGAGTGTGTTAATGCATCGTTCTGTTATCTGGAGGAGGCGGCAGGAAGTTAAGGTCGCCCGGCTGGAGATGAGGTGAAGACAGAACCGAAGACAGGAAGGAATGAGAGGAAGGTTGTAAGAAGACATCAACAACATATGAAATGAATAAAAATGAGCACAAGAAGGAGACAAAGAGAGAGTGAATCATAATGATATTAAAGGAATGGAGACTGTCGACAGAAACAGGGAGGGGGAGGAAAGAGAGAAGATATTAGATGTTGAAGAGAGACCAAGTCAGAGATAAAAATGAGACAGAATAAGAGAGAAACAGGAGGACTATCAGCATGTTTGTCCAGACATAAAACAAATGAGCAAGTCAGCTTTCAGCACAAGACAAGATACTAAACCTTTTTGTCGACTCTTCGGCTCCCCAACACAAAAACACTGATATGAGTGACAGCTAATGCCGCTGTGGAAGAAAAATCAAGAACATCAATGTTTGATCTACAAAGGAACACATCCAGAACCGCATACTCGACACATAACTCGACCCAGACTTCCTAAAACCAAGAACCTGAGACTCGACTTACCTGAGACTTTTTGGCGTAGGGTATATTGGACAGCAACAGCGGAGAAATGTTGTCAAAGCAGAGAAGACGTTTAACCAAGACCACCAAAACATTCCAGCTTACTTCAGATCTTACAGTTGTCTTGTAGTCAACTTTAACTTGGACCTGAAAGACTTCAAATTATCTGATGCCTCTATGGTCGAACCTTTCGGAGCAGCTTGATTTGCAAGATCACAAAGTCATGCAAGAATCCGTCTTGCCAGGCTTCAAGCTATGCGTTATGGAGCAATCGGCGTCCTATGAGGAACTTCTCATAGCTACAGAGATGATCCATGGGCTGAAAAAGAAGAATGGCGACTGCTGAAGAGGTTTGCGTAGATGCTGCTAGCACCAGTTACGTCAGAACTGGAGGGTTTCTTCGTTGAAAGTAGAGGAGCTTTTTCTGGAGCTTTTGATTGTCAATCAACAGATGCTGTCATAGTATTTTAGATGTTTTGAGCACTGTAAAGACTACTCATCCATGTTGACTTAAATATTGAGGTTCAGAGTTCATCCCTGACCTTCAACGGTCACAGAGATGTTCTGTGGCTTTTGATGAGTTTACTTGGGAAAAGATCACGGTTTGGTCCACTCTCTGCTTTATGATGTTTTGCAGCACTATTACACCATCGAGCTCTGCTGCAAGAGGTTCTTGTCAAATAAATGTATTTTGTGGCATTTAAATAAATGGCCAGCGCTGTTGGACAGTATCCTTGACACTCCTACTCAAAACATAACCGCTTGAAATCAAATTGGATTCGACTGGGAGAGTCTAATCTGCCTCAAACTATGCCAACATTTAAAGAGGTTAATCATAGACCTTACTTTAGCTGCTTCCTGTCTTGAACTCCAATCTCTGTTTATGTCTTTTGGCCTGCTTCCTTTCATTTCTGGCTGTAAGTATAGAGTTAATGCATGAACAATATCAGTGGTCTGTCTCTATTTTTGGCTCCAAAGCTCCCAGTGGGCGACCCATTTCCCCCTCTCCCACTGCCTGTCCCTCTTCATAGAGCATTTCCTGAGACTAGACAAGACATTCAAACCGACGATTTACTAAACCGACAGTGCCCGTGGGCATCTTCCCACAATAACGGTTGAAGGAGGGGAAAGCATTGCTAACTTCTTTTCATACCCTGATAAGTCCATCGTGGGTCGATGTGAGTCTTTATGAAGTTTATTTTGCTCTCTCCACTCCCCACATTTTCGCCCTCCTCCTCCTTCATCTCGGCTCGCAGCCAGTTTTCAAGATAAGCTAATGATTTTTTAAAATGGATTGATTTATCGCCATGAATTCTGAGTCATTATCTCTCACTGGAACGCTTTCAAGATAAGCAACTCGGGTTTTCCGAGGCTGATTAATTGATGAACCCACATGAAATAGTTGCTTTAAGAGAGTCATTAAGATTTGGACTGCTTGAATCTATTTTCAGATTCTCCAGTTTTTTTGTTTTTTTTTAAACTTTTGCTCCCATAACTCAAATATTCATGTAAAAGTGTTCAAGCTGCAGTGTTGCCAACAGTTTTATATTAAAGGACCAGTCTGATACTTTCATTATCTTTCTTGCAGATGAGAAGACTGATAGTACATATCTGTAAGCTAACTATGTAGCTAGAGCCAGCGGGCAGTTAGCTACCTTATAGCATGGACTGGCAACAGCTAGCATGGCTCTTCTGATTTAGTACAAACTATTTTGAGCTTGAGAGGTGCAAGTAGGCCTTGTTTACAGGCAAGATAAGCTAGCTGCTTGCTTTAGCTTCATATTTAACGGACTGATTTTAGAGTGTACCCGCTTGCCCAGCTCAGGTTCTGGCACTACACTGGTGCTTTTCTGTCCTCCCAGGCCTGTAAACCTCTTCCTCTTCTTCTTCTTCTTCTTCTTCTTCTTCTTCTTCTTCTTCTTCTTCCCAGTTGTCCAAAACTCCTGTGGTACAAACATTAACACTCCCCCCATGTTCTGAGCTCAAGAGTCCAGGCAGCCCAGCTAACAAACTGAGCTAAGATTAGCTAACAGCAGCTACAGTTGGCAGCAGTTTACTTCACTGTCCATCAGGAAACTCTGTAGAGAACAATCAAAAGAATATTTCAGATGATGTAACGTGTTTCCCTGAGAGAGAAAATATGTTTCAGCGCGGCTCTATGAGAGGATGTAAGATTAGAGGAAGGTTTTAGAGATCCTCCAGTTGCCATAACAAACAAACGGCAACTCACCAGCCACTTTTGTGAGCTGCCTCCTGGACACTATCTGATAAAGCAACACAGCTCCATAAGCCAAAGAAAATCAGCCATTAAAAGATGGGAGGAAAAAAGACTGAAACCAGGTGCCCGCGTGTTTGAGGGAGAAACACAAATGTTATGTTGACGCTGAAGTGTTTTGCTGCTAATAAATTTGCCTTTTCAAGAGAGGTCATTAGTCAGAAATGCATCGACATGCTTTTTTTCTTTCTGTGTCTCTGTAAGATTAAGAGCAGGAGGATGAGTCACGCTTGTTGATTTATCAACATTACACATCCTGCAGGAAAGACGAGACTCTGAATTCACAAAACTGGCAACTAAATTGCCTTCACGGACACTTTAAGGTGTTCTCTATGAGCAGGTTTAAGTTTTTAAAAATGTATGTGTGGTTGTTTCTGGGTGGCATTCTTACTTTTCGTTCACGTCACTCTGCTTTTCTGCATTTTACAAACTTTTCATCGTCCCTCCTTTGATGCGCGATCAAATTACAGACCACATCAGATAAGGAAACTTTGTAAGACTGACTTGAGGTTGGGTCGGAGAAAAGAAAAGAAAGGCAGTGAATGGACATTTCAACACAAGTCAATGTGGAATTGACTGCTATTAAATACTGCATGTACTCGAAGCAACTAAATCACGTAATGGATCACTTCCTGGAGCTCGTTGTACCAGCTGCAGTCCCAGATTTATTCTTGTCCAGCAGATTCTTCCTTGTGTCTCCTCTTAGCTTTCTCCGTCTTCACTCTCTTCACCTCTGCCATTATGTCTATAGAGCCTGCTGGGCTTGGTTACATTGCCTGCTTGTCCAGCTCCTGTTCTGGCATGACACTGGCTCCACTCCCTGCACCCCGGGCTTGAAAACCTCTTCTTCTTCCCGTTGATCTAAAACGCCTGTGGTACAAATACTAACACTACCCCAGTGAGTGAGCTCACAGTCTGGGCAGCCCAGCTAATAAGCTGAGCTAACCTTAGCTAACAGCAGCTAACAAGCTGAGCTTAGAGGTCAGTGTAGCATCAACAGGAGTTAAACTCTGATCACCTTCAGCCGCCGTCACCACTGATGGAATGTGAAGACCTGTTTCACTGCCCCTCCATCCAGCCCCTCCACCTCGGCGCTGTGGTGCCAGTCAGTCTTGAGAATGAGGGGCCCTCCGTCGGTGACCGCTAAGTGGCCGTTTCATAAAGATGAGCGCCATTCAGAAAAGATCGATTCAAAGGGTCGCTTATGGCAGAGACTGTCAACACCTTGATATAAGGGGACCCTTTGGATGTGTACCTGGGGTTGAACTCTGCTGTAGACCTGCTCCAGCAGAGTCACAATGAACTCAAAGTCAAACATACAGAAAATTAGAAGCCTTTATAAGACATACTTACTGTGTATTTTGATGTTAATGTTGCGTCTAGTCTGTTGATGCAAAGGTTTTATAAGTAAAGTGGAGCTGTCATGTGGAAAACATTTACAATCCCAGTGATCCAGGGCTCATTACCCCCTAAAATAAATCTACGTATGTGTAGCTATGTTTATTATAAGTAGTTACTGCTTTCCTGCCAAGCTAACTGTCTGGTGACTCCTGATATTTGCTTGTTTTTATTGCATTTGTACATTTAATGCTGATTTTGTGGCGTATGTTGTGTTTTTATCCTCGGCTGTTTGCCTGTAACTCAGAGCTGTTGCATCCTATCTTGCCATTCTTAAAAAAAGGTTAAATGACAATATCTGATCAAATGACACTTGATTAAGACGCGTTATTAGCATAAATGTGATTTTCTTTACACAATGCAACTCAGCCAATGATAGTTTGGTCAGAAATTCAAGTAGCGTCCAACGTAGACTTGAGTTTCACACCTGCAGACTTGTCGTCTTGGAGTTTGTTCAAACATTTCGTCATACTCTCTAAAACATTTTAAAAACATCGGACTGAAGTTGAAAAATACACAATATTAATGCTTTTAAAGTGTTAAAGCTGCATGTATTTAGACGCGTACTGCCGTGTACTACTCGAGGAGTCAGAGGGTTCATCTGGCAGGTCAGGACTCCACATCTGGACTGATTTGTCTTGGTTTTGACATCATGTTGGTAGAGTCAGGTTCACAGAGGGAGAGCGAGAGTCTGATAAAGTGGTGCACAAGTTACAACTTTATTATCCAAATCTCTCTCCTCTAGCTCCAAACACACAGCAGAAAGAGTGTGTTCTTGTGTAGACACTCAGAGGAAATGTTTGATTCCTTTGTTTTTCCTGATCTTGTGCAAAGCTCACTTTTGTTTTGGACACTTAGAGAACGCGTCTGAATCGTGTCAAACGAGTAAACTGTCCAGAAAGCGAGGGAGCAAAATGCTGAATCAGATAATCAACTTTCGCCCATCGGCCCCATGAAAAGGCTGCAAACGGTGACGTTCACCCTGCAGAAATGTGCAGACCGTTCTCCCACATTGTGAAACGCCCTGTTACTTTTTATCACCCCCTCTTTGAAGGAGTGGGACCGGATTCAAGTCCAACACATACACACAAAAGTTTAATATGCTTGGAGAGGCTGGTTGGTTGGTTTCTGGGTCATGCTGCCCTCTGGCTTTTACAGACAGACTGTACTGTGTGTTTATAGAAGGAGATGCAGAATGTATAGCACAGAGGAAAAGGTAATGCGACATGATTTATGGTGTATTTACACCACTGTCACAGATAAGTGATTGAAGTTTATCTCCTCTGAGAGTTCCCTGTTATCTCTGACAGAAGTGACTCACTTTCCCCTGAAGCCTCGTTTTCTATAATGGGAGATTTTAATTACTGCAAATTCCCTGAATGTTTACCAGGATGTCACCTGTCCATCCAGGAAAATGAAGTGTTACAGTTCTGTACAAGCAGCATGTAAGGCTTCTCTCTCTGTTTCTGTGACCACAGCACCATCTACAGGCCGGCCGAAGACGTGGGTAAAGACGGTGTATGAAGGTCTGGAGTGAAGATGTTGTTTCTAAGTCACAGGTGATACTTTGGTTGTACAGATTGGTCTGTGCTGAAGGACTCAGGTGTGTGAGGATACTGTCAGTCCTAAGAAGAACCCTGACGAATGTCCCAGCTCTGCATCAGCCTTTTATTTCACCAAGTCTCCCCAACAACTACAAGTCAGTTCCAGGTTTTTTGTCTTGGCTTCCTCCATCAATGTCACCATTTGGCCTTTTTGCCTCTGTCGTTATGTCCATAGAAGTTGCTGCCCCCTTGCCCAGCTCCTGTTCTGGCACAACACTGGCTCCACTCCCCGTCAGCATTCCCTGTGCATGGCCTGAAAACCTCTTTCCAAAAGTAAAAACAACCTTACGAGTCTCCCACAGTTTGGACGAGCCCAGAACACCTCCAGAATACTTAAATAATAACGTAATAATATGATGTGCCTGATGATATGATGATTTATTCTACTGCAGCACCCTGAATCATGAATGAAGCCATTGAAAAGACATCATGTGTATCAGTTTCCTATAATAAATATCAGGCATTGTTAAACTGCTATTAAATACCATGTGTGCATATAAAACATGGTGGATTCAGACCCGTGTGTTGGACCACGTCCACCACTTGTGCTGCATTCCTCTGTCGTCTGGTCCGCATGTGAAGATAGACAAGACGTTTTTCACGTCTGACTGGAAAACTGGAAGATAAAACCTGAGTTGATGAGTTCATAAAGTTGATCATCATCATAACTTCCACTCCACCTCAGTCGGTGCGGCTTACAGCTACAGCGGCCCTGATTGGATTTGATATAATCTGACAGGACAGGTCACACACTTGTTCTAGGTCGTCTCTCTCACACACACACACACATATATATGTACGAGCTGTAAACCAGCTGAGCTTCATGTTGTATGTATCCTCCGCTCAGTTCCTGATGGTGGAAAGGTAGTTACAGGATTTAAACAAAAGAGGAAGTGATGAAACAAACTGTGGCGCTTTGGTGCAGAACGAAGACCTCAACATCTCATCAATGCATGGTAAGACTCCTTTATTAGATGCATGATGCAGGTGAAAACAAGCGCTTAAGTAAATGTACTTTGACTGCATGTATTTGCCCCAAGAGATTGCCTTGCAACTTGTTTTGTGGCTGTCGGATGCAGCACTCTTATTTAATACTTAACCACCTTTAGTGGACGTACTTTGATGACATACAGACATTTGTCTTTAAGGGTCTTTAAGACTTACAAACCCAACAAGTAGACCAAGTATCTTCAACATAAATTACATTTCCAAGCCTGAGTCACTTTCATTTTCTCACCAACGTGAGTATTAGGACACGTATAAGAGGGTCACACCAGATAATCCTGTTGTACCTGACTGATCCTGGGAGTATTCCTGAACCTAAAGTCACCCAAACTGCTCTTCCAAGACTTTAGTGTCCATCAGATCCGCTCTCTTCTAGCTTATGTTGAAGACTTGTTTGTCTTTTACTGGCTATATCACAGCACTGCAAACATTGAAAAGCAGAACAAATATTTCCCAAATGAACCTTTTATATCCAACTTGCCTGAGTTGTGCCGAAAAGTGTAAAAACATAGAGAGATCAATGTTTCTACTGATCAAACCTGCTAACAGTGACTGGTAAACTAATAAACTAATGATTAATTTAAATAGTTTCTGATAGCATCTGATCTTTCCTCAAATCCAGGGAAGCAACACCTTCAGACCGTCTTCCTCCAGGTTCCTCTGAGCTCTGGAGGTGCTGAGCCTCGAGATGCAATCACAGCGCTGTGCCTTCATCATCTTACCTCAAACATGGAAGCAGACACGATGCAAAGCTCCGGACGTCCACCCTTCATCCTTTCCTCTTTCTGTCAACTGTTTGCCACCTCCATGCCACCCTTCTCCCCTGTCCCTCCATGGCCTCCTGAGGTTCCTCCTGGTTCTCCTGGCCTCTCTGTGTTTGCTGCCCTGCCCTGCACAGGCAGCCTGGTTTCGGATTGGGGTGGTGGGACCGTGGGGGTGCGACCCTCTCTTTGGAAAGGCTCTCCCCAGTGTGGCGGCACAGCTTGCCATCAACCGAATCAACAAGGACCCCTCGCTGTCCAACGCTGCAACGTTTGATTATGCTGTGCTGCAGGTACGATGCTCATTAACACTGGTGCCCATCTAAGGAGCTGTGTTAGCTATGTTAGCTAAGGTAGCATCACTTTGGATTTTCTTTTGGAGAGTGAGATGAGAAGTTTGATATCAATCTAATGTCTGGGACCAGGATGTGGCAAGCTTAGCTTAGCATAAATAAACAAAATTGACTGATGATCGATTTGTTATCCAGGAGCCATGTGAGACATCCAGGGCACTGGAGGCGTTCATTGGTTTCCACACCAAGGCCTCAGGGTACATTGGACCAGCCAACCCAGCGTACTGTGATGCTGCCTCAATGCTGAGCAAAGGCTGGAACAAAGTAGGTGATGTTTCTGAGAGACTCCCAATAAAAAATAATGTTTTTCTTGTCTTTCCCTACTGTGATATGTCAGTTTTCTCCTGTACTTCCCTTCCAGGCGTTGTTTCCGTGGGGTTGTGCTGGTTATGAGCTGGACGATATTCGGAGCCACCCAACCTTCGCCCGCTCCATGCCCAGGCCCACCTGGGTGCTGCTAAGCATCGTAAACTACTTCAGGTGGGCCCACATCGGCATCATCTCTTCCTCAGAAGATATCTGGGTAGAGACGGCTACCAAGGTGAGAGACCAAAAACTACAAAATGGAGGAGAACTTGTTCAAAATGTTGCTGTTATTATGTTTGCTGTTGTCCTGTCCAGGTAGCTGATTCATTGAGGAGCCACGGTCTACCGGTCAGGCTGGTCAGTTTTATGGAGAACACTCCTCACGGCATCAGACGAACTCTGTCCAAGGTCCGCAAGATGAGAGAATTACGCAGTGAGTTCCAGTTTACTTCTGACGAAGAGAACCTTGCTTAACATTTTTCCTTTTTTTAATATTTACTTCACTCTCCTCCTAGTTGTGATCCTCTGCATGCACTCAGCGCTGATTGGCGGTCAAGTCCAGAAGCTGCTCTTGGAGACCGCCTACGACATGCAGTTGATCGACGGCTCCCGGGTCTTTATACCCTACGACACCCTGCTCTACAGCCTGCCCTACCGTAACGTGACCTACCCGGCTCTGAAGAGCAACAAGAAGCTGCTTCGGGCCTACGACGCCGTGCTGACCGTCACCATCGACTCACCCAAGGTGTCGTTCTATGAGGCCTACAGAGATGCGATGGAGAGAAGAGAGGTGGCGAGGACGATGAATCCACAGCAGGTGATGCTTGCTGAGTTTTGAGTTTTGAGAAGAGACATGGTATTTAACTTGAGCAAGGCAATTAGACCTGAAATCTGTCCACGTGTCCTACAGGTGTCTCCTCTCTTTGGCACCATCTACAGCTCCATCCTCTTAATGGCTCATGCGGTGCATCGTCTTCAGCAATCTAGGGAGTGGATGTCTGGGGGAAATCTAGCAAAACACACCCGTAACCTGGACTTCCAGGTACTAAGAGGCCTGTGAAATTAGCCTTACCAGACCTTACCATTACCAGACCATTGTTTCCATCTGGTTAGTTAGTGCTTCTTTTTGTTGTGATGACTTAAGTGTTGAGGTCACCTGAGGTCAAAACTTCAGTGATTTGTCAACAAGAACATGTTTTAAAGACCAAATCAGAATTACCAATTACCCAATACCCAAACCCAACAGTATACATCTTTATTTATGTTGCAGGGCTTCAGCCACCCCATCAAAACCAACGGCTCTGGAGCAGCTCTGCTGGGCTACCTCATACTGGACACAGACGGACTCTCATGGGAGCTGAAGCCAACGTACAGGTACGTGAAGAGACAAAGATCAAGCGTTTCCTTATAACACAAGTGGAGCAATTAGAGATATTAAGTCAAACAAATGGAAAAAACGGGTGTTTGAGGTGTAACCAAAGAATATAATGTTGTCTCAAGCGTTATTGTCGCATTAATAACTCAGGATCGACATGGAGGCCGGTAAGGTGTATTTCCTAGGTCGAGACATCCACTTCCCTCGTGGCTACAGACCCAGGACGGACTCCTCGTGCTGGTTTACTCCTGGAGTCCTCTGCTGGGGAGGTGAGGAACACATGATGATATATGGTGGACCTTCATGCTGTGGGTGTTTTAGTTTACTGCTGAGACTTTTAATGGTGACCACGGACTCTTGGATTGTTTATATTAGCACAAATAAGTCAAGCCTGTTTTCCTCTAATTTGTTTTTTTGCAGGGGTGGATCTGTTTGTTGCAGGGGTGGATCTGTTCTCAACCATCAGCATGTTCCTCGGAGCGACGGCCACCACTGTTTTCGTAGCGGCGTTGGTTTACTGCATCAGGTACAAAGTCAACGGGAAGCCTCAAGTTGTGTTGGTGTGGTGTTGAATTGCACAACTGATTCATAATAAACAAATAGCACGCAAGAGGGAGTGCTGTTATACTAAATATCAGCACAGCTATGATTCAAAATCAAACATGTTTATTATTATCTCATTGCCTAGGCGGCGCATCAATCAGATTCGACTGGTTAAGGGTCCAAACAAGATTTTGCTGACTCTGGCTGACGTCACATTCATAAACCCGTCTCTTAGCAACAAGGTCAGCGCCTGCTCTCTCTGCATGCATTATAGAAGTGAAACTACACAAGAAGAAGTTGTACATTTTAATGTATTAACTTCAGTTTTTGTGTCACATCCCGATCATGACTTCTTATAGAAACTCAGTCTGGATGACAGCAGAGTCAGCGGCGTGAGGACCGCGTCCGAACGAAGCGTAACGTCACCAATCTCCACACAAACACCGGCTACCTACGAGAACTCCAACGTCGTCATTTACGAGGTGAGACACTGAGTATGATGACAAAACATAAAAGATACAAATTACAAATAACATTTGAATATGGCAGTCCCTCCCCTTCCACTCCGTAACCAAAATGGCGATCATCTTTTCTTGACCTTAATTCATACATTGGACTCTGTTCGGTGTTTTCTGTCCTGCAGGGTGACTGGGCGTGGCTGAAGAGACTTCCTGATGGGACGTTCAGCAGCATCAACCCCAAAATCAGCCAAGTGTTTGAACTGGTACGTGTCCATTCGTCTAGCATCATAATGAACTGTTAAGAAAGTCAAAACAAACTTTTTTTCTTTTTCCCGGCTGCAGATGAAGGACATGCGTCATGAGAATATCAATCCTTTCCTGGGTTTCTTTCATGACTGTGGCGTGTTCGCCATCGTGACTGAGTTCTGCTCCAGAGGAAGTTTGGAGGACCTGCTGCTGAATGAGGACGTCAAACTGGACTGGATGTTCAAGTCGTCTCTGCTGCTGGATTTGATTAAGGTCAGCGGTGGAAGAGTCCTGCATAATCCCTTTAAAATGTCACTTAAAACAGCATTGTGTAGAAATTGCTATTGCTCAACTGACTGTTTGGTTTGTAAAAATTCAGAAAACTGTGAGAAATGTCGTCACAGTTGCCCAGAACTGATTCAGATTTACAAATCCTCACAGAAGTTGAAATATTTGAGCAAATGTACTGTTTGTTGCTTCAGGGTATGCGGTACCTCCACAACCGCCAAGTGTCCCACGGCCGTCTGAAGTCCCGTAACTGTGTGGTGGACGGGCGTTTTGTCCTGAAGCTCACAGACTACTGCTACACTGAAGTTCTGGAGGCTCAGAAGTTCCCCTACGTTGAACCACCTGCAGACGGTGAGAGACCAGATCTGATAATGAAACTGGCTTCTCCTGGTGCAGACAGGTAAACTAGTAGTATAGTAAACTAATGCAGTTCTGTCTCTTCTAGAGTTGCTCTGGACGGCTCCGGAGATCCTGAGGATTTCTGGGCAGCCGGGGCTTTACGGGACTCCGCTGGGCGACGTGTACAGCTTCGCCATCATCATGCAGGAGGTGGTGATCAGAGGGCCTCCGTTCTGCATGCTGGATCTGTCTCCCGCAGGCAAGATAACTACTTCACAAACAAAGTGCTAAACTGCCAGCATGGCTAAAAAACAATGATGTTTCTCCGTGTTTTAGACATTATAGAGAGGTTGCGTAAGCCTCCTCCATTGTGTCGCCCGGTGGTCAGTCCAGACTACGCTCCGATGGAGTGCATCCAGCTGATGAAACAGTGCTGGAACGAACAACCCGAGAAGAGGCCAACCTTTGAAGAGATCTTCGACCAGGTAGGCAGGCTGGACTTTGGGATTGCTGAACAGCTGAAGAGTCTTTGTGTGTGTGCATTGTGCTTTACTTCCTCTCCTCTCAGTTTAAGAACATCAACAAGGGGAAGAAGACCAACATCATCGACTCCATGCTGAGGATGCTGGAGCAGTACTCCTCAAACCTGGAGGAGCTGATCAGGGAGCGAACGGAGGAGCTAGAGATTGAAAAACAGAAGACGGAGAAGCTGCTGACCCAGATGCTGCCTCCGTGAGTCCACATAGACACAAGGCTACATGTAAGCACATGCAGATTAAAAGATGCTTAACTTGTTCTCTCTCCTCAGGTCGGTGGCTGAGGCTTTGAAGGTGGGCGGTACAGTCGAACCAGAGTATTTTGACAGTGTGTCACTTTACTTCAGCGACATCGTCGGCTTCACCACCATCTCAGCTCACAGTGAACCCATCGAGGTGGTCGACCTGCTCAACAACCTCTACACAATCTTTGATGCCATCATTGGAAACCATGACGTCTACAAGGTGTGCTCTCTATTTTTTATTCAGTTCTGCAGGCGTTAAATCACATTAAATCACATTGTTGTTTCTTTCTGTCGTGTTCCGCTGTAGGTGGAGACGATCGGCGATGCTTACATGGTGGCGTCAGGAGTTCCTGTCCTGAACGAGAACCGCCACGCAGCCGAGATAGCCAACATGGCTCTCGACATCCTGAGTGCCGTGGGAACCTTCAAAATGAGACACATGCCAGATGTTCCTGTCAGGATACGTATAGGTCTACACACAGGTGAGCACTTGACAGGACATCGGAGAAGAAAACCAGAAAACACCACAAGTAGTAACTCTACTGTGTGTTTTGATCATTGTAGGTCCATGTGTAGCAGGCGTGGTCGGCCTCACCATGCCACGCTACTGTCTGTTTGGAGACACGGTGAACACGGCTTCTCGTATGGAGGCCACCGGACTGCGTGAGTTACAGACCTACAAAAAATGAACTGTTTCTAGATAAAATAACCAGAGAGGAATGTTTTGTTTGGCTGATTGGTGCAGCGTTGGCAACATCTATCTACGTTCCAACCCTCACCGATGGGTCATGAGCTTTGGGTAGTGACTGGATACAAACCTTAGAGATAGGGTGAGGAGCTCAGACATCCAGAGTGAGGTCGAAGTAGAGCTGTTACTCCTTCATATCGAAAGAAGCCAGCCAGGCCTGTCCAACTGGTAGGAGACTCCGGGCCACAACCTGCTGGAGGGACCCTACTCTGAAACCATAGAAAAACATGTTTTTTAAAATTTAGCTAAAATTACGTCAGTTCTGGTGGTCACGATTCAAATTTAGTGACATACAGTACATCAGCAGCTCTGTGATTTGGTTTTCATTGGTTTCTCCAGTCCTTCTTCCACCTTCAAATTATAACTATCATCCATTGCTTTGTTTTTCGTTTGCAGCCTACAGGATCCACGTCCATCAGAGTACAGTCAAAGTCCTGCGAGACCTAAATCTCGGTTACAAGCTTGAGTTGAGAGGCAGAACAGAAGTCAAGGTACTTTATCAGGCATTCGAGATTTCTGTACATACGTCCTATCAGTGCATGTGTTCATTTGTTCCTGCCTGTCTGTTCCTCAGGGGAAAGGATTTGAGGAAACTTACTGGCTTGTAGGGAGGGATGGATTCACCAAACCTCTGCCTGTTCCTCCAGAAGTCAAGTCCGGGTAGGAACAACTATCCCTTCACCTCTTCCTTTGTTCTCCCTCTTTTTATTCTGTGCTCTCGACTTTTTTGACCCTTTACTGTGGACAGAGCTGTTTCCACTTGCTTCCAGTCTTTATGCTAAGCTAGGCTAATCACCTTCCAGCTTTAGCTCCATACTACACACATGATGGTGTCAATCAAGTCAAGAGTCTTGTTTAAAGTCCTGATGAAACTATATGCTTCCATATATGTACGTGTTTCCTGTACAAGTAGCCAATAGTGAGTGTGTGTTACACCCCCACTGCTTTGCAATGCAGCTAGCCCTATGAGCTATTGTTAGCGCCTGCCTCCCTGAACACAGTTGGACTGAACACAACCTGAGAAACCAGCGGTGGCCAGTCTCGGTCTAGGGTAGCCTACCGAGGTGGTTTTATTGCAATCTTTCCATCAGGAAAGTCTGCAAATGGCCTCAGTGGTGTAACTAATGGCAGATTCCGTTAGCAGCTGTTAATTAGCAGTTAGCTACTTTAGTGTGTTGTGTTCACGCTGTTCACTTCGTCCCAACAGGCAAATGGCCCACGGGCTGCAGATGGCCGAGATAGCCCAGTACAAGAAACGGAAAGCAGAGAAACAACAACAGGAACAACTTGCAAAGAAGAAAAACTGAGGTAATGTTATGCATTATCAAAAAATGTATAACATTAAGTCAACTCGGTCAATTTTGTTAATAATATAACTCAGAATCACAATTTGTCTCAAGGGGCTTTAACAATCTGTACAGCTACGACTCCTTCAGTCCTTAGAGACGAATTACTTGCTTGGCTGGCAACACGACTCGTCCTTTGCAAAACATAGTTGTTAGCATGAACTGTCTTGAGGTGTCATTGTTTGCATTTAATTGCATCTTGAACATGACCCAAATAAAAGGAGGAAAAGTTCTCTATTTCCATCTAACTTTCCCGTTTTACCAGAATGTGTTTCTGACCAGACTTTTCTTGCTGCTGGTTATTAACTCCAAATATTTCAGATTTTGAATGGGTCGTGTTTCTATTTCAAGATACAAGGGAATGAAAGTAAAAGGCAACAACACCTAAGGCAGTTCAGACGATAGATGTGGGGATTCAATTTTGATTAGTTGGTCACAGACAAAACTCAGTTCTTCTACTTTACAAGTTTTGAAAGAAAGAAGTCGCATTCACTTTCTTGCATTCATTCGAAAACCTCAAAATGTATCTATGAAAATCAGACCCTTGAATTATCGTCAGAGGACGTTTTGAGGTGTGACTACAGAGCATTGTTGGATATCTTGAAAATGAATTTGGACAATTTGGGACCACAGAACCACATGGTTTATTTTGGATAAGAAGATCTGCTGCCTTGTCATTGATCTCTATCAAATTCCTTTGACTGTTTCATGGTAGCGCCTTTCCTCTCCCACCTTATGCTCATTCTTTTCCTCCTCTCTGCTTCCCTCCTCCATCCTTCATCCTCTCTCGTCTTCTCAGCATCTCGATCAGCGTGGCGGTGGCCGACTCGAAGGACGTGAAGCAGGTGTTTCACAAGGCGGTGAAGAAGATCTCTCACGTTCGCGTCATGACTCAGGTGTTGCAAGCGCCCGAGGAGGAAGACAACGTCATGATGTCGCACCACTGACTGACCTCTAGTTTGCTCTAAACTCTGGCCTCTGGACATCTGCTTGGATTTTCACTTCTAGGCCGACAGCAGAAAACTACGAAACTAAACTCGACCAGAAGTGATCAGGAGGGGCTGAGCTTCACAGCAGCTCGTCCACGTTTTATACAGTCTATGATCCATTATCACGTCCACTGAGAAAAGTCATCAGTACGAGAAAGAGGTTAGAGAAAGTGTTCAGATTATCACTGTGTGTGTGTGTGTGTATTAACAGCTTGAGTTGAGTAGATGAGGTCTTGTGTGGAACTACGTATAGAGGCCGAGAAGTGGTGACTCAGCAAAGCAGGGATCTACAGACGCTGCTAATCTGTCTCAGTCATTTCCGCCTCCTTCACTTCACTTCGTTTCCTCCGTCTGAAGGAGACAAGGAAGATGGAATTTGTCTTCTTAGCTTCCTCCGTCAGCGTCCTCTTCGCTCTCTTCTCCTCTGCCATTATGTCCACAGAGGCTGCTGAGCCCTTGCTAACGGACAGTGAGCAACACGAGCTAACGTTAGCTTAGAAATAGAGTCCACCTTCGTCAACAAACGATAACAGAGTCCAAAGTCAGAGCTAATGTTAACTTCTTTCCTTCCATACTTGTTTCCACCCTTCTTTCCACCTTATTTCCTTCCTCCTTCCTTCTTTACTTCCTTGCTTCTTTCTATCCTCCATCCTTCCTCCTTCTTTCTTTCCTCCTCCTCTCATTTCTTCCTTCCTTCCTTCTTTAATTCCTCCTTGCATCCTTCCTTCCTTTCAGTCTTTCTACCCTTCCTTCTTTCTCCTTCCTTCTCTCCTTCCTTCGTTCCTTCCATCCTTCTTTGTTCTTTGTAACTTTCCAGATGAGTTTAGCGGCTAACGTGACACGTGACAACTTATGTGAGTTGATGTTTTCTTATCGTGTCACAAACGTCATGTAATCATTTATTTATGATCCTGAATGTAGATCAGAGACGATCAAACCAACAAACAAACTGCAATAAATGTTTTGGTGCTTAACTTTCAGTGTGTGTGTGTGTGTGTGTGTGTGTGTGAGTGTGTGTGTCACTGACCTCACAGCGCCCCCTGGTGACGAGACAGAAAACAAACTGGTCTGTTCAAAGCTGCAGATGGCATCCTGGAAGATTATCCCTGCTGATCCTCACCGTGTGTGTGTGTGTGTGTGTGTGTGTGTGTGTGTGGTCTGTGTAAAATCCATAAACTGAGAGGCAGCTTAACACACTCTCTGACTGAATACATGTTCAGACTCTAGTACGGTAAAGTAAGGAAGTCCTGAGCTGTCGTACATTTACACATTTTACTTCCTCTTTTTTCTCGTAATAACGTGTTCAAATTTCCTGAAATAACAACATTTGTTATTTTGGGCATACTGACATAAATGTGAAGTTTTATTTTGTGTTTTATTGATTCTGATTTAGTTTCACCTGTGTCGAGTCATCCTGCTCGTTGTTTAGCTCCTGCGTTTCCTTTGTTTCTTGGTCTGTTCGTACTGTTCCTCTTTCCGTGTTCCTGCTTTCTTACTTAGTTATTTTTTGTATTTTGTTGATTTGATTTTCATTTTTTATTTTTGCCTGCACTGCCAGCTGCTTTAGTTCTGTTTCATCTGTTTATCGATACCTGCTAGGCAATTAAAGTTACCTCACTTTAATTAATTTTAATTAGTTTGTGACCCAAGGACATACAAACCTCTCAGTGTTCCTTCAGTCCTGCTTGAATCTCTCTACAGTATCAGTAGATTAACAGCTTGAGACCATTGCTGGTTGCTCACATATCAAACAAATGTCGTTCTTTAACTTCCCATCGACGCTGCCGTTTATATTTTGGAGCTCTCAACAAGCTGTCGCTGAGAGCTGAGATTATCGGAGGATTTACGCCGTTATCCGGGCGTTAATGGCAGTTTGTTTGAGGACAGGAGGAGGTTAGTATAGATTATGATATGGTGATATAGAATAAGGAGGTATATGTATCAGAAAGATTAGAGAATATTTAGGAATGGGAGATTAGACGTGGATTATTGGAAATGTGTCACTGACATCCCGTCACAGCAACATTTTTCATCATAAATACACAATGCATAATGAACATATAAGCAACTTTTAGAGGAATAGTTTCACATTTGAACTCATGCTTTATATATGAAGAGCAACGGAGGGCCGATTAGCTTAGCTTAGCATAAAAGTAAGTCACACACCACCAACTATTTTAATGATTTTGGTGAAACTGGATCACGTTAGCTCAGTTTGTTAGCTACTGTTAGCCAATGTTAGCTCAGTTTGTTAGCTGCTCTTTGCTCAATGTGTTAGCTCCTGTTAGATAATGTTAGCTAAGTTCAGTAGCTGCCATTAGCTAATGATAACTCATATTATTAGCTGCTGTTAGCTAATGTTAGCCCAGTCTGTTAGTGTTTGTACCATAGGTGTTTTGAACTACAAGGAAGAAGAAGAGGAAGTTTTCAGGGAACGCTGACAGGGAGCACAACCACTGTCGTGCCAGAACAGGAGCTGGGCACTGTAACCAGGCTCAGCAGCCTCTATGGACATAATGGCAGAGGAGAAGAGAGTGAAGTGGACGTTGATGGAGGAAGCTAAGAATAGAAAACAAGAGAGTGAGCAAGCAAGTAAAATAAATACCCCCAAAAACAAGATTTTAAATATATTTACTGTAAGAAAAGAAACATTTTAAATCACTGTTTCCAACTTTATTGGTTCAGATACGGCACATATGATAATATAAACATATGTGCACCGGTTGTATCATCAGCAGTCTAGAGGTCAAAGTTCGGTTGGTTCGTACACTCACAGGACTGATTTGAACAATTTGTTCCCAGTTGAAGAAATAAACTGAGTCTATTTAAATTGTGCTGTCAACAGCAGCAGGAGTGTCGCAACTGTGAAATAACAGACCGAGTCTGTAACAAAGGGAAGCATGCTTTCCTTTGTGTTTCCTCTGCCTGTGTGTGTGTGTGTTTCAGCCTTGTTGGCTCTGCTCCTTTGTTGCAAAGTACAATAGCAGCAGAGGATTTACTGTAGAGGAGAGTCCTGACCAGCAGAGGGTGCCGTGATCTGGTAACAATAAAGAGAGGAGACAGGAAACATCCTCATCCTCCCTCACACCCTTACATAGATTTTCTATGCTGGAATACGACCTGGCTCCAGAATTCGAATGATAAATGGCAATAAACTTTATATATATATCAACTTGTAATGCACAGAAGCAGAAGACAATGAGACAATGAACTAAAAGCGACAAAATTGCACAAAGAACGTGAAATAGTGTTTGCAGACCTGATTTCACGTGTCGGAGCCCGAAGAAATGTTTAAATCACCCTAAAAGTTGCACAATGATCCTGTAAATGTCTCAATTTCAAGATAATCTGACCAAACTTGCAACTGCAGCAGACAAAAGCATCTTTTATTTCCTATAAATCATTCCGTCTCATTATATCAAACCGCAACTCAGCTCAAGTTTGAGTGAACGTTCCCTCCCATGACGTCCGTCGCCGTCCAAACCAAACCAGGTGACCTCGTGCGACGGAGGCAAATTTTCCATCGACAAGCCTCCGAGCCAGTTACCAGTTTGACTGACGCCGGGCCTGACGCACACACAAACACAAACACATGCAAACACACACGCACCTTTTAAACGCATGCAAACACATGCACCTACACGGCTCACATGCACTCTCTCAAAGTCGAACAACAACGAACAGCTGAAATCGGTGACTTCACTCATGAAATCATCACAAAACAGCTTGTTTTACTCAAAAGTCCGGCGTGTCACTCAGCCACACCTATAATTTGGAAGATTACTCAGCAGTAATGCATGATGGATGGTGCAACAGTAAGTTCAGAGGGAAAACGGGGTGAAAGGCTGAAGGTCAGATGGGTTCAGTTGTTGTTTGACTTGGTCTCGAGCCCGACGGAGGTTAAGAGGAACCCAGCTTCCATTGAAAAACAGCTGATATTTCCCCGGGGAAGAGTTGGGTTGCCCATCGGCTCGACTGGTAGCCAGCGAGAGATTGGAGGCCGGTATTCCAGCTGTCACAGCGTTGTCCAGTTTTTCCGTAACAAGAGGTTAAAGAGGTGAAAGAGAGAGATGAAGACAGGGTAATGTAAGACGGGTTACGGGGCAACGCCAGCTACTCCAAATTGGTCATGTTTACGCATCACTGTTCTAAGCTAGTTATGAAGCTAAACCTTAACCCAAACTAAAAGCTACTTGGCTAACTAGCTTGTTTGTCTGGCTGCTGTGAGCTAATTTTAGCTCAGTTCATTAGCCACTGTTAGCTACAGTTTGCTCAGTTCAATAGCTACTATTAGCTAATGTTAGCTAATGTAAGCTCAGTCTGTTCGCCAGGCTGCTTGTGAGCTGGAGTGTTTGTACCACAGGAGTTTGGGACCACCAGGAGGAGTTTTTCAGGGCGATGTTGTGCCAGAACCTGAGCCAGCAGCCTCTATGGAAATGATGGCAGAGAAAAAGAGAGTGAAGAGGATGTTGACGTAGGAAGCTAAGAACAGAAAAGGAGAGAGTGAGCGAGCTTTACATTATGCATGTATAGATAGATGCATTCAGCGGCCCACACCAACAGGTGGTCTTTGCATAGTTCCATTGGTGAACCATGGCACCGACTCGGCCCGGGTGAAGGGTACAATTCCCACTGGGGCCAGCTGCTCTACACACGATCCCGCTCATGATACTGAAAAGTGTTTGTGGATTAAAAAGGTCCAGCAAATTGTTGCATGCGAAGTGTAGTAGAGGTTCGGAAAGCCGAGCGTGGCATTCTCCAAGGCGTGGAAGAACACGGATACCTCCCCCGGGGCAAAGGGGGAGTACTCCTCAATTACTCAAGCTAGGTTCCCATGGAAAACACAGCTGGGGGGCTCAAATCTCGACCGTCGCACATGCGTGCTCTGTTAATAGGCGTTTAGTGCCACATGTAGTTGCCCTGAAAGAAACTTCTCGGACATGAGAGGGGAGTATGAGCGCGGTGGGTGGCGGATGCCGTAGATGGCGTGGTGTAAACAAACCTGGATTGGATTTGAATTTGTCCTCCCCGTCCTCCCCGTGCCAAAGCCGGGTCTGGTTTTAGCAAAGGAGGATGCAGGCCGTGTGAGGTCACCCCAGCTGGCTTGACCCTTGCTGACACCGTGCTGTGGTTGGCCAGCACCCAAACTCACCGGTGGGTTCTCACATGACTGAAGCAGCAATGTGTTTTAGTAAACCTCAGGCCCTGCAGGCAGCAGGCGCAACATTCAGGGAGATGTCAGGATACTCAGGACTCGAGTAAAAGATCTAAAGACACTAAAGAAGCTTTTATCTACAGGTGGGAACACGATGATGGACATGTTTTAATATATATATTTTAATAAGTTCCTGTAACATCAAATCAAGAAAACACTCAGTAACATCTTTAATGACATTCAAGTTTGGTTCCTAAAGTTGGACAAATTCAATCAAAGTTGTCTTTCCAGACCAAAACGGTCCGTCCGTACTCTTCCAGCACATTGCAGAAGCCCTCCCGGCTTGAAGAAGTCCAGAAGTTGAGTCTGTTTCGATGTCCGTATGAAGTCCTTCCAGAGTATTCCAAGCACCATGGAGTTTGGTATTAAACGTGTCTGACGTCGTTCCAGAAGTTTCAGATCACCAGACAAACATTTAAAACAAACATCTTGAACATCAGCAGAGATACGATGAAGCCTGACAGTGTTCTTATTAACTAAACATTTATATTAAAGTCTTTAAAGGTGTGGCATGTAAGATTCAGGGTAATCTATCAGTCAAATATGTGATATACTAATCAGATGAATGATGACAGACTGGTTCGTCTTGGATCGTTGTCAACATGTTGTTAGTTTGCTTTAGCTTGTTGTTAGCTTGTTTTTAATTTTTCTCTTAGCTTGTTTTAGCTTGTTGTTAGCTTGTTTTAGCCTGTTGTTAGCTTGTTTTAGTCTGTTTCAGCTTGTTGTTAACTTGTTTTAGCCTGTTGTTAGCTTGTCTTAGCCTGTTGTAAGCTTGTTGTTAGCTTGTTTTAGCTTGTTGTTAGCTTGTTTTAGTCTGTTTTTAGCTTGTTGACACTGTAGATATAAAAGTCTCTTCTAAGGTAACAAAAACATAAACATTCTCATTTTCAGATGATTAAACACTAATTAAAACATAATTATTAATATTATATTATATTTCTGTGACACGCTGCCCCCTTAAATCTTAAGGGGGGGGGGGTCACATATTTGATTTATTTTGATTAGATATCAGTGGACGGGCTCATATAAAACTCCTCTTGGAGGTTGAAGGGGCCTAAATCTGAGCAGACTTGACCGAGGAGCAGAGCCTGCTCTCGGCTACAGGAGCAGGAGTCTGCTAGGAGCTCGTCTACAGCTCTGAAATCAGCTCTCCGCGGCTTAAACGGTCACCTGACACCTCCGCCGAACAGACTCCAGATCAGCCCCCTACGCGAGGAAGTCACCGCCTATTTTTAAACCCCAAACAAGACTCGCGCGCGGCGCGATTGGTCGGTGGCATTGACGCAGGGTGCTAAATATCTCGTTGGCGATTGGCCGGAGCCGCTTGTCAATCGAGTGTCAGTCAGAGTGACGGGGACCAACGAGAGCCCGCGCGTGAGTCTTTGTTCCTCCCGTTGGGGGCCTGGTGACGCAGGGGGTCACGTGTTGTTTGTGCTCTGTGTACAGGCGGAGAGAAGGGGCGCGAGCTGCTAACCGAGCTAGCCGGAGCCTCCCGATTATAGTTGACGGGCTGTGAACGTGGTCATGTCGGACACGGCGGGCTTCATTCCGTGACAAAAAATAGCCCGCTTTGGATTACCCGCCTCGCTGCCGGAGAAAGGAGGCCAAACGGACTAGTTGTTGTTGTTTTTCGTGTGTGTTTTTTGGACGGAATAACAAAGCCGGTCCGTGAGGATTGTTAAAAAAAAATCTGAGCCGTGCCGAGTCAACGTTAGCTGGCCTAGCCGGACTCGGGAGCTCGTCTCCCCCCCCAAAAAAACCAACAAGAATGGGGTCTAGGTCCGCTCGGATTAGCTCGCTTGTGAAGTGACCTTTGATTGTGGATCTCTGATGGCAAATTACACGAATTACCAGGAAGGCAAGGCAGCGATGTTGATGGTGGAGACGCAGCAGAGGGACGTAGGGACGAAATCAGCGGCCGCCGCCGCCACCGCGAACGGAGACGGCTCGGTCGGGGAACCCCCTTCCCCGTTAATTAATATCGGCGGCGGAGGAGGTGGAGGCGGCGGCGGCGGCGGCGGCTCTCGTTTCCATCAACATTTACCGCCCTCCAACCATCAACACCTCCACCACCAACAACAACAGCAGCAGCACCATCACTACCAGCTGGCTCCGCAGCATCTTTCCGGGGAAAACACAGCAGAGTCCCCGGGTAGGAAAGCCTCCTCCTCCTCCACCGCCGCCTCGTCCTCGTCGTCGTCTCTCAGCCAGGTACACGCCGCCGAGGACCCCGCCGCTTCCACCTCCTCCTCTACCGCTAGCAGCAGCCATGTCTACGCGGCTGTGAACGTCGCCAACACGTCGGACGTTGTGGATGATATACGTAAATGTGGCTATTTAAGAAAGCAGAAACACGGACACAAGAGGTTTTTCGTGCTCCGGGCTGCCAGCCACCTCGGGCCGAGCCGCCTGGAGTACTACGACAGCGAGAAGAAATTCAGGAACAGCCTGCGCTCCGCTGCTGCCGCCGCCGCCGCTGCTGCTGCCGCCACCGCGGCCACCGCCGCCAGCGGTGGAGCCGTCGCCCCTTCTCCCCCTAAAAGGGTTATTTACCTCTACCAGTGCTTCACCGTGAACAAAAGGGCGGATTCCAAAAACAAACACCTCATTGCCCTTTACACTAAGGACGAGTACTTTGCTATAGTGGCTGAGAACGAGCAGGAGCAAGAGGATTGGTACGTGGCCGTCAGTGAGTTGATGAGTGAGGGTAAAAAAGGGCATTTGGATTCAGACGATCTGGACGACGGGTACGGTACAGTCACCCCCGGTACTGTGTTCAAAGAGGTGTGGCAGGTGAACGTGAAGCCGAAAGGACTGGGTCAAACTAAAAACCTCACAGGTGTTTACCGGCTATGCCTCTCAACTAAAACCATTCACCTCGTAAAGTTGAACTCTGAGACACCCTGCGTTAACCTCCAGCTGATGAACATCAGGCGCTGCGGACATTCGGAAAGCTTCTTCTTCATCGAGGTGGGTCGCTCTTCCTCCATCGGGCCCGGCGAGATCTGGATGCAGGTGGACGACTCGGTCGTGGCTCAAAACATGCACGAGACCATCCTGGAGACGATGAAGGCGCTGAAGGCGTTCGCAGAGTTCAGGCCGAGGAGTAAGAGCCAGTCGTCGGGCTCCAACCCGATGCCGTTCATCACGACGCGGCGCCACCTCGGCAACCTGCCGCCGAGCCAGACTGGGCTTCAACGGCGTTCCAGGACGGAGTCAGTTGTCGGGACGCCGCCATCGAGTAAGAGCTCTGGGGCGAGCGGTTATCGCTTCCGGACGTCCAGCGAAGGCGAGGGGACGATGAACCGGCCGTTCCGCTCCGCCACAGGAAGTCTGGTCCATCTCAACTCTGCGCGCGCACATCATGGTCGTCAGGATGGCGGCGGCAGTGGAAGCGGCGTCGCCACAGGCAACGCTGGCACGAGCACCGGAAGCGGACGCTACGTCAGAGCCATCCCGGGGTCGTCATCGACGTCCACCTACCACGCCCGCTCCGCCTCGCTGCCGGTGTCCCACTTCCCTTCCACCACCAGCCCGGTGAGCGTCTCCTCCAGCAGCGGCCACGGCTCGGTCTCCGACACTCTCACCCGGCCGTCGAGCGCTTCGATATGCGGCTCGCCGTCCGACGGCGGCTTCAACTCTTCAGATGAGTACGGCTCCAGTCCAGGCGACTTCCGGTACTTCCGGGTGAGGAGTAACACGCCAGACTCACTCGGCAACACGCCGCCAATCAGAGAAGAGAACTGTCTAAATGATTACATGGCCATGGGCTGGAACCGAGAGGTGTTTGGCACCAGCGCGGGCTCCGGAAACAACAGTGGAGGTGACACGCCGCGGGACGAGAGCACGTCGACGACGGAGGACGAGCGCTTGTCTTCATCGTCATCATCGTCGCTGAGGAGGAGGACTCATTCTTTCTCCAGACAGGCTGGCGGAGCGACCGGCGGTTCTGGGGTGGCTGTTTACCAGAAAATGACGCAGACCAACTTCTCATTGGACGAGAGCTCGGACATCGTGTTGCCGTTCGGCAGTGGGCTGCTCCGCGGCGGGCCGTCCTCCTCCTCTTCCTCGCTCCGCTCTGACTACAGCTCCTGCTCCGAACACAGCCAGCAGAGCCGCCCCTCCACGCTCTCCCGGACAGAGACCGGTGGCGAGCGCCCTCCCCTCTCCTCCTCTTCTTCAGCCAAGGAAGACAGCGGCTACATGCCCATGATGTGTGGCGTGGCCGCGTCACCACGGGACACTCCTCCCGACTACATGCCTATGCAACCCAGCTCTTATTCCCATCCCGTCTCCCACTCTCCTCAGTTTCACAGCCCAGCTCTAGGCCCCCGTTCAGCCCATCACCACCCCCAGCTCCAGTCCCAATCCTCCACAGACTCCCACGGCTACATGATGATGCTCCCGGGCAGCGGGAGCTCCCCTTCGCCGGGGCAGGCCTCCCCCAGCCCTCACAGCAGCTCCAGCATGGTGGGGGCCAGCGGGAGCGACAGCATAGCAGAGAGGCCGGAGAACGGGGAGTACATGGACATGTCATACAGCAGCAGCGGGGGGCGCAAGCTCTCAAACGAAGGGAGCGGCGGGTATTACGCGCCCGGCACACCTGAGGGCACCCCGAAGTCTTACAGCCCTTATTTCTCCCTCCCTCGCTCCTACAAAGCCCCCACCCGAGAGCGGGATGAGAAGGAGTACGGGGAGTATGTTCCTATGAGTTCTCCTGCCAAGCCAGTGTATTCATCAGTTGCCACACCTGAGAAGCGAGCTGGGGGGGGTAGTAGCACCTCCACTCCATCTCACCCACCCCCGCCTTACGGAGCTCACCATACCACCGCGGCGATGGCAGACCGACGCGTCGTGAGGCCGAACCGCCTCCCTCTAGGTAGGAGAAGCTTCCACGGCCCGCTGCGGGTTAGTGAGTCCTCCACAGCGTCTGCAGGCACCTCCACCTCGGTCCCCGCCACTGTCAGCTCATCCGAAGGGCCCTCCAGTCCCGGAGAGTACATCAACATCGAGTTTGGGGATCACTACCCCCACCAACAGCAGCCCCCCGCCTATCCTCTCGCCACCCAAGACGAAGCGCCTTCTTCCGTGGGATCCGGTGATCACCGTCGCTCCCCTCCCCAGCCCCAAACTCACCAGGACTATATGAGCGTGGAGGTGGGGGCAGACCAGCAGGACAGCGCTGGATGTCTGGGGAAGAACCAGTCACCCAGACCCAGCCTTGTCGCCCCCTGGAACCCGCCCAGCTACATCCGACCCCTGGCTAGTAATCCCGGGGCGCTGGCCTCCCCCGGAGTCCCCGCTGGAGGTCACTGGAGGTCGATGGGGGACGACTACACGGACATGACCTTTAACCTCAGCAGAGGCGAGAGGACACAAACGAGCCCCACGGCCATGCTGCAGCATCTCTGCGTGATAGAGGGACGTTACGGCCACGCTCCCTCCGCCTCCTCCTCCTCATCCATTTCCCCACCTCTCCCTCCGTCAAGCCCGGGCCGGGCGCCGACGATGCACCAGCCCGAACCCAAGGTGGTACGGGCCGACCCGCAAGGCAGGAGGAGACACAGCTCTGAGACTTTCTCCTCCACCTCCTCCTCTAATTCAACTCCCTCTGGAGGAGGAGGTGGAGGAGGAGGCCCTTCGTCTTCAGCTGCACACCCCACCTCAGCAGCCCCCAACGGATCGTACCTAACGGAGGGTCAGGCTTCCAGGTGGGCCAGCTCGGCGTCTTTCGACAGCGTCTGGGTCTCCCTGGAGGGTCTAGGGGACTCATCGCCGGCTCCTCACGCGCCGGTGAGATCCATAGAAATGGGCGCCACCCCCGGGACCTCCTCCACCTCCTCCTCTGGCAGAATGTGCAGGAACATGTCGGTGGGCTACCAGAACGGCCTCAACTACATCGCCTTGGAGCTGAGGGAGGACGGGAGTAACGCAGGAGGCGTGACGTCGGGTGCTGGTAGCAGCAACGGGACGGCGGCGGCGGCGGCGGTGGTGGCGGGAGCGGGGACGGTGCCTCTGCCGGAGAACGGAGCCTACGCCAGTATAGACTTCACCAAATCGGACGGAGTCACCGCGACAACTAAGGGTGAGTAAACAACTCTGTTTGTCGTTGTTTTGAGCTTCCTGCTTCGTGAGAATAATCCAGACAAATCTTGGGGATATTTTCTCCTCCCTCTGCGCCGTGTGTGCTATTATTAGTCGCATTAAATCAATTCGCAGCTCCTCCAGTGAATCTATTTCAGATCGAGTCTCGTGGCCGTTGTCTTTGTTTGTTTTGTTTTTTTTTTTGAAGGCGTCCGTCCAGGGAACCGAAGTCTATAACGGCTTCACTACAGGAAGTGGCGGTTCATTTTGAGGGCTGTGTGTGTGTGAGCTTGCTGAATGAACCGAGGTTTATCTGAGGTCAAGTGCGGACTGAATCACCCAAAACAAAACAAGAAAAAACAGCCCTGACTTCCTGTCTTTGTAGCCGGTCGGTGTCTGTCTGTGTGCACGTGGCGCTGTTTTTCTTTGTGTCAGCATGTCTGCAGGGTGTGTGTGTGTGTGTGTGTGTGTGTGTGTGTGTGTGTGTGTGTGTGTGTGTGTGTGCGCGTGTGTGTGTTTTTGTCTGCCGCCGGGCTGACACTTGAGACGCTTTTTTTTTTACATCTTTGAAAAAACATCTTCATGTCAGGACGATGGCGAGGAAACACATCGCAGTGCATCATTCCTCTCGGTGATTTATTCAGCCTTCAACGTGTCGCGTCACTCCAAATCCCCCAAATAATAAATTTACATATAAATAACATAAAAAACTCACATTAGAGTTAATTTATGAGGAAAAAAGCTGCGGATTCTTTGTTTTTTTATGTCGACACACCGCTCAATAGATAGATGGGTAGTTACTTTATTGATCCCGAGGGAAGTTCAAGCATGCAGTAGCAGCATGACACACAGCAAACCTGCGTTTCTTGAGTTCAAGACCGCAACTCACTTTCTTACCTGATTTATAATCTTAATAGTTGCAAGGAGGTTGATCATCAGCTGACCCAAGGCCTGTAACTGCAGAGCTTTGAGCCTTAATATCATTTCAAATGATATTAAAACTTAAAGTTATGCAGGAATAAGTCTCCATCGTGTGTGTATGTGTGTGTGTGTGTGTGTTAGTGCTGAGGTCAGGTCTACAGTCGGCGTCCTAAAGAGGATGTTTTGACTCCTCTTTGATCGTCTCCTCTTTTTTTTTTCTCCTCTTTTCACCCACTCGTCCTCTCCTCCGGCTCCTCGCCTCACCTCCTTCCCGAATCTTCTTTTTTGTGTGTGTGTGTGTGAGCATGAGTCAGGATTCTCTGCGAGCACCGACTGACTCATTTGTTTATCGGCGTGCCGAACGGAGATGAAAGCCTGTGTGTGTGTGTGTGTGTGTGTGTGTGTGTGTGTGTGTGTGTAGTTCAAGGTAATGTTCAGAAATTTTAATACACACACACACACACACACACACTGTGTATGATCAGTTTTAGTCCGCGTGTGTTGGTGTGTTTACAGTTGGTGCTCTGTGTCTAGGTGTGTGTGTGTGTGTGTGTGTGTGTGTGTGTGCGCGTGCTTGCTGAGTCATGGCAGGCAGCCTTTGATGTGGCGCCGTAATTGCGGCGGCGGCGTGTCAAGGCACACAGCGGGGCCGAGAGGAAACGCATCATCATCACTCAGGAATGCACTTCCTCTCAGCTGCAGTGTTGAACTGATACAGACACACCTGGAGAGAGAGAGAGAGAGAGAGAGAGAGAGAGAGAGAGAGAATCCCTCTGTGGTAACCATGACTACAGCTGTACTCGAGTATTTACTCTGATTACATTACTTAAGATCAAAAACTAGCGAGTCGTCAACTTTGCTAACAGCCAAACATCAACAAGGTCACCAACAGCACTGACTACACACTTATTTCCTTCCTTCCATACTTCTTTCCTTCTCTCCTCATTTCTTCCTTCCTTCCTTCCTTCCTCCTTCCATCCTTCCTTTTAGTCTTTCTGCCCTTCTTCCTTTCTTCCTTCCGTCTTTCCTTCCTTCCTTTCAGTTTTTCTACCATCCCTTCATCCTTCCATACTTCTTTCCTTCTCTCCTTCCTTTCTTCTTTCTTTCCTCCTCCCCTCATTTCTTCCTCCCTTCCTTCATCCATGTTTCCTTCCATCCTTCCTTTCAGTCTTTCTACATTTCCTTTTTCCTTCTTTCTGTCCTTCCTTCTTTCCTTCCTTCTTCCATCCTTCCTTTCAGTCTTTCTACATTTCCAATTTCCTCCTTTCTTCTGTCCTTCTTCCATCCTTCTCTCCTCCCTTCCTTTCAGCCTTTCTACCCCTCCTCCTTCCCGACCTCCTTCCATACTTCTTTCCTTCCTTCTTTCCTCCTTCCGTCGACGTCCTCTTCACTCTCCTCTCCTCTGCCATTATGTCCGTAGGCTGCTGAGCCTTTGCTAACGGACAGTGAGCAACGCGAGCTAACGTTAGAAATGGAGTCCGCTAACGTCAACAAACGACAAACGACGTGACGGAGACGTGCTCGGTGTGTTTCTGGTTTTAGAGAACGTTGTCCTGCAGTTTTGAGAACGTTCTGTCGTTAAGTAATGAACTGATCGGTGCATGATGAAAATGGTCGCTTGTTGCAGCGTCATTGATTGATCGATTGTTTCCGTCAGGTGAGCTGCAGGTGCTTGTTTCTGCTGGTCAGCAGGATTTTGATGTTTTCACTCGTTTCCAGAGACTCTGAGAGGCAGTTTGGAAGGGCACCACATCTCCGCCTTTCTTATCAATAAGAGAGCAAGCAGACGGTGACTCAGATAATGTCTGCTACGCCTTGTGACGGTGCCAGAGCTCCACCTGCTCCAACTCTGCCTTTGTTTTGAGATTATCGGCACGTTTGTTGTGTCACAAACGCCTCAGGTCCAAACTACGGTTAAAGAGCACGGAGCTGTTTTGTTTGGTCTCACATCTGTAGACTGATGTATAACATCTTGGCTCGGACAGAAAATTAATCATCAATGGAAAAGTGTGTGAGCGTCTGAGATTTGACACTTCTGCTTCACATTTGAATATTTTTGGCGTTTTATCAAGTTTTGATCAGATAAAATAGTTTGAAGATGTTGCTTTCCTCTTTGCTCTTTTCTCCTCTGCCATGATGTCCATAGAGGTTGCTGAGCCCGGTTGCATTGCCCGGTTGCCCAGCTCCTGTTCTGACATGACACTCATCTCCATTTGCTAGTGCCCTGGGCCTGAAAACGTCCTCTTCCGCCCAGTGGTCTAGACATTTCCCCGGTGCTCTGAGATGACAGTCTGAGCAGCTAACAGCAGCTAACAAGCTGAGCTAACATTAGCTAACAGTCGCTAACAAACTAAGCTGACAGCAGCTAACAGCCGCTAATAAACTGAGCTAACATCACCTACCAGTAGCTATCAAACTGAGCTAACATAAGCTAACAGTGGCTAGTGAACTGAACTACCAGCAGCTAACAAACTGATCCAGTTTCACCAAAATCAGTGAAATAGTTGGTGGTGTGTGACTTAGTGCCGTAAAGCATTACGTACTTCTTCTGACCCGGAGCCCAAAGTTACATAGTGTGAGAACAGACGTACGACTAACAGAGACACCATAATAAATTCGTCTCTGACAGTTTGGTTATCGTGGTTAAAGACAGGAGGATTGTGGGAGTCTGATTGGGTCAGGTGGAAAGAGGCGGCGAGAGGTCAGAGTTGGGTCAAGAGAGGAACTTTTTAGATGTAAGCGACAGCAGTGGGAACCTGCCCTTTTCCCACCTCTTCCCCGCCAAGTGGATACGAGGTGGTAAAGGGTGAGGTAGAGTGTGATGGTACCAGGCTGCCCTTTCCTCTCTCGTTCCCACCTCCACGTCCAGGCCTTTCTATATTTACAGGTCTATTTCCAGACCGACATGAATTTATGGGCCGGTCCGAGGCATGCTCGTAACAGGACCCCCCTTTTTGCTCGGTGCGTTGCATGCAGAGGTCTCTCTCCCTCTTAAATAGCTACATATATACGCCCACAGATGTTAGACATATTAACCATCGTGCAGGGCAAGAATTCTGTGTGTCGACTCTTTAAAAAAGCACCCGGAGGCTGAAGTTTTGCACATTTTAGCAAATAAATATTCTCAAAATAACTTGCGCTGTTTGATGAGTGCCTTAATCCACAAGCACTGACATGCTAGATGTGCCGTTAGCATGGGTGGCCCGCACTGAAGAAGCATGGGAATCTATAAACCGGGGGAGCGTTGGCGGCGTCCATTGAGCTAAACAGGGAATTGATCCCCTAACCCCTGGACATGTTGGCGCCATCAGGGTTCACGTCGGTTAATGAATTCCTGTTTGAGTGTTTAAGAGAATTTAAGTAGTTTAAGAACTCGATGTGAGTTTTCAAGACGGTTTGAGTTTGTTTGAATATTTAGGAAGTCATTTTCAGAAGTCAAAGCTCTTGATCTTCCGGTCCATCTACGTTCACCTATGACCATGAGCTTTGGGTAGTGACTATAAGAATGAGATCGTGGATACAAGCGGCCAAAATGAGCTTCTTTTGTCGGGTGTCCGAGATCAGGTGAGGAGCTCGGACATCCGTAGGTAGCCGAGGTGGTTTAACATCTTCTTGGAGGTGTTCGAGGTGGACCCAGAACCCGTTGGTGGGACTCCATAGCTGGCCAGGGAACATATCAAGATCTGGAATGTGTTGCTAGGGAGAGGGACTTGGAAGTTTGTATAATGCTTACTTTGAACCGTTATGTTTTCAAGGGTTAGGCAAATGCTTCAGTTTGAATATACTCGTTGAGGAATGCTCATAATCGGAGGTTTCATCGGCACAATAACTTGTGTAACCCGTGTTAGTAACCGTTTAGTTGTGTTGATAAAGACTTTGAGAGTCTGTAAAGTTTTTGGTGCCTTGAAAAGTTCTTCAGCTTTAATCTTAAAAAGCGGTACGACTTCAGACGGTTCATCAGACAAAATAAGTCATCTGAAGGCGTCACCTCACTGACACTTTGTAGACGAAACTATTCATCTATTAATCACGATAATTAATAAAAGACTGGGTTGTTTTTAGCTGTTTGTCTCTACAGAAAGTCTTTGTGGGATTTTCAGAGCTTTTCAAGTTTTTCAAGTCTTGCAGATTAAATAAAGTCACAGGCAGCGACTGAACACTTGTGTGTCTGACATCCTGCAGTGCTTACTCAAGGGGAAATGTTGTGTCTTGTGGGTAATAAATGGACCTAAACACTGTCAGCTGTGCGGCCTAACTGTTGCACAAGTTTTTAAGTTCCTCTTAAGTGTTGATTTCATAGGTGGTCCTGAGCGTTACTCAATCACAGAGGCTCCTGTTGCTGCAGGAACTCTTATTTCTTCTTTACGTCTTCTGTCTTTGTTTTTTATGCTTTGTTTCTCGCCGTCTCTCAGACTCTAATGATGAAGCAGGATTTTACCGGAGAACCCCTTGACTTACTGGAATGTGACGTCAAATAACTTTATTAGAGTCTGAATGTGTGCTCAGACTTGTATTTAACGCCTGTTTGATTGTAGCTTCTGCCGACTTTTGAACGTGCATAGTTTGCAACAAACTAGATCAATTTAAAATGTTTGAATGCTGCAGGAAATTCAAAGTTTGAGCGGAAATCTGAGGTATGTTTGTCTTTTGTTCTGCTCCACCAATGAACTTAAGATTGTCCGATAGAAAATCAGTCTGAATGTGTCTAAAATAACTGTTTATTAAATAAAAATGAATGTCTGCAATAGAAAAAGTGACAACATTTACAAAATACCCCCCAAAATGTAGAAAATTGGGTTTGTGTTTATGATTTATACGTTTCTTTATCAGTTTGTTGCACATTTTTATTTTAAAACTTAAAAACAACATTGCCAAATAGGCAATATTTGTTGTAATTATGTTTTTTAAACTTAAATTAAGTCTTTAATTCAAACATTTTAAACAGAATTACATTGTGGCAGTTGATCTTAAATATTATAGAAACACATTTTTTTACAATGTACAGAAGATAAGAAGTATTTTGATATGAAAAGTCACCTTTTCAATTAAATCGAGTATCATATATATCGTAAATATACAAATTAGTGTATTATGGACGGAAAACTTGTGGACGTTGGTTCAGTTTCACCCAAATGGTGTTGGGTACCAAGTGGCAACCTCCGTGGCTGTGAAGCCAACGAGGACATGCCAAAAACAACTCACCTTTTTTAATTAAGTCAAGTATCATATATCGTAAATATACAAAAATAGTGTCTTGTGGATGGAAAAAAATCACAGATGTTGATTCAATAAGGCGGCTGTTGGTTGTAAGGTCCGTTCATTTTGATGGAAACAGATTTAAAAAAAACTCATCAACCTCTTATTTGTTATGTTTCATCATTGTCTGGCAAAGACACAACTGTTTGCGTGAGTAGCCGTAGAATTTGGGCTTTAACCCTTAGCATCGCGTCAATTGACGAGCTTGAACTTTTCACATGTATAGTTTGCACTTCTTTGGGCCTCAGATCCAGAACCTGTGAAATAATAACAAAAGTTAAGAACTGCGTACAGATCTTCAAGCAAAACGGATCAGTTTCGAGTTCCTGATCAAAATTTCACAAAAAAGGTTGTGGCCCTCACGCTTGCTGTCTCACTCCCATGATGCCTTTCATCTGTTGTCCCAGCTGGGTGAATGGGATTTAGGGCCGGAGAGGGATGGGCGGTGGGTCAGGGAGGGCACAGAGAGAGAGAGAGAGAGAGAGAGAGAGAGAGACGTTCACGGCTTTGAACACCTGCCTGTGTTGCAATGACACAACAAACTGTTAGCTAATGCAGGTGTTTGGCGAACAGTGTTTTTATAACCCGATTTTGTGGTGTGTGTGTGTATGTGTGTGTGTTTAACTGAGGTCAGCTCAGGTCAGTCCGGCTCGTGTCCTCAGAGCGTTGTTTTGATCAAAGTCCTGGACTGCAGAGAAACCCAGGGACCTCAGTCTGCTCTCTCTTCTTCTCCGCTCTGTTTACGTCTGGCTGTCTCGTTTCCACCTGTTTTCTTTTTTTAATGTGTTTTCTAATAAAAAATCTTAAATTATCACAAACACGTTTTCACATTTGGCCCAGGTGGAAAAGTCCTCTCCCTTAAATTAAATGAACATAAATCACATCAAAATGATCACATTGTTCTTTGACCGGTGCTCTTTTACAGCAACTTTACGTAGGAACTGGGCTAGGATAGAGGCCTGTTACAGTGTCCGCTCACCCAGCTCCTGTTCTAGCACGACACATGCTCTGCTCCCAGTCAGCATTCCCCCACAGGCCTGTAAACCTCGTCTTCTTCACTGTGGTACAAACTGCAAGCTAACAGCAGCTAACAGACAGAGCTAACAGACAGAGCTAACTCAAGTATAAAACTGAGCTAACTTTAGCAGACAAACTGAGCTAACAGCAGCTAATGAATTGATCTAACAACAGCTAGCGAACAGCGCTAACAGCAGCTAATGAACTAATCTAACATTAGCTATCAGCCGCTATTGCTGAGCTAACATTAGCTAACATCAGCTAGTGAACTGATCTAACAGCAGCTAAGAACTGAGCTAACATTAGCTGACAGCAGCTAACAAACTAAGCTAACATTAGCTAACATCAGCTACAGTTGTCAGCAGTTTTTCTTCACTGTCCATCAGGAAACTTTGTAAATCACAGAGAGTTGAGGCGGCGTAGCCGGAGGTCGTCAGAGGAACATTACTGAACATTACTTCACTGTAAAAAGATTAACTTTACAACACATGCACCTTGTACACAATACTACACATCATACACTGTATACTTGTGTGTGTGTGTGTGTGTTGGACATTTTCTTGTTCTTTAAACGTGAATTGTTTTGTGACCGTTACAAAGAACGAGAAGCTGTTTGTGGCAAACTAATCATTAAAGAATTAATATGAATAAATGAGCCGTAGTGTGGCCGATACGTGAGCTAAGTTCCACTTGTGTTCCCTCAGACTCGGACATGTTTTGCAACGTTGCTTCCCCCTTCGTGTAAATATTGAATCTTGTCTGGGTCTCGGCGTGTGTTGAACTTTTGGCGTTCAGAGTTTTATTTTGGCGGGGAACGTCAGGGCCATCATACAGTCTGCAGCGTGTCAGCGTAACAGGAAGTGCTGCTCTTCCTCTACGCCTTGTTTGTGTCTATGTCTTTCTCGGTGTTGTCGTCGAGGTCCGGCGGTTGTTGCCGTCCGTGCGCCGCCTTTCTGTCCGTCCGTCTGTCCGTCCCTGTGGCTAACAAACAGAGCAGCAGCATTCCAGCAGTGCCCCCTGTCAAAGCATCTGTATTGTGGCGTGCTGCTCACATTGTTGTGTCAGACAAAGGCTCGCTCTCAGTGGAATAACCCAGCTGGACACCGGCCATTGCCAGGGTCATTCGAGGCCGCTGGACCGCACCAAAACAGCCGACCTGACAGCCACGATAGCAGGCCAGGAAACACATTTTATGTGTGTGTGTGTCTGTGTCTGCTGGCAGCAAACTGAATCCAAAGTTCACCGGCCACGCTCACTTATTTACCAGACAAACAGATTTTTTTTTAAACAGCGAGTAATGTGAGCCAAGCCGCCTCCGGTCAGAGATGTCTTACATCTGTGCTCGAGAAGACGGTCAACACACCTCAGTCACAAACTGCAAAGATGAATGTGTGGCTCGTCCCCACGATAAACGGCCTCTTTTGTGTTAAATAAATGTTGTTTTGTGTGCGTATGGATTCATTTCAGTGTCAACAAATGTCAGGTTTTCTCTCGTACTGAGGCGGGACGGCGAGGTTTTCACCTCCTCGGTGTTTGGAAGCGTAGAGCCAGACGGATTCCAGTCAAAATTAGTCAGCAGCAGCACTTCAGCTTCCAAACGTCCAAAAACAGCTAATACTGTCAGTCCAAAACCACCGTCAGTGAACCGGCCACATTCCACTTTTCTTTGTGTGTGTGTGTGTGTGTGTGGGTCACATCAGGAAAACAGAAAACGGCCAAAAGCAGCCGTCAGATCTGTGTCGATTCTTTCTGTAAAATATTTTTAAAAACAGTGAAAATGTGTCATGTGAGTAAATCTGGAAATCTTCAGTTTTGCTTCGTGTTTTGGAGTTTGCGATTGTTAAATAAAATTAAATAAATTCAACAATCAAAATAGTTGCAAATTATTTTTTTCTGTCGTTTCAGATTTACTTATATTTTTACAGAACTTTGAGAAAAGAAGTCACTAGAGTGAATAATCGACCTCTTAAACTTTATATTATAGATTCAGATGTTTTTATCTGTGCGTACGCAGACGACTTCACGATATTCTAGTTTAATTTATCTTCAGTGAAGCTCTATGTTCTGTTATAACTTACGTCCCGAAACTGAAAATACGATTGCCATTTTAAGTAGTAATTAATCTGCAGTTATAGCTCAGCTTAGTGATGAAAACGTGACATGAAATGATGTTTAAAAGTTAGTTTGTCTGTTTTTAAATAAAAGCAGTTGATGACAACCAAAGGCCAAAAATTGGTGGCCAATTTCTCAGATTATTTGCCCTGTTTGCATCTTCAGTCAACAAGTTAAAACCAAATCTGAGAGATTATTGCCCAAAAATTCACCTGTTTTCAACTAAAGTTCATTATATAAATATAAGTATGTTCTTGTTACTTACGTCCAGCTGTTTTACCGTCATCTCTGTTTTTTTTTTACATAAACAAATGTGATAACCAACATCAGAAATATAAATATACATGCATAAATATGTATATATAGTCTCTAAACATGATGTTTTTGGTGTGTTTCTGGCTTCATGTTTGCTCTTGAAGATGTTTCTGACTTCAGATTTCTGTTTTCTCTCTCAGACTGACGGGACGATCGAGGTTCCCCACCTTCCTCTTCCTCCTCATCTCTCTGCTCGGGGCACTTGACTCTCTGCCTGTGACCTTTGCCCCCCCCCCACACGCCCTGCCGGTGACCTCTGACCTCTTCACCCCGCCGCTCCCCTCTGGATGCAGAAAACAACATCACAACAGATGACAAAAAAAAAACAACAAAAAACGCTTGCAGTTTTTTTTAAGTGTATTTCATCTTTTATTTTTTGTGGGGTTTTTTTATGCATATCTTGTCCTGCTTTTTTTTTTTTTTTAAATCAGTTCCCCCTCTCACAATCGATGCTGCCAGTGTCCGCTGCTTTCCCCTCCTCACGTTCAACAGACTCATTCAACAGACGGCGGTCAGTGAACTTTACGGGGCGTCAACAGAACCTCAGATAGTCTTATTATTATCACACGGTTCTGCTTCTCCATACGGTATTAAAAAAAAAGGGAGGCTGGATTACTAAGAAAAGGCATTATGGTACTTTTATGTTCAATTTAAAATATTAATTTTTATCTTTTATTATCTTTTTTTTTTTACCCCATGCATAATCCATCCTCAATACGGTACCAAACAGTTATTACATTTTTTATGGATTACCCCGTAAACAGTACGAGCTCGTGGCTGGATCCATTTTAGCCTCAGAGAATTTGCTTGTTCAGATACTTTTTTCCGAGTTGGGTACGAGAACCATTTTGGCTTCTGGAGCTACGGTACCGCACCGGTACCGTTCTCACAGCTGGGGGGGAAAACCGTAAAGCATTATTCTCCTCATATTCTGTAGCACATATTATTTATTTGTTGCAATAGGTACAAATATTCCAGCACATTTCTCTTTGTTTGCTTTCGTGGCACAGATGGTACTAAAAACGGGGCGGGGCGGGGAAAAGAACGCCGGCCGCCAATCAAATGCTGGAAAGTTTTATTTGTCTTAAAGTCTGTCTCCTCTTGAAGCCACTTACAAATCAAACTGAGGTGTTTGAAGGATTGGTCTGACAGTTTGGGAATATTTCACTTACCTGCGAGGAGTTAGAGGAGAAGATTGACACCACAGACAGCAGCCTAGCCTAGCTTAGCTTAGCTGAGCTTAGCTTAAAGGCTGGAAGCTGGCGAAAAACGGCTAGCCTGGCTCTGACTAAAGTTAGCTTCCAGCTACTCTGAAGGTCACTAATTAACCATTAAAGTCAGAGTTAAACAAACGAGAGTTAACGGTGTTTAACTTCTCATCTAACACCAACAAAAATCACCTTCCCCAAAATATCAGAACTCTTCTTTAAAAAGCTTGTAGGGGTTTTGGAAACTCAGCTGCTAAGGCCGGTTGATGTTTTTTTTACCGCCCCGCTGCTCGATTGTTTTATCCAGTTTCTCGCACCGAAGCAGGCGTTAGTTTCTTTCACTTCAATAAAGTTGTCCTATATACTACAAGGGTTGCTGTAGTTTTGACCTCTTTTAGTTCTTTACATTTCAGTTGTACCTCATATGGTCCATCGCACAGTTCAGGTTTTTAGCGAGGGAGAGCGGCGCCAACACACACACACACATATATATATATATGCACACACAACGCTGTGAAAGGTCGTTGACATCGGCATGCAAACACAAGACTGATGCACATGTGAAATCTCTGCAAAGTGAACCCTGAGCTGTACAGCAGTGGCATATATGCACACATACACGCACATGTACGTCATGAGGACACATGGTGTTCAGTGGTCATGTGGGAGCCTCCTCTCATATCGCGCACACAGTGGTCACGCAGCCCTATTTAGGCGAGGGTAACTCCCGTGTGCCCCTCGTTTTAGGCTCTTTGTCAGCGAGTCTAGTCCAGGATGTTTCACACACACACACAGATATATATATGTATGCTGGGGTGTTCGTCACTGCCACCGAGTGACGTATAGAGGTTTCCAGTAACCTGAACTCCCGCCCCAGGTGGACATACTTGCCCTGTTACAACCTCACACACACATTTGGACTGGCAGTGAACTCCCATATCAATCTTCTCTTTAGCAGACTGATGCGTCCATTTTAACATTTCTACTCGCGCTGCTCTCCCGTAACTATCAACTGTAACTCGACTGTTTTCACAGAAATGTGCCGAAACACACAAAGACTGACAGCTAACGTAGCCCACAGAGATGCATTCTTCTTTTTCTGTTGTTGTCGTCGTTCAGTATTCGTTCATCTAATGTTATCTTTGCCCTGATTTTCATCAGTCCACTCTTTTGTTGTTGTTTTTAATTTGTTTGGACGAATGAAGGCCTGTCACTCTCGCCGCGCTTTGTGTGGGACGCATCATTGTTCGCCCCGTTAGAGGGAGCGTCCCCTCCCCCGCACAGCCGCGGGATGCTGAGGTATCTTTAAATTAATTGTTGATGTCTGGTTTACAGAGCAGGTTTTTAAACCGGGGCTGCTAGTAACGATCCGACGACACAAAGAGACACCGCACATATGCAACGAACTCTGCACATCTGGTACTCAAATTTTAAAGTCGCGTTTTGCGTCCATGCAAATGCGGGAAATTGTAGCTGTAGATGTTTCAGTAGAAAGTAGAAAACATTTAAATTTAAATTTGTCACCAGTGATTGTTTCAACTGTGCCCAGTTATCATTTTCGTACAAGTTGTTATTTTGTGCATACGAGATAAAAAGCAGGCTTTCATCGCGTGTGCACAAGATTTTAAATGACACACTCTTCCAGGTCTTGAGAGTGTTTTTCACCTGCAGAAACTTTAAATTTTTAGAGATCTGCTGAACACGTATGGCGGGATTAACCACCGCTGAACTCTTGGTATTGTACAGTCAGACAGTCAAAAATTACCAAAGATATTAACTTTACAATTATATGAAACAGTAAAAAATAACAAATACTTGTTGAGAAGCTGAAAATTGACTTAAAGAAAAATCGATCTTTGCTCGAGTTACCAGATAGGTTGAGTTTTACTGCATCAAAGCAGTTCAGAGTGTCGTTTGCTTCATCAGAATCAAGTACCGAGTCCGTAACCAATGTTTTTTGTAATTACTAAAAGTTTACATATCCTAGTCCAAGACAAAAATCACACCTATGAGGTGCAAATGTCCAAATATCCTCCACCTTTTCCCTCCATCCCATCTCACTTTTTCTTTTTTCCTTTTTTTTTTTAAATTTGTCAAATTCCAGTAACGGAGCCAAAAAGGGCCACAGGTGCTCATCACGTCACGTGAACGAGAGCTAACGAAAAATATTTTGTCCTGTCTCGAAACGCGGAGGTTAGCGCTAACGTCAGCACAGAAACAGAGCTTCACCTTTCCTCGCCCTCCGGAGGGTCGAGCAGCAGATCCGCTTTTTTTTTTTTTTTTTTTTTTATGATTTAAAAGTGAAAATCCGTAAAATGCTGTTTAAAGATTTTAAGCCTGTGATGTGTCTTATACAAAAATTAAATTAAATATATGTATGTACATTCTGAACAATTTGAGATATTTTCATTTGTCCCCTTTTGAAATGAACAAAGAATTGAATATAAGAATATTTAGGCAGCGGTGGCCCGCGACAAGCATTTTTTTGTTTTTTTTTTATGTTTGGAAAATGTTTTGTGTACTTAACTATGCTACAGCGATGCGTTGCTTTTGATTTTTTTTTTTTTTTTTTTTTTAATGCTATGGCAAAAATGGTAGAGTTAGATTTTGGGGGATTTTTTTTTTTTTGGAAGAGTCCACCTTAATTTATTCGAATCATTATTCAAAAATGGATATATGTCGTTCATGTCTGATTGCCTTCATGTTTGAATTTTTACCCCCATTCGTGTTTAATTCTTTGTCATGACTGAATTAATTTACACAGATTCTGTGTTTATTTTGGCAACAATTCAACCTCAAAAAACTGTCCTCGATGTTACCGATTCTGATGTTGGAGAATTTTTCTTGTTATGGGCGGAGAAATGAGAAAGAAATACGACCTTCGTAATATAACCCTCGCAGAGAAGACTTAGGGTACTGCATCATTATGCAAAACTTTTGTTTCCTTTTTCCTCTAATCTCTTTGGTTTATTTTATATTCTAGTTTACAGAGGGAAAATAATCATCTTATTTTTGGTTGTTTTGTTGTATCGGGGCAACCTTGTTTATCTGAAAACAAAAGTGATACAAGGGTAGTATTTTTTTTTAAGAGTACATAGGCATTTTGCAGTTATTTGTATAAAGAAATGGGTTACAACCTCTGCCTAATGTTTATTTTTTTGTAACTATATTACAATTTATTTGCTGCTGTGTAGTACAGTTAACAGTTGGAAATGCTGCCGATGGCAACCATAGCGATGAAGATGACATTCATCGCCCTGCTAACAGGAGCGGGTCTGTTTTTTGTTTTTTTTCTCCTCAATCTTTCCGAAAAATTCGGAGGATTCCGGCGGAGAGAGGGCGGTGCGCAGGGGAAAAGAAGCGAATCCCTACTCCACCCTTGCTACCTGTGTTCTTAGTTTCCGAGTTGAATGCTGTTGTTTATTAGCTTTACAGGAAAGAGAAAGAGTTAAAAAAAAAATACTGTGGAGGTGTGTATCCTTCGTATGTGCATTATTTTTCAGCGACGTACGTCCTATATACGAAAAAGAAGAAAAAAAGAGTTTAAAAAAGAGAAAACTGTGGCGGAAATGGAAAAATCCTCCTCCTGTAAATAAGGAAAAACTCAAGTTGTCGCTTTTTTCATGTTATGATCGGTGCCTCAGCAGGTGCCCCCCCTTTTTTTGTTTTTGTTTTATTTCCTTCTCTCTTTCTTTCTCTCTCTTTTTTTTCCTCGTGGAGGGAAAGGGGGATAGGAGGGGTACTCAGAGGCGATTTGAGCATCGGCATAGTGTTTATATTTATCAAAACTTTTTTGCTTTCGATAGAGCTATTGCAATAAAAATGTGTTCATGTAACCGCTGTGGTCTCTGTTGTCTTTTGTTTTTACATGTATCATCATGGAAATCTTCAATATATTAATTTGAAGACAAACTGCTAACGTTAGCATGCTAACACGTTACATTACGTTAGCATGTCAGTACCGACAGTACTTGATATTAATATTGCGATATGATTTGATATTTTTGGACTAAAGAAGGCCATTCGCTTTGTGTTGGACAAGACGTACAACATCCATTTTGTGCCTTTGCGTTAAGTATGTTAGCGTTAAAGAGCTAGAGCTGATTAGCTTAGCACAAAGACTGGAAACAGGATGAAATAACTGTTCACACAGCCTTATGTGCTCCGGTTGCATTTTCTGCATTCTAATAGTTGATTTTTCTCAGGTCTATATACATATATATATATATATGTACACGCATGTATGTATTTCCCTTCTGACCTTTCACAATCTTTTTTTTCTTTTTCAAACGGGCTAACATTTACACCTTCTGTGTATTTAATACCCGGTTTCTGTGACCGTCGTAGAGTCAACATTCACATTAGGTTATATAATTAAAAAACATATGGTCTATTTTGGATGTCACATTATTTTTAAATATGTTGTGTGCAGCCAGAGCTTTGTTTAATTTAATCACGCGTTGACATGGAGGAACTGACTCGACGTTATCTCAAACATATCTGAGAGGATACTTTTGTTATGTTATTGTTATAGTCTCCGGTTATAAAGTCTAATCTCTCAGTTTTATTGATACAAATTAAACTCGGTTGTATAACAAAATTACCCTTCAAATAAAATCCTGATTACATTATGAATGAACGAGGGCGTACACACACTCGTGTTGTCATGGAAGCACATGACAACAGGTTTGTTGTTTTCCTGACTGAACTGATCTGAATCGTTTCACTGGGTTGTTGTGACCCTGTGAAGCTTGTTAAAAAAGATGGGTGTCAACGTAACAAGCACTCGTTTCCTCATTCGTGAAGCTGATTTTTCTTAATTTTCTGCAGATGTGTGTTTTTTTGGCCGTTGACACGCAGTGTTTATTCAGCCTGACGTCTCAAAGTCCAACTGTCAAAACAATCCAAAGTTCACTTTGGTCATGAGAGGCGGTCAGCTGAGTTTCTGAGGCAGCAGGACGGTGTCCAACTTTGTTTTCCAGGTTTCTACTTGTAGGTCAATAAATAAACAGCTACACCATCTGACTGTTAAACATGCAAATTCATCTAAAGTTACAGAGCAATTTACCATTTTAAAGCAACATTTTGTAACTTCTCTCTCCTAAACTACCGTCCGTTACCTCCTGTTGATCCACACTGACCTGTGATCAGGTGAACGGTGTCTCTGTCATTCGTTTGTCTGTTCTCACACTATGTAACTTTGGGCTCCGGGTCGGGAGAAGTACGTAACGCTTTACGGCACTAAGTCACACACCACCAACTATTTCACTGATTTTGGTGAAACTGGATCATATTTTATGGAGAAAATGTTTTCTGGTTTTCCCTCTGATGTCCTCCGGCTGCTCCGCCTCAACTCTCTGTGATTTACAGAGTTTATGATGGACAGTGAAGTAAACTGCTGACAGCTGTAGCTGCTGTTAGCTCATGTTAGCTCAGTTTGTTAGCCGGGCTGCCTGGACTCTGAGCTCATAGCACTGGGGGAGTGTTTGTGTTTGTGTTTCAGGCCCAGGATGGGGAGCCAGTGTCGTGCCAGAACAGGAGCTGGGCAAGAGTGCAATGTCACCAGGCTCAGCAGCCTCTATGGACATGATGGCAGAGGCGAAGAGGACTTTGATGGTTAAGAGCTTGGTGACATAAAAGGCTGAAAGACAGACGCCGAGCTGGGCTGACTGCTGTTGGACTAGTCAGTAATATTAGCTGGCTGCTATGGGTATTGTTGTTGCACAAAGGTGCATTATGAAATGATTGTTCCTCTGAAAGATTTCAGTTTGTTTGGAAAAGACTTGCCGCCAGACCACTGAGAATTCCACTTTGTGCAAAATAATAGCTTAAATGTCAAACTGTGCTTGTGCTGGGAATCCCCTTCAGCTAGCTTCCTGTAAGCTAATGAATTGCTGATGTCAAAACTTTGGCATGACCACGAGCAGTAACCAGCTCGTCGACAACATTAACTTTGGCTTTTCAGGCCTCACTGCTGAGCAGACAGAAAGTTCAGACGGTGGGTCTTAATCAAAGATGTTAGTTTGAAACGCCACATGTGATCTCTGTGCATATTTTTAGATTTGTCATCTCGGTTTAAAAAAAAAAAAAAATCTGTGTTTTGAAACCGCTCGTGACTCGGACCATGATGCCCTCCGAGTGCACCGAGATAGCCATTCAGAGACTTTTCTCTGACGACATGTCGGCTTCTGAATACGTCAAGATAACGAGGCTTTATCGTGAATTTACATTGTCACTGTTCAGTAAACCTGAAAGCCACATCTCTGAGATAACAGACGTTACGTGGAACCCAAGATATTTGTGAATGAAAGATTTCGCCATTGGAAGTCAGGGTGACGGAGGTCGCCGTTTGGTGTCTAGAAATGAGATAAAATAATAAATAATTAAAGACCTGACCTCAGTCTTCGTTATACAGCTCTATAATTAGACTTCCACAGTGATAGCCTGGAGGTACGGAGATATGATGATGTATACCAGTGTGGACGATGAGGGGGCCAGGCCAGTTCACCAAGCAGGGGGCATTTCAACACTAGCATGTGACCTGCTTGGGTTTCATTACTGATGGACAAACCGGTGGGCCCTCTGGGGATGTAGACTGCTGCTAGAGTTTCAAAACAACCAGTATTAGTGTGTACGTGTGTTTGAGCGCACAACGCCGGCCAAAGCTTCAGTCCACTGCGCGGATCTGATGTACGCGGCTTTTCAACTATTAGCGCAGCTATTAGCATCTTCGTCAGTGAGTGTATTCGAAATCTCTGGAATCCCTAACACACACACACACACACACACATCCACAGATGGTTTCCCTAATGAGGGATGATGCGTAAGAGTTTCACCTGACCGCACCTCGGGTCCATGTCACCCAGCGGGGATGCCTTACCTTGTTGACGCCCAACTGGCAGCATCTGTCTTCAAAAAGAGAGTTCCTTGACAGGCGTGACGCGTTCAATCCGCCACTCGCATCCTAGAAAGTTACCTATTTAGGTAGTGAGCGAGGGGTCTTTCCAAGGAACCCTCCAGAGCAGACGTTATAGACGTCATATGATCGGATATGTTTCGGGAAAAATAACGACTAACGTAAGCAGATGAAGTCCCAACATTCAGTTGTGCACCGTATTGGACAGTAAAATTAGAACAACGTCATTCTACCCGAAATAAAAAATTTAATTAGCGCTACGTTAGCTAGTATTAGTCATAGGCCATCATGCTTTAACGTAAATGAATAAATCTTCACATAGTAACATGACACGTTCCATGGAAATAATGTGATTTGTTTTATTGTGATAACGTGTCACGTTACGTTTATTTGGCGTGGCAGCAGTATGTTTCCATCACGTCCTTCTCCCGACCCGGAGCCCAAAGTCCCGTCAGCAGGAGTTCAACTCTGATATTTTATTAGAGAAAAGTTGCACAATTTTTCAAACTGTACATTTGTTCTGATTCGTACTGTTTGAATCTGAATGGTTGTGTTTGTGAAGTCCACCCTGCACACCCTGATAAAGTGTAAATATACCTGCATGTTCAGCTCATGCCTCCTCCCCGCCGAGCAGGGATTCTGCATCTTCCTTAAGGACGCTTTGGCAGGACACCTCGGCCTTTGAGCACAGGGAACACATAATCTGTTTTTGTAGTAACTGGATGGGCTCTTTTTACCACCAGGGAACCTCCCGGGCCGCGCGATGTCGTCCTTTGTGTTTTCGTCGCGCGTCCCAAACTTTACCTTTTGTGCAGTGAACGGAAGCCGAGGGGGGAAACGCGCTCAGACAAAAGATCAGCGTCTTTCCAGGAACCAGCAGGCAGGAGCAGCTCTAAACAGCTTAGACAGGCCTGGATACAAACACACAGACCACCTCACCTCCGATCCTCTCTCGTCTCTATAGCTCAGCCAATACTAATCAGGAAGTAGATTAGTCAAGAAAGCCTGTAGCCTCAAACGGCTTAGGAAAGCAAAACAATGGCTGCAGCTTCCACACGGAGAAAAAGAAAAGAGGAAGAATAAACCCTCCGTTTAATTACTGTCGTCATTTTATGTTCAGCTTCTGTTCCTGAGAATCTCCCGACCGTTTTAGAAAACAGAAACCGTGAATTAAGTAAAGTTCTGCACATTATCAGCTGAAGTTTATTAGAGACATTTTAATTTTACTGAAAATAGATGTTTCATGTGGACTCGGGGTCAGTCTCCATAAGTCCCCATGTTCAAATGTCCAACTTCACAGCAGAAATAAACATGTTTACAGCCTGGTACAAAAAACAGTTTTGGTCTCTGTAGCTAATTTCACCGTTCATACGGTGCAAAACCAAAAAATAAACAACAAAAACAAACACAGTATATAAAATTTAATAAAAGTATGTATGGACTAATGAAGCTTTTATGCAAATTTTTATTTTTAATTCAATTTACTTTTCGATATTTTGACGTTTCTTTGTTTTTTCTTTGATATTAAAAAATTTTGATTATTTTATTATCATGGTTCTCTTGTCCTTTTCTTCACATTATGAAGTGAGCACATCCTGATATTCTCTGAGAAAGAAAAAGACAAAAATAAGTAAAAAATAAGTTCCATGTTGCATAAAATTTTCTCAAAAAAATGTATCGAGTGGTTCAACAACAGATCGTCATCAGGACTGCGTCCATAAATATTTTCATGGTCTTTTTTTATTCATAACAAAATAAAACACTGTAAACTATTTAAATAGTTTACATGAGTAAAAAAAGTGAAGTTTTTTGTTATGTTTTAAAAAAATTTTTATAATATATTTTTTATAAAATATTTTTCATTATTCTTGCAGCAGTGTGTCGAGACGCCAACGTGAACATTTTACTCTTTACAGTGCCGCCATCTGCTGGTCAGTGACTGCACACGTCTATTTTACCAGCTGTGACCTGAGAATCAGAGTTACCGCTCCTCGAACAGAACGAACTTTGTCATAAGTTTTCATAAAGTGTCATCGCCTCTCTGATTGTGTTGTCACAGAGAAACTGACCCACAGTGTGTGAGGAAAGTTACCGACCGCACCCGACTCTTTTTTTGTGCCAAAGTGAGGAAAGGACAGGACATGAAACTTTCTAAAGAATAATGTAGAGTAAGTTACCAGATTCCAGAAATTATCGTGATAATTTTTTAGTCCATATCGCCCATTCCTACTTGATGATGACGACGATGATTTAAATGATCCAACATAATATCTGTAAACTTGAAAGGTGAATGTAACTTTTTATTTTGTCTTTTTCTACCATATCTGAGTATTTTCTTATTCAGCTTGTGTGTTGTTGCTGGAGGAACAAGAGACTTTAACATGTGACAGATTATTAAAGTTGATCTTATTTTATTGCTTCAGTAAAATCAAACAGAATGATCCCGTAAGTGAAGTGCTTTCACTGTACTGTGGGTGGAGTAACACTGCAGATCAGTGTGTCAGTCAGATCATGTTTATCAGTAGAAATTTATAACTACGGAGCAGAGACATAAAGTACAGAGCTGAAGGCGTCAGTCTACATTCGACAGTCGGGATTCAGGATCTACATCTGAAGAAAGTGTTTGATTTGAGCTCACTGTTTATAATTCCTCCTCTCTGATCATCAGGTGCCGTCTCCATGCCTGTCATAGAGTTTGTCTCCAATAAGAGCAGAGAGGTGGTTTATCATTAGTTTATTCACAGGTGTCCACCTCAGCTCCAGCTCGTTGACTATTTTTGGATTAGCCAGACAGCCAGAGCCACCACACTGAGGCTCACAGGGACTCTATAGAAACCCGTGAAGTCTCAGAGACCGTATACATGTATTATAGAGTCTCTGTTTACACTGAGGTTTACAGTTGTTACAAAATCAGAACCATGAAGAGATGAGATAAAACATTCAGGTGATGCAAAACATGAACAAATTACTCTGAGACTGAGCTGCACATTCCAAAACAAAAAAAGATATCATATATAGTTATCAGTGATCTGATTGGTGACTCTGTTCTGATATGAAACCTGCCAAAGATGAACTGCAGCAAAAACAAAACATGCTCAAATTTCAGTCCAGGAAGTGGTGATGAACTGCTAACTGCTAACAGATGAAGAAGAGAGTGAAGTCAAAAGGAAAGAACTCGTCATTCAACATTTGACCGTCTTTGTCAGAAGATTCAGGATTTGCATCAGAGAAGAAACTGTGAGAAAAACATTTTTTCACTTTGTTTCAAACTAACTTGTTGCTGTTCGCTGAATGTGTGAATGTGTTGTGTGCAGCAGCTGACGTCTGAACAGATGAACTAAAGTCTGTAAGAGCTGAAATAACATTCCTAGAAAAAGAATCCGCCATGTTATTTCATAACTGTAATGTTCATGGCTCATAATGCATCGTTAAATGTCTTCAGTCCTGAGTTGAATACAGGTGGAATAGTTCCACCTGTATTCAACTCAGTGTTCATGCAGTTTTTTAAAATTATTTTGTGTATTTTGAGTGTAAGATCGTCAGTATTTCCTTTCTTTGGTACATAAAATGGAAACTAAATGTTTGTAAGTACTATTTATATGCATACAAATAGATACTCAATTTTTGATGTAACTTCTGTTATGAATTGGTGCTGTATAAATAAAATTGAATGTACTAAACAGACTACATAAACAAAGAAAAGGAAAACAATCTGAATTCTCAGTGATCTGATCTACAGTAGTGGGGATGAAGGTCAAGATGAAGATTTTTAGTTTTAAATGCTTTTTGTTTTAGAAGACGACAGATCGAACACATTTTTGAGCTTTTTGATAAAGTAAAGTAAATTTACATTCATGGTTGTGGAATTTGGCTATTATGATAATAGGATGAGTCATGTATGCACAACAGTGCTTCGTTGCACCGTCCTCCAAAATAAAACACACCTTCATCAGTGTTTTAAGAATAAAAGTTTCTGGACTTCATAGCAGGAACTAGAATTCACATCAGCGTCTCTCTTATTTTGTCTTTAGCTGGAAGAAATTCATGAATGAGTTTAAAACTAATCTAGACTTTGTTGGTGATCAGGTATGGATTAGTTAGAAAGTCAGGCTTTCTTCCAGATTATCATCTACGAACTGATTATAAAAATGAACCCCAAAACAAAATCTGACAGAACACTGATGGCTAAATTGTGAGAGACAGGAAGCAGAGCTGTGCAAACTTTTGTGGTTTGCAGTGCAGCGAGCACGTATAACACACGCTCGGGTGAGACTGAAACCAACTCCTACATACTGGTTACACCATTTACAGAAACATAAAAAATAGCTACACAGGGTGACGTGGGCGAGCTCAACAAGATGTTTGTTTTTTTGTTTTGTGGTTGTGATGTGTGTATATATGTGTGTGTGTGTGTGTGTGTGTGTGTGTGTGTGTGTGTGTGTGTGTGCTCAGTCATTCTCTCCTTTTCTGTTCTTTCACCATCAACATCCTCTTTGGTTTCTGGGCTCAGCATCCTCTACAGACATAAAGTCAGAGGAGAAGAGAGTGAAGAGGACGCTGACAGAGGAAGCTAAGAAGAGAAAAGGAGAGAGTGAGCGAGCAGGACAATGGGCACTAAATCACAAAAATACAGATTTCTTTGTAAAGTTGCTTCAAGCTGAAATTTTTTTTGAAACATCAAAACTTTGACAAACAAACTGCAGACAACACATCAGCTTTATTTTGTTCACATTTCAGGTGCTAAATGTCTGTCAGTGTTTTCCTCATAGTCTGTGTAGATGAAGAGTTCAGAAGTGACATGAAGCACAAAGTAACAAAGTGAACTTTTCAGGAGTCCAGCATGCTGCAGCCAAAGATCCAGCCCAGTGATGGACTGTCCTTCAGGACCTGCAGTGTTTTCATTTTCATGGTTCTTCAGTCTGTTGGAGGTAATTTACACACAAACACTCCAGTAACACATCGATGTGCAAATTCACCAACAGTTGTTGAGACATTTCACTCAAAACTCATCGACTGAAACTTCACAGGAGACAAAAGACTTGATAAATAAATAAATGATGTCGTTATCTGGAGAAAGCACGGCCGTCCTCACCTTCTCTACTTTTCACTGTTGTTCATGTTTGTTTCTGTTTCTTGTTTCCTTGCAGAGCAGTCACAGTTAATTTGTTCACATCAACCAATCGTGGCCCTGGCTGGTGATGATGTCATTCTACCATGTCACCTTGAACCTCCCATCAATGTCAGTTCAGAGACCGTGATATGGACCAGAACTGATTTAGACCCAAAGTACATCCATTATCATGAAGATGGACGACTGAATTTTATGAATCAAAATCCATCTTATTATTACCGCACCAGACTGTTTGTGGATGAACTGAAGAACGGAAACGTCTCCATGAAAATCTTCAAAGTGAAACTTTCTGATGCAGGAAAATATTTTTGTAACTTGGATTCAGTGATGAAGGACGCGTCCATCCAACTCACTGTTGGTAAGTCAGACTTTTTTAAAAATGAAAACAGGGTTTCTTTGTTTTTTGAATCAGTGCAGAGAAGACGACTGCAAATGTTTGATGACACAGGAAACACATCCAGGATGTTTGAAGGTTTGAAGATGTTTTGGTGGGAAGTGTGAACTCTTTTGACTTTAGTGTGAATACGATCTACACCAATCAGCCAAAACATTATGACTACCTGCCTCATATTGTGGAGGTCCGTCTGCCAAATCAGTCCTGATCCCTCGACATGGACTCGACCTCTGAAGGTGTGCTGTGGTATCTGACAACAAGACGTTAGCAGCAGATCCTTTCAGTCCTGTAAGCTGTGAGGTGGAGCTTCTACCAGACCTCCGGCTTCTCACATCAACTTTGAGGACAAAATGTTCACTTGCTGCTTAATATATGGCACTAACTGACAGGTGCCATGATGATGAGGTAATCAGTGTTAGTCACTGCACCTGTCAGTGGTCACAGTGTTGTGGCTGATTGGTGCAAATCTGTGATGTCATTTGGCAAATGTTTGATCTGAACTCAGTGTTCATAATTCCTCCTCTCTGATCATCAGGTGCCGTCTCCACGCCCGTCATATATGGTTTCTACAATCAGAGCAGAGAGGTGGTTGTACAGTGTAAGTCTAAAGGCTGCTATCCAGAGCCTGAGGTGTTCTGGCTGGACGGTGAGGGAAACCTCCTCTCTGCTGGACCTCCAGAGACAGTCAGAGGTCCTGATGACCTCTATACTATCAGCAGAAGATTGACTGTGAGGAAGAGCGACAGCTTCACCTGTAGAGTCCAACAGAAGAACATCACCCAGACCAGAGAGACACACTTCTATGTTCCAGGTTATAAAGAGTTCAAAATAAATTCAACATATTGTTTCTGTTGATTAAAAAATGTCGTTCTGTTCTGTGTTGTTTCATTTTAGGTCATTTCTTCACGGTTCAGTCCTCGTCCTTGATGCATTGGATTTACGGCATTGTCATTGTTTCGTTGCTGCTCTGTATTTTAAGAATGGTGTATAACTGTGCAGTAAGTCACGTCTTCATTTTCCTTTCTTGTGTCTCTTCACTGGCTGTTGTAGTCAGTACTGTAGCACATGAGATTGGTCTTGTTTTGAGACTGGACTCAAGCTCCCTTTTGAAGGTCTCAGAATCAACCACATGTACTGCGAGTACTTGTTATCAGCTGAATAATTATGTTTGACATTGTGACAACGCATTGTAAAGGTCTGGTTTGGTTTAGGCCACGTGTAGCTTTGCTAACTTACACTTACACCTAGCTTAGTTTTCTTTCTGCTTACTATTCTAAGTGTCAAAAAGTTGAACGCTGCCCTGGCCATCTCATCAATCGCTGCATTGCAGGATTTACAGACTGCTCCGTGTTTCTTGACCAGTCTTGAAGTAGTTCTGAGGTCGTCTTGTTTTGGCTACCAAGACGAGACTGAGACCTTTTGAAAAGAAGGTGGCATCCGTCTCAAACGCTTTGCTTCTCATGTTATAGAAGTTAACTCTTTCTCTGCTTTCGTTTCAAATATTTTCAACTCAACCAACGTGTTTCTGTTGTACTTCTTTAGTTTCCTTCCTAGTTTAACAGTCTCTCATTCTGTTGGCACACAGGTAAAAAGGAATATCCAAACAAAACAAGAAACCAGAGCACAGCTGGAGGTGAAGAGCTAGGACTGCATCATGGACTGCTGATAGGTCCTGGCACATGATTGGACATTATGATTGGCCTGCTGCTTTTCTGTTTGAAAGCCATGACTGCTTGTTCAGCCTGAAGATAGATCTTGCATTTAAAGTACTGTCGCTACTGTAGCAGGGTTGGCAGACTACTGAAATTGCAACTTAAGTCATGTTTAGCACCTGCTTCAACGAATTCCTCAGTATCTTGGGTGCGGTCAAAACACTTTTCCTCAACCTTGTTGGAAAATGTCACAAGGTCAAGGAAAGATGTGAAGGAGAGGTGATAAGGAGTTAGGAGAGGACGACTGCTATTACACTAGACTATGTCATGATGCGGCAGTGAATGTTATTGATGTGATCTGTGGTAAAACTACAAAGTCCAGAAGATGGACTACAAAACGCTTCAGCCTCTCCTCGTGCGCTCTGACCGTGTTGCTTCATGCAGGAAATATAAACATGGACAACTCGCGAAAAATGTGATGTTATCATTTCAAATAATAAATGAATATCGTCCACCTGTCACAGAAGTCAGATGAAGTGTTTGTAAGAAAAATTGACTATTTGCCCTCACCCCTCGTCTCGTGTCTCGTCTTTCATGTTTTCATTCATGAACACAGTCACATTCTGGCAGCCACGTTGCTTTGAAAGATATTTAATTCAGCGTTCAGTAACAAAAGGAGACGGTCTGTAGGCACAGAAGTTTGGGTTTTGTGAGTTTCTGACCCAGAGGGTCGACGTTTTGGCTTCTTAGTGAACTCGCCTGGCTCCACCTTCAACATGTTCTCTGTCATCACCACATATATTCATTATACATCATTCATTATATTCAATATTGGCAGCTTCATTTAAAATATAAGTACTGTATAAACAAAAAAAAGTTACATTTAACAAAATCTTGATGATAAACAGTCAAAGATCGATCAGTTCTCCGCGTCGCGTCGGACCAAATCTCAGCCGCTCAGAAGTCCAAAACTTTCCAGAGCCGCACAGCTGAGGCTCAGGCGGCCGGTCCAGATCACCTGATGGTGCGGTACATCATGAAGTCGACCGTGGTGCATCGCGGGAACTTCCCGATGGAGCTCTCCTCCACCGGCGTGTAGACTTTAATCTGCCGCATGTGTGTGTCTCTGCCGTTCTGGTGGTTGGCGAGCACGGCGATCTGGATCATGAAGGTGCTGATGGGCTCGTTTGTCCTCTAAGACACACACACACACACACACACAACAAGGCAAGGTATCATGTCACGCGTTGTAAAGAAGAAGAAGCCGTTGACGTAGAACTGAGGACGACGAGTTTCTCACCTGATTCATCAGAGAGATGTGAATCCAACCGCTCGGCTCGACCATCTCCAACTGCTGCAGAGAGGAAGAGGAGGAGGAGGATGGTGAGAAGACAGCAGATCATTTGAGTTTCTGATGAAACTCTGTGACAGTCTGAGCTTTTAGAGTCGTTACCCTGATCTCCTGCAAGTTGTGGAAGTTGTTGCCCACTCTGACGGAGATCTTACTGGGTGTGTAGCTCTCATCGGACTTATAATCAGCATAAATACACAACATCTTCACCGTCGTTCTCCTCCTGAACAACAACAATCAAAGAAAAGGTCTGATGACCCGACATCCCAGACTTCCTATCGCCGTAAATTCACAGTAACTTCCTGCTACCTGAACTGTATGTTGACTAAATGTGGTTGGGATCCGTCCGACTGCCAGTAGGTCTCCAGGTTGTCGTCCCTCAGCTGATCCACTCCGAAACCTGGACGTGGAGATCAAAACAACATCAGACTCAGCTCACCCCTCTGTGTGTACTGTACGTTCGGCTTGAGGCTCACCGGGTTTACAGGAGGAGAGGGACCACACCGCCTGGGAGCCGATCTCCCGGACCGTCCCAGTCCGCTCCAACTGCTTCGGGTCGGCGCCGGGTGGTGTCTTGCTCGGGGTGGCCATCCTTTAACTATGGAGAAAGAAGAAGTCAACAACTTAATGCCAAACTCCCTTTAACTTTCTATGATTTTAACGTTCGCTTTGATATTAAAAGATATGAATAAATGAGACTCTACATTCAGAGTTTATGAGACTTCAGAGATCCTTCAGGGAAATTCGGCACATGCGTAATGCTTATTTTCTTTGAATGTTTCTTACATGGAGAGAAAATTATAACACCTGTATCTGCAGCTACACAAGGATCACCTGTCTGTCTGTCTGTCATCTTGCTTGTTGTGCTTTAAAGGAGGAAACATCAAACATACTGAGCATTAATCTTTAGTTACGCACGGGCCATGACGTGCCAGTCATCAGCTGTTAGTCAACAAAATATACAAACATCTTATTGGAGCTCCAGCTAGCCGCTAACAGCTAACAGTGTGAAAGGCTTCATGAAGACTTTTAAGACTTCACTTAGGACAAAAATATGAACGAAACTTACAAGAAGGTTCGTGAAAGTCTGCGATGCGTCGTGTCAGAGCATCAGTTGAAGCCGTCTGACTCAAATAAAGTTTAATTTCAGTTTGTTTTGCTGCACACTCTGTGTGTGTGAGTGTGTGTGTGAGTCCGAGTCGCTTCTTCACTGACTAGTGATGTGTCGTGCGTGAACGAGTCGGTTCAAAGAGCAATTCTTTTTTTTTTTTTTTTTTTTTTTTTACTTTTGAATACTTCAGTACAAAGGAAGTCAAAACAGCGCTAAATCTGGCAGAATTATTATTATTTATTATAATAAGGTTATACTTTAATTAGTTAATTAATTAATTACTAATTATAATTACATAAGATGTCAACCACAGACAGACAGATTCTTGTGTTGCTGCAGATACAGGTATTACGATTATATTAAGAAAATAATATATAATAATAATATAGAATAATAAATATATATTGAATTATGATAAGTATAAGTGCGTGTTCAGACAAGGACAGGCAAACTGGCAACTGGTGTTGGGGGGGTGGGAGGAGCTGAGGTGGGTTGCCATGGGTGTGTCTATACCTGCTGAATGCAACCGCTGTGAAACAATCAGGAAATAACTTTTTATTTCTCTGATTAATGACAGCTTTATCGAGGCTGGTGCTCGCTCTCTGTGTTGTTACTCTATGTCTCTTTACCAAAGCTCTCTTCCTCTCTCTCTTTCTCTCTCTCTCTCTGTAATCATCAGACCCAAATCAAATTAAACTTCTTTGTGTCATTATATTTTGCAGTGTAAACTGGTTTGGCCGATCTGAGTGTCTGATTGGCGGCCGGAGCGTGACGTGGGGCTCTGTTTTCCCAAAAGCTGAATGTGACTCAACTTCTTTCCTGGACGCTGGCATCCAGTTTGCCTGTCCCTGTCTGAATGCGCACTTGTACTTATTATAATTCAGCCAAATGTAAGAGTTTCGGGGTAAGTGATCCGATTCAGTAAAAAGAACCGAACTTCCCATCACTATTACTGACGTCTCATGACGCACGCACGCACGCACGCACGCGCTGTGTCGCACGTTGTTTGCGTCGCTCCCGCCATCTTTCCAGCCGGCTTCCAGGAGAAGAACACGTTGCTGGAAAAAAAAAAAAAACGAAGTTTCAGCGCCGATTTTCAGCGTCTGAACGTCGTTTTAACGGCCAGAGAAGGGAACGGGAGCCGAGCAGGGGTGAGTGACTAACGTACCGCTGCGGGTTTGAACCGTTTTGAGGCTTTAACGCGGCGAAAAACGAGCCGTGATCACGCGGCGAGCAGCTGTCAAAGTGCGGAGGAGGAGATGCGGGCCTGGAGCTAACTGCTAGCTCACCGTTAGTTATGTAGCGTGTACGTTAACGGCACGATCCAGCTCGATGTGCCGCCGTTTAAACCCGTTAACCGGCCTCAGTTAAACACACGGTGACACCCAGTGACTGCTGGGCCGTGTAGTTTTTTAACACACCTGCTCACAACATGTCGTCTCTTTAAAAGACTACGTTTACCTTTCACAGTAAAAGCACCGCGCTCCGAACTCGCTTCGATAATTCGCCGATTTAACGGTTTCCCGCTTTTTTACGTAATTACGCGTGAAGAAACACAAACTTTAAGGATGTTTTATTCATCTGCGTGATGTCTGCGTGAATTCGGCTGGTGAATGAGTCACACACGGGCGGGTTATATGAGGACAAGTCCGACTTTGCTGCCGCTCGACACCGCCCGTCACGCTGCGTTTAGTCGCTGAATAAATCAAACCAACCGGATGTAAATCTCCGTTTTTTTAACTCTTTGTGTTTAAACATGTGTTTTATATGTGTGCCGCCTTGAAGAGGCAAAGGCCTTAAATGACGCAGTCAGTGTGTGTTAAACGGCCTGTCTGCTGCGACCCTGGATCTGTTTTTAAAGGTCCAGATCTGGTAACTGAACACCCCTCACCTCACACTACACCCCCTCTAAGCTAGTAGGAGAACCTAAAGTGGGTATGAAAAGCTCTAAAAAAAAAATAAAAAAAATCAGTGTTTGTTTGGTTTGTCCGTTCCGGGCTACCGTAGAAAAATGGCGGACTCTGTAGAAGAGGACCCGCTCCCTCTCTGCGTATATATATGAAAGGCTCATTTAAAGGTTATGACTAGTGTGTTTTCATCACCTAACTGTAAGCATTGTGTGTTTTTGTCGTCCTTTATATCTGCACAGAGGGAGCGGGTCCTCTTTCACGGTGTCCGCCATTTTGATCCGCCATTTTTGTACAGTAGCCCAGAGCAGACAAACTAAACACTGATCTAGATATTTGCACATCGGGCCCTTTAAAGTCTGGTTCATTGGCGAGCAGGCAGAGACCTCCGTGCCAAAAACTGCAGTTCCTCTTGTCGTCCACTTGAGGCTGGTTCCAGAAGTGAGTCTCCATAAGTCCCCATGTTCAAATGTCCAACTTCACAGCAGAAATAAACATGTTTACAGCCTGGTACAAAAAACAGTTTTGGTCTCTATAGCTAATTTCCCCGTTCATGACAACTGTACTGAGGGTGAATTTATATACAACTCACCTGTTCACATTATATTAAGGCTTAAAGTTATGCAGGATTAAGAGCGTGGACGCTTTGATTGACAGGTGGGTGTCATCAGCGTGCAGGGCATGTATGGCAGCTCTATTGTTCAGACTAAAGGCCGTCGTCTTTGTTTAGTATTGAATGTGTTGCTTCAGCAGAGTCAACAGTGTGTTTGTTTGTGGACGCCACCGGACGCTGCACACACACACACACACACACACACACACACACACAGTCTGCTGCCTTTAGTTACCTGAACGTCGCCATCACCTGTGACTTTAACCGTCCTTCCTCCTTCTTCTTCTCGCTCAGCTCCGCAGGTGCTAGCGTCCGTCATTCCAGCCCTCCGTCATGGCGGATAAGAACATCAGGATCGCCATCGTCAACCACGACAAATGCAAACCTAAGAAATGCCGTCAGGAGTGCAAGAAGAGCTGCCCGGTGGTCCGAATGGGTGAGTGATGCTTTCACAGTCTGTGCTCGTATCCTGACAAACGCTGAAAACTGACCGTGTGTTTGAACGTCTGCAGGTAAGCTGTGCATCGAGGTGACTCCACAGTCTAAGATCGCCTGGATCTCAGAGTCTCTGTGTATAGGCTGCGGCATCTGCGTCAAGGTAAACACACCTCGAGTGTCGCCTAGATCGTCGTCCTCCTTCAGACAGGTTTGTCTTTGAGTCTGACTGTCTTCGTTTTTCTTTTTTAGAAATGTCCGTTTGGAGCGCTGTCGATCGTCAACCTGCCGAGCAACCTGGAGAAGGAAACCACACACAGATACTGCGCCAACTCCTTCAAACTGCACCGGTACGCCGATTTAGACTTCACGTGGGACTCGAATGCACTCTGATGTTCGGCGAAATCTTTAGTTTGACGGTTTGTCTGAAAGAAAGTGACGACACGAGACGACTACTGGACCTTTCAGTGATTTTCTGAAGTTTACGCTCGTCAGTTTTATCGTGGAAAATACATTTGGTCTGATAGGAACTGGTAGGACGTTCCACCAACGGGGAACAACAGACGAGAAAAGTTTGGATTGTCTGGGACTTTATATGTGTGTGTCTTTGTGTGTGTTTGTGTGTGTGCAGGCTGCCCATCCCCAGACCCGGTGAGGTGCTTGGCCTGGTGGGGACCAACGGTATCGGGAAGTCCACGGCTCTGAAGATCCTGGCCGGGAAACAGAAACCCAACCTGGGCAAGTACGACGTGAGTGTCTCCTCCACGTGTTTGTCATGTCAGAGCAGAGCTGCAGCGATGAGATAAAACATGGGCGTTGCTGCTCACAGCTGACCAACCGACTGAACGTCGTCTCTGATTGTCTTCACGATAAACACACACAGACGAAGCAACAATCAAAGTTTCAGAGCGCAGAGCGTCTCCTTCACGTTCCTTTAAAGTTCTTTGTCGGTTGTTTTCCAGAACCCTCCAGACTGGCAGGAGATCCTGACTTACTTCAGAGGTTCTGAGCTGCAGAACTACTTCACCAAAATCCTGGAGGACGACCTGCGGGCCATCGTCAAGCCGCAGTACGTCGACCAGATCCCGAAAACCGTGAAGGTGAGCGATCACCGCGTTCTCCGTGAAGCTGCACGACTTCTTCTCAGCGTCTGTCCTCGTTATTTCAGCACGTGCTAATTTAAAGGAGCCGGTCAAGCTCAGTGACGTGATTATAATGATTAAGATAACTTGGGCCCGGTTCTGAGCTGATCCTGGTTCTGTGTTTGTGCGTTCCGTCCGCCGTCTGTCACTGTTAAGTACTGACCGTCTGTGATCGTCTCGTCTGTCTTCAGGGGTCAGTCGGGGCCATCCTGAGCAGGAAAGATGATACAGACACACAGAACCTCGTCTGTCAACAGCTGGGTGAGCGCGCGCACACACACGCACACACACACACACACACACACGGTGGTGCTCTGTTTCAGGTTGTGACGAGCTCGTGTCACGTGTTATTACTGCGTATTAACGGCCGTCTGTGATTGGCTGTTCATTTATTTTCCTTGTCTTGTTGCCGGGCAGATCTGAGTCACCTGCGGGAGAGGAACGTGGAGGATCTGTCCGGAGGAGAGCTGCAGAGGTTCGCCTGCGCCGTCGTCTGCATCCAGAGAGCCGACATGTGAGGACACGGCACGCCACCGACACGCTAACAACACGCTAACGACACGCCGTCACCTGACCTTCGACCTCACTGACCGTGTTTGTGTTTCTCTGTCTCAGTTTTATGTTCGATGAACCGTCCAGTTATCTGGATGTGAAACAGAGGCTGAAGGCGGCCATCACCATCCGCTCGCTCATCACTCCGGACAGGTAAAACTGTGACGTCACACACAACTATGTGTAGACTATTTAAATCAGCTGCAGGAAGTCGTTTAAACCACCAGGTGTCACTGTGTGTGTTTGTGTGTGTGTCAGGTACATCATCGTGGTGGAGCATGACCTCAGTGTGTTGGACTATCTGTCTGACTTCATCTGCTGTCTGTACGGAGTCCCGAGTGCCTACGGAGTCGTCACCATGCCGTTCAGCGTCCGAGAGGGTAAACCTGTCAACGCATTTATGATCATATAACAGACTGATGATCAATGTTATTATTGATCTGATCACCTGACATGCTGCTGCTGTCCGTCAGGGATCAACATCTTCCTGGACGGTTACGTCCCCACGGAGAATCTCAGGTTCAGAGAGACGTCGCTCGTCTTCAAGGTGGCCGAGACGGCCAACGAGGAGGAAGTAAAGAGACTCAGGCATTACCAGGTCTGTCCTCCTCCTGCTGCTCCTCCTCTTCATCCTCTTCATCCTCCTCCTCCTCGTGTCTTTGTGTCAAACTGTTCTTGACGTCTGTCTCTATTTGTCGTCGTTCAGTATCCAGAGATGTCGAAGACGATGGGCGAGTTCACGCTCGACATCAAAGCTGGAGAGTTCACCGACTCTGAGATCATGGTGATGCTCGGAGAGAACGGTAAGCTGCCAGACTCCTCCTCCTCCTCCTCCTCTTCATCATGAAGGTTGTGATGTTTGGGTTTCCCGCCTCAGATTTCATGACTCAGCGGTTCTTTGACCTGTTGAACGCAGCTCGTTCAGTGTTGATGATGATCAGCTGTAATGTTTCATATTTAATGTTGTAATTTTGTGTGTGCAGGCACGGGGAAGACGACCTTCATCAGGATGTTGGCTGGAGGACTCAAATCTGACGGAGGAGGTGAGTAACACACACACACACGCACACACACACGGACACACGCTCTCTGACCTGCGCTCTGTCTTGCAGGTGAGGTTCCCATCCTGAATGTCAGCTACAAGCCTCAGACCATCAGCCCCAAGTTCAAGGTTTGTTTGTTCACTCAAACACAAACTTAAAAATCAGCTGATGATTAAAGGATGAATCAGCTGTTTTTAAAAAATCTGCAACAGAAATTTATTTTGAAGTTTAAACAACTTTTGTTTGTTAAATTGTCCAAATAATTCAAATTTTCAGTTTAGTTTCATAAAAGAGAATAAAACCCAATAAAATTGACATCTGACGAGCTGAAATATTTTATTGTATATTTATATTTCATTTCTTCATCAGCTGTCAGACTTCTTCACTGAAACTTTGTCCATGAAAGAATGTTTCGTTCCCGAAGTTTCACTGTAAACAGGAAGTTTTATTCTGAAGGTGCTACATTAAAACGTCTGCAGAACGCTGACGATGCGTTTGTTTGTGTCTGCAGGGTAGCGTGCGAGCTCTGCTGCACGAGAAGATCCGGGACGCCTACACTCACCCACAGTTCATCACCGACGTCATGAAGCCCATGCAGATCGAGAGCATCATCGACCAGGACGTAAGTAACGTAAACGAGAGGTGGAGTCAGTCCGTAAAGTTTAATTCTAAAGTCGTCAGATATCGATCCAGAGTATGACTCGCCTCCTTTAACTGGTCTGACGTGTCCCTGAAGGCAACACTCGGAGTTGAAAATGATTTTTAAAAAATTGTGAGTCGAGAAAATTATTCCAACTGAAATCATGTTCGAGTTTATAAAATGAAACGCTGAGCTACGACAAACATAATAAATAAATAATTAAATATTTTATCATCAAAATCCAGAAGTTCAAATAAAAACAAAATAAACATACAAAACATAAAATTCTGACTTTTTTCCTCAAAATTCTAACTTTTTCCCTGAAAATTCTAACTTTTCCCTTGAAAATTTTAACTTTTTTCCCTGAAAATTTTAACTTTTTTCTCTGAAAATTCTAACGTTTTTCTCTGAAAATTCTAACTTTCCCTGAAAATTCTGACTTTTTTTCTCTGAAAATTCTAACTTTTTCTTCTGAAAATTCTAACTTTTTCCCTGAAAATTCTACTTTTTCCTCTGAAAATTCTAACTTTTTCCTCTGAAAATTCTAACTTTTTCCTCTGAAAATTCTAACTTTTCTCTGAAAATTCTAACTTTTTTCCTGAAAATTCTGACTTTTTCTCTGAAAATTTGACTTTTCCCTCGAAAATTCTAACTTTTCCTGAAAATTCTAACTTTTCTCTGAAAATTTAACTTTTTCCTGAAAATTCTGACTTCTTTTCTGAAAATTCTAACTTTTCTCTGAAAATTCTAACTTTTCCTCTCGAAAATTCTAACTTTTTCCTCTGAAAATTCTAACTTTTTCCTCTGAAAATTCTAACTTTTTTCCCTGAAAATTCTAACTTTTTTCTCTGAAAATTTGACTTTTTCCTGAATACCTTGACTTTTTCTCTGAAAATTTAACTTTTCCTCTGAAAACTGTAACTTTTTCTTTGAAAAATTTGACTTTTTCCCTGAAAATTCTAACTTTTCCCTGAAAATTCTAACTTTTTTCTCTGAAAATTCTGACTTTTTTCTCTGAAAATTCTAACTTTTTTCCCTGAAAATTCTAACTTTTTCCTCTGAAAATTCTAACTTTTTTCTCTGAAAATTCTGACTTTTTTCTCTGAAAATTCTAACTTTTTTCTCTGAAAATTCTGACTTTTTCCTCTGAAAATTCTGACTTTTTCCTCTGAAAATTCTGACTTTTTTCCCTGAAAATTCTGACTTTTTTCCCGAAAATTCTGACTTTTTCCTGAAAATTCTAACTTTTCCCTGAAAATTCCTGGACTTTTTCTCTGAAAATTCTGACTTTTTTTTCTCTGGAAATTCTAACATTTTTTCTCTGGAAATTCTAACTTTTTCTTCTGAAAGTTCTAACTTTTTCCCTGAAAATTCTAACTTTTTCCTCTGAAAATTCTAACTTTTTTCCTCTGAAAATTCTAACTTTTCTGAAAATTCTAACTTTTTCCTGAAAATTCTGACTTTTTCTCTGAAAATTTAACTTTTTCCTGAAAATTCTTAACTTTTCCTCTGAAAATTCTCATTTTTCCTCTGAAAATTTCTCATTTTTCCTCTGAAAATTCTGACTTTTTCTCTGGAAAATTCTGACTTTTTTTTCTGAAATTCTAACATTTTTTCTCTGAAATTCTAACTTTTCTTCTGAAAGTTCTAACTTTTCCTGAAAATTCTAATAACTTTTCCTCTGAAATTCTAACTTTTCCTCTGAAAATTCTCTAACTTTTCCTCTGAAAATTTAACTTTTCTGTAAAAATTCTAACTTTTTCCTGAAAATTCTGACTTTTTTTCTCTGAAAATTCTAACTTTTTCCCTGAAAATTCTAACTTTTTCCTCTGAAAATTCTCATTTTTTCCTCTGAAAATTCTAACTTTTTCCTCTGAAAATTCTAACTTTTTTCCTGAAAATTTGACTTTTTTTCTCTTGAAAATTCTTAACTTTTTCCTCTGAAAACTGTAACTTTTTCTTTGAAAATTCTGACTTTTTTCCCTGAAAATTCTAACTTTTCCCTGAAAATTCTAACTTTTTTCTCTGAAAATTCTGACTTTTTTCTCTGAAAATTCTAACTTTTTTCTCTGAAAATTCTAACTTTCTTTTCCTCTGAAAATTTAACTTTTTCTCTGAAAATTTGACTTTTCTGAAAATTCTAACTTTTTCTCTGAAAATTTAACTTTTCCTCTGAAAATTCTGACTTTTTCCTCTGAAAATTCTGACTTTTTCCCGAAAATTTGAATTTTTTCCTGAAAATTCTGACTTTTTCCCCTGAAAATTCTAACTTTTCCCTGAAAATTTTGGGACTTTTCCTGGAAAATTCTGACTTTTTTTCCTGAAATTCTAACATTTTTTCTCTGCTCTGAAAATTCTAACTTTTCTTCTGAAAGTTCTAACTTTTTTTCTTTTTGAGTGTTTAACTTTTTCTCTGGAAAATTCTGACTTTTTCTGAAATTCTAACTTTTTCTCTGAAAATTCTAACATTTTTTCTCTGAAATTCTAACTTTTCTTTTCTGAAAGTTCTTAACTTTTTCTTTTGAAAATTTAACTTTTTTCCCGAAAATTCGACTTTTTTCTCTGAAAATTTCTGACTTTTTTCTGGAAGTTTCTAACATTTTTTCTCTGAAAATGCAACTTTTCTTTCTGAGTTCTAACTTTTTTTTGAAAATTCTAACTTTCGAAAATTCTGACTTTTTCTTTTGAAAATTCTAACTTTTCTTCTGAAATTCTAACTTTTTTCTTCTGAAAATTCTAACTTTTTTCTCTGAAAATTCTAACTTTTTCTTCTGAAAGTTCTAACTTTTTTCCCTGAAAATTCTGACTTTTCTTCCTGAAAGTTCTAACTTTTTTCTTTGAAAAATTCTAACTTTTTTTCTCCTGAAAAAATTCTGACTTTTTCCTCTGAAAATTCTGGACTTTTTCCCCGAAAAATTCTGACATTTTCCTCGAAAATTTTTAACTTTTTTCTCGAATTCCGACTTAACATCTGTCATGACGGAGGTGAAGAGAAAGATTTGGTGTTGATTAAATTTTTTAATTAAAATCTGAGCAAACATGGTGGATCGAGCCGGTCAGAACACCGAGGAATTAAATAACATTTATTATGATGAATTTCAAAATAAGAGCGATGGACAGACAGCTGTCAGTCACTGGTGATGCCTTCAGGTGCTCATAAGAGTTTCTGTTCTCCACTGATGTTCCCGAATGCATTGTACCATAAATGACTCGGATTTCAATGAATCTAAAGTTTCCAGATTTGTCGCTGCTGTGATGACTCCTCCTCCTCTTCCTCCCCTCAGGTGCAGAACCTGTCCAGGTGAGCTGCAGAGAGTCGCTTTCTCACTCTGTGTTTGGGGAAACCGGCTGACGCTACCTGATCGACGAGCCGCCGGCTTACCTGACCCGAAAGCATTGATGGCCGCCAGAGTCATCAAGAGGTCGCCTTGCTTATCTTTGTCTACTTGTTTCTCTTCTTGACTTCCTGTCTGACACTGCCGCGGTTTCGTACGGCACATCCTCCACGCCAAGAAGACCGCCGCGGGTGGAGCACGACTTCATCATGGCGACCTACCTGGCTGACAGAGTCATCGAACGACGGTATTCCTCCAAGAAGACTGCAGCTAACACGTAAGAAACCTTTTTTTTTTGCTACGCAACATTGAATCCAGCCGCTGCGGATTTATGATCGACCGCCTTTCCTCTCAGTCCTCAGAGTCTGCTGGCCGATGAACGCTCTCTGTCGCTGTTGGAAATCACATTCAGAAGAGACCCAACAACTTCAGACCGCCGAATCAACAAGCTCAACTCCATCAAGGTACCAACGCAGATACAAACCAGCAACAGAAAACTGCCTGAAATGTGTCCCTGAAGGCAACACCTAAAACTTTATTTTCTAATCAGCTGATTGTTTCAGCCTGAAAATCTGAAACACTAAATGTTTTGATGGTTCCATTGTTGACCCTGAACGCTGCCTTCCTCTCAGGACAATCGAACAGAAGAAGAGCGAAACTATTTCTTCCTGGACGACTAAGATGACTTCCCTGCTGGACTAACTGTCTCGCCGCGCCCCCCTGAATGGACGCAGCGAGCGGCGGTTAGGAGAGGGGCTGGCGCTCAGAGTCGGAAGTGCAGCTTTGACATTTACCACACCAGAACCAGGCTATGCTCATCAACAAACAAACAGCAGCTCGAATCATTAAGAAGAAAACAAAAAAAAACTCATCAGCCTTCAGGTAATGGGCCATGCTCAGCAGTCGCACAATGTTAGAAACGTTTAAAATAAGAAATAAATAAAGTGCATTGCATCTTCTGTGTCCGTCAGCCTGAACACTGGGCTGAATTCACAAGCCAGCCACATTGTGGAACATTAAGCAGCGTATTTAACACTCATGCATTTACAACAAATAAACTGATACCTGATACGACAACACTGTTCTTCTTTGTTTCTGGGCGCCTGCCTGAGCGAGCAAAACCGGAAGCTAACATGAAGCAAACCGAAGCACAGCAGCTACAGCTGTCAGCAGTCACAGTTTACTTCACTGTCCATCATAAACTCTGTAAATCACAGAGTTGATGCGAGCAGCTGGAGGACATCAGAGTGGAAACCAGAAAACATTTTCTCCATAAAATATGATCCAGTTTCACCAAAATCAGTGAAATAGTTGGTGGTGTGTGACTTAGCGTCGCAGCTGCCATTAATAATCTGTAAACCCGACCGGTGTAGCAATACGCCGCCATTCTAGTCAATGCTTCAAACCTAATTCGCCTAAGTTGAATTTAACGTTGTTCTATTTGACGGACGCCGTGAGCCCCACGCCAATTTAACACCTGTTAACTCGAGCCACAGGAAGCCGGACACAGAAACAGCAAAGAGAATAAAATGAAACACCCCGCAAAACTGCTGGTCGTGGAATCAGACAAAGAGAGAACCACGCAGCATATTTCCACATTTAGAAGCACATAAAACCAGGAAATGACCAATCTGGAAGTAAACAAGTCTGGACTTTGTTTACAAAGTTTAGTCACACACAGACGTGTCCGTGAGATTTCAGTTAGTATTTCTTTACACTGCAGGTTCATAAATCAAACAAAAGTTCGCCCATCTGGAACCAAAGTTTTATTTATCTGAAACCACATAGAAAATTCAAACAGACGCACAAACAGCCTTTTGTTCTGTACAGCAGTGTTTCCTAAACCCAAACATACACAGTAAAAAGCAGCAAACGAAGGGGCACTGAATCTCCAGAGTTTTTTTTGAGTTCAAAGGCTTACCAAAGAAAAAAACACGAGAAGAGAAACGACGTGAAACCAGCAGCAGTAAATTAAAAAAAACAGCTTTAAGTTAAACTTTCTTTGCCGTCTGACTCAATACCAGAGTCCCGCGATACTGTAGTACTTTTAGCTGTGCCGCTTTGTTACTTATCCGCTTTGTGTTTTTTATTTTAGCTCAGAAAAGCACAGACACCTAACAGAAGACGTGCTCGCTGTACTTGGTTTGTAGCGAAACATGTTTAAATGTCTGGAAGCTTCAATGGATATTCTAAGCTCTCGCCGTTGTTGCGCTATGCCTTCAAGGGGGTGGATAGGAAAGTCTTAATTGAATAACTCCTTTAAGGAATAGTCGAAGAGAGTTGTGTCAAACTATTCCTTCAAAGAACGCAAGTCAAAATCTTCAGGGCAAACCCACTTCACTCCAAAGACTTTCAGGTCAACAGGCGTGTTCCTGACATTCATCAACACGCTTAAATCCGCTGAGTGGAACGTGACGCCAACGAGCAAGCTAATGATGAGCTTCAAGAAGACCTTAGTGTTCCTGTTTCTGCTTAATCCAGTCTGAGCGTTTCAAACAAAAAAAAAAAAAGGAGATTTAGCGCTCAGACAACGAGGTGATAGTGACTCATTTTGTACGTGCGATCAATCCCATCCACCAATCAGAGCTCCAGATGGTGACAAAAAAGGAAAAAAAAAAAGATGTTGAAAAGAAAACTAAACACGCTTCACGCAAGGAAAGAAAACAAAAACACCTTCCTGTGTCCACCTCTCTCATTGGCTGGAGAGCTAGCATCCTCTCCTCGGCCCTCCCCTGTGGAGGAGTTATACTGACGTACCTAAACTCCTGCTCTTCATCTCCTCCTGTTTGACCCCTCATTGATCGTGCCTCGCTCCCCACCTCCTCTGTGTTCCTCTCGCCCTCGGTGAGTCGCAGGTCGGGTTTGAATCCTGTTCGTTCCTCCCAGTCGCCCTCCTCGTGCTGCAGCCGACAGACAGACCCTCTGCCATGGTAACGGTCGCCAGGTACCCACCTGCTGGTCTCCGTGCCCCCAGTGGGACATAATGTGTTGGTGGATGATGGCTTGGTGGCCACGTAACCACGAGAGGGGTTGTTGTCACTGGGGGATGGTCAGCTGAGATGATGTCATATGGTGATGGAGAGGCAGGGGTGCTGCTAGTCTTCACGGTTGTCATGGAGACGGAACATCCTGATGGCAGGGTTTGAAACCACTGAACAGAAAGGATTAAACTCATGTCAGAATTTTTAAGTAAAATCAGAACTTTGAAAAAAAAAAAGAGTCAGAATTTTTAGGAAAAAAGTCAAAATTTTGAGAAATAAGTCAGAATTCTTTTTAGGAAAAAGTCAGATTTTGAGAAACTGAATGTAAAGGAAAAAGTCAGAATTTTAAGGGAAAGGGCCAGAATTTTGAGAAAAAGTCAGAAATTTGGGGGAAAAGTCAGACCTTGAAGGAAAAAAGTCAGAATTTTAAGGAAAAACGTCAGAATTTTGAGGAAAAAAATCAGAAATTTGAGGGAAAAAGGTCAGGATTTTGAGAAACAGTTAGAATTTTTTAGAAAAAGTCAGAATTTTGAAAAAAAAAAGTCAGATTTTTGAGAAAAAGTCAGAAATTTGAAAAAAGTCAGAATTTTAAGGAAAAAGTCAGAATTTTGAAAAAAAGTCAGAATTTTTAAGGAAAATGTCAGAAATTTGAGGGAAAAAAGTCAGAACTTTGAAGGAAAAAAGTCAGAATTTTTAGGAGAAAAGTCACAATTTTGAAGGAAAAAAGTCTGAATTTTGAGAAAAGTCAGAATTTAAGGAAAACGTCAGAATTTTTAGGAAAAAAGTCAGAATTTTAAGGAAAAAGTCAGAATTTTTAGGGAAAAAAGTCAGAAATTTGAGGGAAATTCAAAATTTGGAGGAAAAAAAAGTTAGAATTTTTAGGAAAAGTCAGAATTTTGAAAAAAAAAGTCGAAATTTGAAAAAAAGTCAGAATTTATGAAAGTCAGAATTTTGAAAAAGTCAGAATTTTGAGAAAAAAGTCAGAAAGTTGGGGGAAAAAAAGGCAGAATCTTGAAGGAAAAAAGTCAGAATTTTGAACAAAAAAGTCAGAATTTTGAAAAAAGTCAGAAATTTGAGGGAAAAAGTCAGGATTTTATATAAACAAAGTTAGAATTTTTAGGAAAAAGTCAGAATCTTGAAGGAAAAAGTCTGAATTCTTGAGAAAAAGTCAGAAATTTGAAAGAAAAAAGTCAGAATTTTTGCTGAAAACGCCAGAATGTTTAGGAAAAAAAAGTCAGAATTTTAAGGAAAAACGTCAGAATTTTGAAAAAAAAAAAAGTCAGAGTTTTAAGGAAAAACGTCAGAATTTTGAGGAAAAAAGTCAGAAATTTGAGGGAAAAAAGTCAGATTTTTTAGGAAAAAAAGTCAGAATTTTGCAAAAAAAAAAAAAGTCAGAATTTTAAGGAAAAATGTCAGAATTCAGAGGGGAAAAAGTTAGAATTTTTAGGAAAAAAAGTCAGAATCTTGAAGGAAAAAAGTCTGAATTTTGAGAAAAAAGTCAGAAATTTGAAAAAAAAAAAAAAAGTCAGAATTTTTAGGAAAAAAAGTCAGAATCTTGAAGGAAAAAAGTCAGAAATTTGAAAAAAAAAGTCAGAATTTTAAGGAAAAAAGTCAGAATTTTGAAAAAAAAAGTCCGAATTTTGAGAAAACAAAGTTACAATTTAGAGGGGAAAAAAGTCAGAATTTTAAGGGGAAAGGGTCAGAATTTTGGGAAAAAAGTCAGAAATTTTAGGATAAAAAGTCAAAACAATGTGTTTTGACTAATTTTTTACGCTTCCGTAAATATTCCACTGCAACTCATACTGTGGTTATAGCCACTGCAACTACTACATCAGACTGTGTGTGTGTGTGTGTGTGTGTGCGCGTGTGTGTGGTCCTTACTATGGGCTTGTCGGGATCAAGTGGCGGGTCCACCAGCAGCACCACTTTGGTCAAACTGTCTCCGGGCTCCTTCTTCAGGCCTATCGGGAAAGAAAAAAGAAAAACTTCTTTTTACACACTTAACCACTTAATTACCCAGAATTCCTGTGTACTATCTGTAAAAAGTTCATATCAAACATGAAAAGATTTGACTGGAAGCCTGAAAATTTATCATTTTATTTTGGATTTGTACAGTAAAAACTTTACATACCAACACTGGGAAGCACCACTGTTCTGTTGTTGTTAGCATTAGCCAAGCTAGCAGCAGCAGGACCTGTGACACGGCTGGGTCTTTGCATTGTGTCCCCGTTGGCAGGCTGACGCTGCTCCATCAGCCCCTGGTTCACCTGGAGTTCCTCTGGGGTGGATGAAGGCTGATATCCCAGAGATGGGGGTGGGTATGGAGGCATGCTCGGACGGTACATCGGGTGTCCTGGGACTTGACCTGGTGGGAAGCCCTGAGATAAGGGCGGGGGAAGTGGATATGGTGGACTTGAGGTGGGATACTCAGCCGGGAAGCTGGTGTTTCTGGGTGGAGGCATCTGGTGCTGCTGCCATTGCCCGGGGCCCGGCATCCTGTTGGGCGGAGGCTGGGTGACAGGGTATGCGGCCTGGTTGAAGGAGGGTTCACTGGGATGAGACTGTTCAGTGAGTGGGACTTGGTGGTCGTACTGAGACGGCACCGACGCTGAAGTCGGAGGGTACTGGGAGTGAGGGTACGCTTCCTGGTGCCTGGTGGGGGCGTTGGAGGAAAGGTAGTGAGGGGTAGGAGAGGGGGAGCGGGATGGGAGCTTGGGGTGTAGGGTGTGAGCTTGCTGGAGGGGGAGGAGATAAAAGTAGGGGAGGAACATAGGCATGGAGTAGGCCTGGAGAGAAGATCAGAGAATCAGGACCAAGTATTCAAGGGTTAGGGTTCAAAAACTTTCATAACATCAAGTTCTTCGTCTTACCTTGATGCCCAAGTTGAAGAAAAACCTCAAGATGTTGACGTCTGCAGAGGAAGACAAATCAAACACTCAAAAATGTCCAAAACTTGTTGTAATATTTTTATGTTAGTCAAACAAAAGAATCTGAAGACGTCAACGTGGCTCTGGGAACTTTAGTGTCAGCCCTGCTTTAATTGTTGCTCACCTTGTGGCAGGTCGTCGCCCGACTTGCTGGAGGACATGGGTGGAATCGGAGCCACGTCGCCTTTCTCCCCCTGGGGGAACCCGGGGTACAGGGGGTCCTGATAGATCTGGGACAGCTGCTGCAGAGAAACAGCTCCTGGGATTGACTGGGGGTGAGGTGGGTGTGCAGACTGTAGTAGGGGATATAGAGCAGGGTGAGAAACGTGTGACTGCTGGGAGGGAGGTTGAGCCGGAGAGTCTGCCTGACGCTGAGCCTGCTGGGTGGGAGGGAGTGGGCCCTCTGTTTGATTCTGGGCGTTGGAGGGATGAGTCGGGGAAGAAGAGAGGGAGAGGGAGGGATGTGGGACTTGGGAGGGGTGAGGAGGCTGGGCCGGGGGGACGTGGAGGTGAGGATAGGGTTGCATGGAAGCGGAGACAGGAACTGAGGCCTGGGAGGTGAGGGGGTAGGAAGCTCCTGGAGCTGGGTGAGAGGACTGGACCTCAGCCACCGTCGGCGAGGGGTACTGGACCTGAGACTGGTGCTGGAGGGAGGACGGGGCCTCAGTTTGCATCTGGGGCACCAAGGTTTGGTTTGCCGGCAGAAAAGACTGGGTTTGGTTCTCCACCTGGGTTAATGAGACCTGGCTCTGGTTTTGGGGCAGAGACACCACGTCAGTGTTGGACTGAGGTTGGTGCTGGTGGAGGGCAGGAAGACAGGATTCGATCTGTGTTTGTGGCATCAAGATTTGGTTTACGGGCGGAGAAAGCTTGGTTTGGTTCTCAACCTGGATCGACGAGGTCTGGGTCACAGAGACGTGGCTCTGGTTCACCTGAGACATCTGAGGAAGAAGCTGGGACAGGGAGGCTTGGCTCTGGAAGCTCTGGGATGCCGTCACGGTAGCTCCGATATTTGGCAAAGAATCTGAAGAAAGACAGAGAACATGAAGACAGTTTGAGACACCGGATAGCACCACATCTTCTGCTCCAACCGAAAGACTTCACATGGCAACAAAAAGAGGTGTTATATTAGTCCCAAAACCCAAGAATCCTTATGCCGTGTTTGGTGACAGATTGCCCAAGGTTTGAACAATTCCTGAACTTTTGGTCTGAAGTCAGCAGGTATGGGGTACCCTGGAGGTCAGGCTTCTTGCCTAACCCCAACTTCCTGGCCTCTGTACTTCAGACCCAAACATCTCGCCTGTGGTCCTACCTTTGGACCTTGGACATCCTCAATCCTAACGCCTCCCCAGTGGATTATCGCAACCCTAACCTCTTAGAACCTGAACTATGATCTCATCTTTAGATTTAACATCCTGTTTGCTCTGTTATTAACCAACAACAAGAGATTATTCAGATACTCCATCCTCAACAATCCGGGTCCAGTCCGGTCTCATCTCACACTCAAGGATTTCAGTCCAAGACTGGTCAAAACTACAAGTGCCGGGATGTCACTTAATTGCCTTGTCATTGTGCATTGTCTAAACCACAAAGAATTCATCTGCAAAACAGCGTCCAAAAGAACACACAGCAGTTTGTAAATACATCAAGGCGACGCTGAATGAAGTGACTCAATGTAGCAACCTTCACCGAGAGATTTACGTGAATATTAGCCACCTTAGAAGGCTCTATACTGTCTCGTCTTGGTCTTGACTTTATCTCGGTTTGTTGGTCTTGACTACAGCTACAGAAACACGTCTGAGATTTAAATGAAAAGATTTCTTACTTGGAGTTTGGCCTGAAACTGGCGGAGTCTCGTGGACTTTGTCAGCATGGTGGGCGGAGGAAGGAGGTGGACTTGGGGAATGGGTGAGCGAGGAGGGGGGCGGGGAGGAACGTGGGAGGAAGCCGTGCATGGCAGTTGGAGAGGGAGCGATGGGAGCAATGAAAGTGGGAGGTGGTAGGGAAGATGAAGGTGGAGGTGAGGCAGATGACTGAGGGGGAAGAGAGGAGAGTTTAGAGGAAGAAGAGGGCGGAGGAGAGGACGAGGAGAGGGGGTGGGAGGTCGGGGGTGATGACGCAGCAGGGAGAACAGGGGTGAGGAAGGAGAAGAGAGAGGCGGAGGAGGGGACGGAGGGAGGCACAGCACCACCCGTCACAGGAAGTTTAGTACTCGGGGCAGCAGCAGGAAGAGAACACGGCGGTGTGCCGGTAGCTAAAGCGTGAGAAGGTGCGCTTGTTTTAGGAGTCGGGGTGGTGCTGGCAGAAGAGGCAGCCTTGACCGAGCTCAGCCACGCAGGACTGGAGTCAGAGTTTGCAGGAGGTTTTGCAGCAGGAGGTGAGGAGTCGGCGGGTGGAGCTGTATTGACAGCAGCCGTGGAGGTGAGTGGCGGGGTGGAAGATTTTGGTCTTTCACCAGCAGAGGGAGACGACGCTCTGACGTCTTCGACTGGACTCTTCTGTAAGAGAGGAGTAGAAACATCAAACATCAACCTGACGTCGGGCTGTTTTTCAAAAGCTGGATTAACTTCACCACCGCAGGTCACCACGTTTTTTGTTTGACACCCTGCGGTCAAACCAGACGACCCACCGCTCACATTAACGGAAAACCTGCAGAGTCTGTCTGAATGCGACCAGAGGACACGATAAACAAACGTACTGTCTTGTTTCTCTGCGATCTTTTCTTCTCTCCTCCTTTCTTCTTCCCTCCGTCACTCTGCGTCCCAGGCTGAGTCTGAGTGATAAAAACAAAAACAGATTTATAAAAGTGACTAAAAAGTTCCTGAATCTGCGTCATCTCGTATTAGTCCGAAAACCATCGAGGACTCGTCGTGAAACTCCTCTGAACTCACCCCGAGGGCGGGGAAGCTGTGCTCGTCTCTGAGCTGGATCTCCACCAGCGCCACGTTCCTCTCCTCCTCCTCTTTGGCCAAACGCTGCTCCTCCGTCAGCCCGAACGAAGTCTCTACCGAGCTCACCGACTTCCTGTGAAGAAAACAAACACACACACACACGTGTTTTACGATCAGCTTCTTTCACCGAGCCGCCCGGTGGATGAAGTCAAACATCACTCACAGTGACCTGTTGGCTTTGGCCCCGGCCTGCTCGTCTACGGTGGCCTGCGGAGGCCACGAGTGCTGCTTCAGCACGCGCCCACTGGAGCCCGGGCCGGTTGCCTGGGAAACAGAGGAGGATGCTGGGACGTGTTTCCCCCTGCCTCTGCCTCTGCCACGCTCCTCCCAGTCTGCGACGAGATGACGAGTTTTAATTTGATTCAACAGGTTATAAGTGTGTGTGTGTGTGTGTGTGTGTGTGTGTGTGTGTCCACCACCTCACCTCCGTGTCCGTTGCTCAGCCTCTTGTCTCGGTTCACCACGGTGCTCCAGCTGCCCTCCTCACTGGGAGGACGAAGACTCCACAGAGGGACCTGTCTGATTCACACAACAACAAATGTAACTAAGTACTTTTACTCAAGCACAACTCTGATTTGATCTTCTTGTTACGTCACCGCGTTTATCTGACAGCTTCAGCTCATTTACAAAACGTGACGATCGGAGGTTTAGAAAATCATCCAAAATAATCAAATTTAAGTGAGAGTGAAGTCAGTACGAACGATGGCGGAGGAGTTCGTTACTCAGAGTTCCTCGTTAATGACTTGACGTGTTGTTGTGTCTTACTTCTTTCCCAGTTCTTCGATGTAAACCGTCACCGGGCCGTTGTTGGGAAGAACCTCCTTGATGGTTGCGTTGTAGGTCCGTCCACTCCCCTCAAGGCGAACCTACACACACACACACAAATGTTGAAAAATGCACTCCAAGAAACTGAGTTTACCTCAGGACCCTGAACACATCACACCCACCTGACAGCGGTCTCCGACAGTGAACTGCATCCCGGCAGCGATGCAATAATCCATCTTCTGTTGAGCTGAACGACAAAAAACAAACAAAACTTACAAAGTCATAATTTTATAATTATAATTAATTAATGTGATGAATTAATTAACAGTTTGGAGTCAGTCTGCTCTTATAGGAGTGATTTATATATTTCATTACATATATTACACTAATGCCAGACTGCTGTACTACACTGAATATTATGTTCTCCAACACTACAGCAACAACGTATCATGTTACACTGTCTCATTACATTATATATATTTATATATTCTCTCTTCACGTCACCTCTCTTGGTCTTGTGCCAGACGTCGTACTCAATGTTCCTGAACAGAGTCGGGTTCAGTGAACGCCTCACCCTCTCAGGCAGCAGCTGACGGCCACGCCCGCGGCCCTGAGAGAGAGAGACACACACACACACACACACACACAGAGTTATTGTGTGATATCAGGTGCAGCAGCAGAGGCAGGTCAGCAGGTCTGTGCAGCAGTTTGTTCACTGAGTGTTTCTCTGTTACCCGGCTGTGTCTCGTCGTCGTCACGTTTGTTCCGTTTTCCACCCTGAAACATAAAAACAAACATCGACAGATCAGATCAGTTACTAAGTAACTAAGTACATTTACTCAAGTACTTCACTTTAAGCAACACTGTGTAACTTTTCTCGACGTTTTGGACCAGCAGAAAGAAGAGGAGGTTTTAAGGGAATGCTGTCGTGCCAGAACAGGAGCTGGGCAAATGGGCAAAGGAAGGAAAGAAGAAGAGGAAGAACAACGAAAGTATTGAAAGACTGAAAGTAAGGAAGGAAAGAAGGAAGGAAGGCTGCTACGTCTGCTGTTGTCGACTGGCTAGTTTTTGATCAGAAGTGATGTAATCAGAACAAACAGTGACGTCATGACTTCTTCGTTCCAGCTGTTTCTTACCAGAGCGCCTCGCTGGCGTCCAGGTCGGACTCGTCGCTGCTACCGCAGGCGGCCATGTTGTCGTCACTCAGGAGGTCAGAGGGTCGGCTGATCCGCTGACACGCGCCCAGTGAGCTCCGATCGACTTTGAAGACGTCGTCGTACAGCAGCTCGTACAGGATGGCTGCACGACAAATTCAGACACAAAAAAAAAACGTGAGATTCTCCGATGTGACGCGGCTGGACGTTTGCTCACGTGAAGGTAAACACTCACACTGGCACAGAGCGGCGTTCTTAACGTGGCTGATGGGATAAACGCTGTCGTAGTGATTCCCGTTCAGAAAACACAACCGCACCTGAGACACAACAAACAAGAAGACTCAGGACTTTTCTTAAACTTGTACACGTCTACCCAATAAACTGTTTTAACAGTCTTAAAGACAACATGAGGGCGACTGAGGGTGTGTCAAACAATAACTTTTTATTTCTCTGATTAACGACTCTATCGAGGCCGGCGCTCGCTCGCTCGCTCTCGTTCACTGTCTATGTCGCTCGACCACTCGAAAAACCAAATTAAACTTCTTTGTGTCTTTATGTTTCAGTCAGACTCAAATTTAGAAGCTGATCGGCCGACGCAGCGTGACGTCGGGGTAAATTTTCCAAAAGTTGGATCTGGATAACATCTGCGTTGCCAGATTCAGTCTGAATGCGGCTTTATGTCGGAGTTCAGGTGATATCCGAAGTCGACGCGGCAACTTAAACTTATTCCTGAGCGTCAGTACGCGTTCACGTTATCAGCAGGCTCCCATATATCTATCTGTAAACATCACGAGTCCTCACAGCGTCGCCTCACTGCAGATCTACTGCTGAATACGTTTACAGAGTTTGGTTCTTCTAACTAAAAAAATGTGTTTGAGGACAGACAGGAAACTTTCCTTTCAAACTTCAGCCTCACCTTGTCCTTGAAGTTGTTGTCTGTGATGTTGACGGCTGGTTTTCCAGGCTCCTGGAAGATCAGAAAATCCCTCCTACGGGAAGACAAAGAAACTGAATACACAGATGACGACACCTCCATGACTCATCAACATCTGAGTCAGATTGAAGGGAGATGGACGATTCATCATCTGCTGAGCATCATCACACGCGTTTCATGTTGTTTTATGGATCATTCAACATCTGGCTGAGGGGCAACAGTTAAAAATGAACCTTTATTCACATTCAGATGATTCTTACTTATACATGACGGCCAGCGCGTTGATCTCCACCTCGCCCACCCATTGCTGTAAAACACAGAGTGACATAAATCAGTTCAGTTTAACAGATTTCACCTAAAATGACCAAAAAACTGGAGTGAGCCATTAATTGCGTCGTACCTGCGGGTCCTGAAGTTTGTCCAGGTAATCCACAAAGTCACCTTCAATGAACTGAAACACAGAAAACACAGAAGACCTTCGCGTCGTTCAAAGACGTAAAAACAAAAACAGCAAATCGTCTCCAGCTGGTTCAGATTCACCGCTGATGCCTGATGACGTCACATCTGGATTATTTCATCTCTCAGTGGAGCCTGACAGCAGAGAATATTTAAATAATCTGGACTTTAACAGTAACAGTGTGGGATGTAGTGACACCCAGTGGTGCAGACGGATATAAAAGCTCATGTGAGGGAACAAAAACAAAACTACTGTTAGATAAACGTGAATCGAGTCGTTGAATCTGAGCTGCGGGTCAGAGAGGTCATTTCTCCACCCTCAGGAGCTCCAACCAGGACCAGAATGCACTGCAGCGACATGACACACCTCGTGTTTGAGAACTACTCCGTCTGCTGATGCTCTGCCCAAGGCTGAACGGCATTCTGGGAGTTGTAGTAAAGGCCTGTTTGACAGTCAGGTGAGCCTCTGTCATCATGACACTCTGTTTTACTTTCAGTTCAGGCCGACGGGAAAAAAAAAACATTTACACAAACACAAAACCGAAAACCTGCCGACTCACCGCAGAGTCAGCGTGTTTGGTAAAATCAGCTCAGAGATATTTGTACAAAACGTCTGAGTTTAATTTATAAGAAAATATAATTTCATGAACTCTTCATGTGTTTTATGAACAAAAACTTTGATTTGTAAAGTAAAACTGTCAAAGTAAAAGTACAAACACTTGTGTTCTTCAGTGCAGTACCTGAAATGGGTTCTGTTTTTTAGACTTTTTTCTTAATAACTGCAGGATGATTATTTTCTCTCACACTCTGATCAGTGTGACCTGAGTGATCAGCTGACTGCACACGGGGCCTCCTCACGCACCTCCCCGTGTGACCCCACACCGAACACCGGGCCTCCTCCACCGGGACACCGCGGCATGTTCGAGGCTCCGATTGGACCCGGTTCTGTGTCAGTGAGAGTGAAGTCATACGTACCGCCTCGTAGCTCTCCCGGTTCTGCTGCAGGAAGTCCACGCACTGGGCTCGAACTCTGGTGTGGAGGCTCTGACAGTGCAGCACCTGGACGGAGGGGTCAAAGGTCACGGCAGCAGACAATGACAGTCAATACAACACCTGTGGTTCATATCACCTGTTCACACACGCTCTCTGCGTCACGTTACGCCACAGTTAAAGAGTTTCAAACTTTATGAAGTTAGCGAAGCTAACTCGTTAGCACAACAAACAGCGCGAGCCCAGCCTGCCACCTGCGCGCGCTACCTGTACACACTTTACCTGCTCCGCCACGGCTCGAAACAAGCACGAGCCGTCTTTGGCGACCTTCTTCCGGTGCAGACCGAGTGACTTCAGGTGTTCGTCCATCAGTCTCTCCGCCGCCTTCTCGTCGGGACTCTGCGCGCTTCCACCGCCGTCCATGCTAACGGCTAACGGCTAAGCTGCGTGAACCGGAGCTACCTGCGTGTTTGACGGCTGCTCTGATCTCTGAGACGCCCGGTTAACGTCTGGAAGTCGGTAATCTCACCGGAGAGGAGAGTTAAAGTCGAACATGGACGACAGAGCGCGGCAGAAACAACAGCGGCGGCGTCCCGTTTCGTTTTCCAGGAAACCTCCTTCATCAGACCGACAAAGTGAAAGTACTAACTTCAGCTAGCGGCTAGCACGGCGGCTAACAACCAGCGGACACGCCCCCTTCTTCCTCCACGGTGTCAAGTTACACCGCGCGACCTGTCACACCACTTCCGGTTTTTACCAAAGTAAAAGTCCAAATAAACTAAAAAATATTTAACTTTTTTAAATAAACTTCTATAAATAATAATAGACGTTTAACTTAACTTAACTTTAAATACTTAACATAACTTTAAATAAACCTTTTTTTAAAAAAAGGGTTAGGGTAGACTTTTTTTAGGTTAGACTTTTTTATTGAATGTGAAAAAACAACTTTGTGCTGTGTTTCACAATAAAACTCAGAATCACGCAGTCAAAATAAAAGTCAATATTTAACTGTTTTTTTGCAAAATAATGAATAAAATAAACACAAACACAAATTTAATATAAAAGATAATCTCCATATAGAAGGTCAAATAAAAAAAACTCAAATGTGAAATCTTCTCTGCCTTTTTTCAAAATAAAACACACTGAATCACGCTGTCAAAATAAAAGTCTAAATTAAAATTTAACTGATTTTTTTGCAAAATAAATAATAAAATAAACACTCATTCATTAAACAACTTAATAACTTCACAAAATAAAAATATTGGATTTTTATCGAATGTGAAATTTTCCATTTTTCAAAATAAAAGCCAACTTGTAATACTTCACAGATATGCCATCCACGTGGTGGAGAGGAGTTTAAAAAACACCATCATGATGGACTTTGTTTGTTTCATCACTCCATTTATGGTGCTTCCTTCCTGTCCTCCATCCTTCTGTGGCCTTCCACCCCTTCCTCCTCTTCCTCCTCCTCCTCCTCCTCCTCCCTCCCTCCCTCCCTCTCTCTCTCCTCTCTTTCCGGCCCTCTGTGGTTCCTCCATCTCTTCCTGTCACACAGCAGTTATTGATTTTCAGTCCTGCAGAGTGCAAAGAGCCAAAGAGAGGCTGGGTGTTGGCTAACACTGTCTACGTGTGTGTGTGTGTGTGTGTGTGTGTGTGTGTGTGTGTGTGATCACTGAGTAAGTAGAAAATAACATTTTATCCACGTTAACGCTGCAGGACGCTCCGTCACTTTGGTCCAGACTCAAATGTCTCCACAGGGTTTGGTTTAGTCGTTGAACATCCAGCAGACTCTATAAAACATGGACAAGGTCTTCATGACGTCACCCACAGGTTTGCTGTGAAGCGCGGCGTGGCGCCATCTTGGAGGTGTTCCGTCTAAATATCCACTGGCGGACCTGAGGCGGGCTTACATCTTCAACCCCAACATCAGGGGTCTTCAACCAGGGGTCCACGACCCCTAAAGGGTCCGCAGAAATACTTCAGGGGGGCCGCCAATTTTTGTCATAATAACTGACAACTGTCACCAAAATAACAGTGACTGTGACGGTGCAGATGATGGAGAAGAGATATCATGAAAAAAAACAGGTTTTAGTTGTGTGTTGGATTATTTGTTGGCTGGTTGCTTTCACCACGAGGCTAAATGTTCCCTCTGGTTCCAGTCTTTATGCTAAACTAAGCTAATTAAGATGCTGAAAACAGCTTCTCAAGACAGCAAAACAAAAAAAAACACATTTCATACAACGTCAAACTTCAAGTGTAAAAATATATTTTATATATTTCATACTGAGTGTATTTATGGTGCATTTCATTTGTTTTCTGCCTCCATAAATAAACAGACGTGCACACTTATATTCGCTAACCGTCCCTTTAATTGATCAAAAATGTCGGCGCGCTCCTTTAATATCGGCTTTACTTCTCTGTCAGGCCTCGACCTTTAACCTTTAAACCACGAGAACAAAGAAAGTCTTTGATCCTCTTCATCTCCTTCTCATTTCCTCCTCTTGGCTCCTTCCTCACACCTTTCCTTTATCTCCTCCTCCTCCTTCACTCCTTCTCCTCCTCTCATGTTATTACATTTACAAAAATCTAATAATGACCTTTGTGTGTGTGTGTGTGTGTGTGTGTTCTCACGCTGCCCGATGATTTGCCGAGCCCGCAGCTTCTCCCAGCCAATGGACTGGCCTCCTACTTGCCGCCATGGAGACCTACAACATGCCAGGTAACCGTGGCAACCGGCGAGGAGGGGACAGGACCCATGGCGATTGACACTTATCCTCCCACTCGTTTGGTGAGTGTGGCGTGTGACCTTCATCCCTGATTTCTCTCTGAGATTCTCCTCGCCGCCTCACGGCTCTGTGCTACATCTATACTATCTAACAGGCGTAGTACTCGTGAGTTTTACTGCTAATACTGCAGTACAGCCAGTACAAAAACACAATCCCTGCAGCAGTGAACAGGTTAGATTTCTTCAGCACCCACTCATGCACTGCAACATGATCTCCCTGCACCGAGGCACACGAGTACATTTTGAGTAAAGACGGGGTGCGAGTGGAGGTGAGTCAGATGGAATTAAACTTTATTGATCATCGCAGCAGCAAACAGTAACAAGATACAGCAGAGGAAAAGAGAATTATAAAAGAAATAAGCAAATAATGTGAAAGAGAGAGAGAGAGAGAGACAATCTGACCCTCAAAAGGAGTTTTCTTTGTTTTTTTATGATTAAAATAAAGTTGAATTTAAACAGAAATCAGCTCTCAGAGTCTAGCACCATTGATTCATATGAAAACAACACACACGTTCAGGTCTCCGTGGTTAGTTTCTCCGTTCCGCTCACGTGAACTTGACAGTTAAAATCAAGCAACGTGAATGTAAATCCCAAAAAAACTGCAACTAAAATAAGAAAAAAAAAGTTAGCTAAAGAAGAGTTAGAGTTAGCTTGCTAGCTTCACTTTTAGCCGCATGTGCAACGCTAAATCTCTGCTTACAGACCACGACAAAAAGATGTGATTTTATTAAACCTTTATTCGTTATAATGTGCAAATCGTATTCTGGTTTTACAAAGCGGTTTGAATTCACCCTCTTAACTTCAGTCAGCTACCCGACTTGTTAGCTCGTCCGCTCACGTGAACTTAACGTTAGCTTGTTAGCAAAGAGGTTTGGTGGTCTGGACATTTCATTGTAGGCTAATAATAATACACTATATATAGATATATATCACAGTTAAAACCAAGCAATACAAGTGTAAGTACAGAAAATTAATTACAAATCAGAGAGAACATGACGGTCTTTTGTTCTGTGTGGTGTTTTCTGTGACCTTTAAACATATTTGTTATTATGAACTGTAAATAAAACATGAACAATTAAAAACGAATATTAATATTTGAAGTTAAACGTTCTGCTTCACTGTTAGCGGACTGTGCAGCAGAGGTAACATTCACTCCAAAAAAAAAAAGCTCCAAAAACTTTTAACTTTAAACACCGCCTGAAACTCTCGAGCTTGCTGCCGTGATGTACATGTGTACTCCAGGACACTGTGACATCACAGGGTTGGGCGTGGTCAAATAAGAGCGGGGCAACAAAAACACGCAGTTTTTCAGCCCGGGGTTACGTTATGGTTAAAGTGCGACACATAGCGGCAGAATCTCGTCAAGTTGTTGGCGTTGACGTACGTTGATGCTCGGAAAAAAAGGACAGTGGCGTACCACGCCAGTCACATTATATGTGAACGAGGCATGAACACTTTAAAAAATAAAAATATTATACGATGAGTACAGAAAAGACAGTCTGAGAGGTGTCAAGGAGAGAAAATTAACTCATACCTTATCATCACACTTGTCATGTATCGGTTTTATCTTCGTCTTGGACTCAGATTTGTGGACCTACTTCAGGTTTTGGCTGCTAAACACAACGTTGTGTTATTTTTTAGATCCCTTAAATGTTTCACAGAATAACGAAGACGAGGAGAAGTAACTGAATCTTTAACTTTATATAAAGTATTTCAAACTGGCTCCACCTCCAGCAGCTGAACGCGTACTTCTACTTTTGATACTTTTAGTACATTTTGCTGATAATACGTCTTTTTTAATAGTATATAATGTAGTATGAAATAGTTTGCTGTTCACTGTTTGTTTTTTCCTCCGTGACACCTCACAGCCTCCGTAATATAATAAATAATACTCTTAAACTAAAATAATAATAAACTTTGGCCCCGCCCACGTGAACAGGAAGTGATGTCAGACCTGCTGGATCAGTTTGTTGTTTTGGATGTTTGGATAAGAGTGTTTATTTTTTAAACTTGTGTTTTCTAAAATTACTTTTTTTTCTTTCGGCAAAAACTACATATAGTGCAACTTTAAATGATGACATTTTCAGACTCCTCGGAGCCCCGTGTAGTTATGTAAACACAAATACATTTTCAATATACAACACAAATATTAGAAATATCATCACCGTCCTCCAGAAACCTCGAACCTTCAAAGATCCTCAAAGAAAGAGACGAAGTTAAAAATCAGTCGATAACACAGAAAATTCATTTTTTTAAAGAAAGAAATGAAAAATATTAAACTGTTCCAGCTCCTCAAAGTGAGTGTTTGCTGTTTTCTGATATATCTATGTCAGTAAAAGTTAAAATAATTTAACTCAAACCTGTTGAAGCTCTCTGGATCCCAAAAAACAAACAAAAAAGTAAGTTTGGCACAAACCATCTTTGAAAAAATGTAAAAACAGGACGCTAACGACCTGCCACTTCATCCTCGGTTTAAAGTGCTTCATTATCACTGCAACAAACATCAGTGAGGGTGAGCTACCATGCTAGCAGCTATGTAGCAGCAGCGACATCTACGGTTGGCAGTGATGGCGGTTCAAATATTTGGTGAGCTGCCGTTAAATTTCCTTCAGATATTCAGTGAGCGAGTGGAGGGGGTTGTAATCCGCAACCACACCACATCCTACGCGCTGGCCCTTTAAATGCTAATTAGCAAATGGTAGCATGCTAAATTAAGACACTGAACATGGTAAACATTGTACATATATGTTAGCATGTTAGCATTGTTGTTGTTGGTATGTTAGCATCTCATCGTGGGTGTGTTAGCGTGTCAATGTTAGCATTTAGCTCGAAGCACTGCTCCAGCTGCCAGCATGGCTGCAGACTCTTGTTTACCTTGTGGTCATGGAAACAGGTGAAATGATGTCACCGCTCTGGCTGACGAGTTTTTTCTTGGCAGTGATTTTCTCTCCAATTAATCGACTCTAAACGGTGACGGGAGGATTTTGAGGTGAGTTTCGGTTTCTGAAGGACGAGAGCGACGGGCAATAAATATGTGACACGTTAACGAGCTTAACGAGCTTAAAGAGTTTCAGTGATTACATGAAGCAGGCAGCAAAAACCACGAGCAGGATGCAAAAATCCAATAAAACGTTCGTCATCGCTGCGTCAGTGCATCGAGCATAACAAGAGCTGATTCTCATACAGAGGAGGAGAGGAGACGAGGAGAGGACAGGAGGAGACGAGGAGAGGAGAGGAAATGGAGAGAGAAGGTGGGAAGGAGAGGAGGAGATGAAACAAAGAGATGAAACAAGGAGAAAGGAAGAGGAGACAAGAAAAGAAGAGAAAGCAAGGAGACAAAGGGAGTAGAAAGAAGGGGAGAGGAGACAAGGAGAGGTAAGGAGAGAGGAGTTGAGAAGAAAGAAGGAGAGGAGGAATTGAGGAAAGGAGAGGAAATGGAGAGAGAAGGGGGAAGGAGAGGTGGAGAGGAAACAAGAGAATAAGACCAAAAAAAGCATTTACAAAGAAGTTTTCAGGCCAAGGTAACAGAGAAAGGAGTGTTTGATGGTGGAGGAGGAGGAGGAGGAGGAGGAAGAGGAGGAGGAGGAAGAGGAAGAGGAGGAGGAGGGTGACGAAGGAGGTCGTGGTTTCAGAGAAATGAGTGTTGTGATGGGGAGGAGAGGAGACAGATCTCTCCATCCTGCCCTGGCGGAGAGCGAGGGATGAAGAGGAGGAAGAGAGGAGGAGGAGGAGGAGGAGGAGGCGTGTGCAGCAGTGTGTGCGTTTGGCGGCGTGTGCAGCCGCTGGACGTGTTTGTTCGAGCGCTGATTGTCTCCGTGCACGTAGGAGCGGTGCGTGTGCACGTAGGAGCGGTGCGTGTGCACGTCGGCGGCGTGCTTGACCTTGCAGTGGAGGCGCAGACTGTCCCGCCGCTTGGCGCTGTACGGGCAGAGGTCGCACGTGAACGGCCGCTCGCCCGTGTGCACGCGCACGTGCTCCACCAGCTTGTTGGCTGTCCGCGTCAGGTGACCGCACCGGTCGCACCGGTACTGGTTGCCCTGGCGATGACCCTGGAAGTGAACCAGCAGCTCCTGTTGCCCTGGAAACGACCTCTGGCAGATGCGGCAGCGATGCTCAGAGGTGCCGTTCTCCGACTGGGTTGCCACGGCAACTGACGGAGCGATGCCAGAGGAGACGGCGGAGGCGGAGGCGGCAGGAGGGGTGATGGGACATCTAGGAGTTAATAACACACACATGCATCACACACGGACACGAAACAAAGACTTTATACCACAGAAGAAGAATCACAAACAGCGAGCCTCGATAATCTGATTCATTAATTAAATTAGATTATTCAGCCACACATCACTTTCAGTGAACCGGCTTCCATGTACGGAGGACTGTAACTGCCAAAATTCAAAATATAAATAAAAATAATATTAAAAATAAATGTAGGCGTTCATTAATTTATAAAAAAATATAAAATCTGCTTCTGTGTTTATTTATATTTCAGTTAATTTCTCTATTTATGTTACAGGAATAAATCTCAGTCGATTTGAAATTATCTGTTTCAGTCACACACCTCATCTCTGTGCTGACTCCCATGATGCCTTGCATGTGCGTGTTGGCGTGAGCCCTCATCTCTGCCTCCTGATTGGTCGAGTGGTCGCACACGCAGCAGTGCAGCGAGAAGGAGCCGTGCTCCCATTGGCGGTGTTCTGTCATGTGACTCTGGAAAAGAGCGCGGCTGTCCGTCTCGAAGCCGCACACGTGACACCTGAAGGCGAGAGGACGGCGCGTTAACGCGAGGACGGTAACAGACCGGGTCAGCTGATCGGTCATGTGACCTCAGAGAAAATGTTTACGGCTCAAAAGTTTCTTCAAGAACGCAAAAAACATTTTTTTAATGTTATGTATTAATAACATTTTTGTAATGTTATCGTTTCCATGAAACTTTTCTAAAGGAGAGGAAACAAGGAAACAAGGAGAGGAAACAAGATAAGGAAGCTAGAGAGAAGGGGAGAGGAGGAGACGGGAGAGGAGAGATCTTTTAGCTCCTTGTCCAGGTAAACCATGATGTGAACGAGGGTCCTCACATATATAAGAGAACAAACGTGTGTGTGTGTGAGTTACCTGTAGAAGTAGGAACACGCTGCCGTCTGATCTCTGCTCAGGCTGGTTTTTGTTTCTGTGGGAAAATAAATAAAAGAGATTTTATTATTTTAGTAACGATTCATGGAATAAATCTTCTGCTGCGCTCTGAAATCAACTAATGACGCGTCCCTGTGGAAGTTATTATTTATAAACGGTGAGTTTAGTCACTTCACTACCGTCTTTAATATGAACCCACAGGACGTGATATAAATCCTGAACAAAGAGCTCTGAAAGACAATCATTAGACAAAGTAACAATAATAACAATAAGGCTGCGTTCAGACTCACTCAGTAATGTCAGAGCAGAACGTATCAAAGTGTTAAAAGTAATAATTTGCAGTTTATGCATCATTTGGGCGTCAAACTCGTGGATCTGTTTCTCAAACTGGACTTTTGGACTGAGTTTGGCTAGCTGTAAAATTTATGAGTTTTTATCAGACAGTTTGTTGTCATTAACCCGGGTCACATCTCTTCATCGCAGCGATAAAGCCACAACGCAGAGCTCAAACTGATAAGCGAGCGATCTGTAGTTTCGCTTTCACAGTACAATGAGACGTGTTTCAGCATTTTAAGGCACCATCAGCGCTAAACACAGAGGATAAAAAAATAAGCTAAAGAAATAAAATAGAATAAAATTTTAAGTAAAAAAAAAACTGAAATGTCCTCCTTCCTCCCTGTTTGTTATAAAATACAACAAAACAGAATTAAACTTCTGCAATACACTGTAGAAACGTGAAAAGGTGTCAAGTATATAGAAGTATTATTATATATCTAGTACGATCATATATATATAAACTTCATTTAGTTTCAGCAGCTCTACAGGTCGCTTATCAGTTTTTAAAAATTTAAATTTAAGTCAACACGTTGCTGAGATGTGAAGTGCTGAGTGTTGACTTTTAAATCAGATGACACTTTATTAATATTATTATTATTATTGATCCATTAATGTGTTGCAGCTCATTAACATGGAGCTAATTTTAACTAATTCATATACTGCTGTTTTAACTTTATCCGTAATAATCGTAATTTACTTGCTGATTATTAATATTAATATAAACCTGCAAAGTAATATAATTTATGAGATGAAAAATACAAAGTTTCCCTATAAAGAAGCAGAAAATTGTACAAGACTTATGTAAATATGCAGATAACTGTTCAATTATTAACCTGATTGATGGATAATTGATCACAGATGAACTGAGTGCACCTCTGGATTGATTCCTGGTGTTCACGTTAAGCCCGTTGGCTCCTTTAATTCTTTCATCTCTGACTGACAGCGTCAGTTTTCATCACTGGATATTATACTTAGATTGGCAAGCGAACACATCAATGACAGGCGTAACTGACTCAGCGTATGATTACAAAAACACTCCCATGAGACGCTGATCAGCGTTCAGAGGTCCACGCCTCCTCAAGAAAAACAGGAGCAGCTGATTCCTCACACAGCGCCTTGGTTATTTTTATTTATTTTAAGTACACGCAGCTTCTCCCACCACCTACTGTATCTGTCTGTGTGTGTTTGTAGTGTATTACCATGTGGAGGATCCTGGGAGCTCGAATGTGGGGATGAGCGGAGAGGGTCCACGTTCACCTTCAAAATAGGACTACAGGAAGGGTAACACACACACACACATAATGTGAAAACAAAGCGGGTCAGAGGTCAGAGTGTGCACACTGATTGATACCAGGTGATGTTACCTGCTTCTGATGGGCGGAGTCGTCCTCTCCACCAGCCGACTGTTGGATTTACTGACCCTCTCTGCAGAGACAAACACAGCAAACTGAAGACTCTTTGATTTAATTCATTAATTATTACCAAAGACAGACAAGACTAAAAACAGGACATAGAGACATTATGACAGAAGAAAACTTATCCACAATCTTAACAGACATTGACTTGATTTGTGTAACTCAGGTTGGTATGAACCAGAGGAGCTATGACAGAAATCAAAGCCTGTTTACTGACTGTGAACCTGTCCGCTAACATTAGTTTCTACCAACCTTCCCTCAGTCCAATGTGTTTAAGTATTAAACTATTCCTGAATCATCACGCCAGATGGTGGGAAATCCTCTCCAACCTGCCAGTAGATCCCACTCAGGATATATTGTACTGCTGCATCCAAACAACAGAACTCCTCACTGTGAAAAAAAAAAGTTTGAAACTGACTCAGGAGTGTGAGAATAAGTGTGAGTGTTACCTGAGAGCTGATGCAGCAGCGTGGACGCCAGGTTCACTGACATGTCCTGCCACAGCACGGCTCTGAGGCACTGGTCGGCCATCTTGGCTCCAGAGGTGAATTGGTCTTCCATCTTGGCTCCAAAGAAGAGCTGCTCCTCTGTTTTTGCTCCTGAGAAAACGTGGTCCACCATCTTGGCTCCGGGAAGAAGCCCGTTCTCCATTTTGGTTCCAAAGAGAAGCTGGTTCTCCATCTTGGCTCCTGAAGGAAACTGGTCCTCCATCTTGACTCCAGAAAGAAACTTGTTGCTTATCTTGGCTCCAGAGAAAGGCCGCTCTGCAATTTTTGCTTTAAAGAGCAGCTGGTCCTCCATCTTGGCTCCAGATAGAAGCTGCCCTGCCATCTTGTTTCCAGAGACACCGTGATCTTCCACCTTCACTCTGAACTGAAACTTGTTGGCTCCAGAGACGACACTGTCTGGTGTCTTGGAGCCAGGCTGGCAGCCAGCAGTAAAAAATTTGTCCTCTATTTTAAGGCCATGGAGACACTGGTCTGCCATTTCGGCTCCAGGGTGCGACTGCTCCCCCATCTTGTTGCCGCTGAAACCTTGGTCTTCTGTTTTGATGCCGAATAGATGGTGGCTTGCCATTGAGGAAGGGGTAGTTATCTCTTTTGTGAGCGATCGATCACGGACAAGATCAGGGGCAACCAAAGTGTCAACTTCCATCGGCTCTTCTTCTTCTTTGACTCTCACGCTGAGGCTGTTCACTTCCTGGCGCTCTGTGATTGGTGGGAAATGTGTCAGTGTGTGTTTATCCACCTACTATCAGACATGTTGAATAAAAAAGTCCCAAAATTGTACTAATTAAGATAATAAATCCATTGAAGTAGAGCTAAAGCAATTAGTTGATTGACTTCCAACAACTTGTTGTGATCTTATTTCAACAATTTTCAATCATTCATAAATATATACTGTTGAACTGTTTCAGCCCGTTGTGTGTCTGTGGTTGTACCTGCCAGTTTCCTCAGCATGTCTGAAGCCAGTGTGTCCGTGGCGGCGTTGCCGTCAGGTGTGTGCGACAGCGACGGCGGTTCAGGACTCGCCCCGGGTCCGTCCGGTGAAAGAGCCAAGCCGGGCTCATCCTGCTGCCCACCGCGGACCTCCGGCAGCACCTCGCGCCACTGAGGCTCGGCCTCTGCTTGCCTCCCAGGAAGCATCTGGGCCTTCTGGGTGGCCTCTGAAGAGACAGAGAGAGAAAGAGGTGTGAGATAACGGCACTCAACCCACCACGAGAGCATACAATACATCTGCAAAAGTATGTGGACACCTGAGCATTGCTACCATATAACTGCTGAACGCTCCAAAACTTTGAGAATTAATCCAACAGCCTTCTGGTTTCAGTCCAGATGTTGAACCTGTTCCCGTTCAGTCACAATGACCTGATGCTGGGCTTTAATCCTGAGTTCATTCATGTCAACATCCAACTTATAATCATGACTGGCAAACTCCTGAGAGCTTTCATATATCTGAATCGTCATTCAAGTTAATTAAATCCAACTTTAATTAATGCACAGCTCCACCATCCATCCAACACGACGTGAACGCAGCGTGAAGTCTGGCTCGCAGTCGGCATTCCGGTTCATCCCAAAGGTGTCGGATGGGGGTTGAGGTCAGGGCTCGGTGCCCAGTTCTGTCGCACCAAACCGAGGACACTGTTTCTTTATGGACTGGGCTTCGTGCAGACTTCATGTTGAAATGAGGACGGGAAGAACGCAAAACAAACCAGCAAAAAAGTACGTGCACCGCTGTCCCATGATGCACTTCTCTACTTCTTCATTCATGCATGTTACAAACTTAAATTCTGCTTTCATATCTCGCAGGTTCTCGTGGATTGAGGCCTACGCAGAGATCGGGTATTGGTCGAGCCTGCAGCTGTGGTCCTAATTAAGTCCACTGGGTCCATTAAAGTTGTAGTTATCACTATTATTATTGCTGCTGTGCATCTTTGTCTCTGTCCGTCCACCGTGATCCGGGTTCTGCTCGAGGTTTCTGCCTCTTATGTTGCTTTCACAACAGGACAGTTCGCGGGACTCTGGGAATGCCGAAACCTTCATTTGGTTCACTTTTGAAAGCGGACCAAAGCGCCTGGACAACGTTGTGCAGTTATAACGGCTGCTCGTTTGGACAAGCACTGACCATGAAGAAGAAAATAGTCCGTTTGCTTTGGCAATGTAGGCGAATCGCCCCAGGGTTCCCTTGCATGCGGACCGAGACCCACGTTTTCAGACGCACCAGAGTTCGGATGAGCTTTCACACCTGCCCTAACAAACCGGACTATCCGGGGAGACGAACTCTGGTCTGTTTAAAGCGGACCAAATAGCGCTGATGTGAAAGCGCCCTAAAGGAAGTTTTTCCTTGCTTCTGTTGCTAAGTTCTTGCTCATTGTGGTAACTGTTGGGTCTCTGTACAGAATAAAGAGTACGGTCCAGTCCTGCTCTAAGAGGAGGTTTTCAGGCCCGGGGCGTTGGGGATTGATGACCGGGAGCAGCAGCAGCAAGAAGCCGCCGGACAAGAGTAAATCTGGGACTGACTTTTAGTGGTTGGTGAGAGCTTGGTGAAATAAAAGGCTGAAAGACAGACGCCGAGCTGGGCTGACTGCTGTTGGACTAGTCAGTAATATTAGCTGGCTGCTGTGTCTTGCTTGATGTTTGGCTGTTAGGAACTCTGCAGCCGCAGCAGATGTCCTTGCCAGCGTCGCCCAGTGCTTGCTCATGGTGGGAATTGTTGGGTGAACAATATCGTAACGAGTCACGAGATAACTTCTGTTAGAACAAGTTATATCAAAAGAGCAAACCTTACTGCTGTCCTGATTGTACATGTAGCGTAAATGAACAATTATTTTCCTGATCAGTGAATGTGCTGGTTAATTTTGTGGTTAATCAGCTGATTGTTTCGTCCTTAAAATGTCAGAAAATATGAAATTTGTCACATCTAAGAAGAACATTTCTTTATGAATGACTTAAATTATCAATGATATGTGTAATATTTATGCTAATGTGTGTATGTGTGTGTGTGTGTGCGCGCTACCTGAAAGCCTGATGAGGAGGTCAGACGCCATCTTGGTGCTGACATCAGGGCTGAAGAGAGAGGTGGCTGCTGGGAAGGGGCTTGAACCTGTGGCGTCCGCCGTGTGTTTGGCGTGCACGCTCAGCGAGCACGCACCATCACCATCATCATCATCACCACGCACGCGTGTCTTTGTATGTGCGTGCCGTTTGGCTGCATCAGAGGGAGGCTGCAACACACTCGACCCACGCTTCATTTTCCGGTGTGTGTATGTGTGTGTGTGTGTGTGTGTGTGTGTGTGAGGAAAACTCAGAAGAGAGGAGGGCAGGATGAGGAGGAAGAAGAGGAGGACGAGGAGGAGGAAAGCAGTGATGCTAAAATAAGATGACTGTGTTTTTTAACATATGGAAGTGAGGAGAGCATGATAGAGACAAAAAAGAGGAGGAGGTCGAGGTAAAGGAGAAATCAGAGGGAGGATTTGCTGCTCGGACCGAGCTGTTGCTGGCTCTCATTGACCTGAAAGAGAGAAAAAAAAGAAAGAGATGGATGGAGGTGAAAGAGGGGGAGAGAGGGAGGAGAGAAGATGGATTGAAAGAGAAGGAGAGAAAAAAGAGACAGCGAGGACGAAGGGCGAGGGAGGACAGAGGAGGATGGAGAGAGGGAGGAGAAGAAAAGGAACATGAACAAAGTGAATCTGCAAATTAATAAATTATTGAATGAATAAGGCCCAATAATAAGAGGATAAATCATTCCTGTTATCGTCATGGCAACGGACCCCGCTGTGTCTTCTCCTGCCCTGACCTTCCACACCGACAAACAATCATCAATTATGATCAATAATATCATCAATAACCACTTCCACCTGCCGCCTGCTGTTATTCCCGATCACTTCTTGTCCTCACGGTGAAATAAAATATTATATATAATATATTTAACAGGTCAGAAATCGTTTTTTTTTATGTAATTAAAATATTTAAAAAATGCACAGAAATTAAATATTAAGAAAAAAAAAAGGCATTTAATTTAAGAAGATATATACACTGCTATTTATTTATTTAAAAATAATTAATAAATTAATAAATTAAAAGACTGAGGTTGAGTTTATAGAAAATAAAACTAAAAAATATTTTAAAAAATATGCTTCCCATTCATAAATTCAAGCAATTACATTAAAATATATTTAAAATAAATTGAATAAAATGATCATTTTAATTAAAATAAAGTGAAAAAAATGTAAAATTGTAGACAATAAACTCATAAATTAATTTAAAAAAAATAAATAAATTTATTGAGGCTAAAAAAAATCGAAAATTTTCATTTAAAAAAATGAATATTTTAATAATAAATTAATGTGAAACAGAACAAAAGAATGAACTGAAATTAATCTAATTATTTAAGTTGAATTCAGTTTACCGAGTTGGACCTCAGCCCGCTCCGGTTCGCCCCGGTTCGCTCAGCTACCCTCGTCGACCCCGTTTCGTTTCTGCCTCCCTGCCTCCGTCTCCAGGCGACACGGTACGGCGGCTGCCGCTGCCGCCACCGCCGCATCCGACGGGGGAGCGAAAATGACCGGGCACCAGCCCCCTCTCTCCCCCCCTCCTCCGCCGCTCTCCCCTCCTCTCGGTGTCGGTCGGTGTCAAAAGCCCCGGAGCCCCGCCGTTAGCTCGTTATCTCTCCCTCCCTCCTTCGCCCCCTGCAACATGGCTGAACGGCGCTCAGACTCCGCGACACCGAGTCAGAAAGTCATCAACCGGCGCGGGACGCCGGTGTGCTCTTTACCGCCGCTTCACCGCCAATTTAAACGTTTCTTTTCACGGTTTTTTTTCCCGGTAACGAGGGAACGAGGGCAGGTGTCAAGAGCCCCGCCGTTACCTCCTCGCCTCCTCCTCTCCTCTCCTCCTCTCCTCCCTCCCCTCGCGCTCTCCTGCAACATGGCTGAACGGTAACCCGACCTCACGAGACCTCAAAAGTCATTTTCACGGGTCAGTTAGCATCGATAACCGGACACTGCTGGCACCGACCCGCCCCGGGGACTGACTGTCCCCTCCCGGCTCATCTTTCCTCCGTGACTTACCGGTACCAGGAGGGCAGGTGGCGGCGGTGGCGGCGGCGGCGGCGGTGGTGCAGTCCGGGGCATAGCCTATATATAGACTATAGATCTCTCCCATGTTAAACTCCCTCCTCTCCTCCTCCTTCTTCTCCTTCTCTCCTCTCGGTGCCTCCTCCGGTTCTCCTCATTCACGGTGCGGACGGGAATGAAACGGTCAGGAGATGATCCGTTTCTTCCCCGAGCCCGAGGATGACGGGTCGGTCACCGAGCAGGGCAGATGGAGGTTTCCGCCTCCTCTGTGTGTGTGTGTGTGTGTGTGTGTGTGTGTGTGTGTGTGAGAGAGAGAGAGAGAGAGAGAGAGAGAGAGATGCAGTGTGTCTGTCCACGCGCCGGATCATAGCACAAGGGCAGGACACGCGTGAACCCGTGCGCACGCGCCCATGCCCGCGCCAAAACCCGACGGGTACGTTCACTAACACGGAGAGGAACCCGTGACGTAACTGACGACCAAACAAGAAGAAACCGCCGTGTAACTAAACATACACTACTGTTGATATGTAGTACTAGCAGTACTGTAGTAGTGAGAGTAGGTATGCTAGTTGTAGTACAAGTGCTACTGTCTGGTTGTAGTAGTACTATTGCTATTAGCCAGTCAATAGAGGTCAGTGGGTGATAATAAGTAGAAGTAACTGAAATAAGCAACAGTAGAAAAAGTAGTAGCCCAGTGTTAGTACTATATAGTACTAGCAAGTGGTAGAATAAGTGGTAGTAGAAGTGGAACTGTACTATAGTTTTGTATAGTTGTAGAGGTAGTAGTATTAAAAGTATGATGTAATGATGTTATTGCTAGTTGTAATACTCGTATAAGTTCAAGAAGTAGTCAATACAGACATTATACAGTACTATATAGTACTAGCAGTACCATAGTAGTAGAAGAAGTGGTCGTAGTGACAGATTTTGGCCATAGTAGTTTTACAATAGTAGTAGAATAAGTAGTATTAGTCAAGGATTTAGAGTAGTTGTAGTAGTTGTAGTGGTAGTAGTATTAAAAGTATTGGTAATGGTAATGATGTTATTGCTAGTTGTAATACTTTTATACGTTTAAGAAGTAGTACATAGATAGACATTATACTGAACTATATAAGCACTAGCAACACCTTAGTAGTAGAAGAAGTGGTAGTAGAAGTAAAACTGTAGTATAGTCTGGCAGCAGTAGTGGTAGTAGATGTACTAATAGATGATATTAGTGGTAGTAAAAGCAGTATTAGTAATAATGTCATTGGCAGCTGTAGTATGAGGTTAAGCTTAAGATGTAGTATTGGCTAGTAGACTAGAAGTAACAGTGAAACAACTTGTAGTAGTACAAGCAGTGCAAGTAGTAGTCTACAGTCAGTAATGATAATCATAGATATAGTACTAGTTGAAGTAGATTTTGTACTGTAGTATTGTCTGGTAGGGGTAGTAGGAGATGCACTAATAAAATATATTAAAGTAATAGAAGCCTAATAGTACTAACAGTAGTACTTACAGTATTATTAGCAGTATTAGTAGTAATAATGGTAGTTGCAGCAGTAGGAGAAGCAGTGGTAGTTATAATAGATAAACGTATTAGTGGTAGTAGTAGAAGTTTAACAAGTAGTGTTAATATCAGAGTGGTATGAATTTTTGACCTGGTACTACTGCAGTAGTACTGTGTTGCAGTGTCGTATTTTAGCCTACAGGGGGAGACAGACGGCTATCTGTGTGATAGGCAGAGGTAAGTAAAGTATTGAGAGGCTTTATTTAAGTAAAAGTACTAATGTTAAACTGTAAAAATACTACATTACTCCTGAATTTAAAATGCTACAGAAGTAATCAGAAAAATATATATGATGATAGATATGACTCAAAGTCAAATCAAAACAAAGTTTTATGAGTTCTTTGTATGTTTTGTATGCAAACGTCTTAATTTGTAAAGTAACTAGTACGTGAAGCTGTCAGATAATTCAACAGTAAGTACAATATTTGTAATATCTGAGTTGAAAGAAAACTCAAAACACAAAAAACAGAACGTCTCACAATAGTTTATTCGGGTCTGAAAGCCATAAAATAACACAGCTTTACAAACAAGACAAAACATTAAACATTCCAGCATTTTCTTCTGGACCCGGAGTCAAAGTCACACCAAGTATACAGTACAATATCAGTCTGTAGGTCCAAGGCGTTATAGCCAAGAGGGAAACTGTTACTGTTAAAGGTAAAAGAACAAAGGTTGCACCTTCCCAAACTATTCAGTGTTACTTGCATTAGCAGTTGAAGTGACCTGTAGACTGCCACCACCTCAATGTGCAGGTATCTGTGTAGGTTAGCTTGTGACTTGAGGAACTTCACAGCAAACCTGGTAGCAGCTTCACCATCATGATGTTTCCATTAGTGTATAATTACAGCTGTTACAAAAACCATTTAGGGTAATTAATCTTTTGTTGATTAAGTGACTACGCCCTCAAGTTCACACGGTGAGCAGCTGCTGCGCCTCAGTTCTCTGATTTACAGAGTTTCCTGATGGACACTAAAGTAACCTGCTGCCAACTGTAGCTGCTGTTAGCTACCACAGGTGCCACAGGTGTTTTGAAGGAAAGACGAGCCTTCCAGGTGTGTGGTGTAGTTTGACTGGCAAGAGATTTGTGCAATAAAAGGCAGAACGACGTGTCTACGTGAAGGTCACTCTTCTTGCCTTGAGGTTTGGTGTCCACGTGCAAATCTGTAGAAGTGTCCCTTTATCCTGGTGGAAAGTAGGTCCTTTTTTAAGAGACCTTTCATCTGGAAAACGAGATGAAAGATGAAAACAGAGTTCGTTATCAAATGTCTTGTTAAGCTGGATATTTCCGCAGTGTGCTGACTCACCTTCACACCTCCTCTTTGGAACGTAACTCCTACGTAGCAGTTTCTGCAACGGAAACAGACATTCACGTTTTAAAGACTCACCGACCGACAGATAACGTCCACCATCCAGAGATAGATAGATGTGTTCTTACACAGCCTTGTAGAAACTCTTCTGGTTCATCATGTGGTCTCTGAAGATGTTGATGGCTTTGAAGACGTCCATCTGATCCTGGTGTTCCTCTATCGCCTTTCTGTACCTGTCGCACAGTGGAAAAGACAAATGAGGAGAACACAAATCAACTGCCTAACCTCCTTCGACTCTTTGATTGTCACGTATCCGACAAAAACCCAAAAGCAAAAGCTACAATTTGCTATTTTATATCGGTTTTATATCGGCTATATGTGTTTGCTAGGAAACCAAAGGACTGGTCCTGTCCAAGAATCTGAATTATCCCCAAACAAGTTTCGCAAGAACACTAACTTGGCTTGTGTTGATGATGGGAATGCAGGAGTGGTAAAGATAAACTGTCTTACAAAGCAGGATGGACCAGAAACAGACAACGCGTACTCAGTATTTAATAATGCAAAAGACATATCTGTATAATTACACTGATGTTGTGCTCTGAAGTCTTTACAAAGAACAACAAAAATCCAGTTCAGCCACGTAAGTTCACTTGTTGTACTGTAGCACTCCAGTGTATCTGACAACCAGTTAAAAACTGTTTAATTAGAAACCCATCAGAGACTTAACAATTCCCTGCATGAGCAGGCAGTTGGTGTCAGTGGTAAGGAGAAACTTCCAAACCTTGAACAGAGCCTGGATCATTGGTGGACGGACATCTTCCGAGACTGTTTCAGTTGTTGTTGTACATCAAGCAGCTAATATTACTTACAGCAGATGAAACTGCCTCCCGTAGCATGAGGCAATTTGAAAGTAGTACAGTACAAACAATACAGTATGTAATCCATCATGACGTCAAGAAAGATTAAACGAGATGTACACCTCCAACCCTGACAAAGCTAAGACCACTGACGCCTATTGACAAGAGTTTGCTTGGCTGCAGTGCAGACAGTCACTAGTAATATTAGCTGGCTGCTTTGTCTGTCGTTGCTCTTGCTTGCTGTTTGGCTGTTAGCAAAGTCGTCAACTTGCTAGTTGATCATAAGTAATGCAATCGTAACAAATACTCGAGTACGGCTGAACATGTTTTGCTCTGATCGGGAATACCTTTGTGTCCAGGCAAACTCTTTCAGACTCTCGTCGCTCCACTCCTGGTAGAAGCTGCTGGCTTTAACCTCTGACATCTGTAGCTCCTCAGCCAGGAAGTTACGGAGGGAGGCCCGGGCCAACAGAGCCACCACCCAATACACCGGCTCCTCCAAGACCACCGAGTGGAAAGACCGGAGGGAGAGCTGCAGCCACAGTGGAGGAGGCGAATCAAGGAGCCTCTGGAAGAGAAGACAATGAAGATTTCTTGACATAGTCTCATCAGTTCTGCTTCTTAGTGATCGAAATGCTCTTCGTAAACACATCCGGGTCTCACCTGGTTCCTGCTGCTGTAGTGTTTGAGCGTGTCCATCAGCAGCGGTCTCATGTCATCGGCTTCCTGTAAACTACCGAGCAGGACCTGCAGGAAGAAACAGGACGTTACCTCACAGTCGTGTCACAGCAGAAGAAAAGAGGCAGAAAGACAAAGTGGACCTCTGACCTCCAGCATGCTGCTGACTGTGTGCAGATACAGCGCCTCCTGCTGCATGAAGCAGGCGTGGCAGCCCTCTGTCAGCTGACCGGAGCAGAGTTCCTTGAGGAAGGAGGATGAGTGGAGGATCTCCACCGCCAACCTGTCGCTCTCACCCCACATGACGTCAAACAGACTCACATTAGGGACCATTTCTGTGTGAGAGAGAGAGCAGTAACATTAATCCAAAAAATATCATAAAACACTGAAAACAGAACTCACAATGTGACATGAATCCCTTAATTTAAAGCAACGTCGGGTCATTTTCCTGTCATGAAATGTTCAGTCATTAGTAGTTGAAACGAGGGCACAATGTTGCTTTAAGTTAAGGATCTGAGCAGTTTTTATCTGGTTATCCGATACACTGGAATGCTACAGTACAACAAGTGAACTTACGTGACTGAACTCGATCACTGTTCTTTGCAAAGACTTCAGAGCTGCTGAAAAAAAGAGACGTTAACAAAAAAGCAATTAAAATAAGGTGTGGCATGGTGTTTAGCTCAGTTGGTAGAGCGTGTACAAAGGGTTGGTCCTCGCTGCGGCAGCCCAGCGTTTGAATCGACCTGTGGATCTTTCCCACGTCATTCCCCGTCAACTTTCTCCCCGCATTCCTGTCACTGAGCGGTCCATCCTGCTCTGTAAGGTTGCTAATCTTTACCACTCCTGCATTTCCATCGTTGACACAAGCCAAGTTAGTATTCTTGCAAAACTTGTTTTGTGATTAACACCTTAATGTACATTCATTGTACTGAACTCCATGCACTTTTCTCGTTAATCAGTTCATGATGGAAAGTCTATCTATTTAAAAGTTGACAGCGTTAAACAAATAATTTTGTGTGTACAACACGATTAATAAAGTTTGAACTTAACTTAAATACATTCTCTGTGACTGTGGCGTATGGTATTTGTGGTGTTATCTATAGAGGGTGTACAGCATCAGACATCAGAGACTCCTGAACACTTTCTTCCCTCCTGATCTCAACACTGACTTCAGCAATTTCTCCACAACAGTAATCAGGACAAGTTGGTGGGCCTGACAACAAAAGTATCTCTGAATTGCTTAAATAAAAAAAGGTTAAACCTCCACCAGGGTATGACACGTGTTGACTGCACGTGTATCAGAAGATGTTCACATCTATCTACAACATCAAAGCAAACACTGACTTTGTGACTACTGGAGTTATTTAACTGACATGAACTTAAGCATGCTGGGATTTAGTGTTTCATACTGACGTAAAGTATCATTGTTTTCTTGGATTTTTGCTCACCTGGTATTGGTGGAGCAGACGTAGAACCTGAGCTCTTCACAGGCGGCACTGCCCAGCTCCCCACCTGAACACGACACACACAGACACGAGGATTTCATTTCTGTCAGCAAACTGTCTTGGTCCCACCTAACACTAAAAACTGAGCAAGTTTTTGTCTTCCACTAATGATATCAATAATCATTAAATAATTATAAATAGATTTTTTTTTTTTTTTTACTTTTTGGATCCATTTGCATGCAAGCCTTTCCTGCCATCTGATTGGTCCAGTCACCGACCCTGACGTCCGAGCTGTTACTCCAATTCTTCAGAGAGAAAGACAGAGACAGAGTAAATTTAAAATGCTTTTTGTTTTATAAGGTGCTGCATAAATAAATAAACATAAAAAGTTTGTTTTTATTTGAATATGGGAAAAACGACCGGCCCGGTTTTCAAGGAAAGACTGATGAAATGTTTAAATCACAGGTCAGACACACAGATTACTTTTCCACTTTCTGATGGCAAAAAATCAACTGCATGTGCAAACAAAACTGCCTAAAACTGCAGTTCCTCAAACGTCCACTTGGGGCTGGCTCCAGAAGTGAGTCAGTCTCCATAAGTCCCCATGTTAAAAACTTCACAGCAGAAATAAACATGTTTACAGCCTGGTACAAAAAACAGTTTTGGTCTCTGTAGCTAATTTCCCCGTTCATGACAACTGGACTGTGTTTTTTAATCTGAGTTGTAGAAAAAAAGAAATGATTCAATAAATGAACACTTTTGTATTTTCTGGTATTTGTGCCGCGCACAGAAAGTTAAAGTTATGCAGAATTAAGAGCGTGGACGCTTTGACTGACTTCATTTACACCTGCCTCAGCTACACCTGTCTCAGCTACACCCATGCTCCAGGCCTTTGGCCATCTTTTAAGCTGGGAGCTTCATGACTAAACATGCAACAAATCATGAACTCAAAACGTCACCATAAAGTGAGAGGAAGTGAATGTGCTCACATATTGGCTGAGGTGGAGGTCTGTTTGCTCCTAATACTGTAATCTTTGGTAATAACGAGGCTTGTGTCACACCTGTTGTTTGTGGGATCCATCCAGCCACACAGCAGTGGCTGTGTTTGCCAGCTGAGAGACAAACCGCAGCTCCTCAGGTGTGTGTGGAGATGCCAAGTGATGACCTGCCTGAGAGCACAAAGACTAACACACACACACACATTAAACAGAGCTGATGTACGAACATTATATGCTGCAAATTCAAATATAAAACTCACCTTGGCGGCGTACCAGGAGCTCCACACCGGGTAGAACGCGAAGCATCTCTGCCCGAACTGGTGCCACCGCGGTGGGCACGGAGAGGCCCGCTCCGTCCCTGCTGACACGTCATTCAGTCATTACAGGTGTTAAACAAGAAGACCGGGAGCGCGTCGGGTGTCCTCATCTTACCTGGAGATAACAGCGTGGCAGACAACGTCTCAGTCAGGAGGACGCTCAAGACGAGGGCCAGCACGCGCGCCATCGTCTCCACCTGCGACACACGGGTGGAGGTGCGTAAATGACGCTTCACTCCCCGAGTTAACAGAGCAGAACGAGTTCTGCGCAAATAGGCCACACAGTCAGAGAGTAAAACACCACTGACGGTGCAGCACTGGTGAGTCCAGTTTAACCAGTCCATTCAGCACACTCAGTCAGAGGACAATGTACATCAGGTAAAAGGTTTCGTCATGTTGTTTGTTTGCAGTGTGTGTGTGTGTGTGTGTGTGTGTGTGTGTGTGTGTGTGTGTGTGTGTGTGTGTGTGTGTAAACGGCTCCATTCAGCGGCTCTCCCGGACCACAGAGTTACCATGGTTAGGAACGCCCTGAAACTTCACAGTGATGATCAATGAAAAGTTTTGAATCAGTCTGACACGTGAATGGAGCCGTAAAGCCTCAGAGCTCCAGCAGTCAGAGAGACTGACAGACTGTTATTCAACCTGCTGCTGATTATCTGATGGATGTTTCTGCTAAATCTGGTGCTGTTGTTGCATGACTAACATTCTCTAAATATGAGAAAGATAAAGAAAATCAAGCATTACAAATATAAACAATATAAATATATATGCACAGTCTGTTTTAGAAATAAAAATAAGAAGTGAGAGGCTCACTTTAAACATTATTATTATTAATAATAATAATAAAAGAAGAAAAGTAGAAGAAGTAGAAAAAGAATGTCTGATTCTGGTCGATTATTTGAAGGAGTAAAACTCGAGACAAGCTTGGAAAACAAAAAGTTTGATTTAATAGACTGAAAAGAAAAGTGTGAATCGAACAGCAGCTGTCAAACACTGCTGGTCAAATATTTAAACTTCCGGCTGCATTAAAGGACGTGGTTATGAGTTTAGTGGGGCTATAAATCTTGTTTTTTTAGCAGTGTTAAGTAACGTCGCCTGCAACATGCTTCATTAAACCAGAAGGTATTCTGGTACATTCCGTCCTGTATGACAACACCCACATAGACCCAACACAGTCTATGTATGTTTCCAATAGCCTGGGCAAGTCAGCTGTGACAAGTCACGCACTTCCCTGCTGAACTTGTTTTTTAGTATACAAGCACAACAGAGCTTCTGTTTGAGTTACACCTGAACCAGCGACTGCTAATCGAAGATATACATCTGACAGTATGTCTGATAAAATGGCCTCCAACACACCAAGCATGAAATGATTCAAAAAGAGAACACACATGCGACTAAACTGCACGACCAGGCGGGAATTAAGCAACTACACAAAGTCAGTGGACTGAAGTCAAACTATTGAAATACGTCAAGGTAACTCAAACCACACAAAAAAAAAAACACATATGCAAAAACGGCTGAACGGGGAAAAACAGTGGCCGGCTCCTTTAAAAGAAATTTTGTTGTAAACTTAAACAAACAGAAACATTAAAACACCAAAGAAACTTTGTGTGAATCATGGACTTTCTAAACTGGAACATAATCCCTTAATGCAGGTGACTGGAGTCCACATTCAGAAATAACCGTGTTCATTTTGTATTTAAGGGACTAAAAACTATTTAAAAATATCTCAGCACTGTTCAAGCGTACCTGTTTCTTTCTTGGCTGATGTATTTAAACAACAATTCCAAGATATTGTCTCTCACCAACATGGAAAGTCTACAAATGAAACAATTGCAGCAAATAACAATAAATATTTCACAGTCCAATAATATTTCAATATTAAAATCATGCATTCAAACACTTAAAAATGGAGCCTACCAAATCAGCTCCAAACAAAGGCTGGCCTCTGCTGCCGTCTTCCACGCATAGAAGTGTCAGACTTGACTTTAACAGTAACAAGCACACCTGTCAAGACGCTAAAAAGTAAGAATCATGAAAAGCTGCTTTACTTTAAACACAACCAACGCCTCTCGAAACATGAGAAACACAAGCTAAAGCTGATCCACAGCAAAAAATGGGAGAAACCTACCTTTCTGCTGTTTGCACTGGTCACTGACCTGAACTTTGTCTTATGGTAGTCAACAAAATATGAAACTACTCTCGTAAAGAAAATCTATAAAAATTTTATGGCTGTCAATCCAGAGGGGCAGTAAAAGGATGAGAAAGAACAGGAAGAGGAGGTCCATCACGCCAGTCGTCCTCTATGCAAATTGTGCATAGAGGACGCCTGGCGTGATAATAAGAAGTCTGGTAAGTGGAACATTTAATCTCCAACAGTTGGATCACCTTACACCACTGACAAGAACGACAAAGGGTCATATTCTGTTGCTGTTACGTGGTTCCAGAAGTGAGTCAGTCTCCATAAGTCCCCATGTTAAAAACTTCACAGCAGAAATAAACATGTTTACAGCCTGGTACAAAAAACAGTTTTGGTCTCTATAGCTAATTTCCCCGTTCATGACAACTGTACTGAGGGTGAATTTATATACAACTCACCTGTTCACATCATGTCGCCAAGTGTTTCAGTCATCAGATCCAAGATAAATAAAACTGAATTCTTATCAGCATTGATTTTTGATTTTATTTTTTTTCCGACTGGGTTTACTTTTTTCTAAATACAGCACAGAGACGAGGTATTTAATCTTCAAACTTTTTTGAAGATTTTTTTACTGTATTTTTGTAAATATTCACTCATCCTGAATTTTAGGCCTAAAACACATTCCTCAAAAAAAAGTTTAGACAGTAGCAACAGAAGACTGTAAAAGTTGTTGGACGCCCAAAAATCACCTGTTTGCACCTGTCCTTTACAAGCAAGGACATCATTCAAAGATTCAGAAAATCCAAACAGAGGGCTATTTAATGTCTGAACCCATCAGGCTGCGCTGCATTAAGAACCAACAATGATCATATAATAGATATTACCACACAGGGCACGCCCTAAAAGAAGACAGGATTAAGCGACATCAGAGATTTCAATAACCAATGCCAAGAGTTTGTTTTAGTCGGAGTTGTATAAAAAATCTAAAAAAACAATTCAATAAATGAACATTTTCTTATTTCTTGTATGTTGATGTTTGAGATCAAGGTCGTAGTTTTTATAAAATAAGCTTAAAATTTTGTTGTAGATCACCCAAAAATGACTCTATGGACAGACTCTCAAAGATTATTTCTATAATTTCCTCAAACAAACTAGGAGGGCATTTTTCCTATGCACAGTATCTTTACGTTTGCGGTCTCTGCTCGCTCACCTGGTCTCATGTTACAGAGTTCATTTGCATACAGAATCTGCATGTCAAAGTGTGGGGATCAACCTGTTCCAGGAGCGGTGCGATTCAAGTCTGACTGCTTTTTCTGGTTGTCTGAACTGTCTTGTTGTATGTTTTTAGTCTATAGTAACACGTTTATACCTTTAAACACAGCTCAGATTTTAGCCTGAATGTCCCAATATCCAATATGGCTAAATGTCCAAACACACAACCTTTTTAAAAAAGAGGATTTACAGGATCTTCCCTATAAAATTATTTCATTTCTGCATGTATCTTAGCATGTTCCTGCATTTCAGATGAGCAAAAAAGTCCAAAAAAGGCTCCAAGAGTCCCACAGAGTTCACTGAAAAACATTATATAATTACAGTTGTAATACTTAGTGCAGGAGTAACTATTTCTACATTTCTGTAGTTACTTTGAAGTAAAGAATCTGAACACTTCTTCCACCACAGCAAAATACTCTGTCTAAATACATTTTATATGTTTATATCCTCTTTCTGCCGACTCACCTGAGTTTTAAGCGATCTTCTTGGAAGCCTCCCGTATAACCTTTACAGTGTCAGTCTAAAAGACACACCTATGCACTGTTGTGGAGTCTCACAGAGAGTGAAGACACCTTACAAGTATGTTTAACAGAGCGAGGTGGGGCTCTGAACTCGGCTGTTTGATGGATCCTGAGGGCTGAAGTTGGAGTTGGTAGACGCCCTGTTATTGTGTGTGTGGTGGTGGAGGGATTCTGATCCAACAGAAAGATCGTGACTAGAAAAGAGCGTCACCTCTCATTTTGTAGTTCAGTACAACCCCTGAGGCAGAAATCTCAACGGTGTTTAGAAGCAGGTCAGCTTTCAGCACACGCGATGCCTCACAAAATCAGGTGATGTCAACATTTTCTGACAATAGTGACTGAAACTGGAATGACAACATTATGTACTTCATAGTTTCTCCATATGTGCTGATTATTTTCATCATTTTCATCGTTCAGTCAGAATAAATGAAAAAACACTCCTGACATCTTTGAGTTTTGACCCCAAAAAAAGTCAAAAATATCAAATTTAAAATCAAATCTTTGAACAGAGACAGTGAAACAGGAACGTTGGACATTTGTTTTGCTGTATGAAGAATTAACAAAATAGCTGGAAATTACCAAACTCATTCTGGCAATGTCCTAAACTGTCCATTTACCGGTGTCAGTAAACAGTCGTAAAGTATTATTTGCTGGACTTTGTGATGAACTCCCCCACCCTCCTGAAAGTATCACCAGTTTAGGTAAATCAGATTACTGTAGCACATTATGCTGGAGTATACTTTGTTTTTTACAACTTTGTACAACTGCCTGTCTGTTTACGTACGTTCTTTTTCTTCATTGTTCTCCTTTTGTTTTGTAACATGGCTGTTCTGCAATAAAATATCATGTAATCAGTCACATCACATCAGTCCTCTGAGACAGAGATATAAAAAATTCTAAATTGTTCAGATTTTGTTTAATCTTCTTGTTGTTGTTATAGTTCAGAGTCTTTGGGATACAAAATACCCACATTTTTCCTCTTTTAATATTCTCATGATCCAAACTGCCTGTGATGTGTTTGGGGATGTGACCTGCAGCTCTACATATTGTGGTTCTATGTCGACCCCCTCCTCCCTCCACATCCTGGATCCTTAAATCCCTCCAAAGCTCATCCTCACACACTTTAAGCAAACTCACTCTTGCCGCTCTCTGCTGGGATTCAAACAGCCCAGAGTCTTTTTCACACTCGACAACACAACAACGAACCTGGAAGAAGAAGAAGAAGAAGAAGAAGAAGAAGAAGAAGAAGAAGAAGAAGAAGAAGAAGAAGAAGAAGAAGAGCGTCACGTATCTGAGGTTTTCTAGACGTCTTGAAAGTTACAGCTCATTAAGGTAGGATGAAAGTTATCCACCTGTCTGACTCTCCATGCCACGGCTGCGTGACTTCATTTATTCACTCACTCGTTTGTAAACTTCTTCATTTAAAGGGATAATATTTGCTTAATGTGTAATGTTGTGTTAGATCATCCTCCATATAAATGTCAGTCGTTTTAAATAAAGTAGAAAGCAAACAAGAAGACAATGAGTTAATTTTCTATTTAATAAATGATCAAACATCTTTTGGATTATTTTAAGTGTGTTAGGTGTGGCTGCCTCTCTTTCTTGTGATTGTGTGTATAGAGATGCAGTCTACCCTCCACTGTTTCGAGGTGGCTGTGGTCTTATTGTTTCTGGCCTCGTCCACCTTGTCATTCTCCCGCGGTGCAAACCATGCCTCCTGTCAAGAAATGAGACCTGGCCACATCCGGGCTCAACCCCTGGATCCGCAGCAAAGCCACGTCACCCTGCACACATCCGCCTCTTCTTACCTGCCTGGACAGTTAATAACCGGTAATTCAAGTCACCAACCAGCCAATTGACAAACAACTTACTGGCTTGGGAAACACTATTGTGTTATTCTCTGAATCCATACTTGTGTCCTCAGTAACTGTCCGAAGCTCTCGGGACTTCATGGGTTTCCTGCTCCAGGCTCGCAGTACTGGAGTTGGGGTCAGGGCAAGGACTGGAGTTGGAGGTGGGGTCAGGTCACTGAGACTGGGCCCGGTGCTGGTGGGTGGCTCCTGGACACTCACTCCACCCGGCACACACACCCTGCGCTGCCTCTCGGAGGGCGACACCCTCACACACTCTGACAAACAGCTGAAAAGAAACCTCTCGTTTGTGTGGAGGGCTCCAGATGTTCCGATGGGGGACATCAGGTTCTAGTAAGTATGAGCATACTGATTGAATGCAAGCTTTGGGTTGCAGATGACCACTATCATCACTGGTGAATGGACTTGCAACAATGCATGGACCTCTTTGTCTTTCCAGCATCACCGTGGTGCAGTCTTACTTCATATACTGGGCAGGCGTTGAGTCTACAGTGGTACATGATGGAAGTCACAGTCCTTGGAATATGAGTAACATCACAGGTGTGGATGGAAGGAATCTTGCACTACAGGAAGATGAAGTTACTGCTCTTCCAGGTACACAACTTTTTTTGCCTTTTTTGAGATTTATTGTAGTGAGACAGCTGAAGAGTGAATAACCTGAGCATATAAGGAAAACCTATTTTGCAAAGGAAGTTGTCTGTGGTCTTATGACAAGCCATAATTTACAACTCCAGGCCAGCTTAGGCATGAGTTTGTTTTCTATCCCTCTATCCACGCCATCGTAACTAATACACTGCTCTTCCTTTACTTTGTTGTGTCACAGTCAACAGTGCATCTATCAAACCAACAAAGGAGCCAGCCAGCCACACGACTACCGTGACAACAAGCAGTGCAGCCCAAAGCTACAACTCTGAAGAAACACCAATGAATGCAACTCTTCCAGTCACGGAGATGAATAGTTCTGTGACTTCCCATGAAGTTGACCACATAACATACCGGGCAGTCAATGAAAGGAACAGATCAACGACTTCAGGATCTCTTCACAATCCTGCCAAAAGCAATGAGAGTGACACATCAACTTTAGGACCACTCTCAGGTGTGAACGAAGGAAGTCCTGTTCATACCAACGACCCTGAGAGCTCTCTTTTCTTATCCAACCACCTTCCTTTCACCTCTCCTTTCTCCTCAGTTGAGGCTCAAAGGATGGAGGACACTACCAATGTTTTGCCCAACATCACAGTGCAAAACTCAGCGAGTCATCATTCCCCGGCTTCTCTATCCCCTCTGAAGGTCGAGGAGATGAAAATTAAAGATCCAAAACCATCGACTGTTCCTGAAATGAAAGACACAACATTAAATCCTGAAATCACCACTGTTGCTATACTTTCAGCTGATCACAGCTTCCACATTACAAATGCCCCAAGATCTGCAGGCCAGAATCCCAGAGGACCAACCCAGGACCAAACTAGTTCAGTAAAGTCTGAGACTACCCAGCCCTGGAGGACTAGCCTAACACAGTCCCAAGAGAGTGAGAATCCTCACCTAACTTCTCCATCCAAACCTGTTCTCCAGTCCCAAACAGTTACAAGTCAGACATTTCTCTTATCCAATGCATTGTCACTGACACCCTTTTCAGAGTCCCAAACCTCTTCACTAAATGTCATTCTCCCATCCAAATCTCCTACCCTTCAGTCCCCTCTGCAGCTCCACACAACTTCAGCTCTCACTCAGGCTGACCCTCTATCCTCTCAGGCCCTTCCCAGCAAACTCCTGAATGTCCTATCCCACTACCAGCCCTCGAGCAATGTACCCAAACGACAGCCTGAAAATAGTCCATCTGGACCCAAAACTAAACAAACTAGTCCACTTCACCCTCAGCTCCAAACAACTGCACCTGTAGGTCAGGCTAGCTTCCAGCAGACTAGCCAGTCCCAATCTGACACACCCAATGAGGCTTTAAGGATCTCCCCCCAAGCATGGTCCCAAACTGGTGCACCACAGGCACACACCTTTTCATGGGAGCAAACTCAAACCTCAGCAGCTCCTCAGTCTGTCACTTCACCTTCAAGGTTTGACCAAACTGTCAGAATGGGTGAGGGTAAAGAAGTCAAAGATCTCCAGGCTCCAGAAAAGATCAGAACCATGAAGCCAGTCTTTGCCTCCGTTCTCTCAGCTGCTCCTTCTCCTTCTTTTTCAGCGTCTACCCACCGACCCAACAGGGGTTCAACCCTGGTATCCATACAAACTTCCCTCGCACATGCCTTTTCTACCTCCACGAAGAACCAACCCAAAACAGCTGCAGCCCTTTCTGCTCTCCCCTCTCCATCACCAATCTCCATTCCTCCTGAGTTTCCCTCTGTCCAACCGTCCTCACCTTCCACTATGCTGTCCTCCTTAACCTCTTCTACCATCCCCTCCTTCAACTCTTCCCAGTCCCACCATCCATCATCAACTCCCTTCTCTTCCTCATCTTCATTTACCTCTTCCCAGTCTATCACAAGTTCAACCTCTTCCTCACCTTCTTCCACCTCCTCCCCAGCCCTCTCCTCCTCCTCCAATCCGTCATCAGCGTTGTCCATTTCTTCTGCTACTACTCAGCCTTCACTTCCTCCTTCTTCTTCATCCACTTCTACATCAACATCTACATTCAACTCTCCGGCCACCTCTCCTTCTTTAATGTCTACCTCTCCTCACCCTGAACCTTCTCCAGCTCCTCGTCGCTCTCTCTATCACCCCCTTACATCCACCTCCATCCCTGTACCTTCTCAACAACTCACTCTAGGTCAGAGGTTGCTAATCCAGAACCACATTAAACCATTCAATCCTGAGCCCAACCTCCACCTGCCCACTCCAAGAACAATAGTTCACCCAAACCTTGAACCCCACCCAAACTTCAATCTAAATCTTGGCCACAAGTTGAAACCAAACCTCCTCAACACTAACGCTAAACCCAAACGACCCTCCAATCCTTCTGAAACTCCAAAATACCCAGACATCATCCCCAGACACAGTGCCTGGGAGCTGGGCATGCTTCTGGGCTGCTCAGCCGGCTTGGGCATGGTGCTGGTGGTCGGGGTAAGGTACATGTACCGTCAGGCCTGTAGCAAACGGACAGAGGTGACGCTGAACGATAGGGAAAGGGAGTATGGGAGAGGAGAGAGAGGGTTGATCCATGTCCAGGAGTGTGGAGATTTGGTCAGAGTGCGGAGAATCAGGGAGAACAGTTTCGTGCTCTTGGCAGAGTATGACATACTGGCATCACCTGGAGACTGAAACATCGACAGGGTTAGATACCAACATATTTCTTGAAATCAGAGAATGCTTTAAAGGGAGAAATAATCATACTGGTTAAGGTGCCTTTAGTAAAATTAGACTTAATAGTTACCTCATCATTGGTAGTTAGCCTAGCATCCCTCATGAAGTCATGAAGTTTGTTGTTGATCCCCAGAGGATGAATCACCTTTAGTAACCATGCGGGCTAATGATCCATCTAACTGCCATCAGGCCAACCTTTGTACTTGCACAACCAATGCTCTGTACCAATATTATTAGCACATACTTTTGTACTGTGGAGTGAAATATTAACTGCAGCCTCTAAGGGCCATTAGCATTAGCGAGTTTTAATGTTGTTTTCCAACTTGTGCACAAGGAAATGTCCTTGGATAAAAATGTCTCCCTACAGAGATTTCTGCCGCCAACATTTAGAGAACTAAAACTACATTCTGCCTCCTGATAGAAAGTAGGAGGTTTATAGACCAAGCAAGGATGACAAACACCATTTGGTGGGCGCTTTTGTTTTACTAACCAATTTGTACATTTGCACATTATAATTTGAAGTTATTTCACCAAAGATGTCAATCTCAAACTGTGTATTACTAACTTGTCATGTATTCTCACATGGATGTACTTAATAAAACATATTTTCAGTATTACACACTGTGTATTTTTTATTTTAGATGTTGTAGATTGTGCTTTTAAGGATGGCAGTGCTGGTTATTTTGTCATTTGTATTTTTTTTTGAGCAGCACAAGCTTCTACAGTCTGTTGGCAGGGCTTTCAAAGTCTTACTTTATTATTATTTCATCCAAATGATGTGACAGAAAATCCATCTGTCAGACGCAGATGGATCAGTGAAATTCATGAACTGAAAATGTTTTTTCAATTTGATCAGACAGCAAATACATTGATTTATTACATAGTTCTGGTCCTGAGGTGGAACACTGATTACATACTGGGGTGTTAAGAGCTCTACAGTGTGTAAACACACACATGGTCCATTTAGTAACACATAAAGTGCATAATTTAGAATTTCACCATCCAGTACATACTGTATATTGGTATAATTTGCAAAAAAATGTATAGAAGAGCACCTAACGTAATGTTGAATATCTAATTTAAAAATTAAGAAGCACGTTGTGTAGTAGGTGTAGATTCCCAAACAATCTTTAGGTGGCAGTGTGATGCAGAATGAAACAATTAGTTTGAAAGTTGGTAGGTTTATTTCCTCATACTTTTTATGTAAACATGTAACAGACCCATACATACTTTGTTGAATCTCTTTTTTTTTTCTTGAAATATACTTCTGGCAAAACAATCACACTATAAACAGACAAAGCCTGACTGTAAACTCGACTGGACGACCAATGAAGTGGCATTTGTGCTGTAGAGGCTTTGATGACCGTCATAGTAACAGTGGCTGACTCCATTTTATTAGATTTATTACCAGTCAGGCTGAAAACACAGAGCTGAAGCTGTTTGATCAATTCAGTAACGCGCTCAGTCAAAGCGAACACTTTGATAATGTTTCCATGAACAACGTTTTCCCTTTTATTCAAGAAATGGGCTTCACATGCACCAAGATGGTTACTGGAAGCTTGAGGTCAACATCTCATGTTGGGAATCTACAGATAACTGTGATTAAAGTTTCTCCACGGCTGTTGTATGTCCAGAAAAGTGTCTGGCCATCAGCTGTACTGTTCTGGTTCACTCTCATAGCTCTGTTTTTCCAGACAAACAGGCAGCAACATGAACAAAGTGGAGCATTTAGCAGCTAAAGAGTCGGATATAACCCTCAGGAGTTTGTAGAGACCAAAAACAGAGCTATAAGAGAGTAAAGATGGGACTTGCATTCATCATGTGACACAAACAGGAATCCAAAGGACTGATAATGTTGCTCAGCTGGATGCTACACAACCACCCACCACCCCATTCTCCACCCTTATAATCTATTTGGCTACAATATTGGCACTAAGTCCAATTTGATAATTTTACCCAGAGTTACTGGGCACCAGATGTATTTAACAAACAACTGGCAGTGTATGTAGATGGGCAGCCGGTCAGGGATCATGTCCTTACTTAGGCCCTCCAACTTGTTTACTTGTGGCTGGTGGGTTAGTCAGATGAAAGCTGGGTTTCCATCCAAATATAAAGGCACCAATTCTCCAGGTGGAAAACCAGAAGAAGAAGGCGCAACAAGATGGCGCCATTTCTATCAATATATTCTAATGTGATACTTCAAGACATGTTTACACAAACAGGGGAAATCGGAATTGACCTAAAACACTAAAGGGACGTAAGGCTAAGTAGTGAAACCTGCAAACAACTTTAAGAAATACTGTTTAAGTGCCCCTGAGCAAAGTCAAGCCCTTGAATTGCAGATGTTCTATTTGGTCCATAAGCATAACAAATGAGCCAATACTAGCTAAAAACACTGTGATTCTTGTATAAATGTACTGAGAATGAGTTTTTATGTGTAACAGCTGCAGTTCTTAATTGTTGCCAACAACAGTGGCCACGTGCTGTGGCTATATCGTCAGTCCACTTTGGTCCAAATTCAAATATCTCAACAACTACTGGATGTTTTGCCATGACATTTGGTACAGATGTTCATGGTGCCCAGATGATGAAGTTGTAGAGTCAGAGTTTTCCATCAGCGCCACCATGAGTTTGACAATGGTGGTTTTGAGTGAAATAGATGGATTGGCTCCAATAATTTTGGGGATCACCTGACTTTTTATCAAATACCACATTCTGGTCAAAAACATAATTTGTCCAGCGCTTTGTTGTTTTATACTAATGAGCAAATGTTAGCATGCTAACACAAAGATGGTGACCATGAAAAATGTTATAACTGCTAAACATGAGCAAGTTGTCATAGTCACTGTGCAAGATGGCATTAGGTGATGCAACTGTCAACATCATCATATCACTCAGATATAGAATAGGGTATCATCTACATATGTGCATATATGTATATGATCATTTTTCAATATATGGGTGCAGTTTTAAGTATTTTTTCTGCTCTTTACTGTGTCGGATAACTTCTTCCTAGACCACAATCCTGCCTCCTAATTGGTCCAACTTAAAAATGTTGTTGTAGAAAACAAACTTGGTTAGAATCAAAGTTGTATGTGCTAAATGACACGGACAGCAATTTGATCAAGACAAAAACATGAAAGCAGATGAAGTGAATGTGTGAGATTCAGGAAAGAGAAAGAGTTTCCTGTTGAATTTGACTCACTTCCTCATCATTTTTTTCACTACCCTTCTCATTGGATACCATCATTACCTCAACACCATCAAAACAACTCATCTTTATACTGTATGTTAAATGTCACATAATCCAGCATTTGTGTGTTTCTATCAAGAACATAAATGTAACAGTCCACACTTTCTGGCAGTGACAGCTCAGAGAAAGATAGAAAAATAGCAAAAGAATGGTCCCAGTAACTCCACCCTTACTGTTCCTGCGGGGAGGTGCTGCTTATCAAAACAAACACTCCCTCTGTTAAAAAACAAAAACAAAAAAGCTGTCCTCTTTTTGCAGGAATTTTGGGGGTTTTCATATAAAAATAAAACTTACTTCTGATTCTTTTAAATATAAAAGAATATATCTATGATGGAAATACGAAACATGAGTTTTTCGTTGTCGTAGAAATAGAGAATATCGAGGCGACCGGCACGCCTCGTCCCCTCCGTCGGGCTGAGGTCTTTGTTGATAGGTTGTAATAAGGCACGTACGACTGTATCACTCCGCTGCAGTCCACCATCGCAGCACATAAACACACCAACATACTCGTTTCATTTTCATCAGATGGGCTGAAGAGCCGAAAGCTTCACCGCCTGAACAGAAAGAGAGAGAACAGAAGTGTCAGAGAGAGAGAGAGATTCAGATCAAATATAGACAGAAGAGAGGAAGTGAGGGACACCGAGGTGCTAAAACATGAGAATGAAGGCAGTTTGGTGAATGAATGCACCACCAGCACCAGACAAATCATCTGTGAAAGAAGGCTGCACGTATGAACACGGACCGTACCTTCAGTCTACAAAGATTCAATTTGTGTGTCTGTCAAAACAACAGATGGTGGGATTGTTAGGTTTCTGTACATAATAAAGAATACACCTGCACCTTGGTGCTGATCAATCTGTAAAAATTAAGAGTATTACAGTAGAAGTACTCCATGTCCACCATATTTATCTATAAAAGTTTGTCTCTTTAAACATCTCTATCAAAATTACAATAAAAACAAGTAACAGCTGATGTAGAAAGTGTCTTTATGGAGTTTTAAAAACAAAAATCCAGTCGCCTCTCGTCACACATTCGAGTAAGACCTGTCAAAAACAACAAAGTGCACACGTTTGATTGTTCCCCACCACCACTGAACCAGAACCAGAACACAACCGGTGCTCGATCGGACTGAAGCTGGTGAGCTTGCAGCAGCGAGTCCAGCAGGAGACTGTTGCAGATTGTTATACCTGACAGCAGAGGGAGCTGTGGGAGCTCTCATCATCTCATCGAATATATAATTGAATCTGGACCCACAGGAACCTGCTGGACGCACTGTCACGAGATCTCAATAAGAATTACAGCTTTGTCTTTAATTAAATCACCCGATAGAGTTGTTTTGAAGGTTCTCTACTCACTCAGCTCGGTAGTGTTGGAATGCGGCCCTATCTCAACAACAGACTAGACTGTAGGGGAGGAGAAAAGGTGGAGAGGTTAGTGTTGGAATGCAGCCCGACTATCTAGTGGTCAGTGATGGAGACCCTGGACCTCGAACCATAGCAGCGAGGTTTCACTTGTTAATGTGTGTGTGTGTGCACCTTCTGCCGGCTGGTCATCCAGCTCCGGATGGTCGGTACGAGTATGGAGCCGAGCAGGATCTGAGCCGGATGGTAGATGAGCAGAGGGACTGAGATCAGAGAGAGATGTTCGTAACCCTCGAACACGATTTTTAACATGGGGATCCCTGCAGAGAGAAAACCCGTGAACGTTCTTCATCTATCCGACGACCCTGTTCACACCTCAGATCAAAGCAGACGCGTCACGATATCTCATATTTATTGAAATACTGTCATGATAACCCTTCATCAAGTTTTACTAACTGTTTATCCTCATCAGGATACGATCACTGCTCCACTATGGCACCAGTCCATTCAGTTAAGAGGATTTCACTCATTCACACATTATTTTTCTTCTTTATTTTCTAAAGATATCGTGATGATATTGTTAACGTGAATTCTTTTGGTCGTGTCATGCGATCAAACTCTTTAGTTTTCCATACCTCATTGTGCTTTGCATGCTCAATCCAAGGAAGTGAAGATATTGGTCATTTGCATGTAGTTTGCATAACTGCAGCTCATAAGTTACATGAAAATCGTGTGTATGTGTGTGTGTGTGTGTACCTACCCAGAGTTAGAGACTTGTGTGTGGAGCAGAACACGATGGCGACTGTGTCTGCCGGGCTGAATCCTGAACCCGACCTGCAGACAGACAAAGTTCAAACTTTTTGGTTTCCAGTTTTTCGTGTTCTCTCCTCTCTGTTCATTCTTATTGTTTCACTGTCGTCGTTTACCGTCAGCCTCGTTACAGCAACACGTCTGTACATAAACTCAGGTTTGTGAATAAAATGATGAAAGGAAGAGGAGGGTAGAGTAAAAGAGGAAGGAGCCTCACCTGGTAGAAAAGGCGAATGTGAGCAGCATGAAGCTCACCTGGAGAGAGAAAACTGACAACAGAGACACATTTCACTTCGATGTTCAGCTTCACAAATGAGTTTACAGAGTTTCCTGATGGACAGTGAAGTAAACTGCTGACAACTGTAGCTGCTGTTAGCTCGTTTACAGGCCCCGGTGTCATGCCAGAACAGGAGCTGGGCGATGCAACCGGGCTCTATAGACTTTCTCTCTACACACACAAACACAGACTCGTGTACTGACTGATGAGGACGACCAGCAGCAGGCTGGTGGGGTCCAGCTCGATGTTGGGGTTGCTGAAGGTGTCACAGAAGGTGGTGTAGATGATCATGAGGAGGACGGCGCTGCTGACGGTGCCGAACGGAGGTTTACGTCGCTCCAGACACTCCCTGAGGAAACTACGACACACCTGCACACACACACACGGAAGATTTAACATGTATAACTTTCAGACATGTTTAAACATTCGTGCACGAACACAAAGACTTTCCTACCTGACCGAGGATCAGAGGAACCACCACCGTCATGAAGAGCTGAGAGAAGATGGAGGAGAAGGGAACGGAGGACGAAGAGCCGAGCTGGACGAGGAGATGAAACGAGTCAACAAACTCAGTTATGTCACATTACTTACATTTAATCACTCATCTGGAGTTTGAGATTAAAAAGTAAAGCTTCAGTTTGTTGTTCAAATTACTGATTTGTGCCTTTAATTAAATGTTTTTCAGAATTAAAGCTGCACCACAAAGTATTTTTATATTAAAAAATGACTGTATAATGTAAAAGTCCCTCATGGTGATGATTCTGCAGAGTTATCACTTCACTCTTCAGCTCTGTTCAGCTTCATGGACTGTTTTAGGGTTTTTCAGCTCATTGTTTATGTTTTGGTTCACTCTCGTAGCCGCTGTTCTCATAGGAAAAGCTCTAAAAACTCTCCTCACACTCAGCGACTAGCTAAAGAGCTAAAGCTATTTCCCTCAGGAGATGGTGGAGACCAAAAATGGAGCTAAAAGAGAGAAAATATTGGGCTAGCACGACTCCTCGTGTTGTTTTTGTGTCACAACAAACACAGATTTCTACGTCACGTTGCGCTAATGTAAATGATAATGAGGTGTGTGTGTGTTCGTCAGGTGTGGACTCACAAACAGCAGCAGCAGCACCGGAGTCACGACGATTCCCTGCAGGACACAAACACACGATTAAAGCTCGGAGCCGATGTTTCATTAAGAAACCTCCAGATTGACGAGATCTTACCAGGAAGCTTCCAAACGCTGAGTTGAAGATGGCAGCAGCCTGGAAACACACACACACACACACACACACACACACACACACACACAGTCAGTCTCTATGACAACATGCCAACACACTTATTACTTTTCAACATCACACCATTTGTCAAACAGTGATGGATAATGACCTGCTAACAGTGTGTGTGTGTGTGTGTGTGTTACCTCGTTGCCTCCGACAGCCTTGGTGAGAATAACAGCAGAGGAGACCGGAGGGGGCATGCAGCTCACCGTCTGTAACCTAGGCAACCACGGCAACAGGATGAAGAGGAGGATGAGGGGGCGGTGAGACAAAGAGAGAGGAGACAGTGAGAGTGTTTCCTTTCCTTCACCGAGGTCAGAGGTCAGAGGAGCTCAAACGTTTAGAAGCCGTGTCCGTGAACTCTATAAAACACGGACGTGGTCTCCGTGATGTCGCCCACAGGCTCCTGAAGCTCAGTGTGGTCGCCCACCTGTCAATCAAAGCGTCCACGCTCTTAATCCTGCATAACTTTAAGCCTTAATATAATGTGAACAGGTGAGTTGTATATAAATTCACCCTCAGTACAGTTGTCATGAACGGGGAAATTAGCTATAGAGACCAAAACTGTTTTTTGTACCAGGCTGTAAACATGTTTATTTCTGCTGTGAAGTTGGACATTTGAACATGGGGACTTATGGAGACTGACTCACTGCTAGAACCAGCCTCAAGTGGACGTTTGACCTTTAGTTTCCGTATTTAACGGATCCGATTCTTCATGGTAACGGATGAAGTTTGGGCTGGTTTAGCTTTGATTTCAGAGCGCCCCCGTGTGGCGTGGAGAGTCATGACAAGAAAAACACAGTAAGACTGCAACACACACACACACACACACACACACACACACACACACACACACACAGCTCTGTCTGTATTAGCATGAATGAAGGTCTTTGAGTCTGCACATAACTCGTCCTTCAGGTACAGTCCGTCAGTCTGCAGCTTCAATAAAGGACTGCATTCACACACACACAGATCTCACACACACACACACACACACACACACACACACACACACACAGCCCACCCTCTGAGCAGCCATTGGTCGATGGCGGTCAGCGCGAGCACTCTGAGCAGCAGCCAGACGGCGAGCGGGAAGAAGACGAGCGTGAAGGACTGAACGAAGAGGTGAAGGCGGACGTGAAGCAGCGCACTGGTCAGCTCCTGCAGACAGACGAGAGTCACACTTTAATTAACGTCATCGTCATCGTCAGAGTTTAATTACCTTTACTCGGTGTGCGCTCACCTCTGTCTTCAGAGACAGGCCGCTGTTGAAGAAAATGAGCGAGACGGCGACGTACGCGATCGTGACCTCTGGCTTCAACGGACCTGAGAGAAGAGACAGATACATCTGTAACCACGGCAACAGTCATGACTTCACACTGTCCAACACACAGAGCACACACACGAACAGAAATATTATAACTTTAAGATGAAATAAAATAATCTGAACATCATTTTTCTATTTTATTTCCTCTGTTTTCGAGATAATGAGTTCAATTTTCTTTTTTTTTTCATCTTGAAATAACGTTACTTGACATAACGACATAATTAATTCGAGATCGTGAGAAAACAAAAAGGGTCGTTGTGTTGTTAACTCTCTTATATCGGGGCGACAACATTTGTTATTTCAACTTGAGGAGAGAAAATGTATTAAAGTATGACCGCTCAGGGCCTCCGTAGGAAACGATCCGTGATCGACACTTTATCGGGACGAGGAACCATATATGGTCGTCTCTCAATGAAGGAGCAGAATCACGTGACTTACTCCAGCCAATCAGTGAATGTCTACGTCACAGCTAGTGTTGCTATGGCCGCTAACTCTAATTTCTTTTTGCACTTCCGTAAGACAAATATCGGTTTGTTAATCTGGAGATAAATGATCCACATAGTTATTACAGTATACGGTAACTTTTTTGACTTCGATTTGCAGCCTAAAAAACTACAATAACTCTCCAATGAGCGTCCAACAAAGGGTTAACAGAGAAATACGGAAGCCCAAAGCGGTCAAACATTCAGACATTTTATCTCCTCGGATTTCTCGAGATAACAAGTTAATTTGTTATTTATGTCATTACCTTGAAATAATAATAAAATGTCATAAATAGAAAAAATATATAATTTTCATGATATCTTGAATTTTTTTTATTTTTCGAGAAAACTAAATTTTGTTGTTTCAACATCTATAGAAAACATTTGTTGTCTGTTTTCTGTCGTTATCTTGAAATAACAAAACTTCTTTGTTTTATGTCAGGAAAGTTTGTAACATTATTATAAACATGACACACACTCTTTTATTGCTGGTGTGTTCAAGTCTTGTCTGATATAGGAGTTTACGAGGTGCCCCTGAAGGCAGCGTCCAGACAGTAGCAGCAGTTTATCTAATCTACAGGACACCTGAAGGTGTCACCGCCATCAGAGATAAAACAGGTTTTATATCGACAATAATCAAACTGAGCTCATAAATCTGACAGTCACAGCTGATAGTGAAGCCGTGAACGCGCACACGGGAGCGCTTGTTTACATATCCAACCGAGGAGTGTGTGTGGGTGTGTGTGTGTGTGTGTGTGTGTGTGTGGGTGTGTGTGTACGGACAGCTGAATGCAACGTGTCATTACAGTGCCAGGTAAAACACACACACACTCACACACTCACACACACACACACACACAGAGGAGTAACTGTCATTCCATGTGACCAAACTCCATTTAGAAAATCCTGAATTTAACACTCAGTTCCCTTTTTCACAACAATCCCTGTTAAATAATAAAATAATTTATACTTTAATATAATCACGGAGGCTTAATCTTTAATTCGGCATACATCCTGTACGTGAAATAATCCGGATTTAAGCACAAATTAAACATGTTGGACATGTTCTCTTGTATTTTGAACGAGCTCCGGCGGCTAAAAAAAGAGTTGATTAAACTCTAAAAGTTGTCGGTTTACTAAAAATAAAATATCGGACGGTGAAACATTCATGTGCCGATTTTTTCAGCGAGTCCTAAAGTTTAATCTGACGTCTCATTTGTGTCTCTATGTGATCATTTGTGCCCGAAATCAGCCCGTAAAGTTAAATTGAGAAACTCTCCCCGAGCCTGGCAGCAGATAGAAAACGTCCTCGGTGTGTTTCATGTTGTTTAAAATGTTTTCCCGCCTTCACCGATCAAACTTCACCTGATGGACAGTCACTCAAACTCTTGAACAGCCCTCACCTCCTTTGACACCGACGCTGGGCTGCAGTTTGGCCGATAAGATGACCAGCACTATCCCGATGATGAACCATTCCTTCCGTATCCTCGCCAGGAGGCCCATGATTCAGGCCCGGGGCTCAGTGGAGAACAGCCCGCCGGTCCCCGTCACACCAGGCGGACTGAAGTTTGACGACTCCTCGGTGTCTCTTCTGGAGGTTCTGTCACTAAACAGAGTCGAGCCGAGCCACTTCCGGACACATGGGCCACGGCGGGCCGTAAACACTGCAGGAGAGGCGCAGCATTTTTTTTTTTTTTTTAACTTACCGTAATACACGTAAAAGCAACAACAATATATACATACATGCATGCGCCCGGCCAGGCCGTAAAGATTGGAGGAGAGGCGCAAAACTACCGTAACACATGTAAAAGCAACATTTACAATACGATTCAAATATATAAATAAATATATAGAAATATGATTATAATATGATGGAATTAGTTTAAGTAATTAGTAATTAGTGAGTAATGAAAACTAACTAATGCTGTATATTTCTAATATATCTATTTAATAATGTAAATACATTGTTTTAACACAATAAATAAAAATGTATGTCAGTTTTTAGCCAATTTTAACCTGTGTAATGATAACTGAATGATACTATATATTAATGATGTAAACGAACTATAACTAAATTATTAGTTATTATTATTCTAATCTATATTTACACAGTTTTCAGTTTAGCAGTTTTTATATAGAACCAATAATAAAAGGACAGATTACATTTTATTCTTAAACATTTTTATTCTGTTTAACGGTAAATAATCATTGAATATAAACAACCTTTGTGAGCTGGACAGAATATTAAACAGATGCTTCTTTTGTCACACTCAGGTGAGATGGATGTTGAAAGTTGAGATTAGGCTGTAAATCATGTGCTGTCACTCTGATAACGTTTCATCTGTTGGGTCTCTAGTTCCCGAGGTCGTCTGGTCTCTGTCCACGTCGTCAGCTGACTCCATGTCAGCGATATATTCCCTGATCGTGGCGTGAGCGCGAGCACTGCCCACCCACACCTGAGCGAGCCACAGACAGACAGACAGGTGTAGTGCATGTTGGATAATCTCTGTTCATTAATAAAAAAAACGAGCCACACAGACGTGACGTTAACCTGAGCTTCCTGCAGCAGAGCCACATCATCGAGGTCACAGGAAAGTTCATAACTCTTCAGGAAGAACTCAGAAGCTCTCTCGTACTGTCCCTGCACGGAGACGGCTCGTTAAAACTCTATTTCCAATGTGTTAAATATGTCGGAGGACGTTAATAAAATAAATAAATACAAATGTGTATTAATGTTTGTTCCCCATGTTAATAAGGATATAGTTACCTGCATCATCTGTAAATAATTGACCCTTCCTAAGCCCCGCCCCTTTCTCTACGTGCTCCAATCAGAGCTGAGCAAGCCTCGGTTCTCGGAGCGTCGTACCTGCATGAAGTAGACGTGGCCCAGAGACAGGAAGGCCTCCACCAGCTGACGCGGCGTCATCACGCAGATGTCGACTAACTTCTCCAGAAACCGGATCGCCTCGGGGACGTTCCCCTCACTGACACCAACACAAGAAGATTCATCCAGACTGATGAATTTCTGCACATATGATGTGCTGGAATTAAAGTTTGGGTCTTATTAATTGTGTTAACTTAACGGGTGTGTTCGTGTGTACCTATGTAGAGACTTGGCCATCGCCTTGTAGCATTTTCCAAGTCCGTCTGTGTCCTGCAGCGTGCCGCAAATCTGCATGGACGTGTTGAAGAACTGGACACACGACGACGATTGTATTAGTGAATAAATCAGTGTGCTGATGTTTCTTATGAAAAGACTCAAAACCAACAAACCTCCTGATGTATTTTAAACTATTTCTAATGATTTGTGTCTTCACGTGCTCGGTGCTGAGAGTTGGACTAAAAACATTGCCGGTTTTGGTCTTTCCATCAGATCTGATGATGTCTAAATGTACAGCTGGTACCTGTTTGGCTGTGGTGTGGTCTCCTGCCCTCTGATAGCCGAGTCCGAGTTGATACGAGGCCTCTCCTTGGCTGCGTTTGTCTTCAGCTGAAACAAACATCAGAGGGAGCGTTAGTGTTTGTAACACAGGCGCTTTAGACCAATGGGAAGAGGAGGAGGAGGAGGTGTCGTGCCAGAACAGGAGCTGGGCAATACATAAATTAGTATCATGGGTCACATTAGCTGCTAAACTGTGTCCTAGTCTTGTGATGTTATACACACTGTCTGCCTACACTCAGTAGCGATGCTGTAGCTCTGGTGGAGCAGCTTCAGGCCCTCGTCGTAGTCCGCTGCGTCCAGCGAAGCGTCGGCCAGCCGGGTGTAGATCGTACTCAGCGCTCTGAGAGCTCGGAGCTTCAGAGGCTGACCGTCTGAGTCCATCCACCCGCCGAACTCCGCCTGCTTGATGCAGAGCTCCGCCTGCTGCTTCGCCTGCTCCAACTCGCCTGTGGACCACAGAGCAGGGCCGTCAGATCAGTCCACTGTGTGTGTGTGTGTGTGTGTGTGTGTGTGTGTGTGTGTGTGTGTGTGTCCTGTCCACCTTGTTGCAGGTAGGTCTCAGCCAGGCAGGCCCGGGCCTCCACAGTCAGGCGGCTTCCTTGCTTGATGTTTGCACAGCTGTGGTAGAAGTGCAGACTGAGCCACTGATCTTCCGGAGCCGAGAAGTACCGACCCAAAAACATGCGCTGCTTACACACCTCCAACCAGTAACCTGCACACACACACACACACACACACACACACACACACACACACACACACACAGGAAACACTGAGAAGAACCTCAAGAAACTGGATTCAAACTGAAGTGTGTGTGTGTGTGTGTGTGTGTGTGTGTGTGTGTACATACCGGTCCTCTCAGCCTGTTCGGCTGAGCTCAGGTGGCGTCTGATGGTCTCCATTTTGTCCTGATGTTGGTCCAGAGGAGTCTGAAGCTGAGCGGCTAAACTCAGATCAGCCGAGCGACGATCCTGATCAGAGCACAGCAGAAAGAAGAGCTCCGAGTACGACCTGAGAGACAGACAGGAGGACAGACAGGAGGAGAGACAGGAGGACAGACAGGAGGAGAGACAGGAGGACAGACAGGAGGACAGACAGGAGGACAGACGGGAGGACAGACAGGAGGACAGACAGGAGGACAGACGGGAGGACAGACAGGAGGACAGAGAGGACAGACAGATAAATCAGATTATTGGTGAGACAGGGACCTCTGGTGGTAAATTGTTGAAGTGAAATCAAAATAAATGAAACTGATTCAAACCTCAGAGCCTCAAATTGAATAAAAAAGCTGAATCTAATTTTTATTTTCATCGTTTACTTCATGAATCGTTCGTTTGCTCCATAAAATGTTTCAAAGCTCGAGGTAACGTCTGAACTGAAGATGTTCCTGAACGTGCTGCTCGATGATCTTTACCTGTGGAAACCTTCCTGCAGCATCTCCACGCAGATGTTCTGCTTCAGGCTGCTGGTGATGCTGGAGACCAAACGGAGGAGCATGGAGGCAAACATCAAACATCAAACATGATCTGCTCTGCGTGCAGCACTGTGCGATTCGACGGTCGTGGACAGAGGTAAAGCTGCAGGAGACAATGAACAACAAATGTTCGGAGCTCTTGGCGTGAACTCACCGTGCAGTTTCTTCCTTGGAGAGGATCTGAGTCGTCTCCTTCTGCTGCTTCATCCTGCTCAAACACAAACACACACACACTCACTGATTCATTCTCCTCCACCTGTCCAAGCTCTGCGGTCGTGCTCTCACCTGTGCTGAGTACTGCTCCTCTGTTTGATGTCCGGCAGAAAAGACCCGCCGTGCTGCTTCTTCACCGCCACATTCATCGTCTTCAGCTGTCAGTCAAACTAAAGACGAGACAACAACAGCAACCATCATCACCTGGAGTTTAAAATCAGCTTTATGTGTTTGTTATGTCATCGCTGTCTCTGCTCAAACAAACTGTCTGCTCCATCAGGAAGATTAAAAAAAACCTCCGTGAAGACAGAGTGACACGGCTGAAAGCTAACAGTAAGAGGACCTTTAGTTTTATTTAAATTATATTTTTGAAGCTAACATAGATTATAACACTACTACAGTGTCTCCTACAGTGAGAAAAGCTCATTTCTAAGTCCTGATTTAGAGAAACAGTGAACTGAATAATTTAAATAAAGTTATAACACCCTCACCTGAGCAGGTAAGCTTCACGTCGTTGTAAACTTATCACAGCCTGAAGTCAGGTCAGCTGACTTTACATTTGTAAAGTTAATAAACTTTGTAAACTTTTTACTTTAACGTCAGCTGTGACTCTACAAACCGGACCGTTCCTCTTCAGACTCTCCTCTGCGGGTAAACACGGAAAAACACGAACAGACGAAGAGACTCAACATAAACTTCAAACTGTTCTCAGTTATTACGACGTCGCCATGGCAACACGTCAGAAGGGGCCGCGTTCCAACACGAACATCCTGTTTGACTCGACACAGCAGGCTGCCGGGTTCCATTCAGATGAACAGCTGATCTTCAAAACTTTATTATTTTTCTGCTTTTTTTAAATTATAGATGTGAAAATGGAGGCAGGTCACATAATTTACCTGAATACTGCAGTTTTTATCTTCAGCTAAATTATGTGACTGCTTAAATTAAATTTATTTGACATATATAATCATGCAAACATCAGGAAAAGCGTTTTTATATATTCCTACATTGAGTGTAAAAGGATAGAAAACATAAATAATAATGGTTATTATGGAAGTAATGTGAGTGAATGAGTAATTAAGGAAGAAACAGTCTGAGGCAGTGTCCTTATTTAAAATAAGCAAAAGCAGGAAATCTTTCTGAAGCCATGAAACATTTTGGATTTGTTGGTTTTGAGCTGTGAACCTGAACGCAGCTTATATCCACAAAGTGTTCACTCTGTTAAAAAATTCCTAAAAATATCAGAAAGCTGAATTATTCAAAGGAAAACTGTGTTCACTGTTTGGGTTCATCAGCTGTTCTATGCTGAACATAATATAAAATATACGTAAGATATGTCAGTCAGTTTAATGATAGAAAAAAAGGTCAGAGTCAATCGATTGTATAAAAACTGTGGAGAAAACATCTTGTTTAACTTCTCTTCACACATTTTGAGTGTGAAGATCTCGTTTTTAAAGAAACTAAAGTTGTAGTGAAATCAGAAAATAGAAGTACCAGTAAAGGAAAGACACAAGTAAAGTCTGAAAATACAGATTTGTTATTTGCCATTGATTGTCACTGACATGAAGGATAAGGAAGACGATCTTTGAGCAGCATTTCTTCTCTTCTTTCAGTCGTTGGAGGTCGTTTGTTTCCATCTCACCACAGCTGGGATGGAAACTCTGGTTTGTGGTGTTTCTTTTCTTCAAAGAGTTTCTAATAAAGTTTCATGTTCAGGGTGGAAATCAGCAGCAGCTGACATGACAGGCCGGTTCCTGTGTTCTGTGTTCAGAGTGTCTGGCTTTGATTTGCTGTCCGACGACGACTCTTTGACTTGTTTGTTGTTCTCGTGTCTAATTAGCTTCGAGTGTAATTTATCCATTAACCAGGAAAGTGAGAATTAAACACGATACGAGTGGATAGATAGTTGGTGGTCTGACTCACTGACAAGAGGTCATCATAAAGAAGTTTCTGCTTCAAGTTAAAAACTTTACAAGTTCAATATATCTCTGTTTTATCTCTGCAATGAACTCAGGAAATAAAAATGGAAACATTTACAGCATCAATACTAACTGCTTCCTACTGGTGTTTAAATGTAGGAACAATGAAAGCATCGTGAAACAACACTATGGAGGGAGAACAATGAGGCTCCACAGTCTGTTATTTTTCATTGTAAACATGGTTAGTATGATAATAACAGGTTTTATTTTAAGCCGCAGTTCATCTAATGGCCACTAGATGGGTCTAACAAGTTCCTAATCCTGCATAACTTTAAGCCTTAATATAATGTGAACAGGTGAGTTGTATATAAATTCACCCTCAGTACAGTTGTCATGAACGGGGAAATTAGCTATAGAGACCAAAACAGTTTTTTGTACCAGGCTGTAAACATGTTTATTTCTGCTGTGAAGTTGGACATTTGAACATGGGGACTTATGGAGACTGACTCACTTCTGGAGCCAGCCTCAAGTGGACGTTAGAGGAACTGCAGTGTTTGACACTTCAGCACAGTCACAGAGGTTGTAGTTTGGAAAGCACTCACCTCCTCTGGACAAAATACAGATTGAACAAAATAATTTTATTTAACTTCTCCAAAAGTTTGAATGTTTCCCTAAATTCAGATTCAAACTCTCTATGAACTTATGGCTCGCTCTGAGGCTGTGTGTGTTGTTGTGTGTGTAATGTTGTGTATATGCCTGCAGTATCTGCCTGCATGGTTGAAGTCACGTAGCCCTTTCATCTGTTTATCTCTGCATTTACTGTAACAAACAAACAACACACACACACGCACACACAGCCCACATGTCGCCAAAGACACTCATTGACAGAAATGGCGAAATTCTCTGGAATATTAAATTTAGCTCTGACGGAGCGGATCTCGACAATGTGGGGTCAAAGTTTGATGGATTTAAAACCTGCTGGAGACAGTCTGAGAGGCAGAGACAGACAGACAGACAGACAGACAGACAGACAGACAGACAGATAGATAGATAGATAGATAGATAGATAGATAGATAGATAGATAGATAGATAGATAGATAGATAGATAGATAGATAGATAGATAGATAGATCTAGTTTCAAATGGCAGTTAGCAACCAGCTGCTGAAAAGACAGATATTTTACTTTAGGAGATGGTGGAGACCAAAAACAGAGCTAAAAGCAACGTGAGTATAGACTCACATTCATGTTGTGTAGACAAACAAGGCACTAAAGGTATGCTAAGTGTTTGGTGTAACTTCTGACAGCTAAAGGACGATGCTAAAGACCTACTTTAACATTAACAACACATAAAGTCACTGGGTTAATCTCAGTTATGATGTGAAATCTAGCTAATGTTTGCTGACATTAGCCTCAATTAGCTACTGGTCACACAGGACCTGTAGCAGAAAAGTGCGTCCAAAAGGATGCTAACTGTTTATGCTAAGAAGTTTTGAGTGGACCTAACCTTTGACAGTTATGAGATGATGCTAAAGGCTAATGCTAAAGGCTAACCTGCTAAGTGTGTTGACTGCTTGTTGGCGCCCAACTGAACATAAAATCTGCATTTAGCCGCCATTTGCAGGCTTCAGTACCCGACAAACCACGTACAGAATGTAATCAAAACATTCTGGGAACCTTTCTTCAACGTATTTTGGCATAAAGAAATGTTGGGAACTGAATCAGAAAGAAGAATAAAGGACGATGGTTTCAGTAAAGTGTGATAGCAAGCGGGCCTCGTGGTGTAATAAAGTCAGTCTGCAGTCTGGTGTCACTCGTGTTCAAACGCTCCAATAAAGTCAAATTTGTTGCTTAAACGCAGCAATAAATTTTACTGCCTCAATTTCCACGACATTGTTTTATTAACAAACTCTCGAATGGGAAAAGTTCAGAGTCGCTTCATGTCAGAGTATTTATGAGATGTTCCACTGTAACCGAGGGAGGAGGAGGAGAAGAGTGAGGAGGAGGAGGAGGAAGGAGGTGACAAGGGTCAAGGAGAGAAGGAGAAAAAGAGGAAAGTGTGAAGAAGCAGCTAATGAAAGACAAAGAAGATAGAGGAAGGAGGTGGGAGAGGGTGGGCGTGCGAGCATTTACGGCTATCAGAGAGAGAGAAAGACTGAGCTCAGTCAGACTTCATCAGATTGTCCTGAGAGAGCAGAGCTCACTCTTCTTCTTCTTCTTCTTCTTCTTCTTCTCTGGTCTTTGGGAGGATTTAACTTTAAAAACAGAAACAGAACAAACAGGTGAGTTTTTTTTTTCTTGCTAACATTAAAGGTCCAGTGTTGAACCAACATTTTTAACAACATTTTAGTAACCCAGAACGGACTTTCCTTTTAGTTAGAGGTTGACGCGAGGGGATTGCAATCAGCAAATACGGGCTTTTATCAGAGACCTGACCTTTTACTGAGGGTAAGTCTGTTGTCTAAACGTGTTGTGTTATCCGTCAGAGAGAGAGGAACCTTTCAAGTATACATCTTTCATGTTGGATCATTTCTAACGTGCACACATATATCTGTATATAACAGTAAATATAATTAACACGGTAATTTAACAGAGCGGCATGAAGTCACGCTGGTGTTAAAGAGTCGGACAGATGCTGTAACAAAGTTACAAAGAACCTTTAATAAACTTTATTTCATGTGATGAACTAGAGTCCAAAGAGTCTGTTAAAAAGACATTTAAGAGAGACAACGCTGTGTTGTATTGCAGCCAGTTTTGTGTGTGTGTTTGTGTGTGTGGAAAGTTGGGTAAATATTGTTGTTGCTATGTCACCTGCGCACCTGACCACATAAGGAGGTAATCACAGTAGTCACGTAGCCTTCATAGGGGAGCCACAGGTGAACAGCTGCAGGGAATTAGGAAGCCACACAGTTTTTATAGCCATGTGTGTGTGTGTGTGTGTGTGTGTGTGTGCAGTTTGATTTCATTTTTTTGCACCGCCACACATTGGAAATTTCTTCAAGTTCCCTGAGCAGGCTTCTTTTGTTGTTGCATTGCCGCCACACGACAACATAAAAGTTCATCTCAGGTCTGGAACATTTCAGGTAACATCATTCTGTAAACTTGTGCTAATCTAATTTTTTGTTTTCATTTTGCTCTCCAGATTTTCTCAGCGCTCCAAATTGCCTAAACACCTCCTGGGAATAGGTTTAAGTGTCGCGGCAGGCTCCAGGATGGTTTCTGGAGCAACAAAAGTGGATTCAGCCAAAAGTTCTGCAGTTAAAGCAGGTTCCAGATTGGGTGCCTCCATGCCTGAGATGTTTACCGTGCTGCTGGTCACCTGGTGTTTGCTGTTTGTCGATCCGGTTTCTTGCCACAAAAACTTCTCGTCTGAGCCATCTCAGACGTCAGCTGTGATGATGCTGAACTTGCCTGATTTCTACGGCACTGACCCTCCTCTGCAACCTGGGATGGATCACCAGATCCAGACCCAGGACAGAGATCTGGTGAACAAGGACCTGGGGAAGTCGATACATTTCAACAACAAACTGACACACAAACATGAAAGAAATTTTCCGTCTCACTCGTCGTCGTCCAACTCCTCCTTGGTGGTCCGTATGCGCCCCGTGTTGCCTCCCAACTGTCCTGACACCATGTCAATAAAAACAGCCTTCAAGTACATCAACACAGTAATCTCCTGTGTTATATTTGCTGTGGGGATCATTGGAAACGCCACCCTGCTCAGGATTATCTACCAAAATAAAAGCATGAGGAATGGACCCAACTCTCTGATAGCCAGCTTGGCCCTTGGAGACCTGATATACATCGCCATCGATATACCAATCAATGTCTACAAGGTACAGAGCGTTAGTGTGTCGTATTCAGTGATGATAATAATAAATACACTTAGCATGTTGCTTGGTAGGACTGGGAAGTAGAGCAGAAATGCATTGTGGGGCATAAAACAACTTCCTATAGTAGCAGTGTGTGTTGTGTGTCTCAGTCAGGAGGTTGAGTGTTGCACTGATAACGGCACTAAAATATCCCACCAACACTGATAACACACACAGATACTGTGATGTTATGGTAACCTATTAATGGTGTGTGTGTGTGTGTGTGTGTGTGTGTGTGTGTAGCTCCTGGCGATGCGGTGGCCGTTTGCTGACATTCCGTTCGGACTGTTCCTCTGTAAGCTGTTTCCCTTCCTGCAGAAGGCTTCAGTCGGCATCACCGTCCTCAACCTGTGTGTTCTGAGCGTGGACAGGTAATACTCGCTTATTATGCTAAGCTACGTAGGTTGAGCCTGATTACACTGCCTGCTTGCCCGGCTCTGGTTCTGGCACAACACCAGCATTCCCATGTGTCCCCGGCCTGTAAACCTCTGGTCCAAAACATCTGTTGCACAAACACTAACATTCTCCCGGTGCTCTGAGCTCACAGTCCGGCTAACAAACTGAGCTAACATTAGCTAACAGCAGCTACAGTTGGCAGTTTACTTCACTGTCCATCAGGAAACTCTGTAAATCACAGATAGTTGAGGCCATTTCAACCTTGTTTACTGCCCAGGAAGACTAAACAATTAAAAAGAATACTTTTGTACTCAGGTATCGTGCAGTGGCGACTTGGTCACGGGTACAGGGCACCGGTGTTCCCACGGTAACGGCAGTGGAGATCGTGGTGATCTGGCTGCTGTCCATGGTGCTGGCCGTGCCGGAGGCCATCGGCTTTGACATGGTCACCTTCGAGTACAAGGACACTATCATAAGGACCTGCATGCTGCAACCCAAGACACCCTTCATGACTGTGAGTGTTGATATCTTCTGTAAACCTTCCTTGGACTCTCAAAAACTCTCACACCGTGATCACTTTGCTTTCCTTGAGAAATGTAGACCTTTTGAAACCAGCAGGGTTTATGTTGATGCATATTATAAATCTTCAGGTCAGAAGGTTTAATAACAAGATGATAAACAATTCATTCCCATAAGATGAAGTGAAGTAACCGAATGGGTCATGGGTAAAGACATAGTGTGGAGCGAGGGGCTGTAATCCTGACTCATCTGTGTGATGGATGCTCTCTGTGGGGAAAATAAACAGACTCTTCGGTCCATTTCTCTTTGTTGTGTTATGTTTCAGGGCGAGGTCGCTATTCAGCTTGGGTAGTTTAGAGCACCATTTCCTGTTTGTATCAGTGGGTCTCTGCGGGACTAAACACTGTCTGCCCATGCACTCAAAAACTGAACCCGGCTATCAGTCTTCAGGCTTTCGAATCATTCTAACTGCAGTCGGTAGATACTTATCGCAATGTTCCAGTTCCAGTCCATCTTGATGTAACAAGGCGGTTGAAGCTAGTTGTTCCAAACAAAGGTTATGATCCTGAGCTTCTGGTAGCTAAAGGTTGTCCTAGAATGTAATCATCTGCCAAACACTGCCTTAAACAAATTTCTCCTGTCTCATGTTCCAGTTCTACCGGGATGCAAAGGACTGGTGGCTGTTTGGCTTCTACTTCTGCGTACCTCTGACCTGTTCGGCTGTGTTCTACTGCTTGATGACCTGTGAGATGCTCAAACATCAGAAAGGAAGTCTGAGGATCGCACGGAGTGAACACCTTAAACAGGTAGACACACACACACACACACACACACACACACACACACATATATATATCTGTAAAGGATTACGGCAGCAAACCAGTCATTGTTGGGAAATAAACCCTGACAGGATGATACAGGCTTGCTGTATATCCTGATTATTACACGGCTACTCATGAAGTGAAATCAATAATTTAACAAAATATTGATTTAAAAAAAACAAGTAAACACACACACACACACATACATATATATGTAGAAGATAACAACAGTGAGTCATTGTTGGGAAATAAACCCTTAAAGAGTGATACAGGCTTGCTGTATGTTATCCTGATTATTATACGGCTACTCACAGAAATATACAAGAACTGCCACTTTTAATGATGATACATGAGTCTGAGGCAAGTTTGTTTTCTCTCCACAGCGTAGAGAAGTGGCTAAAGCTGTGTTCTGCCTGGTGCTGATCTTTGCCCTCTGCTGGTTCCCGCTTCATCTGAGTCGCATCCTGAAGAGGACCGTCTACAAACCCCACGATGCACAGCGCTGCGAACTGTTAAAGTAAATGCAGAAACACACGTTCACAAAACAGCAGTGCTGTCTAGAAAATGCAGTGAACTGCTCAGTCCAGTACCCCTGTGGACACAGGACACTTCACTGCATTGTATTTTACTATAAACCTGAAACTGGAAACTTAAAAGGGAAAACAGTGGGAAAGAGGAGGCAGACAGCCTCATCATATAAATCCAAAAACATCTGGGATGGGATTACTGGATTACTGGACTGGATTACTGGATTACTGGTTTTACTGCACAGAGTACTTTTACTTTGATACTTTTCATATGTGATATGACTTGTGAATGCAGGTGGTATTAGTACTTTAACTAATTATGTGTTCTTCTTCTGTGGTTTCAGTTTCTTGTTGGTGCTCGACTACTTCAGCATCAACATGACAACCATCAACTCCTGCATCAACCCCATAATCCTCTACCTCGTCTCCAAGAAGTTTAAAAACTGCTTCAAGGTAAAAATACAAACCTTTTGTGTTCTTGTGGTGTGAGAGTGTGCGTTGGTGATGGTTAACGTCCGAACAGCAGCTGTGGATGTCAGTGTGACATCACAGTGAGGTCACAGGGTCAGAGGCCGTGAGACGTCCGTGTAACAGAAGGCGTTATCAGATGTTTTGAGATGCAGATATCGAGGATAGAGAGCGATGGATGTCTAAACATAGAAAGGTCGTGACCTTTGAGGAAAGATTTGTGGGAAGTGACGAGTGACGTCGCTCCACCGACTTCACGCATGAAGGTCAGCTCAGTCGTCATGAGGAGTGAAAACAGTTGGAGGAGCCTGAGATCAGGGTGATCCTGCTTCGGCTTGGAGACTGCACAACAAAGGCATGGACATTAACCAAGACAGTGTCAAACAAAACAGACGGCGCTGTTGGTTGCATTATGGGAAATGTAGTTTCATCTTAAAGGAGTTAAGGGGAGCTCTGGGTCTAACTGGATAACAGCTGATATCTCTGCAACACTGCTGTTAGCTAATGTTAGCTCAGTATGTTAGCCCGGACTGTGAGCTCAGAGCATCATGTTGCTTTAATGTAAGTATTAAATCGCTGTAGACTCACCCTCTGTCTCTCTCTCTGTCTCTCTCTCCAGTCCTGTCTGTGTTGTTGGTGTTATTCTGGCTCTCTCTCCAACAGTACGCTGCCTCTTCACAATGGGACAAGCCTGCAGTACAAACACACTGACCACTGAGAGAGAGAGCCTGTTATCTTCATACGCAACCAGCAAACCAAAGACCAAAGATATCCAACCACCCAGGCTGTGTGAAGCAGCAGATATATCCTGTAATGTTTAGTGTGTATTTATTCAGTTCTATATATTATGTGTATATATTTTATTACAGACTCACTGTTGTATGATACTATATGATATTCTCTATGCCCAAAAGTATGTGGACATATGGTGTTGCCTGGTTACACTGCCCACTCACCCAGCTCCTGTTCTGGCACAACACCGCTCCGCTCCCCTGTCAGCATTCACCCTCAACCCGGGTCCAACACACCTGTGGTACAAAAAAATAACACTGCCCCGGTGCTTTGAGCTCACAGTTATATGTAATGTTTGGGTGTCCGCTTACTTTTGGCCATGTAATGTGTTTGTTATTATGTTTTATATGTAAATATTTTGTTGTAAAAGAAGTAAAAAAAAATCTAAATCTGCACTAGCGGCCCCTAGAGGCTGAATCTTTCACTACATCCCACAATATGAAACTGAGTGTTGGTGATATTTTGCTCTTAGAGCTTCAGTTACTAATAATGCGATGAAAGCTTTGTCCTAATGGTGGCGCTAAAGGAACTTCATGAACATCGTCAGGATTATCACAGCACATTTCTCTGAAATCTGGTCAGTTTAGTTGTCAAGACTCTTTAAAAGTCAAAGTAGATAATGTTCTGACGTCACAGTTTGTATTTATCAATAAAGATATATTCTCAAAGATCTGTTCTGGTTGGCACATATGTGTTTTTTATTGAAGTAAGTGTCTGATTTTATTAACTTTCCACTGCAGTGGCCACAAGAAGGAGCTATTGTAAAAATCATACACACACACACTCACACACATGGCTTCCAGCTGAAGCTCTCTACACTGTAACAAGTCTACAGTCCGCCGGCAGCTCTGTAAGACTATTTAGATTTACAGTACTGAGCTAAATGCTAATGTCAGCATGCTAACATGCTGTTTAGCAGGTTTACCAAGTTCACTATACTTGTTTTATAGCTAATTAGCACTACTAATATTAGTCTCTTTAGAGCTTCTTTTGTCAATGTCCTCTCCAGTCTCTTCTCCTCTGCCATTATGTCCATAGAGGCTGGTGTAATGTGTGAATTAATTCCCATCAGCCTTAGCTTATTTGTACTTTGTGTTTAGGGCTAATGAGATAATATTAGCATGCTAACATGCTAAACTGAGATGGTGAATATGGTACCCAGCTAAGAATGAGATATTAGCATTTAGCTCAAAGCATGGCAGAGATGCAGGCGTCTTAGTTTTGTTTCCACAAATTAATTTCACTTTTCAGAGTTTGACATTGCATAGAAATGACTATTATTTTGTAATCTAGCGCCTCAGCTCACAGTCCGGGCAGCCTGGCTAACAAACTGAGCTAACATTAGCTAACAACAGCTACAGCTGGGAGCAGTTTACTTCACTGTCCATCAGGAAACTCTGTAAATCACAGAGATGAGATGATGATGTTGCTTTAAATGCTGCTTGTGTTGCATTCAGTGTTGCAGTAAAATAAAATAAAATAAAATAAAATAAAATAAGTAAAAATAAAAATAACTGTGAGCACGGAGGGGGTTAAATATCTTCAAATTAAGATAATTAAATTGACAATTTGCTGTTTGTGTCTCAGCCACGTGACTGATGATGGATGAGCTTCCTCCCCGTGACGTGGGCGCGTAAACACGGGAAACAGGATCACACAAACACGGACAGCTGATCGGCTGTGCACCCCCCACCAACTGAAGCCGAGGACCGGATTTAATGATCGATCAGGGCGGTGATCGATCCGTGTGATCGGAGGGCTGAGCGTCGGTTTGCGGTGGTGGTGTGTTTGCGGTGTGTGTGTGTGTGTGTGCGGGGTCAGGGCGGAGGAGAGATGCGTTGCCTGGTAACAGAAACAGGACTGAGGAGGAAAACAGGCCAACCGTCACCCTGAATGAGCATCTTCAGCTTCAACGGTCTATTTTCTTCATTTATTTCATCATATTTGAAGTATTTTAATTACACATTAACCTGTTTTCTCTGTTTAGTCGACAAATATTCGATATTTTAATCTAAATATTCACATAAAACACACTGACAAGTCTGTAATATTTCTCTGTTAGTGTTTAATGGTACGTTTATACCGATTCTATGCTAATTATGTCCCGTGAATGGCATTTTTAATGTGCATGACACTGCATTTCAAAGTCTCTGTGACAGACAGCCAGTTTAACCTATGTAGAAATAAAATAGCTCATAATGAAAAATGAAAACTAATGAAAACTTACAGAGTAGATCTAGGTGGTACTCTTTATAATAATGTTTACAGAGACCCAACGATGTCCACCGTGAGCAAACACGGTGACACTGGCAAGTAAATATTCTTTTTAAAGCAACAGGACATAGAAATTTGTTTGCCCCTCTAAAAGTCAGTCCCAGATTTACGCTGACTCTGAGCTTAGTTGCATTGCCCACTCGCCCAGCTCCCGATCTGGCACAACACTCATCTCCATTCCACCACAGGCCTGTAAACCTCCAAAACTGGTCAAAACTCCTGTGGTACAAACACTCCCCCGGTTCTCTGAGCTCACAGTCTGGACAGCCCGGCTAACAAACATTAGCTAACAGCAGCTTCAGTTGGCAGCAGTTTACTTCACTGTCCATCAGGAAACTCTGTAAATCACAGAGATGATTGAAGTGTGAAGAGCAGAGTTTTTGCTAGAGCAAATATGTTAGATAACGTTAGCGACATCGACCGGTTTCGTCCCCCAGCTGTGACCTGTGGTTTGGGATGTTCCTGTAGTCAACGCTGAGGGTGAAGCAGCATCATGCCGTGTTCCTGTGCAGAGTGGCGGAGGTGGATCCGCCCGCTGGTTCTGGTTCTATACGCTCTTCTGCTGGTGGCCGTGCTGCCGCTCTGCATCTGGGAGCTGCAGAAGGACAAGGTACACTTTGATTTCAGTCACCTCCACCTGGACCAGCTACATCTTTGAACACATTCAGATCTTCCAGCTTGACTAGGGTTTGGGTTAATGTTCGTCTGTCACCTCAGGTTTTTCTGTGTGTGTCTGCAGGTTGGGACCCACAGTAAAGCCTGGTTCATCGCCGGTGTGTTTGTCTTCCTGACCATCCCAATTTCACTGTGGGGAATCCTGCAGCACATAGTCCACTACACCCAGCCGGAGCTGCAGAGACCGATTATCAGGTGGGCACAAGGACACCTTTAATCTTAAAGTTATGGTTAAAGGAACAGTTCACTGCATCGAGAATTTATGTTTCTGTACAGACTTTATGTTTTTGGATTGAAGAACTGTTAGACGAGCGTAGGAATGAGGCGAACTGTTTCAAACATGAAGACGGATCAGATACAGTCAAATTAAACACTGACTCAAAACACTGTTAATTTGTGGTCTGAGTATGTGTCACAGGGTTTTTTCAGCTGTTAACAAGGTAACCATCCACTGTCCCGCATCCTGTTTGACAGTAAACTGATACTTCAGTCTGAGCAACTGTCAACGGACTTATTTCACTGGTTACTTAGTTAGTTTGTGATTTCTTCTTCTCTGTCTCTCCCCTCCAGGATACTATGGATGGTGCCCATCTACAGTTTGGACAGCGTGAGTCATAACAACACGCACAGGAAGTCACACTGATCTGTCCACTCTATTACATTATGTTGCCAAGGTAACAGACCTTAATTGGAGGCAATGGGACAGTGTCACAAGACTGTCAGCAGTGAGCTCTGTTACAGTTAATGCAATGATACTCCATGCCAGCGTACCCATGTTTCTCCATCATCACGGTGGACGTCTGCCGTCACCACAGAGACAGAGAGACAACAGCAACAATAACTACAGCTATAATTATGATAGAAATATGAGTAATTATAATAATTCTTTCTACTTTGTATGTTCCAGTGGCTGGCTCTGCGCTACCCCAGTCTGGCCATCTACGTGGACACGTGCAGGGAGTGCTATGAGGCCTACGTCATCTACAACTTCCTGGTGTTCCTGTTGAACTTCCTCAGCAACCAGTACCCGAGCCTGGTGCTCATGCTGGAGGTCCAGCAGCAGCAGCCACACCTGCCCCCGCTCTGCTGCTGCCCACCATGGCCCATGGGAGAGTAAGAGGACGGATGTCATGTCACTGTGCGATGGATGGATGGATGGATGGTGTGGATGTTAATGTCTTCCTCTCTGTTTCTCTATCAGGGTGCTGCTGTTCAGGTGTAAGCTGGGAGTCCTCCAGTATACTGTGGTCAGACCCGTAACCACGGTGATAGCACTGTAAGTTTCCTACTGTTTCCATGGTGACACCATTGAGACTACAGCCATGGTGGTACTACTGTACTACTCTTTCCTAGTGTAACCATGGTGATAGCACTGTAACTTTCTCATTGTAAACACCGTAACCATGGTGATGGCCTGTTTTTTCATACTGTAACCATGGTACAAATGGTTATTTGTAACATGTGACTGTTCTAAAAGTATGCTAGTCACTCAGTGATAACAGTTGCTAACATGTTAAATGCTCTGTTCTGAGGGTCAAAGTTCAGGACCAGACTTACACAACACCCTGAATGAACTAAAGGCACCAGGAGAACAGTATCGGTCAAATATGAGCGTGAAAGGTGAATTTGGTGTAACCATCAGCATGTCGTAACATGACATCAGTGTTTGTTGTTTCCTTCTCCGTCTGCAGGATCTGTCAGCTCTGTGGGGTTTATGATGAAGCCAACTTCAGCTTCAGAAACGCCTGGTCCTACCTGGTCATCATCAACAACATATCACAGCTGGTAAACATAAACCACACACACAGGACAGAATAATTCCCAAACCCCATAAATATAACCTAAACCAGGTTCTAAAAAAACTCAAACCTCTGGTCACAAAGATTTTCATGACATGTTAAAGTGGGAAGTCAAAGTTAAACTCAGACAGCTGGTGTTTCTTTTATTAACTGTACTTGAGAGTATTTTTGTCGTTGTCCTCTTTTGTTATTTGTCCTTGTTGTGATTCTGGACAGTAAATATAGAAACAGTTTCTTTTGTTTTTTTCTCAGTCATGCACATAATTTGAGACAACAATCTGAGACACAGTTTGTTCTGTTGCCATTGGTGTTATGTCATACATCTCCGTCTCTCTAGTTTGCCATGTACTGTCTGGTGCTGCTGTACCGATCTCTCAAAGAAGAACTGACTCCCATCAGGCCCGTGGGCAAGTTTCTCTGTGTCAAACTGGTGGTGTTTGTCTCCTTCTGGTAAGGAGTCATTTTGAAGCTTTTCATTGTTTGGGGACATCATTTCTGTGCGTGGCATCAAGCTGTGTAATCAACTATTAGGAACAGTCAGAATCATTTCTTTGTCTCTTCAGGCAGGCAGTTTTAATAGCGTTCCTGGTGAAGGTCGGCGTGATCTCCGACAAACATACCTGGGACTGGGACAGTGTGGAGGACGTGGCTACTGGACTGCAGGTACAATCATTTCTAAACAACTAAACCACACTATATTGTTTGAGAAACACTGCCCTAAACCGACTGTTTCATGAATACAGGACTTCATCATCTGCATAGAGATGTTCCTGGCTGCCATCGCTCACCACTACACCTTCACCTACAAACCATACGTACAGGTAAACATCTATCTATCTATCTATCTATCTATCTATCTATCTATCTATCTATCTATCTATCTATCTATCTATATTCATCTATCTGTTTTCTCCGTCCATTCCTTCATCCAGGAAGCAGAGGAGGGGTCGTGTTTCGACAGTTTTCTGGCCATGTGGGATTTCTCTGACATCAGAGCTGATGTCACTGAGCAGGTCCGCCATGTTGGTGAGTGTCTGGTGGAAACCCATGGGCCAGTGGGGGCAAACAGTCTTCCTACATCTGTTTCCTGCTTCACAAAAACTGTGAATTTCAGCATTTTAGTGGTTTTAGACCGTTGGCTGAGCAACCCACAACCCAACAGTAATGTGGCGACCGACTCTAAAATCAGGAAAACAGCCTCTGTCTCTGGCAACAAGAGCAAAGGATGTCCAACTGTTTAGTGACGGTAACTATGTGACATGATTTTGAGAAACAAACTCGAACTCAAAATGTATTTGTAGCTTCCTACAGTGATGTTGCAGATGTGTCTTTGGTAACTTTTGTGTGGAAAAGTCAGTGCGACCGACTCTTCAGCGCACTCCACCCTGGGACACAACCTCCGCCTCCCGCAGTGACTGTTCAGTAGGGATGGGAACTTCCACAATGTCAAAGTTAGTTTTGTATCTGGCACCCGGAGCTTAGTGTAGGGATCAAACCAGATCACAAAGGACAAAACATGAGCAGAATCTTTAGACTGGAAGGTGGAAAACAAGAACAACACTGGCTTCCTTGATGTCCGATGACATAGCATGGTCATTCAGTCAGTCAGTAAATATCTTACAAATTGTTCCTTTAATTGAATGATTCTGATTGGTTCTGGCCCACTTAAACTCTGCTTGTCTTAAATATCCTTCCTCTAACTCTCAACAGGTCGTACATTCCTGGGTCGTCCCAACAAGATGTACTTCGGCACAGTAGCTCGACCCGAACACACCGAGCACACCGGCCTCCTCACAGCAACTTCCCAGGACCCTGTTGCCGTGGCAACCACGTCTATGCCCTCCTCCCCATCCTCGAGCGGTCTTTACCAAGGCCTTGGCCACACCCACGCCCCGCACTCCATCTCTGCCCCTGCCGGGTTCACATCCTCGTCCTGGGACGACGACAGCGACCACACGCCTCCTGAGGCGGGTGACACCACTGGAAACACATAGCCAGGGGTGGGAATCTTTCTTTACGTCCTTTGCCCCCCCCCCCCCCCCCCGTTTTGATGTGCGTTGTGGATATGGACAAAGAAACTGTCAGATTCTGTAAAGTCAGAATAAAAATGTAAATGTGGACTGTGTTCATGGAAGGATTTTATCAGGATTGAGGAAATCAGAGAGGTCTGCACTCTGTGATGTCAAAGCCATGTTTGTTGAGAAATGTATTTTTAAAAATAATTACCCCCCCCAAAAAAGTTTAAAAGTTCTGTATTTTGAGGTCTTATGATGTCATATATGTGTCTCAAACTGGTAGTTGAAAGGATATTCGGCGTTTTCATCGAAAGATGAAGCAGCTTGTTGGTTTTACACTTGCACGGTGCTGAAGTGTCCCCGGGGGTAAGTTTAACTGTTTGTTCTGATTCATAATAAACGACCATGTCATGTCTAATCACCAGAAACTGTGTGGTTGCTAAAGTAATCCTCCAATAACTCAAGCAAACTAGCTCGTTGTAATGCCTTAAATATGCCTGAAATCGAAGATCCTCCACCATCCTTCAGATCTGGCGTTTGGAACTACTTTGGTTTTCATATTAAGTATGACCATAAAATTTAATTTGAAAACTGTATTTTGAATTGAAACAAATGTTGGTCATTTCAATAAACTACAAGTTAAAGTTAAAGTTACAAGTTAAAAAAGGCATGGAAATTTCTCTTTTTTGTAACGAAAAAATATCGAACCGTGACACTAAAGTATCGAGCCGAACTGAACCGAACCGTGAATTTTGTGTGTTGTTGCCCCCTAATATACTGCTACCATATAGTAGTGGGATTACACTCTGAAACTGGAGACAATAATTCACAACAAATATGTATTTCTACATAATGCTGCTTAAAAAAAAATCACTTTAAGACTGTTAAGAGAAACAATGATCTTTATTTGATTTCAGTCTCTCTCCATCTGTCCATGAGGTTGAAACAGAAAGTGTCCGTTACTGAGTTACTGACTACAGTCAGTCTTGTGCAGCCTGATTCATTTTAATGGACCGTTAGTGTCACCAAGTGGAGAAAAATGCAAATAACAGTGTGTGTGTAAGTGTGTTACTGCAGCTGGACGCAGCCTATCAACGATTTTTTTTTTTTAATATTTAATCTCAGATAAGAGAAGGGGGTGCGGTTTAAGCTTATTTCCTGCTTCCACCAACGGAAGGCACAAAGAGGAGAACAACGTGGGATGAAGCCTTTTGTCAAAGACGTAAGCTGATTTTAACTTTAAAATATTATTGCTAATGTACGACGTTTGTCATAGTAACAGTTAACACGTGAACTTTACTGTGCAGGTTTACACTCATGATTAAAGATTTTAAAGGAATATAAGATACAGACGTGGCTGGTCGAAGATATGAAGCTAAAGGAATATAAATACATTTGAAGTTACAGTACTATACAATACTAACGAACCAGAAACGCTTAAAATTGCATTCATTCATTCATTCATTCATTCATTCATGATTTAATACCTACTGAACTCGTTCACAATCCATTTCAGTGGTAAGTACACATGCCGGCCCCACGTCAAACTTACATTGTAAAAGGATGCATCCGGTTTTTTTTCAGTTTCTCTGCTTTTACCACTGGAAATATAGAGTTTAAACTTCGAGCTGTGATAGACGTGTTCCCACATTAACAGCTCAATTTAGGTAATGTGAACATGTCTAAACACTTCCAGGTTTTGTCCGTCATTGATGAAGGTAAGATGGAACTATATTTATCTTGAGAAAATGTTCAGCAGCAACACCACAAAGCAGGATGTGCAATGTCAAAAATAACAGAGGTTTTGACTAATCATAGCAGTGGCTATTCGTATGACTGTCAGAAAGACCACGGTCAGGGGAGGATGTTCAGATACTAAAGCACTAAAAACCACACTGCAAAATACCTGTGTAGTTACAATGCACTGAAAATGTTACTTAGTTAAAGAATATGAGTATGATCAGGAAATGTATTTAGTATTAAAAATTAAAGTGCCCAGTGAAGTAAAAATGTCTCCTGCGACTTCTTTTATTATATTATAATTCTATATAAGGCGTCATTTGATGATTCTGACTCATGCTTTCATGTAAAATCAGGATTTTACCGTCATAGTTGTTGAGTTGGAGCTCATTTTGAACTTAAATAAAAATGTCAAATGATTATTGTCACTCTGCAGATTGCTGCAGATTACACCTGTTGCATAGTTTGGATTTATAAGAAACATCATATTTAAGCTTTTGTATTCTGTGTGCAAATCTTAAAAAATAAATAAATAAAGTTGATATTTTATGTTTTGTTGTAAAAAGTAAAATATTTATTTATTTTTATTAGTTCAAACTGTCAAACAGATTATAAGAGATCTTTTCTTAGACTCAGTTGGATCTAATATTGACTCATTTATCACAAACTACGTGTGTTCTGGAACAATCCGACACCAAAATGACGTTTTAATCAGACAGATCAGGAGGAAATTAACTTTTTTAAGACGTGTCTCAGGCTCATCAGCAAACTCTCGCGAGATTTCCCAACAGCCTGCCTTCACGCCGCCAGACGCAGTGACGCTGCGTGACACTACGCAAAAGGGCGTGAGAAGAAGTGAACCTTGCGTTACATCTGTATGATGCACAGACGGAGTTTACTTCAGGTCCAGAGAATATTTTGATTCAAAATCAACGAGGAGACAAACGTTACCGAGACAAACGTAAGACAGCGTCTAAAACTCCGCGTGTTTTGTCTGCAGCTGACAGCTGAGTTCACTGTAACTGCGCAGTTAGTGCTGAGTGTTTCCTCCAGGACGACATTTTAAAGTGCGCAGTGCGTTAATAAACTACCTTCACCTCAGGTTTAACCTCCAGATTTGGTCAGTTAATGTGTGATGATTGTTCAAACATTATAATAATAAAACCTGTTAAAGTAAAGCTGATTATTTCTTAACATTTAATACGGGCGGGTAATGTTTGTAAACATTAGAGCTGCGCATGCGCATTCACTGTGGATTATGAAACTAGGGGATTCGGAGTTTTGAGTTTTGTTTTGCTTTAAGTGATATAATATAAAAAAAGTATTTCAAGTGATTATTTTAGATTTTGTATTATAATGTATTGTATAAAAGTGTAATAATAAAATTATTTAATTATAGAAAGTAAATACTGCTATTGTATGAATGTGTCTGATCTTTATATATTTATTGGTATATTATATGATCATATTATTATGAATCTCCCCAACTTTCCAACTCAATTTTTTTTTTTTTTTTACCAAAATGCAGGACCTATGCATTTCAGTTACTGAAAAAAAGCTTCTGCTTTCTGTTTCTCCATTTCTAGATTTTAGAGGATGATACTCATATCTTGCATAAAAAACACAGCAGAAACTTCTTAGTACTTCACTGTACAAATATACTTTGCACTTTAATGTGAGTCACTTGCACACAAGCCAAATGAATCTAATGTTTGTTGTGCAGCACTTGCAGTGCAGAGTTGGAAAAGTGCAAACATAATAAATGATCAACCCAAAATAAACACAGTGCCAAAAAATAATAAATATTCTTGATGAGTTTCATACAGGTATGCATGAGTAGTGACATATAGTAGTGACGCTACCGTGGATAACCCACCTGGAAATTATCAACATTAACAATAAATAGGTGGAAGAGCAACAAACTGATAAAATGTAGATTTTTTTTTCTTCTTCTGATAGTTGTTTCAGCTGCAGCAGTAAACATGGAAGAGAAGAAGAAGAAGAAGGAGAGGAAGATGACGGATAAATCCAGCTCTTCTGAGCTGTCAATCAGGTAATGTGATGAGTAATCATACATGGAGGTCACAAACCAGGAAAACACAATGTAAAAGTGTTTTGCTCAGTAGCTCTATATATTCAGAAGAATGTTTCTAGAGGTGATGTGCATTACATATAAGCCTGTATCTTACTATATACATAGAGCACTACTTATATATATAATGTCTACAGAAAATGAACCATCATCTGGGTTAAAGTCCAACCCAGCTCTGAGAACGTTACTTTTTACTACTACTCACTTTGGTTTGGTTGGTTTGCTACAAAACATGTGTAGATTACATTTCTTCCTCACCAGTGAGGTGTCTACATATCTACTTAATATATTTTATATTGTGAACATGTTAGCATGTCGCTGTTAGCATTTACAAATTAAGCATCACTGTTTTTCTCTTAATAGTTCACAGAGGAGTGAAGATGAGTCTATGAGTACCAGCTGTGTCTCCATGGAGAGTGAAAGATCCAAGGGCCAGCCGCTTAGCTTTGGTGATAAATTAAAACGGTATTCCTAGGCTTTGTGTACTATTAATTAATACATTCACATTTGAAGGTTTCTGTGTTCTGGTTGTTGAATAGATATATTTTTTCAGTTCTGGTATGAGTGGAACTAAGTCCACAGCTCCCAGTGTTGTCTCCATGAAGAGTGATAGATCCAAGGGCCAGCCGCTCAGCTTTGGTCAAGAAAAGACTCAAAGGTAATTTATTTGAATATATTTTGACAGCAAAAACAAAAAAAAAAAAAACATAATAAGCCAATAACCAAAGATTCAGCATTTAGCAGGTCCATAAACTCTTGGTTCTGTTTAGCAGTTTCTAGACCTTTCTGAGTTGATCAATCTTTTTTCTTAATAGTTCACAGACGTAGTAAAATGAGTCTCCAAGTCCCAGCTGTGTCTCTGCAAAGAGTGATTTGTCTTTGTCAAAAAAACGGTAATCCTAGATTTTGCACAATATAAATACATTCATATTTACAGGTTACAGATGTGTTCTTGTTTCTGAATAAATTAAAAATAATTTTAAACAAATTCCTCTTTTTAGCTCACTGTTGAGTGGAACTAAGTCCACAGCCCCCAGTGTTGTCTCCTGGAAGAGTGATAGATCCACGGGCCAGCGCTTCAGCTTTGGTCATAGTGACACAAAGGTAATTTTATTTAATTTTCTGGAAACAAAAGTATAATAAGGTTAGTGCATCAAAGATTCATCGAAAAGACCATAAAGCATTTCTAATCACATGTAGGAGCTTTATTTATAATAACCTATGACTGAGTGGGGTGTTCTTTACTAGAAATGTCTTTGAGAAGGGTTAAATCTGAGTCAACTGGATTTATCCACTTTATCCAAGAAGCTTTAGTTCTGTCCGACTGAAGTCATAAAGGTTACCTTTGGTCCAGCATGGACCTTATCCTGCAACAGTTTTATAATGAACCAAAAATATTTTTACACTCATAACATAGAGAGCAAGACCTGTGAACAGTAAACAAAATCTGCTTGAGGCTCATGTCAATCAGGACCATGTTTGACATAAACGACTGTGCTAACATTGTTAACTTCTTGTTGTGAACCCCACCCCACATTGTCAGTCTCCTGTGGGAAACCCTGTAAGCTAAAGTCATCCAGGAAATCATCTCTGTTAAATAAATAGAAAACTACCCCCAAAAAGCTGTGATTTCAATTTTTAGGTTTATGCCAAAGCGTTGTTGATCATCTGGGTTATTTATGTATTTTTTTAGTCTACAGTCACAGCAGTCGTTTCTTCTATTTAAATGTATCATTTGTTGATGACCTTACAGCCAGCAGCCCGGCCATCCAGTTGTTCACAGTGTGTGAGGAAGCTTTGAAGGGTCCAGTCCGTTTACCCTGTGGACACTGGTCATGCAAACAGTGTGTCAGCTCAGACAACACTCAAGAAGTGTGGAAAGAAATTCAGAAGAGATCCTGAATACCAGAGAGATGCTGAGGAAGACACTGGTAAGCTCAAATACATGTACAACTACTATTCATCACCAGTGTTGGGCACCACATATTAGTCGGTAAAAGCATGGATTACTACTCTTTAGGGCAATAAACAAACAAATGAAGCATCAAGTTGTCTCTGCCTAGTTCAGCATGGACCCTTTATACATTTTAGGGGTGCTAGTTTAGAGGTACACAGAGTAAAATGGTTGAATACCAAGCATGCATCTGTTTGTTACAGGGATCAGCTCAGCTAAGAAGAATCTAAAGAAGTACAAAAGAAATTTGCTCTCATCTGAAGGCAATGGTGACCATGGAGCTCCCTGAACAGCATCTACACAGACCTCTACATGACCACAGGAGAGAGTGCAGTTCCACATGAAGAACATGGCTTTAGACACGTCAAACATGAATCTTCTGAAAAATCACTCAACCTCAGTGACATCTTCAAACCTTTGCCTGGCCAAGAGAAACACAGAACAGTCCTGACGAAGGGCGTCGCAGGCATTGGGAAATCATTCGCCGTGCAGAAATTCATTCTTGACTGGGCCGAGGGGCGAGCAAACCAGGACATTGATTTCATTTTCAGTCTTGCCTTCCGAGAGGTGAATTTGATTAAAGATAACAAAAGTTTGATTGACCTCTGACTAATTTCATCCTGCACCGAGTTTTAAAGATTCAGATGATTTTGTCAGGCCAGAGTCTCATGGTGATCCGGATGGACTGATGAAAGCCGACTTCAGCTGGACTTTAAGAACAAGCCAGTAACTTCTGTTAGTGAAGTAACATCTGTGGGCAATCTCCTTACAAACCTCATCCAGGGTAACCTTTCTCCCGCAGCAAACCTCTGATAACATCCCGTCCAGCAGCAGCCGGTCAGATCCCTGGACAATATGTCGACGCTGTAACAGAGATAAGAGGGTTCAGTGACCCACAAAAAGAGGAGTACTTCAGAAGGAGATTTAGTCAGGACCCAGACCTCGGTCAAAGGATCATTTCCCACATTCGCTCTTCACAGAGTCTTGACATCATGTGCCAGATCCCGATCTTCTGCTGGATTTCTGCCATATTGTTTCAGGAGGTTTTTGGGGGAGACAAGAAAGCTGAAGTCCCTCAAACTCTGACTGAGATGATGGCGATTCGTGTCCAGACAAAACGAGGAAACAGAAAATACATGGAGAAGAAGACAGAGAAGAATGAAGAGTAGTTTCTTGCGACACACCGAAAAATCTCCTGAAACTGAAAGCTTGCATTTGATCAGCTGCTGGAGAACAACCTCATCTTCTATGATGAAGACTTCAAAGACTGTGGCATTGACATCAAAGAAGCAAACATCTTCTCTGGATTTTGCAACACAATTCTTCGGGAAGAAGATATATTTTCCCAGGAAAAGGTCTTCTTCTTTGTGCACCTGACTGCATTAAGAGTTCTTGCAGCTCTTTTGTCTATGACTGTTTCTACAAACAAGAATAAATACAAAAGAGTCTCGGCAAGTTTCTCGATCTGGAAGACAAAGAACATACTTTACTTGATCTTCTGAAGATGACAGTTGACAAAGTGCTGCAGGAGAACAATACACCTGGACTTCTTCTTGCGATTCCTCCTTGGCCTTATGGCTGAGTCCAACCGAAGAGTCCTCCAAGGTCTGCTGATATCACCAGACCCGAGCCAAGATACCGACAAGAAAATCTTGACTACCTCAAAGCTCCCACGGCGAAGACTCTCTCTCCGACAGTTGTATCAACCTCTTCCAGATCATGGCCTAAATGAGAGATCACAAAGTCAAAGATGATTCAGGAACATCTCACCAGGATCGCTCAAAAACAGAGCTGACTCTCCACTGCCCCAAGGGCGGCTTACATGCTGCAGGTATCGAAGACTATCGATCTGGATGTGTTGGACTTAAAGAGTTACAACACATCAGATGAAGGCAGAAGGAGGCTGATACCAGCCGTGAGGAGCAGCAGAAAGGCCATGTAAGTTCACCTTCAGTGTAATTTGTACAACAATCAAGTTGGACAGTGGAAATCACATTCTTGATTTATATTTTGTGTATATCTTTAAACCTTTTCTTTGTGTTTCTTTATATTAGCCTGGCAGACTGTAAAGTCACTGAAGAGTGGGTCCAGCACCTGGTCTTTGCTCATGTTCCTCACTCTCCCAAGAGAGATCTGGATCTCAGCACCGACCTGAAAGATTCAGGAGCAAACTGCTCTGTGATGGACTGTCGAAAGTGAATGCTGCAGACTGGAAGACACTGGAGGCATGAACCATCTGCACCATCAACTTTCATAACAAGCAATTTGGCTAACATTGGTTCTGTTGTACCAAGTACCCAACCCTCTACTTTCTCCACCCACTGCCAACACGCTCAACCCCTTTCATGGGCTGCTCATCATTTCAAGCCTACCTTTGATGGCGCTTCTCTTATATAAACTCATCTTGAACCTGCATGCTAATAAATCCAAACTCTCACCTTCTCCTCAGGCTGTCAGGTTGTCAGGTCACAGAGGAGGGCTGTTCTTATCTGGCCTTGGCTCTTCGATCCAACCCATCTCATCTGATAGAGCTGGACCTGAGCCAAGGCAATAATCCAGGAGAATCAGGAAAGAACATCCTCACAGAGCTGAAGGATCGATCCACAAATCAGCCTCAGTAAATTAAGTAATTATAGAAGTTATTTGGATATAATATTGTATAGTTTTACAGATCTGTGGTAGTAAATGAACACAATTAGTTGTATTTCATTATAGTTAGGTTTAGTTGTAGTTAGTTTTAGCAGTTGTTTGTCTCAGAATTTTAATTCTCATTTTTCTCTTGTAGTTTTGACCATGATGGAATTCAAAGGATAAACAGGATTCAAGAAATGGGCATTCAGGGAAATCCTAACATTTGATTGGGAAATTGTAATTTAAAATGAAATGATTAATTCAGAAGTTATATATTGCAATATTAGAGCTGCATAAATAAACCATGATGTAACAAACCATGTAAGCTCCTCACCATCATTGCTGGACCTTGTCCGGCGCTTCTTGCTCAATCGCTCTTTCTCTTCTCTTGGCTTCCTCATTCAACGCCTTTCAGTCTTTTCTCCTGATGCTCCTGAATTAAAGTGTTTTCTTACCTCCAGATGCCTGTGAGCTCACCCTGGACCCCAACACAGCCCACAAGAACCTTCTTTCCTCTGAAGACAACAGAAAGGTGACCTGGTGGAGGAAGAATGTCATATCCTGATCACGAAGACAGGTTTGATCATTGCCAACAGGTGCTGTGTGAACAGGGTCTGATAAGCTGTTACTGAGATGGAGGTGGAGGAACTCCTTCAGTATCGGGTAACGACAAAACCATTGGCAGGAAAGGGGACCCAATGACTGCAAGCTGGGAACAACAGCAGCCCTGGAGTTTCAGTTGCTCTCTAATGATGGATGTTATGCTAGTCACAACAAATCGAGCATCAGCATATCTTCCCTTTGTTCGCGTCCAGTCGGGCGGAGTGTATCTGACTGGCCGGCTGGCATTTGTCCTTCTAGCAGAGTTTCTGACAGTCGGACGCGCCTCTGTACCTTCAGAGAAGAGTTCAGTGAGCCCGCTCAGCCTATCCTGCTGTGGAACTTCACAGTGCTTCCTCTGTGTTGTTTTGTCAGCCAACATAAAGAAACTCACGTAGTCACAGGCATGAGATTTGCTTGTGGATGATAAATGTCCCACATGATCAAGACTACTGACTTATTCTTAACAAAAATCTTCAATAATCTGCACGTTAACTGCTCCTGTCTGTTCATCAGAGGCTGCCAGGTTTGTCTCTGCAACAAACTTTCTACTTTCTGGGAGAAGTAACTAGTAACTGTAACTAGTTGCTTTTTAGAGCAACTTACCCAACACTGCTGACCAACATGTACCATTCCCAAGCAGAAACTCCATGAACGAGCTGTTTCTGGATTTACTTTTATACTTCTAATTTGAGCTGTGTGCTGTTATTTCATTTAAGTCTGATGTATATTCACAGTCGAGCTTCTGGTATCTGGGATGTTGATTAGCTCAGTTGGTTGAGCATCCGCCCCATGTACAAAGGCTCAGTAGCGCCTTCAAAAACAAGGTTCAACCGACTCAGGCCCTTGCTACATGTCATTCTTCGCTCTCCTCTCCCTCATTCCTGTCACTCAGATGTCTCTATCCAACAAAACTTGAAAAAGCCAAAAGAGATAAATAATAAAAATAATAATAATAAAAAAATGGCTTGCTACATTTCTAAAACACGGACTTGAACACAGTTTGTTTCATTTCTACAAAGACACAATGGTGGTGTCTTTCAAGCTGGATTACATTCATCATTCATCATTATTCCATGATCTGACCAGATACCGAGTGCCCAAACCCAACCAGACTTTAACCGTAGAGTTGACAGATCATGAAGTGATGATATGAATTAGTTTTGTTACAATTTGAGACACTTATTAAACAATGTCAGTCTCTCTTCAAAAGCAGCAGAGATCAGACGACATCAGTTCATTTTTAAAGGCGATGAGACACAACACATTTACATTTAGTTTGAGGAGTTCACATGTATGTACATCTGTATAAACGGCTGACTGTCCTTTATAATTTCCAACAGTGTAATTAAAATTCATAACACTCACCTCAGTTTAAATATAAGTGATGATCAGAGCTGATATGTATCTGCAACTTTAATCAAACCATCGTAGTAGCCTTCTGTGTCTGTTGTGCTGTTAGCTTTGTTCAGCAGCATCATGTATTATGTTTAAATTGTAGTTATCTTTTGTAGGCAGACTGTCTGTAGTCAGCATGACTCCAGAGAACACAATGATGGTCCACCATTTGAACCAAAGTGCCATATCTCAACAAGTAATCGAGAAATTCTAAAATAAGTGTTAGCGCGTGGTAATGCTAACATGGTGAATACTTCTCAAACATTAGCATCATGAGCATGTTGTATTTAGCTCAAAGCAATTGCTGTGTCTAACATGACTGAAACAGGTTTGAAATGTTTTTTAACTCGCCTCATGTTTAATGGCAGGATGTGATTGGTGATAAACTCTGCAGTCAGAACTCATGTTTGCATCTTTTCATTGACATTATGTCTCCATCATTTATCATTTCATAACCTGTGTTTACACTGCTCATCGTGGTCAAGCACCTTTTTAATGCTAAAAGTATTGAACTGAGTCACTATAACGCACTCAATGCACTCTTCTACACCTTTTCAGTTACCTCGTTTCAAATGTTTCAAATGATAAATGGCTTGTATTCATATATTTTTATATATTTGATTATGTTCATTTACAGATAAACGCAGGTTATTAGAAAAAGTATTAATGTAATATGTTAAACTGTTGCAGTCACTATGTTCAGAATTCAACTACTTAAGCTGATCATTGTTTTTACAGAGACTCATGAGACCAGCATGCACGTGGGCAAGAGAAAGTAACTGATGGCTGATATGATATGTGCTAACTGGGAGGTCATGCCATCCAAATATTGTGGGCCAAATGTTTAAAAGTTAGTGCTGAGGAAACCAGCAGTCATTCCTGTACCTTTGTGTGTGTGTGTGTGTGTGTGTGTGTGTGTGTGTGTGTGTGTGTGTGTGTGTGTGTGTGTGTGTGTGTGTGTGTGTGTGTGTGTGTGTGTGTGTGTGTATTGATTCCTTGCTGTAACTTACTGAACAGACTCCAGTGACTTGTCATCCTTGGGAAAGATTTTTCTAACAGAGATTCTTAATCAAAACAATCCTAGACAGTTTACTTGGATATAAATGGACATTTGTTTTTTTAAAAAAGGAAAATTAATTTAAAAAATTGAGATCTTTGAAAATGGAAGCTTCTGGTTGTTTTGTGTTTTCATGTAACTTGATAATATAAAACAAGTTTTTTTCTGTTCTGTTCAAATAAAGAAATCAAATCACAAACGTCACCTGAGCTTCACTGAGTCAATACACAGCTGATGCAAACACTTCACTAACAGACACACACACACACACTTGTCTCTCTTTCATCACTTCACTGGACAGAAGCGCCTCTGGAGCCGCTGTTTCCAGTTAAAGTTCATGAGGATCTTCAGATCAGGCTCTGAATGTGTCAAAGGTGAGAGATGAATGATGGAAAGAAAGAAAAGTGGATTTAAGTTAGATCAACAAAAGGTCAAGAACCAAAGTTTGAAAAGTACCACAGATCATTTGTTGTTCATGTCTACATTCACCTGTCAGGTCCTCTGTCTTGTTCTTTACCTGTACCTGTGTGTCTGTACATGTTTGATGTTTGTACTAAGAGATCAAAGTGTAACCAGAGTCAATTTGTGTACACATACCTGGTGAATTAAAGTGATTCTGATTCTGACCTAACTACTGACTGAAGGCTGAAGAGACGCCACGCTGAGCTTCTTGCTGTTGGACTAGTAAGTCAAGTCATCTTATTGTCAACACTGCCACAGTGTGTGTACAGGACACAGAGAGTCTGAAACACTGTTTACCTGCAAATGAGTCATAAACAGAATATAAAAATATATATAAGTATAAAGAGATGTAGGAGAGTACAGCTAATATTATCTGGCTGTTATGTCTTGTGTTGTTGACCTTGCTTGACTGTTATTGCTCGCTAGTTTTGATCATAAGTAATGTAATCATGAACAAATACTGTGTACAGCTGTACATATTTACCACAGTGGGATTACACTCTGACAATTGAAGACAACAAAACACAACATTTCAGTCTCTCTCCATCTGTACATGAGGTTGAACCAGGAAGTGTCGGGCATGCAGTGATACTATTGCCTGACACCTTCCACTATTCAAACGGTGGCGCAGCTTGATTCATTTTAATGGACTGTTCTGCTTTTAAACTATCAGCAACTGAAAGCACAAAGAGGAGAACAACGGGATGGCCTTGTCAAAGACGTAAGCTGATTTTTAACTTTAAAATATTGTTGTTAATGTAATATGGACGTTTGTCGAGAAGTTGTGTAACAGCACACGTGAAATCACAGTTCACTGTAACTGCGTAGTTAGTGCTGTATGCATCCTCCACGACATTAAACTACCTTCACCTCGGGCTTAACCTCCAGATTTGCAAGTCAAAGTTCATGTGTGATGATTGTTTAAACATTATAATAATAAAAACCTGTTAGCAGTTTATTTATTTTAACATTTAACACGGGCGGGTAATGTTTGTAAACATTAGAGTTGCGCATGCATTCACTGTGGGATTATGAAACTAGATTTCCTGAGTTTGAGTTTTGTTTGTTTTTTATGATATAATATAAAAAGTATTTCAAGTGATTATTTTAGATTCTTTGTATTATAATGCATTGTATAAAAGTGTAATAATAAAATTATTTAATTATAGAGTAATACGTTATTGATGAATGTGTCTGATCTTATATTTATTGGTATATCATAAAATTATAATATGATAATATTATTATGAATTTCCTCAGTGTGTGATCATTAAAGTCTTACTTAAAAAAGAACTGCTTTCTACTTCTCCACATTTTATAAGAAGATCCTGTACTTCACTGCACAATATTTTGTTTGACAGTTCAAGCTCATATCTTGCATAAAAACATCTTAGTCCTTCACTTGGTGGAATATACTTTACTGTACCACTGTACGTGCTTTTTAACTATTTGTTTACATATTCTTGATGAGTTTCATACAGGTATGTATGAGAAGAGACATGACATGACAAATAGGTGGAAGATTTTTGAACAAAAGCAACAAACTGATAAAATGCTGATTTTTTTTCTTCATCTTCAGACGGTTGTTTCAGCTGCAGCAGTAAACATGGAAGAGAAGAAGAAGGATAGAGAAGAGGAAGATGGTGGATCAGTCCAGCCCTCTTGAGCTGTCAGTCAGGTAATGTGATGAGTAATCACACATGTTAAATGTTTGACCTGTGGGAGAATGCAGACACATTGCTCCCCTTTGGTATCTCACAGACTTCCCAGGGACAATGATCATAATCCTTTTCCAAATCCACAAACATGAGATGTGTTGGATCTGAGGTTCAACATCAGTCAGTCTCTCTGCAGGTTAAACTTTTAATAAGGGAGGATGATGAACCAACATGATGTGTTGTTCTGCGACTGGCACAGAAGTCCAATAACAAAGTGTAGTCACTTGGTTTCTTCCTCGCCAGTGAAGCATCTACGATATACTTTATTATCATTGGGAACATGTTAGCATGCCGATGTTAGCATTTAACGCCAAAGCATCACTGTGGCTAAGCATACAATGTTGTTAATCATCTGTTATCTATGATTGCCGCAGTTTCAGTCTGTGTCTGACCATGTCAAATCCATTTTTTTAGCCTACTCTGTCACAGGAAATGTTCTGCATTTTAAAAAATGATTTTAGTTCAACACACCCTCAGATGTGTCATTTATTGATGACCCTACAGCCATGATGTCTACATATATGCTTTATATATTGTATATGTTGTGAATATGTTAGCTTGTTGATTTTAGTGTATTTAACTCAAAACACCACCGCGGGTTACATGCAACATCACAGAGCTGCTGGCTGTAGACTCTTAGTTGTGTTTAGTAGTTTCTAGACCTTTCTGAGTTGACCAATCTTTTTCTCTTAGTAGTTCACTGGTCAAGCATGAAGCCTGCTTCTCGAGTCCCAGCTGTGTCTCCATGAAGAGTGATGATCCAAGTTCCATCCAGTCAGCTTTGAAAAAGAGACAGAGGTAATTTAATTTAATGTATTCTGATTTTAGTATTTAACTGAAAACACCACATGCACCATCACAGCTGCTGGACCGTAGACTCTAGTTATGTTTAGTTGTTTCTAGACCTTTCTGAGTTGATCAATCTTTTTCTCTAACAGTCCACGGATACGAAGCCTCCTGGGTCCTCAGTCCCAGCTGTGTCTCCATGAAGAGTGATGATCCAAGTTCCATCCAATCAGCTTTTGAAAGAGACAGAGGTAATTTAATTTAACGATTTGATTTAGCATTTAACTGAAAATACCACATGCACCATCACAGAGCGCTGACCGTAGACTGTGGTGGTTCTCCATTTAAAATATACCAAGTTCAGTCTGAACCAAAAGGCCTCAGCTCAACTATTGTGAAGCAGTTAGTGTTGTTCAATTGGACTTGGCCGAAGCTGCCTCAGTGAAATCAGACTCATAGAATATCGCGGACCGCTGAAACATCTGGTCAACTAATGTGTCACCCTGTTGATGACCTTGGCAGCCAAAGAGTCGCCTGGCCATCCAGTTGTTCAGTGTGTGAGGAAGTTTTGAAGGATCCCGTCTGTTTACCCTGTGGGACACCGGGTCATGCAAACAGTGTGTCACTCCAGACAACAACTGTATAAAGTGTGAACCGAAACTCAGAAGAGATCCTGAATACCAGAGAGATGCTGAGGAAGACACTGGTATGTAAATGCCTCTGCTACTGCTCTTACTGCACTGAACCAATGCAAGTAATAGATTAATTCTCTAATTATCAGTGTTTGGGCACCACATATTAGTCTGGTGGAAGTATAGATTGCTACTCTTTTTAGGGCAAACAAACATCAACCATCAAGTTACACTCCCTGACTCTAAATATATAATTTGTGGGGTGTCATGTTCAAATTGCATTTAAACTTTTGAACAAAATATTTTACTAACAAATTGAAGATGTTGTGTTTGCTTGTGCTTTTTTAAATGACTTAGCTAAAATGGTTGAATACCAAGCATGAATTTGTTTGTTACAGGATCAACTCAGCTAAGAAGAATCTTAAAGAAGCAATGCAAAAGAAATTTGCTTTCATATCTGAAGGCACTGGTGACCAAGTGAGCTCCCTGAACAGCATCTACACAGACCTCTACATGACTACAGGAGAGAGTGCAGTTCCGCATGAAGAACATGGCTTAGACACGTCAAACATGAATCTTCTGAAAAATCTATCAACCTCAGTGGCATTTCCTCAAACCTTGCCTGGCCAAGAGAAACACAGAACAGTCCTGACGAAGGGGGCTGCCGCAGGCATTGGGAAATCATTCACTGTGCAGAAATTCATTCTGATCAAAATGGCAAGCAAACCAGGACATTGATTTCATTTTCAGTATTGCTTTCCTCGAGAGATGAATTTGATTAAAGATGCTAACAAAAGTTTGATTGACCTCCTGACTAATTTCATCCTGCACTTCAGAGTTTTAAAGATTCAGATGATTTGTCAGGTACAGAGTCACGGTGGTCCTGATGGCCTGGATCAGCTACAATCAGCTGGATTCTTAAGAACAAGCCAGTAACTTGTTAGTGAAGTAACATCTGTGGGCACTCTTACAAACCTCAATCAGGTAACCTTTCTCCTCGCGTAAGCAAACTCTCTGGATAACATCCCGCCCAGCAGCAGGGCCGGCCGTGATCTCTGCACAATATGTCGACGTTGTAAATAGAGATAAGAGGGTTCAGTGACCTACAAAAGAGGATTATCAAGAGGAGATTTAGTCAGGACCCAGACCTCGGCCAAAGGGATCATTTCCCACATTCGCTTCAGAGTCTTGACATCATGTGTGCCAGGATCCCGACCTTTCTGGCTGGATTTCTGCCAGACACTTCAGAGGTTTTGGGGAGATAAGAAAGCCAGTCCCTCAAACCTGACTGCGATGATGGCGCATTTCCTGTGTGTGTCCATGACAAAACGAGGAAACAGAAAATATGAGAAGAACAAAGAGAAACTTCTGCAACACACAGAGAATTTCTTCAAACTCGGAAAGCTCCGGTGATTGTTCAGCTACTGGAGAACAACCTCATCTTCTACGCATGAAGACTTCCAAAGACTGTGGCATTGAGAATAAAGAAGCAAACATCTTCTCTGGATTTTGCAACACAGTTCTTCGGGAAGAAGATATATTTCAGGAAAAGGTCTTCTTTGTGCACCTGACCGGGAGCAAGAGTTCTTTGGTACTCTTTTTGTCTATGACTGTTTCACAAACAAGAATACAAAAGGAGCTCGGCAGCTCGATCTGAAGACAAAGAACATACTTTACTTGATCTTCTGAAGACATAGTTGACAAAGTGCTGGTAGGAGAAATAATGCCACCTGACTTCTTCTTGCGATTCCTCCTTGGCCTTATGGCTGAGTCCAACCGAAGAGTCCTCCAAGGTCTGCTGATATCACCAGACCCGGAGCCAAGATACCCCACAAGAAAAAATCTTGACTCACCTCAAAGCCCTACGAAGGAAGACTCTCTCTCCGGACAGTTGTATCAACCTCTTCCAGACCATGGTCGAAATGAGAGATCACAAAGTCAAAGATGAGATTCAGGAATATCTCAAAGTGTTAGATCGCTCAAAACAGAGCTGACTCCTCCACTGCTCTGCGCGGCCATGCTGCAGGTATCAAGAATGATCTGGATGTGTTGGACTTAAAGAGTTACAACACATCAGATGAAGGCAGAAGGAGGCTGAGCTCAGCCGTGAGGAGCAGCAGAAAGGCCATGTGTGTTCACCTTCAGTGTAATTTGTACAACAATCAAGTTGACAGTGGAAATCACATTCTTGATTTATATTTTATGTATCTTTAAATCCTTTCTTTGTGTTTCTTTATATCAGCCTGGCAGACTGTAAAGTCACTGAAGAGTGGTCCAGCACCTGGTCTTTGCCTGCCCTCACTTCCCTAAGAGATCTGGATCTCAGCACCACGACCTGAAAGATTCAGGAGTAAAACTGCCTGTGATGGACTGTCGAAAGGAATGCTGCAGACTGAAGACACTGAGGTATGAACTATCTGCACCATCAACTTTCATAACAAGCAATTTGGCTCAACATTGGTTCTGTTGCACCAAGTACCCAACCCCTACTTCTTCTCCACCCACTCAACACGCTCAATCCTGTTCATGGGCTGCTCATCATTTCAAGCCTACCTTGATGGCGCCTATAGAAACTCATCTTGAACCTGCAGCGTTAATAATCAAACTCTCACCTTCTCAGGCTGTCAGGTTGTCAGGTCAAAGGTGAGGGGAGGGCTGTTCTTATCTGTCTTTGGCTCCTTTCAGCCCAAACCCATCTCATCTGACAGAGCTGGACCTGAGCTACAACAATCCAGGAGAATCAGGAAAGAACATCCTCACAGAGCTGAAGGACGATCCACAAATCAGCCTCAGTAAACTCAAGTAATTATAGAAGTTACTTTACTGATATAATATTGTATAGTTTTACAGATCTGTAGTAAATGAACACAATTAGTTGTATTTCATTATAGTTAGGTTTAGTTGTAGTTAGTTTTAGCAGTTGTTTGTCTCAGAATTTTAATTCTCATTTTTCTTTGTAGTTTTGACCATGATGGAATTCAAAGGATGAAACCAGGATTCAAGAAATGTAAGTATCTGTGGAAATCCTGAACATTTGATTGGGAAATTGTAATTTAAAATGAAATGATTAATTCAGTTATATATTGCAACATTAGAGCTGCATAAATAAACCAAGGATGTAACAAACCATGTAAGCTCTCAACATCATTGCCAACCTTATCCGGCGCTTTCTTGCTCAATCGCTTCTTTCTTCTTGGCTTCCTCATTCAACGCCTTCAGTCTTTTCTCCTGATGCTCCTGAATTCAAAGTGGCTTTCTTTACCTCCAGATGCCTGTGAGCTCACCCTGACCCCAACACAGCCCACAAGAACCTTTCTTCTCTCTGAAGACAACAGAAAGGTGACCTGTGAGGAAGCAATGTCACATCCTGATCACGGCGACAGGTTTGATCATTGCCAACAGGTGCTGTGTGAACAGGGTCTAGATAAGCGCTTGTTACTGGGAGATGGAGGTGGGAGGAACCCAGTATCGGGTAACGCATAAAACCATTGGCAGGAAAGGGGACTCCAATGACTGCAAGCTGGGAAACAACAGCAAGTCTTGGAGTTTCAAGCTGTTTCAATGATGGATGTTATGCTAGTCACAACAACAAGAGTATCAGTATATCTTCCCTTAGTTCGCGCTCCCGTCGGGCGGGAGTGTATCTGGACTGGCCGGCTGGCATTCTGTCCTTCTACAGAGTTTCCTCTGACAGTCGGACGCGCCTCTGTACCTTCAGAGAAGAGTTCAGTGAGCCCGTCTATCCTGCTGTGGAGCTTCACAGTGCTTCCTCTGTGTTGTTTTGTCAGCCAACATAAAGAAACTTTCACTGCAGTCACAGAAGGCGTAGATTTGCTTGTGGATGATAAATGTCCTGTTACGATCAAGACTACTGACTTATTCTTAACAAAAATCTTCATTAATCTGCACGTTAAACTGCTCCAACTGTTCAGCAGAGCTGCCAGGTTTGGTTCCCGCAAAACAAACTTACTTTCTGGGAGAAGAAGTAACTAGTAACTGTAACTAGTTGCTTTTTTTTAGAGTAATCTTACCAACACTGCTGACCAACATGTACCATTCTCCCAAGCAGAAACTCCATGAACGAAGCTGTTTCTGGATTTACTTTTTATACTTCTAATTTGAGCTGTGTGCTGTTTTCATTTAAGTCTGATGTATATTCACAGTCGAGAGCTTCTGGTATCATTACCATGTTCGAGTCGTAGACTTGTGTAGATTTGACCAAATATCTTTTAAATGTACAGGTTGCGTATAGGTAAGGTTTTGTAAATGTTTCTATGTATTAAGTGCCACACTGAATTTTTAGATCGCTCTAGCTGCTACTCCTCAAAGAGAAAATGTGGAGACTAATTTGCAGGGCAAATATTTGTAAGTGTTTCAATGCTTCATCAATGACAATGGGAAGCACAAAGAAGAAAGTGCTTGTGGTATTCTTTATGTTTGTACAGCAAATAATACTTCAGCTCTTTTCCTTCTATGCCTTTAAAACTCTCCAGACCATAAAGTTGCAGTAATGTAGCCTGAATATATCTACCAGAGTAAACCTGAATCATAAATGGCTTGCTACTGGACTCTATTATACTGTATAAACAGTATTAATACACAGTTTCATTGTGTCAAGCACCTTTTTGAATTCCAAAACGTTAACTGAGTCACTATAATGACCAAATGCACTCTTTAACACTTTTTGTTATTAAAAAAAATATTATGATTATGTTCAAAGGTCACATGAAGAGTTAACACTATTTCTCATCAAAACAACCCAACACAGTTTGATTGATACCCTTAGATGTGTTTAATCTTTATGTTGGTCTGTTTCTGATGTTTCATGAAATCGACAATAAAAATGTATGCAATCATTCTGTCTGGATATTTGTCACATCAGGGGTGCCTTGCTCCTGGTCTCTCTTCCCTTTGTCACTCTAACAGTTATGTAGAAATTTGTGTATGTCACATGTACACAAGTACAAGAGCACAAGAAATCCTACCATTTCTTTAAAAAAAAAACATTGTTTTAACTGTTTCTGCACCACATGAGTAGAGAAATGGGATGACTTCAAATGCCAGTCACAAAAGTCATTTAAAAAAAGCATGCTGTGTTTTTAACCCATCCGCAGTCCCCCATATGACAACAAGTAGAGGAAACAGCTGCAGAAAACTCAGGCACTGCTCTGGTCATTTACACCACCAACCAATAGGTGGCGCTGCAGTGCAGGCCATCAATTCAATGAGTTCTAAATGCACACCACAGAGGGCAGAACAACTGAGCTCTCTTCCTCTGGTCTTGTCAAGCCATTTTCTTCAGCCAATAGGGAAGCATAGGAGCGGTCCTTTGAAGCGTGGTACTGTCATGATTTTGTGTTTCCTGTTTTATTTTGTACTTCTCCCCTCTCGTGTCTGTAACTTCCTGCTGTTGTTGTGTTTCCCACTAGTTTTGTCTGTTCCTACCTGATTAGCTTCACCTGTGTCTTGTTGTCCAGCCTTCACTGCTGGTTTTAGTCCATGTCCTCCTTTGTTTTTTGGATTCTTGTTTTTCTGATCTCGGGCCTTTTCATTTGGACTGGATCTGACCCGGTACCCGGTAAGTTTTGTGTTTTTAAATAACTTTTGGACTTCGTCTTTCCTGTTAAGTTACCTCGTACAGTATCCAAGTAAAGATGTCCCTGAAGTTATTTCATGCAGTCACCAAAGAAAAAAATAAAATAAAAATCCAATTGTAAAAGAGAAATCCGTATTTTTATTTCAGACAGCAGTGAAATGTATTCATTGAATTATTTTCTACAAAGAATCTAAAACTGTCAGTCAAAACAGCTCTGCTGCATTTCAGTTCATTCAGACATTTAAAACCTCAAACTTCAGATTTAACATGAATATGTGTTTTACAGCATTTAAGAAAGTTATCATAGAAAACATATTTACAATAATCGTGCCTTCTAGTTTTATTTTGAACAGAGAATTTTAATAGCTTGCTAGTAACATACACCGTATACTGGAAATTAAAGACCAACAGTCGCTGCCTCCATGTTGTGTTCTGGGTCATCGGTGAAGGTGCTAAGATGAGGTGGAGGAGGAGGTGGAGAAGGAGAAAGGAGAGAACGGGAGGACAGAGGAAGGAGCTTCAGGAGAGGTGAGGAGCTGATCGCACCGCGCCGGGTCATCGAGGTTTATTTCAACAAAAGGGTCACTGGAGCAAACGGCTAAAGAAAAGAGACACGACGACACAAGAATTCATAAAAGTTAAGATCTGTTAACGTCTGTTACCTCCTGTTGATCTGCACTGACCTGTGATCAGGTGAACGGTGTCAAATCAAATCACAACAAACACTGATTTCTACACAATGTTGCTTTAGTAATGTTTTGTTAATTTGTGTTTCATGAATGAAAATATCTTACACGGGTTGTTGTTGTTTTCATTCTGCTGCTCGTCTTCATATAGATAAGCAAACTTTTGGAGAAGACTGTCCCGTTTGTAATCTGGCTGGTCCTCTGAAGCTGGAGGGACTGAAGGAAAGACAAAGTGAAATGTTTAGGCTTGATGAACGTGAAGACGTGAATCGTGAAGTGTAGGACATTCAAAAATCAAATATTGTTAATAAATCCATGTCACGGTCAAGGTTGTGCTGTTATACTGAATATCAGCACAGCTGTGGTTCGGTTATAGTTAATCACAGCTGTGCTGATATTTGGCAGTTTGATAATTACAGTTTCTTACCTTGATTTGAAGTTGTACCGTTCTCTCCAGTGGAGCCGTTTTCCTCGGACTGTACAGTCGTGCCATTGGCTGCTGGAGCAGGTGGAATTTCTTCGGTGGACACTTCGTCTTTAGGGGCCGGTTGATCTGATATACAACACAAACCAAGGTACACGTCAGGATTTGCACATACTGTCAACCACTCACACATACACACAAACGCAAACACACACCAAGGTCGTCCAGGTACACCGGTTCAAAGGTGCCGATGGGTTCGTCGAGATGGTTGACGGGAACCGGACGCTGAAGGTCAAACGAGTACGTCTGGGCAAACAAAAGTCAGTAATATTAAAAAAAAATGCATGCACTACAGTGAGAGGGTGTAAAATATGTATTTTAAATTAAATTACCCTCGAGACTCTCCTGAGTACGTAGAGGATGACGCACAGAGCAATGATCACCAGGATGATCAGTACCAGGATCACGTAACCTGGAAACAGAGTTTTCAGTTTTAGATTTAAAGATTTTACACCATTTACTCATTTGATAATGATGTATATATTCATTTATTTAACACTAAACATATTGGATATTATTTGTAATTATTAATATCCTGGTTAATTAAATGTATTTCTGTTGAAATATCTCATTATATGGGAGCCATTCTTATAATAAGTCAGTCTTGAGGAGGTCATGCTGTTATAGTAAATATTTGCACGGCTGCGATTCGGTTGGAGCTGAACAGCCGTGCTGATATTCAGAATAACAGCATGACCTTGAGTGTGATACAGTTATTTTTAAAACTAAGATAAATATTTAATCATTGTAACAATTTAAGATAGATGATGAACATTAATGTAACGTTAACGTAACAGTCGTTAGAACAGCTAACGGGTGATACGTGCAGTCAGAAGCCTCAGTGCTGTTATTCTCTATATCAGCACTCAGATTGCTCAGTCTGAACTAACTGTTGTATAAAGTAGAACAGAACATGCTGACCTCATGAATAAAATAACAAGTAATAATAAAACATCCTTACCCCAGGACGAATGATCCCTGCCTTCAGTCGTTGCTACAACAGACGGAGAGGAAGTTAACGTTTAATTCAAACATAAACATGTCAGTTCATGGTGGTACTATTACACCACCTGTTGGAGAACAGAAGCAAAAACACATTTCAAGACTGAACATCAAAACGTCCTCGTCACTTCAATAAAACAGAGCTGATATCATAGACTAACTGGATATTATTAATTGATGGCCTAGTGGTTAGATAGAGTTTTACTCTATATTTATTTTTCAAAGTGACCCTTGCAGTGTCTGTTTGTATGCTCACTCACAAGAGTCCACACTTGTGTCCTCACTTTGAGCAGCAGCACACCCAAAAATGTATTTAATTAATACGTTTAAACTCAGAAAGCGTGTTTGATTATTAAATTTTAAACATAGGTGCATTTCATATTAACATGAAGCTTTGAGAGGCCTCATCCTGTCCATGCTCTCAGTCATCATTACAATGCAGCAATGGAAATATTTTGTTTTCGAGGTTTTTATACAAAACTCCCATTGAGCATCTCGTCTCAATCTCCTTTCAAAGCAGAAACAACGTTACAGAAGCTAAACTATGCACAAAATGTCTAAAATATAATAAAGATAATCTGTATATATGAGCCTGCAGCACTTTGTATGAACTTGGTTTGAATGTGTTAGTGTGACTGTAGACATGACGTCTTTATCGTGTTTTTACGGACACGTAATGAACTGTTCTAATTTTAAATTTCTTTAAGGGAGTTTAAGTGCTAATGTTTATTTTTGAACGTGTAGCTTAAGATGACATACATTGTGTGTGTGCGTGTGAGTGTGTGCGTGTGATGGTTTGAGTGTGGTAGCGTGGCGGCTGGCAGGCAGTTACAGAGAACGCGACATGTGATGGTTGTGGTTTGACACACAGGAAGACAAACCCGAGGCACACGGCTCACAGACTCTTGCATTTGCACTGGTGAGCTACCTGGCTTTGACGAGGTACTGCCCTTCGTTGTAGAAACCATAGTCGTCACGTCAACGCTTTCACCGCCTTTCCCGTTCTTTGGCACACTAGTTGGGGCTATCGTCTTTGCTGCTGTGCTGGATTCAACTTCCTTTGTTGTTGCGTTAACGGTAACATTGTCTTTCTGGTCATCTCCGGGTGCAATCGTTTCTTGAGTCTGTGAAAGACATCAGAGGGAGATCACAGTTTGTTCTACAACATTCAGAGCCCAACTTTAATCTGCTTTGTCTCAATTAATCTTCACGTTTGAAACAGTACTTGACTGCTGTTTGTTACCCAGCATTAGAAATATGTCGGTTCCCTACAAAACTCATGTACGTAGGCACAAGGTAATGGACGGCAGCTGTTACCGGTGAGACTTGTAGAGGTTGAATCGTTGCATTCACTGTTGTATGACTCTGAGGAGACGCGGAGGTCGCCGTGGAGTTAACATCACCATTTTTAAGTTCATTGTCTGGCAATGGGGCTGGGGTTGAATGATCTGTCAAATCTATGTCAGACATGGAGGAAACAAACATGAATTAGCCGTGCCGTCCAAACACTTTGACACGGCAGGCCATCTACCACAAGACAAATGCAGGATGTGGGCTCTATCACTGGTAATAACATCAAATAGATTCACGGTGTCATCGGACACATTATCGGAGTTGACATGACATTATGCAGAAAAATACAGGACCCTAAAGGGCAAGAAACAACAATACATTAAGCACAGTACAGCTCAGATGAGGATGCTCTAATTCAGTGCAGAATAGCATAGTGTATGTCTGTCATATAAGGTCCCTGACCTGAAAAAAGAGCCCTGCACTTCAGGTAAGTAGAGTTCAGTAAAGTTAAAGACAGTTTAGGACACGTCAGGACAGTAAAGTACAGCAGTGGTTCCCAAAGAAGCTCAAGAACAAACCAAGTCTGCTTTGAGGTTAGTTTGTTTTATTTAAGTACCACTGTCATCTTTTTGCCTATGTCATTATGTCCGTAGAGGCTGCTGGTTACACCCAGCTCCTGTTCTGGCATGACACCGGCTCTGCTCCCTGTTAATGACTAAAAGTCAGTCCCAGATTTACTCTTGTCCGGCGGCTTCTTGCTCGCTCCCTCTCTCCTTTTCTCTTCTTAGCTTCCTCAGCGTCAGCGTCCTCTTCACTCTCTTCTCCTCTGCCATTATGTCCATAGAGGCTGCTGAGGTTACATTGACCAGCTCCTGTTCTGGCACGACACCAGCTCCACTCTCTGTCAGCCTGAAAAAATGCCTCTTCCCGGTGGTCCAAAACACCTGTCACAGTCTAACAAACTGAGCTAACAGCAGCTACAGTTGTCAGCAGTTTACTTCAGGAAACTCTGTAAATCACAGAGAGCTGAGGCGGAGCAGCCGGAGGACATCAGAGGGAAAACCAGAAAACCTTGCAGTCAGCGTGCTATTGCTATTTTAGCCGGGTTTGGGAACCACTTTAGTGCAGCACATGGAAGAACACAACACACTGTGATCACAATAAATGACTTGTTAATCAAGTCTGTTGTCACTGTACCTTTAGTAGCATCATTGAATGGTTCATCAGTAGTTTCATTTTGTCCTCTGGAGAGAGAAGAAATCACTAGAACTGAGACAAACAGAGAGAAGTTATTATACACGGTCACCAAACTCCTAATAAGAGTGACAGGTTGTCATGGAAACGGGTATAATCAATTACAATTTAAACTTATTGTCCAGATGTCAAAGGTGAATGAACATATAGAAATATATTAAAACATACTTAAAGTATCACGAGTAAAAGTATGACCCATTTCCATTAATGTGTTCATCAGTGTTGTGGTCTAGACCACCTAAACCAAGACCAAGACCAGAGTGTATCAAGACTGAGACCAGTCTTTGAGGGGTCCAGACCAAGACTGGACGGTATGTAGCCTCCTCAGGTAGCTAACATGTAGCTAATGTTTTTGTGTGCAGAATGCAGGTGAACTCTTTGTGGTTCAGGAAATCAAACTTTAGACCGTCTCCATAATTCAGTGTTTTTGAATGCATGTGAAGTCACATCACAGTGACGTTAACGAATAAATCAGATCATTTAGTCACATCATCGATCGTGACTGATCTCGAAGACCTTCAAAGTGCTCATCGCTTCAATGACACAGCAGTGGGCCCATAGAGACTGGACAATTTAAATACTCGAGTACAGTTACCTAAAAGTTCAGCTTGAGTAAATGTGTGAAGTTACTTTCGAGCGCTGACGTTAACGCTGCTGTACAGTTTCTTGATGACACTGCTGCTGCAACAAGTTTTCAAACATGCGAACCTCTGATGTGGAAATATGAGCCGAGACGTAGAAGAAAGAAAAGTAGGACAGAAGATCATGTCACATTTCCATTTTTATTCTTCTTCTGAGCTCCTGTGACGTCTGACCTTTGACCTCTGCACTGCTGCTCACTTGTTGATCATCTCTTAACGTTGTCTGATCTTTTTTGAACTAATGTTCCACGTCTGATATTTGGAATACGTGTGCAAGAACAAGCTAAATACTTCATGTTTAAACACTGTTTAACAAATCAGATAGAAATGAACAGATCAAATGAGGCTTGATGTCCCTGAAAGTTATTTTAGTGGAGATATTTTGATTATTTTGCAGGTTTATGGTAGAAAATGAGGCTGTGCTGATGAGAAAAGTCCTTGAGGTGACAGTAAAAATAAATAACGCAGAATAAATTTAAAATGTATTTAAAAACTTCCATTCCTGATGAATCAGGTTTGCTCTCTCTGACTGCGCTCCGTTATACTTCCTGCATGCACCAGGAGTTCCTTGAGTCCTTGAATGAACCTCTTTATTTTTAAAGTCATTCAAGGACATTTTAAGTGTAGATTTAACACTAAAATCAAGGCCTTGAAAGTTTTGACTCTCTGAGAGAGTGAAACCACGAGGTTGAGTCGACGGGCGTCAAAACAAGCTGAACTTGAAACTTGACGTGCGAGCGAACAAACATGGAGTTTCTTTTCTGTTTTTTTTCTCACTTTAAACAAAGTTTTCTACTTTTTATTTTTATTTTATTTTTACTTTTTTGTACATTCACTAACACTTCAACAAAAGTTTGAAATCTGGGTTGAAAGCAGGTTGGTGTTTGAGTTGAACTCACCGAGGAAGCAGAGGCGACTCAACAGCTTCATCCTGATGACGAGTTTATTTCTGTCTAAAAATAAGTTTTTAAAGATGGTGGATGATCATCGGCGAGGCAGCGTGGTTTCCTTTTTAGTTTCTTTAATTTGTTCCTTTTTCCACGACCGTCGTCCTCAAACTCGACTCTCGCTTCTTCTCTGCAAGCTTTCCGCCTTGTGCTCTCTCTTCCTCTCTCTCTTTACTCTCTCTCTTCCTATCTGTGCAGCTCTCTCAGTTTATCTGCTGCTGTCCCTGTTCCTCTCCTTTTCTCTGCATGTAACGCTTTGATTTTGATTTTTACAGTATTTTCATGTTATTTTTATGGCACAGCTTTTATTTTCTTTTGATATTGAGAACTTATATTTATATGATGAATGATAGTATAAAACACCAACCTTAAACATGAAATCTACAGTGTTGTAATAATATTAGAAAAAGTTGCAGCTTGTTTTATGTATTACGGTAAAATTCTGTTTTTTTTTCAGTGCAGATGTTGAACTGCTGCAGGGATTTTCTTTGCATACAGATTTCTTCTGATTTTTTGACCCTTTAAATGATCTTATGAACTGTAGATGATGTAATCCACAGATTCTTTCAAACTTCATGTTGAGAAACATTGATCTTAAATTGTTGCACTTCTTTCCTGTTTCACACGATGGAAAGAAAAGTCCATCACGGTCCAAGAAGAAACAGTTTTCTCAGTTTAGTTTGGAAGAACTTTTGACCCCACTGAGATATGTGTAAGGTTGATGTTTTATTCCATATTTTGTCATTTAAATACAGGTTTTTACCATCAAAGGAAACAATGTTTTGGCAGAGTTTTACTGTACAATTAACGTTCTGTGTAAATCCCCTTTAAATGCTGTGTAAATACAGGTTTGGCAGTGGAGTGGAGGCTGTTGTATCAGATTAATGAACGTGATTTTGAAATCACATGGCTGTGATGTTTATTTATACACACTTTTGGGCATGTAGTGTGCATATTGTTCCCCTTCATCACCTCTCTCCTCGTGCTCTTTTTGTCTCTGGTACTTTTTCTTTCCGCCTACATCGTTCTCTTTGTTTTATTGTTGTCTGCATTAACCTTTTCCTCCCTGCACTCCTCTATTTCTCAACATGTCAACCCACCCTCTCTGTCTCTCTCAGTGTAATGCTGTCCCTATGTCTCTCTGCTCTCTCTATCTATCACTCAGTATTCAGGAACTGAGTCACCGACCACAACGCTACAGGATGCTCGCTCTGTCTTCAACACATGCAACCTGTTTAGCAGTAATTCTCAACAACATGAAGCCGCCGCAACTTTGTGTTAAAACTACAGAGTAACGTCTTAAAAGTTATTTTAAAAACAGCTTGTGATGTAACTCTGCACAGTGTTTATTCTGTCACGATTCTCCGGCTCATGCTTTGCTACAAGTTGAAAAAATAAGTGTCGGTGTCTGTGGTGGAAAAAGTGCCCGCATCCTCCACTTAAAGCAGCAGTACTACATAATATATACATGTGTACTATATGTAAGGATTAGCAGTAACATATGCTCAAATATCAGGCTCTGTATAGTGGAATTAACCCTTTAATGTGCAAGCACATAATGTGTGTAAATGCACTGTGTTGCTGCTGTGATTGGCTGATTAGATATATCAGGTTGCAGGTGTACCCGAGTTTGTGCCATCGAAGTTAAATTTGTGAAACAAGATTTTTACTTGACAAAAGGAAAGATTTAAGATTTCATTTCACATAAAATCTTTTAATCTGCAAAGCAACAAAGTAAACAAATGTTAAAATATATATAAAATACCACCTGACATATTTGAAATCCATAAATCTGAATTTTATTGATCAATCATTGCTCATAAATCAAAAATGAAAGTTAAGTTCTCTAAGAGAGGTCTTTATAATGACAGAAGAGTCTAAGCAGAGATGAGTGATGGCTTCATCTGCAAACAGACACACCACAGTAATTCCAGCTAACAATAATACATAAAACATCCTTTTTACAGTGTATTTACTGTAAAACGTCACACCTGTCTGTAGCCAAAATCACATCATGGAATAAAATGTGCTTTAATATGCCAACATGAACAAAGCTAAGAGCGCGTAGACCAAGCAGAGCGGGCTGAGATTTGCTGTGGAGGAGGATTGTGGAGTCGAGTTTCCATCGGCGTCCATCAGTGAAACGTCTGAACGAGAGACGACAGATAAGACGTTAAAATACCACATTTTATCATAAAAGGCTCCCTGTGGCATCTTATCTCAAAACCTCCATTAAATAATAGTCCCACAGCGACCTGTGAGTAACACTGTGCTAACATGAAGAAGACAGCTGAGTGAGCGTAGACCAGAGGAGGTTCAGTTTACCTGAGGAGGGAGCCTCTTCATCTGACCATGGTCGTTCAATAACCACATCTTCAAGTAGAAGTACAGAGTCATTTTGCGGGTATACATAATAATCTGTAAAATCAAGGACAGAAAAGCCATTAAACTTGGTTAAAACTGCAAGAACTAACAACCAGTGATAATAAACTAACATCTGTGACCTCCTGTTGATCCACACTGACCTGTGATCAGGTGAACGGTGTCTCTGTCATTCGTACGTCTGTTCTCACACTATGTAACTTGTAACTTGTAACTGAGAAGAGGAATGGAGAGAGTCTAGGGGACAAGAGTAAATCTGGGACTGACTTTTAGTGGTTGGTGAGAGCTTGGTGAAATAAAAGGCTGAAAGACAGACGCCGAGCTGGGCTGACTGCTGTTGGACTAGTCAGTAATATTAGCTGCTGCTGTGTCTGCTGTAAGGTTGCTTCAACTTCCGATAATTTACATACAGCACAGAAAACATCTTAAAAGAGATCTGATACTGTTAATAAGAGGCTACAGAACAATGAGAACACAACAAATGTCATGTTAACTTCCCTTTTCTTCTACTTCTTCTTCTTACCGTCACTAACCTCACCCCAGTTTTGCACCTTCATGCTGCCATGCAGCTTAAGCGGTCACAGGTTCTCACATTGTTCTCACTTCCTTGTGTTGTGGTCAACTGCCTCTCGGTTTGAATGCTGACTGAACTGTCCGATCGTGGCCGCAAAAACAGTTTTCAAGAAGCGCACACACACTGTCACCTTCTGTAGAGTCTGTCTGCATTATTTAAAGAGCATCAGTAAAAGTCCTGTAGTGTTGGTGCCAGCGTTATGTCACCAAACCAACCACTAAAAGTCAGTCCCAGATTTACTCTTGTCCGGCGGCTTCTTGCTCGCTCACTCTCTCCTTTTCTCTTCTTAGCTTCCTCCGTCAGCGTCCTCTTCACTCTCTTCTCCTCTGCCATTTTAGCCAGACTTGGGATCCAGCACATGTCAGAACACAACTGTCTGTTGTCACGGTACCTTCAGTATGATCATCGAATGGTTCATCAGTAGTTTGTCCTCTGGAGAGAGAAGAAATCACTAGAACTGAGACAGAAACAGAGAGAAGTTAATATACAAGGTCAGCAGACTCCTATAAGGGCAGTTTACTTCACTGTCCATCAGGAAACTCTGTAAATCACAGAGAGTTTACGTGTTACGTACTTCTCCTGACCCGGAGCCCAAAGTTACACAGTGTGAGCAATCAATGCTGCAAAGTCTTCGACTTTCTCAACATGGTTTGATTCTGGTTTCTGCTCGGTATGACACAACACTGGAAACACATTTTTCTGACTCAACTAAAACTAATCTTATCATGTCATTGAGACAACACACTGTACTGAGACGCCACTTCAAAGCAGCGCAGACTTACCAGCAGCCAATATCATCAGGTAAACCTTCATCACTGCCATCCTCATCACCTCCTGTCGTCTTATTCCAATCAGTCAAACGCGAAAACACGAAAGTTGACAATGTTGATCAAATTCTGCAAACAGGTCACCTCTCATCTGTATTTGAAGTGAAACAGGAACCAGCAAACCACAGACAGACCCTGATTGGTGTACTTGACTCTACTTTTCTGTAACGTACAAACCCCATTGGGTACGGCTCTATCCCACAGACTGTACTCACCCTCCTCCCATCACACCCCAACACAACAAACAATGCCAAACAATGCAATGCCTGATCTGATCTGAATACAGCCTTCATGGCATCTAACTGAACACCCCTCACCTCACCATCTCCTTACAAGCATGTAAGAGGAACTAGAGTAACATAACGGTTCTTATTTTCAGGTGATGAAAACATAAGTTATGAATATTCTGTTAAATCTGACACGTCGGACCTTTAATTGCTGTGTTGCAGGCTTTCCCAACATTAGAGTTTAATCCATGCTAAAACCTAAATTAAAAAAGGTCAATCCCCGTTTTGTGTGTGTGTTTATATCATATAAATAATGAAAAAAAGCAAAGAAATGATGAAATCTGCATGACAGACTTTCTGAAAATCAGATTGTCAAAACCAGTTTATTCATTTTCACGTTCATTTTGGCAAATAATTTCCAAAAGGAGACGAGAGACGGTAAAAAGAAGAAACATGTCCCAGCTGTGTCTCACCAACAGGTGGCAGTGTCCATCCTGTAACGTCTCCATGGTGACACAGTTTAATGATGAAGACGCCTTCTAGAGTTCAGATCTGTTTGAAGACATCTTGAAAACAGTATTTGTGTTGTTGAATTTGCCACGTGTAGGACGAGTGAACGCCAACGAAGCGTGACAGCAAAAAGTTTCAAACTTCAAAAGGACAAAAATGAAATAAATTTATCAGAAAAAAGCAAACACTTAACAATGAAAGCAATGAGACGCACACTGAAACAAGCAAATCCAGATCTGATATTTGATCTTATAAAACATTAAAAATACATCTTCCTTTTTATTTTTGCACTAAAATCTCTGCGTAGGTCAAAGTAAGGCTTCGTCATTATTCTGTGCATATAAAGACACATCAGGAAAACATAAAACAGGAAGACACGACTGATCACTGATCACCGGACCTTTTTGATTCAGAAGTTTGTCACGCATATTTAAAATTTAAATAACAATGACGATTTCAGACGTAGATGTGAGAAAACAGATTAAAACAAGGGAACAGAGTCACTGGACAGTTCCACAGATGCACAATAACACAAAGAAGGAGAGATTTTTGGAGGGAAGTTTGTTAAAACAAAAAAATGAATTGCACTGATCAGGTAACAGTCCCCGCTAACTTGCCTAAAATCCAGTTGCTGTGGTTGTTTGTGTTGAAAAATGCTTTTATTTATTTTTATTTATGTTTTCCATCCTGAGTTGAAGGGATGTAATTTTTAAAATGGCCCCCACAGAAAGAAGTGCTAGGTTTAGCAGCAAGCTTGCTAACAATGAAGCTGTGTCTCAGTTCTCTCACTTTTTGGCTATGTAGCGGAAGAGGAGCGACCGCTGGTGAGAATGGCGGCAGAGGAGCTGGAGTGGTTGCAGTAAATAGAAATGTAAGTTGTGTTTTTTATTCATATTTTGGCAGTCAAATGTCACTTTCGCCCTGTGAGGTTGCTATTTGGCAAGAAGAAGAAGCGGTGAAATGTTGTGATCGTCATTTCTGGTACTCAATTTCAGAAAATTTTCACACTATAGCCGGAAATACAGTACAGTGAGTGTACTACATAGAAGTGTATTAACTAAAATATTCAAATTGAGACACAGCTATGGTCTGGTTTTAATTTTTTCACATTAATTAGTTGTGCAAAAATGTCAGAAAACATCATTTAGAACGATTTGCACAAACATATCAAACATGGATTTACCTTCAGAGTAATCTCCTTCAGATCATTTCCATCTACAAACACAGTAAATATCCACATTCACACGGGAAAAGGTCAAAATATTCAAGTGCTGCCAGGATCAACATACTGTACATACAAATCTGAGCATAAAACAATATTTTATTACAATATCCACATTAATTACTCATATTTTGCATTACTTAGTGTAACGTGTGTGCATATTTTGTGCTTGTACTTTTAGAAGCCTTCAGTCTTCTGCTGGTGGCCACTGAGCAGCTCCTTGTTCATGTTTTCACCAAGTTACTCCTCGTCAGGACAGTCCGGTGCGATGCTGTGCTCCTGGGCGATGGCGGCCAGCTCTTTCAGGAACTCGGCGTACAGCACGATGGCGAACACTCGGCTCTTGGCTTGCGGGGGGATGGGAGGGCACGGCGGCAGGACGCCGAGAGGAGGCAAAGCCAGAGCGTTCTTCACAGATCCATTCGGGAGAGACGGGTCCAGGATGAGGTCGCCGTCCTGAGACTGGAGGCACTCTGAGACACATGGAGGAAATGTTAGACTGGACAAGAGTAAATTTGGGACTGACTTTTAGTGGTTGGTGAAATAAAAGGCTGAAAGACAGACGCTGAGCTTTACCTCTAAACTTGCTGTCTTGGTCTTTCACTAACAAGAACCTCCAGGCCTGAGTGACGAGGGCAGAATAGTCTGGTCTGGCCGCCATGAAGCGCTCTATCTGAGCATGCACGGACACCAACACCTGCATTAGAAGTCAACACAGTATCATTATTTACATGACACAAACAATTAAATAAAATCAGAAACATCGGGCGTGTGTGTGTGTGTGTGTGTGTGGATGTTACCTGGTAGAGCGTTCGTACGTTGGGCTGGTTGTGGTCGTCCGTGCTGAGCAGGAAGGATCTCAGCAGAGGTTGCGGGTACGACACCAGCTGTGCCAGGATGCCCGTCACCAGCAGGTTCACAGCAATGGAGTTTTCCAGGAGGTTCTCCAGCCGGGACAACAGGACGCTGATGAACGGACCTGGGGCATCATGGGAGACTGCAGGTTAGTGTCTCTGGAGCTGGATTTTTGCCACATGTAAATACAACACGAGTTCCATCAAGTTAGACGTGAATTTCTGATATAGACTCTTGTTTTCCAAACAGGCTGTCATATTTTTACATTACATTAAACTAATGCAGTTTTCTAATGTTCTTCCATGACGATGAAGACAAAGTCTGCTGGTAGGACACGGGTTACTCAACCATGAAGCCTCTTTCAATTTATCTAATGGATGTTTTCTGCTCCAGAAAGCTTCAACATCTAATTCACTTGTGCTTGAAAGCACAGACCTGTAAAGGGAACTCCGTGCCCTCTGCTGCCTTTCTTACAGCTGCTCATCATCTCCTCTCCTTCTTCTTCATCTTCTTTTTCCTCCTCCACCACCTCCTCCTCGCTGTCATCCCACAAGGAGCTGAAGACAAATTCTCCGCCAAGTTCTTCCTCCTCTTCCTCCAGCGTTTGCCTCAGAGCTTGGACCCGCTTCCTGAATGTGCTGATGTCGTCTGCGATGTCGTCACAGTCTGGCTCCACGCCCAAAGACAGCATGAGCTTGCGGTATCGAGACAGGAAGCCGTCAGCCGTGACTTTGCCACCAGGTGGACTCGGAGACTTGGCCAAAGAGTCATGTGGCTTGGATTCTGAATAGCCGTTGGGTAAAGCCTCTAAACATGGCGTGGGATGTTGTGCGTTGTGGTGTGTGTGCATGTGATTAGTGATAGTAGCTGTGAGGTCAGTCAGTCTGCAGTTTTGTGTAAATGTGTTGTCTTCATCAGCGTCATCACATTCGTCGATGATGTGATTCTTGGCATTGAAGCCATTGGTGAAAAACGGGCGTCTCTTTGGCTCTCCTTGCACATCCATCCTCTCTACCTCATCTTCCTCCTTCCATCTCCACATCTCCTTTCCACAGTCCTCACTCCTCCTCTTCACCTCCTTCCCATAATCCTCACTCCATCTCCTTTCCTCCTTCCCTCCGTCCTCGCTCATCCTCCTCATCGACATTATGCTATTAACTGTTTCTATCACCGTCCTCCCTGTTGTCGTCAACATCGACGTTATCGTCGTCGTTGCTGCTGTCGACACTCGTTGGCCGTTCGAGATGCTTCCCCTCGCCCGCCGATTTGCAGCCATGATTCGCTCCAAGATGGCCGCCTTTGTGTCTTTCTGGGCGACGAGATCGTAGACCAGAACGTCGTCCTGAAACTCGGACTCCTCTACGTACGAGCCGTGCACCAGCTTAGTCGCGGTGCGTCGCATCTCCTGGATGTGTCGAGGAGGTAGAGGAGGAAGTGCGGCAGTGGAAGTGCAGCCGTTTGCTAGCATGCCTGATAAAGAGAGATCGTCCTCTGCAAAAATGTCGTCCCACTCCAGCTCCAGGGCAGAGCTGGCTCTTCCTGCCTGGTTGCCTGTGGAGATGGTATCAGAGGAGGATGGGGTAGGGGAGACGGCCAAAGGCGGAGGAGTGTCAGCCATAGAGCAGATAGAGTCACTCTTGACTCGTGTTATGACCTCCTCCTCTTCTTCTATGTCATCCCCCGGTGTGTCAGATCGGTATTCTTGAGGCGAAGGGTTGATCCCGTCATACGGAGCTGACCAGAACTGACATGCCCTGCAGGAAAACAAAACTCATCAGGACTGAAATAAAGTAAAGTAATCATATTGGTTATTCTCCAGAAAAACAGGATGTATGGATCACTATTGTTTATACCAACCAGCATCCTATGAGGAACTATGGGCAGGTACACCTCAGCTACAGGTGTGGTTTAATACTAGAAGTGACTACTCGCTCTAAAACAGCAATGGCAGCTGTTAGAGAGGTTAACGTAGATGCTGCTAGCATAATTTTTCTCACAACTCATTGACAGAAAAGCAAAGAACGCGACTGAAGGACTTTCTGGGCTGAAAAGATGTTTTCGCTCTTCGAATGGCTTTGACTGCCTTATATGGTTCGTCGATCTCATCGGTTGATGTGATACAGTGATAGATGGTTCATCCGACCACAAGCCAAGTATTTCTCGAAAGTGCCTGCCCTTTTCCAAACTGTTTCCGATGATGACTCCCTAGATGGTCCTGTGCAACAATTGTGAAAGCTCCAGAGATTCCCTAACTTTTCCTCTAACACCTTTATCACGTTTAAAATCTTCATTCCTGCAAATCATGCCATCATCTTCAGCTGTACTTGAAATGCAATGCCAAACACTTTTAAACAAGATGTCCCTAGTTCTTTGTTTTCCCATCAGTGGTCTGATTCTCTGCAATCTAGACACCAGAAATATGTCCAAAACTATAATAAAATAGCCCACCTATCAATCCATTTTCCATAATCAGCAGTACCTAAGTCCATCCCCTGAGTTTATATTGGAGGACATGAAGTAGAGACTGACCTGTGGGAAGTGGAGATGGCCTGACGGGCATCCCAGAGGTAGTGGAGATAGTTTACATCCATCAAAAAGTCTGAACCGCGACAGTAACCAACACTGTCTGATACTGACAGATCTGACAAGAGACAGAATTGAAGTTAGCATAAAGATATGTTAGATGATTGTACTGTAAGTGTGTTGGTCGTACCGACCTGCTCCTTTGGGCCAGTGGATGTGGTGCTCTGAGTGTACATTTGTGTTGTCCAGGTTCTCAGGGCACCAGGAGGGCATGAGGAGCAGGAATGAGGCAGCGCTGGAGGAGTAGCAGTCCCTCTGCCTTAAGGAGCAGCGCTGCTTCCTGGTCAGGTGGCTGCAGGGAATCAGATACCTGAGGACACGAGGGCGGATCCTGGTCAGTCACAGAAAACATCACGGCTGAATCTGATGCCAGAAAACGCTTCAGACAAAACATTCAGACTGACCTGAACACCAGCTGCAGCATGACGTCTTCACAGAAGAGACCAATCAGAGTCCTGAACAGAGCCAGAGACACCGTACCCAACTGACAGAGACGCAAATGGTTAAAGGTCAAAGTGAAGCTCACGTACTTAGAGTCAAACAGTGGATTGTGGTTCAGTGTGTTACCTGGAAAGGTGTGTTGACTCTGCTGACCAGTGTGTCCAGGATGTGCACGTTGTCATGTGTGTGTAGCAGGATGAAGGACAGGAAGGGCTGCAGGAGGGCGGGCTCAGGGATGGAGCGCAGGAAGAGGTCCAGGTACGCCGTGGTGGTCATCACCTCCTCCACGGTCAACTACACGTACGCATAAATGTTTACACAAGCATGAATGTGATTACATTAAAAACTATACAGTAGTTAAACCCTGCTGGAATTATTGTAAATGATCAAAATCAGGAACATACAGAGGCTAGTGGTGATGAAACTGCCGAGCTGGCGTGGTGTACCACAGGGTTCAATCCTGGGTCCTATTCTCTTCTCACTGTACATGCTCAATAATTATCTCATTTAAGTGCATCCCTGTCACTATTATGCAGATGATACCTTGCTATATTTCTTTAAATCAAATGACCTCAGTCAAATCTCTACCTTGCAAGACAGCAGCACCCTGCCTAACAGCTATCACCGGATGTCAGATAATTTCCTTCATCTTAACTCAAGACAAAACAGAAATCCTCATCACCATCAAGCCTTGAGAGTATTAGTAGTAGTGTATCGCTCCCCCAATGTGAAGCAAACCTTCGAGTTCTTTGACCAACACATGAACTTTGAGTACACAGTTGTTAATTTTTTCCATCTTACTTCACGTCTCCTCCTGCCTTGACTACTCTAATTTACTGTTCACCACCCTGAGTCGCTCATCTGTGTCTTGACTCCAGTCGGTCCAAAATGCACCAGACTTGTCATACGTCACCTGTGTTGGCTGATCTACATTGGTTACCAGTATATAAATCACTACATGGACTGGCACGTTTTATAAATAAAGCTTACTTACTTACCTTATGCAGAGCAGGAGCCATTACAGGCACCAGGAAGCCGTTGTAGATGTAACCCAGCAACTGAGACCGGATGGAGGGATGAGCGACCTGAGATGGACGGACATAGAGTTAGCTACAGCACTGCTATTCATTGCATTGGTGTGTGTGTGTGTAGATTACCTTGGTAACAGCACTACAGAAGTCCAGTGAGTGCAGGAAGTGGACGAGGGCTGGAACCTGTTGACCCAAACACCAGGTGAGACCTCATGGTTCATTCATTTACTCCCATCAGCCTAATCCCTTTTTTCCACATATAAAACCTTAATTTGTCCTCCGTTTGCTCACTTAATCTTATTGTGACATTGACAACCAATTCATTACTGTGATGAGGTCATTTACTAATTCATTCACTCGCTGTGTGGTCGTCATGGTTACCTGCTGCCAGTCATCCTCGTCCAGGTAGTGCCAGTCTTCACTGTAAACCTGCAGCCTGGCTGGAAGAGACGAGTACAGACCGGACAGACCCGTGGCCAGCACCTGTAAACACACACACACATACACACACACACAGAGGTTAGCAACACAGTTACATGGATACAGGTGAGATATGCACACACACACACACACAGGCACAAACACACACAGACACACACAAACACACACACATGCTTTTGTGGAAATTAAATTCCAGCGCAGATTAGTGTGTTATTTTTATAAACTGCAGAGAATGAGGGCACCTATAAACAGATGAGAGACAGGAAGAGGATACACGTCCGGTGAATGTGAAGCTACAGCTGTCAGATGATTAGCTTAGCTTAGCTTAGCATAAAGACTTGGGACACAGCTAGCCTAGCTCTCACCCAACGAAAACACCATCTGTAGTTTTACACTTCATTTTTTGTCTTGATTAAACAAACAAGATATAACCAGTTAAAAGGTGAGATATGGAGGAGCTATTTCAAGGTGCTAGAACCAAGCTAGCTGTTTCTCCCTGTTCCCTGAGTTTATGCTAAGCTAGGCTAACAAACTCTTGGCTCTAGCTTAATAACAGAGAAAGAAAAAGAGAGAAATGAGTTGAGAATTAAAGGAGAAAACATTGTCATCATCATCAACATGCTCATCAATAACAACAACAACAGCATCAACAGCAGCAGTCTTGTTAACATTCAGGCAACCGTCCAATCACGTGCAGACTTACTAATCCCTCTCTCTGCAGACGAGCCAATCCTGCGCTGGGTTACTAATCTAATCTGCTGCATAAAGATTGAGGTCAGAGTGGTTACACGGGTTTAAGTCTGACACACACACACACACACACACACACACACAGCACATGCTCGGCTTTGCTCGCCCTTTCACATAAACACTCCCTCCCTCTCTTTCTGCCACACAAACAGTAAAAGCAGAAACTAGCAGAGATGGAGCCAAAATGGCCGACACTGGTGACCACTGAGGGCGGTGTTCCACGCTTAGCACCATCACAGCACACCACACAGTACATTTGTTGCTTTACTGTCCTCCTGTCTCCACTATTTTGTCCCTGTTTGCTTGCCACTTTTCCTGCATACATTTCCCAGTTGCGCACGGACACCGTGAGGAAACAGTATGAGCTCATTAGTTTATTACATAATGAGAAAACAATGCAGACCGGAGATGAATGGAGAACTGTACCAAAAAAAAAAAACCCTGACATACTCCACTCATTTAAACAGCCATCTCATCCACTGAAGACTGAGTGGCTTCTTCAGAGGACTTTATATTCTGTATACACACGCTCAAGTTATGTAGAGATGAATGTAGTTCAGCTCTGCTGATGGGGTCTGTGTGGGAGATAAATTATTTTAATTGCTAGCACTGCTATTCATTTGTATCAATGCATCACCAGCAGCTAACAATCTTAGAAAAGCTCTCTTATTTAGTGACTCTTGTTTCTCTGAAGGTATAACTTCAGGGAAACTTCGTACAAAAGAGGCAAGCAAGAGCAAAACAATGCAACGTTTAACCAGTGGGCTAATCCTGAATAAATTCTTGACATTTCCAGACTTTTAGACACTCAGTAGACATGAGATGACCATGAAACTTGTACCAATAGAGAACGAGCACAGCTGTTGCCTCCTCTGTTGTCTTGGAATGAACCATCAAGGTTTGTTGATGAAGCATCCAAACTATCTGTCCTCGATGTGATGTCTGGCAGGCTGTAATTTAGCAGCAGTTCATGTGTTTGTGTTGTGTGTGTGTGTACTTACAGGACAGAAGTATGTGTTCTCCGCGATGTGCTGGGCGACTCGAGGATCGGAGGCCGACAGAGACATGATGAGCAGCAGAGCATCTCTGGCCTGCTGACCAACTGTACCCTGTCTGAGTGAGAGAGACGATAACGGATGTTTTTTACTCACATGTAAACACAGCCACATAACCTGCCTGACTATGTGAATGTACCCTGAATGTGTGTGTACCATAAATGTTTATCACCTTTTCCCTACTAGTGTATATGTGTGTGTAGCTGTTTGTGTCTACCATATCTCTGTGTGAATTATTACTCTACCCTACCACTGTAAGTGTGTGTGTACCCTTCCAAATGTGTATGTGTGTGTGTACCAAATACATACCTTTGTGTCAACCCCATCTGTATTTGTATCTTTCTTGTGTTTTGTGTGTATACCCTACCTATGTGTGAACAAGTGTTTATGCACATGGGTTTGTTTGTGTGTATACCCGTCTCTGTGCGTGAGTGTACCGTGTGTTTGTGTGTGCACCTACCTGTGTGTGTACGGTATGAGCAGGGAGAACAGCAGGAAGTTGGCGGCTCCCTGGTCTTCACTGGTGTGGAAGAACAGCTCCAGCACTGAGGGATCTTTGACCAGAGCCACACAGAGCTGATTCAACAGGAGAACCAGCTCTGCCTCCACCACACCGCCGCTGTCTGGAGGGGGGACGCAGGTGATTAACTACCCAGGTAACTGTTTAAACATCTTAGCAGCTACACCTGCAGCAGGTGAAACCACTTCTACATTAACGACTTAATACCAATTAGCAGCTCAACCAACTTCAAGACTCCCTGCAGGGTCATACAAAGACAGATAAAATGTAACACCAAGACTGGACTGAAAGAGACTGAATAGACTGAGAAACCTTTGGAGCCAGTGAACGGGATGCACTGATAAAGGCCTTCAAGAACAGATATGAGAGTTATTATTTTTCATTTAGCGATTTCACCACCAACTCACCAGTTCCAGCTCCAGCACAGGAGGCCAGCAGCATCATGAGCGGTCGTAAAACTGGTTTATGGTGCAGTAGAGGCTGCCTGGCCTGAGACAGAAGCATCTGGTACATCCTGAGCTGCTCCAGCTTCATGTCTTCAGTAAACTGCCTCCTCAGGCTCCACAGAAACAGCCTCTCCATCACACCCTCCAGAACCACAAACTCCAGGATCGGACCCATCGCTCCCCCTGGTAACAGTACGCAACAGGCATGAGACCAAAACAATACACCACAGTCACATGATGGCGCTTCTTTGTTCTCGTACCTTGCCCCGCCTCTTCCTCCATCAGCAGGAAGAGCATGTGTTCCACATAGTTCTGGACGGCGCTGGCTTCGTCAGCCGGGATGGGACCGAGGCGTAATGCTCCGGAGCTGCTGCTGTGACTAGAGCGGAAACTCAGTGCACCGGTGCTGCTACGACCCGGCTCGTGTTTCTCCAGGATCTTCACCACCTGCAGAAAAAAGGACAAAGACTTCTTCAACATTAAAGCAACAGTGCAGTACCATCACCTACGAGAAGTCACACACCTGGTGAAACTGGATCAATGGCTGCCATATTCAAACTTAATTTGCATTTATAAACAAAGAATAATAAAATTTTAATCATTCTCAGAAGTTTCAGACATAACAGATGACAGATCGATGTAGGAGGAACGAACAAGTAGTGTACGAAAGAGAGGAATGTAATTCACTGTCTGGACTTGTGTTAACCTTTGACTTCGGCTGCTTCAGGGCCACACACACACACACACACACACAAAATACACTTGCACACACACAGACAGGGGGAGTGTGTGTGGGTTTTCTTGGCGGGTGTAGAGGGGTTTGTTCTAAATGGATCCTGTGTTTAAGGGCCAAAGTCTGGGTCAGTAACACACACACGGACACACAGACACACAGACACAGACGCACACACACACACACACACACACACACACAGAGAGTGTCTGCCAACCATTATGAGGAAAATAGGACAGGCTGAAGAGAGTGAGGTTCAAAAGCGTGACAAAAACAAAGTGAGTTTGTTTGAGATGATTGATTGATTGATTGATTGATTGATTGATTGATTGATTGATTGATTCCATTACCTGAGCCCAGTGGTTCTTGAACACGATCATACAGGTCTCGGGGTCCACCCCTCTCAGCGTGAGAGACCTCTTCCGGATGCCCCCGACAACCACCGAGGCCATCATCTTGACTGGCTCGTCAGGTGGCTATAGCATGTTCCGGGGCGTGCAGGGTGTGCGGGGCTGTCTGATGGAAGGAGGGCCGGGGGGAGGGCATTAGCTGGCTTTCTTAGCCCAGGATCAGGCTCTTTCCCTGGGCTTGTTGGGCAGCTTCTGGCCTGCAGGAGATAGAGGTGGACAGACATTTTTATTATTCCTCTGTTGAGTTCAGAGATACGGTTCAAGTGAACGCAGCATTAGCAGTCACTGAGGTCCCTCACTCATGTACTCAATGAACGATCAGCTGATGATCAAACTGTGTTTCTATAAATGCTAACAAACGACAGAGAAGTCTCTGTCTGCATATCTTTTGTCCAGAAACTGACAGGAGCCGAGGCAGGAACAGGAAGTACGGTACTTCAGCGGCAACAAGGCAAACAGGAAAAATGTGAATGCATCCGAGTCCCACCCTGGGCGTTCCAGGACATTCCAGGAATTCCCATTGGAGCTCTCCAAGAAATCTTCTACAGTAAACCAACCTGTCTGCTGCTGCTGCGACGACATGGACGAGCGAGCCTGCTGCCTGTAGTCCTGACAGAGAGAGAGAGAGAGAGTTTACAAATCCATCCTTCAACATCTGGGACTCTAATGAGTGTGTGTGTGTGTGTGTGTGTGTGTGTGTGTGTGTTTGTGGGATTTTGGTCCAATTTCCTGTTTGGATCATCGAGTTGTCGTTAGTCTGTATGAGAAGAATGAATGAATGAATTTCCCCAAGATGAAAATAAAAGTACACAACTGTTGTTGGAGCCGTGCTGAGAATTGGAGTTTCAGATAAGTTTCTCTAAAAGATATATGTAAGAGTATTTTGACATATGAAATAAATTAATATGAAAAGAGAGATTCATGTAAAAGAAGTTTAAACCGATATCTGCCTAAACTGTAGCTGCTGTTAGCTCAGTTTGTTAGCCAGGCTGCCTGGACTGTGAGCTCAGAGCACTGGGGGAGTGTTAGTGTTTGTACCACAGGTGTTTTAGACCACCGGGAAGAAGAAGAGGAGGTTTACAGGGAATGCTGACAGGGAGCAGAGCAAGTGTCGTGCCAGAACAGGAGCTGGGAAATGTAACTGGGCTCAGCAGCCTCTATGGACATAAAAGTAAATTTACTTTTTTTTTTTTCCAGAAACACTTGGTTGGTGTAATCTCATAGTCCACCCTTGGTAATGTAGGAATGTATGTGTGTGAGCGAAGTAATCTGAAATGAGACGGTGATGTTTAATCCGTGTGTGTGTGTGTGTGTGTGTGTGTTATAAGGTCAGACAGTCACATGCCATCACACAAACCAGGGATTAAACACACACACACCGACAGGAAGTGTTTAGATTCAGATTTTCTGACCTATTTTTTTTTTAATTCACAAAAAACAGCCGCGCGTTTGGCTGATTGAGTTTTAAATTAATGTTTAAATTAAGTTACAGCTGTTACTCACATACTGTCACATTCTGCACACTCATAGATTTTCAAAGTAAAACACACAGACACTGTTGTTGAATTTTCTCTACAGAAGCGCACACGTGTTAATCTCCTGTTGGATTCAAGGTCTTTGCTCTGTTGTGACTGAAAACAGCTGTTTGTTTCTCACAGAAAACTGTTTGCAGTCTCTAAAAACCAAAATCTGTTAGTGCAATCCAATAATCAACCGATTAATTCATCAATTTAAACATTCAGTTTATAAAATATCACAAATTCACTTTTTCTTAAACTTAAATGATTGTTTGATTGTTGCAGATTCATTTTTCTGTCAATCAACCAACTAATTATTCAGTTATATCAGGCACCGTTTGTCTGACCGAGTTTCCTCTTTTATTGCTGATGACGACTTTCCAAACTGCAGTAAACTGATTCAGCCTGCAGACGTGTGAAATGTGTGATCAAAGTAACGGTGCAGGGTTTGTGTTCAAGGACACTCTGACATCTGCTGTTTGAGGGTTCATACAGTCAGTGATGGAAGAAGTATCTGTGAAAATATTCCAGTACAAGTACACGTCCTGCATTCAAAACCTTAGTAAAGTACGTAAAAGTATACGAGTTATTTATCTTCAGAAGGAGAATTTACTCTTTACACTCTGAACTATCTCTATACACAGATTTTACTGTACAAAGTACTGGATAGAGTTGTCACAGAAGTGTAGATGCCTCTGAGATGTAGTAGAGAAGAAGTAAATAAAACAGCACAACTTTTATCATTAAATGAACTCTTAGAGTAAAAAGTACAATACCCAGCTGTGAGATGTAGTAGAGTACAAACAAACCAAGTACAAACAAAGTACTTAGTAAGCCTGCAGTACTCGAGTAAATGTACTTTCTGGTTGAGGAAACTCCATGACTTAGCTCATTGTTTGTCAGCTGACCCTGAACGCACCACCGTACAGTGTGTATGTGTATGTGCGGGTCAGTTGGTGTCACTGAACTGTGTGAGCACGCTGCTCCGTCTTAATACTTCTTACCTCACACACACACACACACACACACACACACACACACACACACACACACACCTGAGTGTGTGTACCAGCATTACTCAACAAAACACACACACACACACCTGACAGAGCAAAGTCAGTAGAATAAAGTAGAAGAAACACACACACACACACACACACACCATGACAACAACAGACTCATGTATAAAGGGAACTTCTGTGTGAGTCTGTTTCTAGAACTTTTGATTTGTTTTCTGTTTCAGCTGAATTCACTTTTTTGTGATATTTTCTTTATAAATGAATCTTTAATCTGTTTATATCATCACTGTGATCTGATTTATATCTCTGACTGAACATTTACTGCTTTTATTATTTCATATTTTGCCTTTTAAACTCAGATTATTCTTCTCTCTGGTCAAACACAGATATTATTTAATATTCCACACATTATAATGATGACTTTACAGACTGAGCTGAACCTTCATGAGGCTGTCAGACGGATCTTACCTCGGCTGAAGGAATGTCAGTCTCTCTTCCTGTTCCAACAGACAAACAAACAAAGGTAAAGTGTCTTTAAACTCTGTCCCGGTCCATAAATCGTGAATGAATCCGCAGGTCTCTCTCTTTTAACCGGATGGTTTTTGTTTGTTTCGACCCGTTTCTGACCGCAGCTCCGCTCCTCAGGCTTTAATCCGCTCAGCCGTCAATCACTGTGCTGCTGGCTGCTAGGTAACCGTGAGGCCCCGCCCACAGAGACGGTAAACCACGCCCACCCACGAGAGCCTGTCTGAATATACTGCAATATATGTTTTATATTTACTATTTTAAGTTATTATATCCACATGAACTGGCATGTAGAGACATATATTTTTATTTATTTATTATTTCTACATTCATTCATTTTCCATGACGGTTTATCCTTATCAGATTTTATTATTATATATTATAATCTATCTATTTATGTATTTATATAAATTGTGTTTTATTACTTTCTTTAATTTCCTTTACTGTACTGAAGTATAAATTCAAGGTACTTTCATAAAAATCTGTATTTTGTTGGGCCTCTTGTCACATATACAGTATATCTATATATATTTAGAACATATATGTGATTGTAGTTTCCCCTCTAAACTTCTCACATGGTTTTATTTAAATAAGTTGACAATAACTTAATTTAATGATAAAATTGTTTTTCTTTTTGTTTTTGCTCCTTAAGTAGTACTTTTTTTTTTTTTTTAATTATGGCACTTTTTTTCCAACTTTAAAACACAGATGTTACCTCAAAATGTGAACTTCAGCTCAGTGTTTGTCACTTATAGATTTATATGAACTTCTGTTTATAGATTTCAAACATGATTTGGAATGAATGAAATTGAAAATAAAAGTGTAACTGTGTTTGAATGTTCTTGTTCAGATGTATTTAAATGTGTTTCAGTTCACTCTTCTTCCATCAGAGGTCCGTATTTAGTGTGATTTCTTCTGCAGACACCTGCTCCTGTCTGCAGAGGAGTCAGTACTGCGCTCTGGTGGCAACATATGAGAACTGGAAGTGATTTAATTATTTCAAAATGATGATTAATTAATGGATTTTTGTGACTCACGGTGGTGGAATAAATTTTCATTTTCTGCAAGTGATTAAAAGAAGTATTACCACAATCTAGAAGTAAAATACGTTTTTCAATAAAATGTAACCAAGTTCAAACACAAACTGAATTTATTGATGCATTCATGTGAAGGTAATATTAAATAATATTCTAACAGTGTGATTCATGAACAGCTTGATAATATTCATAATGCGATCCTGGGTGAAGCCACGTTCACTGTGGACCTTTAAAATGAAACTAAAGTTTCACACATGAACCTCTATGTCAACATCTGCTGCCTGTCCAGACCTGTGAACACCTGTTTACATTCATACCTGTCCCACCTTGCTTGTTACCTGCTCAGCACTTTTTTTTTATGATTCTGGGTCACTTTGTGTTCGGTTTGAGTCTCTCTTTCTGTACACACATGCACACACAATGGACTCCCTGTTGAAATCATTTGCATCTTTTATTATTCATAATGTGCATTCTTATGCACGTCAGCCGTGTGGCTCTATGGAAGGTAATGTCATTCCGGCAGCTGAATTCTCAGCTAGACTTTGCATAATAAGAACACTGATGATGTTTAAACTGTGCAGCCTAAATAAAACGTGTGTGGGAAGATAAACAGCTCTCCAGCTACTGTTTCACTCAAGACTAATAAAATGTGACTCCAACGTGTTAGGGACAAACTTCTACACAAATAAACTGTAATAACTTCCTAAAAACTCATTTTGAACCTCAAATTTTGCTCCATAGTCACATTCACACACATAGTAGCATATATAGCACATAGAACATATATACATATATGATCTCATCCTGGAGCTTCATAATATAAAGATCTGAGCTCACAGGACAGCTTGGAATTCTTTTAAAGGACCATTGTAACACAAAATGGCCATTTTCACATGCCAAAAATGATTGGAAGGCATTTTCACCTGCCAAAAATTGATTGATGGCCAAATGCAGTTAATGAAAGGTGATTTCTGCATAAATGTGACTTGATTTCATCCTGGAGCTTCATAATATAAAGATCTGAGCTCAAAGGACAGCTTGGAATTCTTTAAAGGACCATTGAAACTCAAATGGGCATTTTCGCTGCCAAAAATTGATTGGAAGGCATTTTCGCCAAAATTGATTGAAGGCCAAATGCAGTTAATGAAAAAGGTGATTTCTGCCTAAATATGACTTGATTTCATCCTGAGCTTCATAATATAAAGATCTGCTTCAAAAGGACAGCTTGGAATTCTTAAAGGACCAGTGAAACTCAAAATGGCCATTTTTGCCTGCCAAAAATTGATTGAAGGCATTTTCGCCTGCCAAAAATTGATTGAAGGCCAAATGCAGTTAATAAAAGGTGATTTCTGTCCAAATATGACTTGATCTCATCCTGGAGCTTCATAATATAAAGATCTGAGCTCACAGGACAAAGCCAATTCTTTAAAGGACCATTGAAACTCAAACGCCATTTTCGCTGCCAAAAATTGATTGAAGGCCAAATACAGTTAATGAAAGGTGATTTCTGTCTAAATATAATTTGATCTCATCCTGAGCTTCATAATATAAAGATCTGAGCTCACAGATAGCTTGGAATTCTTTTTAAAGGACCATTGAAATCTCAAATGGGCATTTTCACTGCCAAAATTGATTGAAGCATTTTCGCCTGCCAAAATTGATTTAAAGGCCAAATGCAGTTAATGAAAGGTGATTTCTGCCTAAATAGGATTTGATTTCATCCTGAGCTTCATAATATAAAGATCTGAGCTCACAGGACAGCTTTGGAATTCTTTAAAGGACCATTGCAACTCAAAATGGCCATTTTCGCTTCGCTAAAATTGATTGAAGGCATTTTCACCTGCCAAAATTGATTGAAGGCCAAAATGCAGTTAATGAAAGGTGATTTCTGTCTAAATATAATTTGATCTCTTAATCCTGAGCCATAATATAAAGATCTGAGCTCACAGGACAGCTTGGAATTTCTTAAAGGACCATTGAAACTCAAATGGGCATTTCTACCACAAAATTGATTGGAAGGCATTTTCGTCACAAAATTGATTGAAGGCCAAACGTAGCACAGCAAGATTTCTGCCTAAATATGACTTGATTTCATCCTGAGCTTCATAATATAAAGATCTGAGCCACAGGACAGCTTGGAATTCTTTTTAAATGGACCAGTGAAACTCAAATTGGCCATTTTTGCCTGCCAAAAATTGATTAGCTGCATTTTCGCTCGCCAAAATTGATTGAAGGCCAAAATGCAGTTAATAATAAAAAGGTGATTTGCCTAACATGACTTGATCTCATCCTGAGCTTCATATAAAGATCTGAGCTCACAGGACAGCTTGGAATTCTTTAAAGGACCATTGAAACTCAAACGCCATTTTCGCTGCCAAAAATTGATTGAAGGCCAAATGCAGCACGAAAGGTGATTTCGCCTAAATATGACTTTGATCTCATCCTGAGCTTCATAATATAAAGATCTGAGCTCACAGGACAGCTTGGAATTCTGTTAAAGGACCATTGCAACACAAATGGGCATTTTCACTGCCAAAATTGATTGAAGGCCAAATGCAGTTAATGAAAGGTGATTTCTGCCTAAATATGACTTGATCTCATTCTGGAGCTTCATAATACAAAGATCTGAGCTCACAGGACAGCTTGGAATTCTTGTTAGCGACCATTGACCAAATGGGCATTTTCGCTGCAAATTGATTGAAGGCATTTCACCTGCCAAAAATTGATTGAAGGCCAAATGCAGTTAATGAAAGGTGATTTCTGCTTCAAATATGATTCTTATCTCATCCTGGAGCTTCATAATATAAAGATCTGAGCTCACAGGATGCTTGAATTCTTTTAAAGGACCATTGAAACTCAAAATGGCCATTTTCGCTGCCAAAATTGATTACTGCATTTTCGCTTGCCAAAAATTGATTGAAGGCCAAATGCAGTTAATGAAAGGTGATTCGCCTAAATATGACTGATCTCATTCTAGAGCTTCATAATATAAAGATCTGAGCTCACAGGACAGCTTGGAATTCTGTTAAAGGACCATTGAAACTCAAAATGGCCATTTTCTGCCAAAATTGATTGGAAGGCATTTTTCGCTACAAAAATTGATTGAAGGCCAAATGCAGTTAATGAAAGGTGATTTCTGCCTAAATATGACTTGATCTCATCCTGGAGCTTCATAATATAAAGATCTGAGCTCACAGGACAGCTTGGAATTCTTTAAAGGACCACTGACCAAATGGCATTTTCACTGCCAAAATTGATTGAAGGCATTTTCGCCTGCCAAAAATTGGATTGAAGGCCAAATGCAGTTAATGAAAGGCATTTCTGCTCAAATATGACTTGATCTCATCCTGAGTCACATATAAAGATCTGAGCTCACAGGACAGCTTGGAATTTTTTAAAGGACCATTGAAACTCAAAATGGGCATTTTCACCTGCCAAAATTTGGATTGGGGCTGCATCTTCTGCCAAAAATTGATTGAAGGCCAAATGCAGTTAACAAAGGTGATTTCTGCCTAAATATGACTTGATCTCATCCTGAGCTTTCATAATATAAAGATCTGAGCTCACAGGACAGCTTGGAATTTGGTTAAAGGACCATTGAAATCTCAAAATGGGCATTTCGCTGCCACAAAATTGATTGAAGGCATTTTCACCTGCCAAAAATTGATTGAAGGCCAAATGCAGTTAAATGAAAGGTGATTTCTGCCTCAAATATGACGGATCTCATCCTGGAGCTTCATAATATAAAGATCTGAGCTCACAGGACAGCTTGGAATTCCTTTAAAGGACCATTGAAACTCAAATGGCCATTTTCACTGCCAAAAATTACTGAAGGCATTTCGCTACAAAATTGATTGAAGGCCAAATGCAGTTAATGAAAGGTGATTTCACTTCAAATATGACTTGATCTCATTCTAGAGCTTCATAATATAAAGATCTGAGCTCACAGGACAGCTTGAATTCTGTTAAAGGACCACAAAACTCAAATGGCCATTTTACTTCGCCAAAATTGGGATTGAAGGCATTTTCGCCTGCCAAAAATTGATTGAAGGCCAAATGCAGTTAATAAAGCGATTTCTGCCTAAATATGACTTGATCTCATTCTGAGCTTCATAATATAAAGATCTGAGCTCACAGGACAGCTTGGAATTCTTTTAAAGGACCACTGAAACTCAAATGGGCATTACTGCCAAAATTGATTGAAGGCATTTTCTGCCTGCCAAAATTGATTGAAGGCCAAATGCAGTTAATGAAAAAAGGTGATTTCTGGCCTAAATATGACTTGATCTCATCCTGAGCTTCATAATATAAAGATCTGAGCTCACAGGACAGCTTGGAATTCTTTTAAAGGACCATTGAAACTCAAATGGCCATTTTCACCTGCCAAAATTGATTGGAAGGCATTTTCACCTGCCAAAATTGATTGAAGGCCAAAATGCAGTTAATGAAAGGTGATTTCTATTTAAATATTGATTCTGATCTCATCCTGAGCTTCATAATATAAAGATCTGAGCTCACAGGACATGCAGAATTTTAAAGGACCATTGAAACTCAAATGGCCATTTTTGCCTGCCAAAAATTGGATTGAAGGCACGCTACTACAAAAATTGGGATTGAAGGCCAAATGCAGTTAATGAAAGGTGATTTCTGCCTAAATATGATTCTGACCTCATCCTGAGCTTCATAATATAAAGATCTGAGCTCACAGGATGTGCTTGGAATTCTGTTAAAGGACCATTGAACTCAAATGGCCATTTTCGTCTGCCAAAATTGATTGAAGGCCAAATGCAGTTAATGAAAGGTGATTTCTGCCTAAATATGACTTGATCTCATCCTGAGCTTCTATAATATAAAGATCTGAGCTCACAGGACAGCGCTTGAATTCTGTTAAAGGACCATTGAAACTCAAAATGGCCATTTTCACTGCCAAAAATTGATTGGAAGGCATTTTCGCCAAAAAAATTGGATTGAGGCCAAATGCAGTTAATGAAAGGTGATTTCTGCCTAACTATGACTTGATCTCATCCTGGAGCTTCATAATACAAAGATCTGAGCTCACAGGACAGCTTGGAATTTTTGTAATGGACCATACAAGACAAAATGGGCATTTTCATTGCCAAAAATTGATTGAAGGCATTTTCGCCACAAAATTGATTGAAGCCCAAATACAGTTAATGAAAGGTGATTTCTGCCTAAATATGACTTGATCTCATCCTAGAGCTTCATAATATAAAGATCTGAGCTCACAGGACAGCTGGAATTCTTTTAAAGGACCATTGCAACTCAAAATGGCCATTTTTGCCTGCTGTAATTAATTGAAGACATTTTCACCTGCCAAAAATTGATTGAAGGCCAAATGCAGTTAATGAAAGGTGATTTCTTCCTAAATATGACTTGATCTCATTCTAGATTTCAAGAATATAAAGATCTGAGCTCATACAGGACAGCTTCTAATTCTCTTTTTAGCGGACCATTGAACTCAAATGGGCATTTTCGCCTGTACTCATTGAAGGCATTTTCACTGCCAAAATTGATTGAAGGCCAAATGCAGTTAATGAAAGGTGATTTCTGCCTAAATATGACTTGATTTCATCCTGGAGCTTCATAATATAAAGATCTGAGCTCACAGAACAGCTTGGAATTCTTTTAAAGGACCATTGAACTTCAAAATGGCCATTTTTGCTCAAGGTGATTGAAGGCATTTTCATTCAAAATTGATTGAAGGCCAATGCAGTTAATGAAAGGTGATTTCTGCCTAAATATGACTTGATCTCATCCTGAGCTTCATAATATAAAGATCTGAGCTCACAGGACAGTTTGGAATTCCTTAAAGGACCATTGAAACTCACGGCCATTTACTGCCAAAATTGATTGAAGGCATTTTCGCAAAATTGATTGAAGGCCAAATGCAGTTAATGAAAGGTGATTTCGCCTAAATATGACTTGATCTCATTCTAGAGCGCTTCATAATATAAAGATCTGCTCACAGGACAGCGAATTCTGTTAAAGGACCATTGAAACTAAATGGCCATTTTCGCTGCCAAAAATTGGGATTGAAGGCCAAATGCAGTTAATGAAAGGTGATTTCTGCCTAAATATGACTTGATCTCATCCTGAGTTTCATAATATAAAGATCTGAGCTCACAGGACAGCTTGGAATTCTTTTAAAGGACCATTGAAATCAAATGGCCATTTTTGCCTGCCAAAAATTGATTGGAAGGCATTTTCGCCAAAATTACGAAGGCCAAATGCAGTTAATAAAGGTGATTTGCCTAAATATGAGATTCTGACCTCATCCTGAGCTTCATAATATAAAGATCTGAGTCACAGGACAGCTTGGAATTCTTTAAAGGACCATTGAAACTCAAAATGGCCATTTTCTACTACAAAAATTGATTGAAGGCATTCATTTCAAAAATTGATTGAAGGCCAAAATGTGTTAATGAAAGGTGATTTCTTTGCCTAAATATGACTTGATCTCATCCTGATTTACAATATAAAGATCTGAGCCACAGGACAGCTTGGAATTCGTTAAAGGACCATTGAAACTCAAAATGGCCATTTTCACTGCCAAAATTGATTGGAAGGCATTGCAGCCAAAAATTGATTGAAGGCCAAAGTCGCAGCACGAAAGGTGATTTCTGCCTAAATATGATTTGATCTCATCCGAGCCTATAATATAAAGATCTGAGCTCACAGGACAGCTTGGAATTCTGTTAAAGGCCCATTGAAACTCAAAATGGCCATTTTCGCCTGCCAAAAATTGATTGAAGGCATTTTCGCTACCAAAAATTGATTGAAGGCCAAATGCAGCTAATGAAAGGTGATTTCTGCCTAAATATGACTTGATCTCATTCTGGAGCTTCATAATATAAATATCTGAGCTCACAGGACAGCTTGGAATTTTTTAAAGGACCATTGAAATCAAAATGGGCATTTTGACCTGCCAAAATTAATTGAAGACATTTTCATTGCCAAAATTGGATTGAAGGCCAAATGCAGTTAATGAAAGGTGATTTTCCTAACAGGACTTGATCTCATTCTAGAGCTTCATAATATAAAGATCGGTTTTCACAGGACAGCTTGGAATTCTTTTAAAGGACCATTGAAACTCAAAATGTATTTTCGCCAAAATTTGATTAGCTGCATTTTCATTACAAAAATTGATTGAAGGCCAAATGCAGTTAATGAAAGGTGATTTCTGCTTAAATATGACTTGATTTCATCCTGGAGCTTCATAATATAAAGATCTGAGCTCACAGAACAGCTTGGAATTCTTTTAAAGGGCCATTGAAACTCAAAATGGCCATTTTTGCCTGCCAAAAATTGATTGAAGGCATTTTCGCTTGCCAAAAATTGATTGAAGGCCAAATGCAGTTAATGAAAGGTGATTTCGCCTAAATATGATTCTTGATCTCATCCTGAGCTTCATAATATAAAGATCTGAGCTCACAGGACAGTTTGGAATTCTTTAAAGGACCACGAAACCTTCCAAATGGCCATTTTCATTCGGCTAAAATTGATTGGAAGGCATTTTTCATTGCTAAAAATTGATTGAAGGCCAAATACAGTTAATGAAAGGTGATTTCTGCCTAAATATGACTTGATCTCATTCTGGAGCTTCATAATATAAAGATCTCAGCTCACAGGACAGCTTGGAATTCTTTTAAAGGACCATTCAAACTCAAAATGGGCATTTACTGCCAAAATTGATTGAACAAATGCAGTTAATGAAAGGTGATTGGTTTAAATATGACTTGATCTCATTTAGAGCTTCATAATATAAAGATCTTATCACAGGACAGCTTCTTGGAATTCTTTTAAAGGACCATTGAAATCAAAATGGCCATTTTCGCTGCCAAAATTGGATTGAAGGCATTTTCACTACAAAAATTGGATTGAAGGCCAAATGCAGTTAATGAAAGGTGATTTCTGCCTAAATATGATCTTCTGATCTCATCCTGAGCTTCATAATATAAAGATCTGAGTCACAGGACAATGGAATTCCTTTTTTAAAGGACCATTGAAATCCTTCAAAATGGGCATTTTCGCCTGCTGCAATTGATTAGCGCATTTTTGCCGCCAAAAATTGATTGAAGGCCAATACAGTTAATGAAAGGTGATTTCTGCCTAAATATGACTTGATCTCATCCTAGAGCTTCATAATATAAAGATCTGAGCTCACAGGACAGCTTGGAATTCTTTGAGGAGGCTGGGCCAAAATTGATTGGAAGGCATTTTCGTCTGCCAAAAATTGATTGAAGGCCAAATGCAGTTAATGAAAGGTGATTTCTGCCTAAATATGACTTGACCTCATCCTGGAGCTTCATAATATAAAGATCTGAGCTCACAGGACAGCTTGGAATTCTTTTAAAGGACCATTGAAACTCAAATGGCCATTTTCGCCGCCAAAAATTGATTGGAAGGCATTTTTGCCTGCCAAAAATTGATTGAAGGCCAAATGCAGTTAATGAAAGGTGATTTCTACTCTGGGGCCATGACTTGATCTCATCCTGAGCTTCATAATTATAAAGATCTGAGCCTACAGGACAGCTTGGAATTCTTTTAAAGGACCACTGAAACTCAAAATGGGCATTTTCGCCTGCCAAAAATTGATTGAAGGCATTTTCGTCTGCCAAAAATTGATTGAAGGCCAAATGCAGTTAATGAAAGGTGATTTCTACTCAAATATGATTTGATCTCATCCTGGAGCTTCATAATATAAAGATCTGAGCTCACAGGACAGCTTGGAATTCTTTGAAGGACCATTGAAACTCAAAATGGCCATTTTTGCCTGCCAAAAATTGATTGAAGGCATCTTCGCCTGCCAAAAATTGATTGAAGGCCAAATGCAGTTAATGAAAGGTGATTTCTGTCTAAATCTGACTTTATCCCATGCTGGAGCTTCATAATATAAAGATCTGAGCTCACAGGACAGCTTGGAATTCTTTAAAGGACCATTGCAACACAAAATGGCCATTTTCACCTGCCAAAAATTGATTGAAGGCATCTTCGCCTGCCAAAAATTGATTGAAGGCCAAATGCAGTTAATGAAAGGCGATTTCTGCCTAAATATGACTTGATCTCATTCTGGAGCTTCATAATATAAAGATCTGAGCTCATAGGACAGCTTGGAATTCTGTTAGAAGGACCATTGAAACTCAAAATGGCCATTTTCTGCCAAAATTGATTGAAGGCATTTTTCGCTACAAAATTGGATTGAAGGCCAATGCAGTTAATGAAAGGTGATTTCTGCCTAAATATGACTTGATCTCATTCTAGAGCTTCATAATATAAAGATCTGACACAGGACAGCTTGAATTCTGTTAAAGGACCATTGAAACTCAAATGGCCATTTTCATTCTTCGCTAAAATTGATTGAAGGCATTTTCGCCACAAAAATTGATTGGAAGGCCAAATGCAGTTAATGAAAGGTGATTTCTGGCTCTAAATATGACTTGATCTCATCCTGGAGCTTCATAATATAAAGATCTGAGCTCACAGGACAGCTTGGAATACTGATAAAGGACCATTGAAACTCAAAATGGCCATTTTTGCCTGCCAAAAATTGATTGAAGGCATTTTCGCTAGCCAAAAATTGATTGAAGGCCACCGCAGTTAATGAAAGGTGATTTCTGGCTTCAACATGATTCTTGACCTCATCCTGAGCTTCAATATAAAGATCTGAGCTCACAGGACAGCTTGAATTCTTTTAAAGGACCATTGAAACTCAGCCATTTTCGCCGCTAAAATTGATTAGCTGCATTTTCACTGCCAAAAATTGATTGAAGGCCAAATGCAGTTAATGAAAGGTGATTTCTGCCTAAATATGACTTGATCTCATCCTGGAGCCATAATATAAAGATCTGAGCTCACAGGACAGCTTGAATTCTGTTAAAGGCCCATTGAACTCAAAATGGCCATTACCAAAATTGATTGGAAGGCATTTTCGCTACCAAAAATTGGATTGAAGGCCAAATACAGTTAATGAAAGGTGATTTCTGCCTAAATATGACTTGATCTCATTCTGGAGCTTCATAATATAAATATCTGAGCTCACAGGACAGCTTGGAATTCTTTTTAAAAGGACCATTACAACACAAAATGGCGATTACTACAAAAAATTGATTGAAGGCCAAATACAGTCAATGAAAGGTGATTTCTGCCTAAATATGACTTGATCTCATCCTGGAGCTTCATAACATAAAGATCTGAGCTCACAGAACAGCTTGGATTTCTTTTAAAGGACCATTGAAAGTCAAAATGTGCATTTTCGCCTGCCAAAAATTGATTGGAAGGCATTTCACCTGCCAAAATTGGATTGAAGGCCAAAATGCAGTTAATGAAAGGTGATTTCTGCCTAAATATGACTTCATCTCATCCCAGAGCTTCATAATATAAAGATCTGATTCACAGGACAGCTTGGAATTCTTTTAAAGGACCATTGAAACTCAAAATGGCCATTTTCGCCTGCCAAAAATTAATTGAAGGCATTTTCGCCTGCCAAAAATTGATTGAAGGCCAAATGCAGTTAATGAAAGGTGATTCTTCCTAAATATGACTTGATCTCATTCTAGAGCTTCATAATATAAAGATCTGAGCTCAGCAGGACAGCTTGGAATTCTTTAAAGGACCATTGAAACTCAAAATGGGCATTTTCACTACAAAATTGATTGAAGGCATTACTACAAAAATTGATTGAAGGCCAAATGCAGTTAATGAAAGGTGATTTCTGCCTCAACATGACTTGATTTCATCCTGGAGCTTCATATTACAAAGATTCGAGCTCACAGAACAGCTTGGAATTCTTTTAAAGGACCATTGAAACTCAAATGGCCATTTTTGCTCACAAAATTGATTGAAGGCATTTTCGCCTGCCAAAATTGATTGGGCCACAAATGCAGTTAATGAAAGGTGATTTCTGCCTAACATATTTGATCTCATCCTGAGCTTCATAATATAAAGATCTGAGCTCACAGGACAGTTTGGAATTCTTTAAAGGAATTACTGAAACTCAAATGGGCCATTTCGCTGCCAAAATTGATTGAAGGCATTTTCATTGCCAAAATTGATTGAAGGCCAAAATGTAGCTAATGAAAGGTGATTTCTGCCTAAATATGACTTGATCTCATTCTAGAGCTTCATAATATAAAAGATTCGAGCTCACAGGACAGCTTGAATTCTGTTAAAGGACCATTGAACTCAAATGCCATTTTCGCCTGCCAAAAATTGATTGAAGGCCAAATGCAGTTAATGAAAGGCATTTCTGCCTAAATATGACTTTGATCTCATCTCTAGAGCTTCATAATATAAAGATCTGAGCTCACAGGACAGCTTAATTCTTTAAAGGACCATTGAAACTCAAATGGCCATTTTCGCCAAGTAAAAATTGATTGAAGGCATTTTCACCTGCCAAAATTGATTGAAGGCCAAATGCAGTTAATGAAAGGTGATTTCGCCCCAACATGACTTGATCCATCCTGAGCTTCATAATATAAAGATTCGACTACAGACAGCTTGAATTCTTTAAAGGACCATTGAAACTCAAATGGCCATTTTCGCCGCTAAAAATTGGATTAAAGGCATTTTTGCTCGCCAAAATTGATTGAAGGCCAAATGCAGTTAATGAAAGGTGATTTCTGCTTCAAATATGACTTGATCTCATCCTAGAGCTCATAATATAAAGATCTGAGCTCACAGGACAGCTTGGAATTCTTTTAAAGACCATTGAAACTTCAAATGGCCATTTTTGCCTGCCAAAATTGATTGAAGGCATTGGCTTACAAAAATTGATTGAAGGCCAAATGCAGCTAAGGAAAGGGGTGATTTCTGCCTAAATATGACTTGACTTCATCCTGGAGCCTATAATATAAAGATCTGAGCTCACAGGACAGCTTGGAATTCCTTTAAAGGACCATTGAAACTCAAATGGCCATTTTCGGGCCTGCCAAAATTGATTGGAAGGCATTTTTGCTCACAAAATTGGATTGAAGGCCAAATGCAGCACGAAAGGTGATTTCTGCCTAAATATGACTTGATCTCATCCTGAGCTTCATAATATAAAGATCTGAGCTCACAGGACAGCTTGGAATTCTTTTAAAGGACCACTGAAACTCAAAATGGGCATTTTCGCCTGCCAAAAATTGATTGAAGGCATTTTCGCTTGCCAAAAATTGATTGAAGGCCAAATGCAGTTAATGAAAGGTGATTTCTGCTCAATATGACTTGATCTCATCCTGAGTCATAATATAAAAGATCTGAGCTCACAGGACAGCTTGAATTCCTTTAAAGGACCATTGAAACTCAAATGGCCATTTTTGCCTGCCAAAATTGATTGAAGGCATCTTCGCCTGCCAAAAATTGATTGAAGGCCAAATGCAGTTAATGAAAGGTGATTTCTGTCTAAATCTGACTTTATCCCATGCTGGAGCTTCATAATATAAAGATCTGAGCTCACAGGACAGCTTGGAATTCTTTTAAAGGACCATTGCAACACAAAATAGGCATTTTCACCTGCCAAAAATTGATTGAAGGTATTCTACAAAATTGATTGAAGGCCAAATGCAGTTAATGAAAGGTGATTTAAGCCAATATGACTTGATCTCATCCTGAGCTCATAATATAAAGATCTGAGCTCATAGGACAGCTTGGAATTTGTTAAAGGACCATTGAAACTTCAAAATGGCCATTTTCGCCTGCCAAAATTGATTGAAGGCATTTTTGCCATGTACCATCAGCACAAATGCAGTTAATGAAAGGTGATTTCTGCCTATAAATATGACTTGATCTTCATCTCTAGAGCTTCATAATATAAAGATCTGAGCTCACAGGACAGCTTGGAATCTGTTAAAGGACCATTGAAACTCAAAATGCCATTTTCGCTTGCCAAAAATTGATTGAAGGCATTTTCGCTTGCCAAAAATTGATTGAAGGCCAAATGCAGTTAATGAAAGGTGATTTCTGCCTAAATATGACTTGACCTCATCCTGGAGCTTCATAATATAAAAGATCTGAGCTCACAGGACAGCTTGAATTCTTTAAAGGACCATTGAAATCAAACGGCCATTTTCGCTGCCAAAAATTGATTAGCTGCATGTTCAGCCTGCCAAAATTGATTGGAAGGCCAAACGTGAAAGTTAATGAAAGGTGATTTCTGCCTAAATATGACTTATATGGATTCATCCTGGAGCCATAATATAAAGATCTGAGCTCACAGGACAGCTTGAATTCTGTTAAAGGACCATTGAAACTCAAATGGGCATTTTCGGCCGCCAAAATTGATTGAAGGCATTTTCACCTGCCAAAATTGATTGAAGGCCAAATGCTAATGAAAGGTGATTTCGCTTCAAATATGACTTGATCTCATCCTGAGCTTCATAATATAAAGATCTGGTTTCACAGGACAGCTTGGAATTCTTTTAAAGGACCATTGAAACTCAAAATGGCCATTTTCGGGCCTGCCAAAATTGATTGAAGGCATTTTCATTGCCAAAAATTGATTAGCCAAATGCAGTTAATGAAAGGTGATTTGCCTCTAAATATGACTTGATCTCATTCTAGAGCTTCAATATAAAGATCTGAGCTCACAGGAATAGCTTAAATTCTGTTAGCGACTATTGAAACTCAAATGGCCATTTTCGCTGCCAAAAATTGATTGAAGGCATTACCAAAAATTGGATTGAAAGGCCAAACAGTTAATGAAAGGTAATTTCTGCCTAACATGACTTGATCTCATCCTGGAGCTTCATAATATAAAGATCTGGAGTCTACAGGACAGTTGGAATTCTTTTAAAGGACCACTGAAACTCAAATGGGCATTTTCGCCTGCCAAAATTACTGAAGGCATTTTACTGCCAAAAATTGATTGAAGGCCAAATGCAGTTAATGAAAGGTGATTTGCCTAAATATGATTTGATCTCATCCTGAGCTTCATAATATAAAGATCTGAGCTCATATAGACAGCTTGGAATTTTTTAAAGGACCACATTGAAACTCAAATGGCCATTTTCGCCTGCCAAAAATTGATTGAAGTCCAAATGCAGCTAATGAAAGGTGATTTCTGCCTAAATATGACGTGATCTCATTCTAGAGCTTCATATAAAGATCTGAGCTCACAGGACGCTTGGAATTCTTTTAAAGGACCATTGAAACTCAAATGGCCATTTCGCTGCCAAAAATTGGATTGGAAGGCATTTTCACCTGCCAAAAATTGATTGAACAAATGCAGTTAATGAAAGGTGATTTCTGCCTAAATATGATGGATCCTCATCCTGGAGCTTCATAATATAAAGATCTGAGCTCACAGGACAGCTTGGAATTCTTTTAAAGGACCATTGAAACTCAAAATGGGCATTTTCGCCTGCCAAAAATTGATTGAAGGCATTTTTGCTCAAGCAAAACATTGAAGGCCAAATACAGTTAATGAAAGGTGATTTCTGCCTAAATATGACTTGATCTCATCCTAGAGCTTCATAATATAAAGATCTGAGCTCACAGGACAGCTTGGAATTCTTTTAAAGGACCATTGAACTAAAATGGCCATTTTCGCTGCCAAAATTGGATTGAAGGCATTTTCGCTACAAAATTACTGGAAGGCCAAATGCAGTTAATGAAAGGTGATTTCTGCCTAAATATGACTTGATCTCATCCTGGAGCTTCTTAATATAAAGATCTGAGCTCACAGGACAGCTTGGAATTCTTTTAAAGGACCAGTGAAACTCAAAATGGCCATTTTCATCTGCCAAAAATTGATTGAAGGCATTTTCGCCTGCCAAAAATTGATTGAAGGCCAAATGCAGTTAATGAAAGGTGATTTCTGCCTAAATATGACTTGATCTCATCCTGGAGCTTCATAATATAAAGATCTGGAGTTCACAGGACAGCTTGGAATTCTTTTTAAAGGACCACTGAAACTCAAATGGCATTACTGCCAAAAATTGATTGAAGGCATTTTCGCTGCCAAAATTGATTGAAGGCCAAATGCAGTTAATGAAAGGTGATTTCTGCCCAAATATGATTTGATCCTCATCCTGAGCTATAATATAAAGATCTGAGCTCACAGGACAGCTTGGAATTCTTTAGTGACCAGTGAAATCAAATGGCATTTTCACCGCCAAAATTACTGAAGGCATTACCAAAATTGATTGAAGGCCAAATGCAAAGTTAATGAAAGGTGATTTCGCCTAAATATGACTTGATCTCATCCTGGAGCTTCATAATATAAAGATCTGAGCCACAGGACAGCTTGGAATCTTTTAAAGGACCATTGAAACTCAAATGGCCATTTTCTTACTCTGCCAAAATTGATTGAAGGCATTTTCGCCTGCCAAAATTGATTAGCCAAAATGCAGTTAATGAAAGGTGATTTCTGCCTAATATGATTCTGATCTCATCCTGGAGCTTCATAATATAAAGGATTCCAGCTCACAGGACAGCTTGGAATTCTGTTAGCGACCATTGTTCAAATGGCCATTTCGCCTGCCAAAAATTGATTGAAGGCATTTTCGCCAAAAATTGATTGAAGGCCAAATGCAGTTAATGAAAGGTGATTTCTGCCTAAATATGACTTGATCTCATTCTAGAGCTTCAATATAAAGATCTGAGCTCACAGGACAGCTTGGACCTGTTAATGACCACTAGTCTCAAATGTATTACTGCCAAAATTGATTGGAAGGCATTTTCGCTACAAAATTGATTGGAAGGCCAAATGCAGTTGCATGAAAGGTGATTTCTGCCTAAATATGACTTGATCTTTTATTCTAGAGCTTCATATAATATAAAGATCTGAGCTCACAGGACAGCTTAAATTTTTAAAGGACCATTGAAACTCAAATGGCCATTTTCGCTGCTGGGCACAGATTATACTTACCGCCAAACTGATCACGTCAAATGCAGTTAATGGAAAGGTGATTTCTGCCTAAATATGACTTGATCTCATCCTAGAGCGCTTCATAATATAAAGATCTGAGCTCACAGGACAGCTTCTAAATTCTGTTAAAGGACATTGAAACTCAAAATGGCATTTTCGCCACTAAAATTGGATTGAAGGCATTTTCTTCACATAAAAATTGATTGAAGGCCAAATGCAGTTAATGAAAGGTGATTTCTGCCTAAATATGACTTGATCTCATCCTGAGCTTCAATATAAAGATCTGAGCTCACAGGACAGCTTGGAATTCTTTAAAGGACCATTGAAACTCAAATGGCCATTAGCCTGCCAAAATTGATTGGAAGGCATTGGCCAAAACACAAAGGCCAAATGCAGTTAATGAAAGGTGATTGTTCAATAGACTTGATCTCATCCTGAGCTTCATAATATAAAGATCTGAGCTCACAGGACAGCTTGGAATTCTTTTTTTTTAAAGGACCATTGAAACTCAAAATGGCCATTCACGCTAAAATTGGATTGAAGGCATTTTCACCTGCCAAAATTGATTGAAGGCCAAAATGCAGTTAATGAAAGGTGATTTCTGCCTAAATATGATTTTTTGATCTCATCCTGGAGCTTCATAATATAAAGATCTGAGCTCACAGGACAGCTTGGAATTCTTTTAAAGGACCATTGAAACTCAAAATGGGCATTTTCGCTGCCGTAATTGATTGAAGGCATTTTCACTACAAAATTGATTGAAGGCCAAATGCAGCAATGAAAGGTGATTTGCCTAAATATGATTCTTGATCTCATCTGAGCTTCATAATATAAAGATCTGAGCTCACAGGACAGTTTGAATTCTTTTTAAAGGACCATTGAAACTTCAAATGGCCATTTTTGCTCAAAATTGATTGAAGGCATCTTACCTGCCAAAATTAGGGATTGAAGGCCAAATGCAGTTAATGAAAGGTGATTTCTGCCTAAATATGACTTTGATCTCATCCTGAGCTTCATAATATAAAGATCTGAGCTCACAGGACAGCTTGGAATTCTTTTTAAAGGACCATTGAAACTCAAATGGCCATTTTCGCTCAAAAATTGATTGGAAGGCATTAATATAAAGATCTGAGCTCACAGGACAGCTTGGAATTCTTTTAAAGGACCATTGAAACTCAAAATGGGCATTTTCACAAAAATTGATTGAAGGCATTTTTGCCTGCCAAAAATTGATTGGAAGGCCAAATGCAGTTAATGAAAGGTGATTTCTGCCTAAATATGACTTGATCTCATCCTGGAGCTTCATAATATAAAGATCTGAGCTCAATAGACAGCTTGGAATTCTTTAGGACCATTGAAATCAAATGCCATTTTTGCCTGCCAAAATTGATTGAAGGCATCTGCTCACAAAATTGGATTAGCCAAATGTTAATGAAAGGTGATTTCTGCCTAAATATGACTTGATCTCATCCTGAGCTTCATAATATAAAGATCTGAGCTCACAGGACAGCTTGGAATTCTTTTAAAGGACCATTGAAACTAAAATGGCCATTTTCTGCCAAAAATCGATTGAAGGCATTTTCACCTGCCAAAAATTGATTGAAGGCCAAATGCAGCACGAAAGGTGATTTCTGGCTAAATATGATTTGATCTCATCCTGGAGCTTCATAATATAAAAGATCTGGAGCTACAGGATAGCTTGAATTTTTTAAAGGACCATTGAAACTTCAAATGGGCATTTTCACTGCCAAAATTGATTGAAGGCATGTTCAGCCTGCCAAAAATTGATTGTGCCAAACGCAGTTAATGAAAGGTGATTTCTGCCTAAATATGATTCTGATCCATCCTGGAGCTTCATAATATAAAGATCTGAGTCGCTGTGACAGCTTGGAATTCTGTTAAAGGACCATTGAAATCAAAATGGGCATTTTCGCCAAAATTGATCAAAGGCACACCTGCCAAAAATTGATTGAAGGCCAAAATGCAGTTAATGAAAGGTGATTTCTGCCTAACATGATTCTGATCTCATCCTGGAGCTTCATAATATAAAGATCTGAGCTCACAGGACAGCTTGGAATTCTTTTTAAAGCACCATTGAAACTCAAATGGGCTTACTGCCAAAATTGATTGAAGGCATTTTCGCCACAAAAATTGATTGAAGGCCAAATGGTTAATGAAAGGTGATTTTGCTCAAAATATGACTTGATCTCATTCTAGAGCTTCATAATATAAAGATCTGAGCTCACAGGACAGCTTGGAATTGTTAAAGGACCATTGAAACTCAAATGGCCATTACTGCCAAAAATTGATTGAAGGCATTTTCGCCTGCCAAAAATTGATTGAAGGCCAAATGCAGTTAATGAAAGGTAATTTCTGCCTAAATATGACTTGATCTCATTCTGGAGCTTCATAATATAAAGATCTGAGTTCACAGGACAGCTTGGAATTCTTTTAAAGGACCACGAAATCTCAAAATGGGCATTACTGCCAAAATTGATTGAAGGCATTCGCCAAAAATTCGATTGAAGGCCAAATGCAGTTAATGAAAGGTGATTTCTGGTCTAAATATGATGGATCTTCATCCTGGAGCTTCATAATATAAAGATCTGAGCTCATGGTGACAGCTTGGAATTCTTTAAAGGACCATTGAACTCAAAATGGCCATTTTCGCTGCCAAAATTGATTGAAGGCCAAATGCAGTTAATGAAAGGTGATTTCTGCCTCAAATATGATGGATCTCATTCTAGAGCTTCATAATATAAAGATCTGAGCCTCACAGGACAGCTTGGAATTCTTTTAAAGGACCATTGAAACTCAAATGGCCATTTTCGCTGCCAAAAATTGATTGAAGGCATTTCACCTGCCAAAAATTGATTAAGGCCAAATGCAAGTTAATGAAAGGTGATTTGCCTAAATATGATTTGATCTCATCCTGAGCTTCATAATATAAAGATCTGAGCTCACAGGACAGCTTGGAATTCTTTTAAAGGACCATTGAAACTCAAATGGGCATTTTCGCCTGCCAAAAATTGGATTGAAGGCATTGCCTGCCAAAAATTGATTGAAGGCCAAATGCAAGCTAATGAAAGGTGATTTCTGCCTAAATATGACTGATCTCATCCTAGAGCTTCATAATATAAAAAGATCTGAGCTCACAGGACAGCTTGGAATTTTTTAAAGGACCATTGAAATCAAATGGCCATTTTCACTGCTAAAAATTGATTGAAGGCATTTTCGCTTGCCAAAAATTGATTGAAGGCCAAATGCAGTTAATGAAAGGTGATTTCTGCCTAAATATGACTTGACCTCATCCTGGAGCTTCATAATATAAAGATCTGAGCTCACAGGACAGCTTGGAATTCTTTTAAAGGACCAGTGAAACTCAAAATGGCCATTTTCGCCTGCCAAAAATTGATTGAAGGCATTTTTGCCTGCCAAAAATTGATTGAAGGCCAAATGCGTTAATGAAAGGTGATTTCGCTTCAAATATGACTTGATCTCATCCTGGAGCTTCATAATATAAAGATCTGAGTTCACAGGACAGCTTGGAATTCTTTTAAAGGACCACTGAAACTCAAAATGGGCATTTTCACTGCCAAAATTGATTGAAGGCATTGCCTGCCAAAATTGATTGAAGGCCAAATGCAGTTAATGAAAGGTGATTTCTGCCCAAATATGATTTTGATCTCATCCTGAGCTTCATAATATAAAAGATCTGAGCTCACAGGACAGCTTGAATTCTTTTAAAGGACCAGTGAAACTCAAATGGGCATTTTCACCGTATTGATTGGAAGGCATTTACTCTGCCAAAATTGATTGAATAAATGCAGTTAATGAAAGGTGATTTCTGCCTAAATATGACTTGATCCCATCCTGAGCTTCATAACATAAAGATCTGGAGCTCACAGGACAGCTTGGAATTCTTGTAATGGACCATTGAAACTAAAATGGCCATTTTTACTCGCTGTAATTGATTGAAGGCATTTTCTTGCTCAAAAATTGATTGAAGGCCAAATGCAGTTAATGAAAGGTGATTTCGCTCTAAATATGACTTGCAGATCTCATCCTGAGCTTCATAATATAAAGATCTGAGCTCACAGGACAGCTTGGAATTGTTAAAGGACCATTGAAACTCAAAATGGCCATTTTCGCTACAAAATTGATTGAAGGCATTTTGCCAAAAATTGATTGAAGGCCAAATGCAGTTAATGAAAGGTGATTTCTGCCTAAATATGACTTGATCTCATTCTAGAGCTTCATAATATAAAGATCTGAGCTCAAGGTGACAGCTTGGAATTCTGTTAAAGGACCACTGAAACTCAAAATGTGCATTTTCGCCTGCCAAAAATTGATTGAAGGCATTTTCGCTTGCCAAAAATTGATTGAAGGCCAAATGCAGTTAATGAAAGGTGATTTCTGCCTAAATAGACTTGATCTTATTCTAGAGCTTCATAATATAAAGATCTGGAGTCACAGGACAGCTTGGAATTCTTTTTTAAAGGACCATTGAAACTCAAATGGCCATTTTCGCCTGCCAAAATTGATTGGAAGGCATTTTCACACCTGCCAAAAATTGATTGAAGGCCAATGTGTTAATGAAAGGCATTTCACTAAATATGATACTTGATCTCATCCTAGAGCTTCATAATATAAAAAGATCTGAGCTCACAGGACAGCTTGGAATTCTGTTGGGGGCACCATTGAAACTCAAATGGCCATTTTCGGGCTGCCAAAAATTGGATTAGCTGCATTTTCGCTTGCCCAAAATTGATTGGAAGGCCAAATGCAGTTAATGAAATGTGATTTCCCCTGCCTAAATATGATTCTTGATCTCATCCTGATCATAATATAAAGATCTGAGCTCACAGGACAGCTTGGAATTCTTTTAAAGGACCATTGAAACTCAAAATGGCCATTTTCGCTTGCCAAAAATTGATTAGCGCATTTTTGCTCACAAAATTGATTGAAGGCCAAATGCATAATGAAAGGTATTTGCCTAAATATGATTCTTGATCTCATCCTGAGCTCATACGAGCAAAGATCTGAGCTACAGGACAGCTTAAATTGAAGGACCATTGAACTCAAATGGCCATTTTCGCCTGCCAAAATTGATTGAAGGCATTTCACCTGCCAAAACTGATTGAAGGCCAAATGCAGTTAATGAAAGGTGATTTCGCCCAACATATTTTAGGACCCCATCCTGAGCTTCATAATATAAAGATCTGAGCTCACAGGACAGCTTTAATCTTTTAAAGCACCATTGAAACTTCAAAATGGGCATTTTCACCTGCCAAAATTGATTGGAAGGCATTTTCGCCTGCCAAAATTGATTGAAGGCCAAAATGCAGTTAATGAAAGGTGATTTCGCTTCAACATGACTTGATCTCATCCTGGAGCTTCATAATATAAAGATCTGAGCTCACAGGACAGCTTGAAATTTCTTTTAAAGGACCATTGAAACTCTTCAAAATGGCCATTTTTGGTCGCTGTAAATTGATTGAAGGCATTTTCACCTGCCAAAAATTGATTGAAGGCCAAATGCCAACAAAGGTGACTTCTGTCCTAAATATGATTTAATCTCATCCTGAGCTTCATAATATAAAGATCTGTTTCACAGACAGCTTGAATTCTGTTAAAGGACCATTGAAACTCAAATGGCCATTTCTACCAAAAATTGATTGAAGGCATTTTCACTACAAAAATTGATTAAAGGCCAAATGCAGCACACGAAAGGTGATTTCTGGCTTCAAATATGACTTGATCTCATCCTGAGCTTCATAATATAAAGATCTGAGCTACCACAGGACAGCTTGGGAATTCTGCTAAAGGACCACTGAACTCAAAATGGCCATTTTCGCTGCCAAAATTGATTGAAGGCCAAATGCAGTTAATGAAAGGTGATTTCTGCCTAAATATGATTCTGATCTCATCCTGAGCTTCATAATATAAAGATCTGGAGCTCACAGGACAGCTTGGAATCTCTTTTTTAAAGGACCATTGAAACTCAAATGGCCATTTTCGCCCGCCAAAATTGATTGAAGGCATTTTTGCCTGCCAAAATTGATTAGCGCCAAATGCAGTTAATGAAAGGTGATTTCTGCCTAAATATGACTTCTTGATTCACTGAGCCATAATATGATCTGAGCTCACAGGACAGCTTGGAATTCTTTTAAAGGACCATTGAAATCAAATGGCCATTTTGCCAAAATTGATTGAAGGCATTTTCACCTGCCAAAATTGATTGAAGGCCAAATGGTTAATGAAAGGTGATTTCTGCCTAAATATGATTTGGATCTCATCCTGAGCTTCATAATATAAAGATCTGAGCTTCACAGGACAGCTTGGAATTCTTTTAAAGGACCATTGAAACTCAAAATGGGCATTTTCGCCAAAAATTGGATTGAAGGCATTTTTGCTCACAAAATTGATTGAAGGCCAAATGCAGTTAATGAAAGGCATTTTGCCTAATATGACTTGATCTCATCCTGGAGCTTCATAATATAAAGACTGAGCTCACAGGACAGCTTGGAATTCTTTAAAGGACCATTGAACAATGGCCATTTTTGCCTGCCAAAAATTGACAACACTCACAAAATCATTGTTGCCAACAAATAATGTGTGTGATTTAGCTAATATGGCTTATGACATCACTGAATGCAATATGTACTTGATTTATATTAGCTTTCAACTTTAAAGGTCTATTGAAATTGTAAAATAATATTTCGCCGCCGTAATTGATTGAAGGCATTTTCATCACAAAATTGATTGAAGGCCAAATGCAGTTAATGAAAGGTGATTTCTGCCTAAATATGACTTGATCTCACCCTGGAGCTTCATAATATAAAGATCTGAGCTCACAGGACAGCTTGGAATTCTTTTAAAGGACCATTACAACACAAAATGGGCATTTTCGCCAAAAATTGATTGAAGGCATTTTTGCCTGCCAAAAATTGATTGAAGGCCAATGCAGCATGAAAGGTGATTTCTGCCTAAATATGACTTTGATCTCATCCTGGAGCTTCATAATATAAAGATCTGAGCCCAGGACAGCTTGAATTCTTTTTAAAGGACCATTGAAACTCAAAATGGCCATTTTCACTGCCAAAATTGATTGAAGGCATTTTCACCTGCCAAAATTGATTGAAAATAAATGCTAATGAAAGGTGATTTCTGCCTAAATATGACTTGATCTCATCCTGGAGCTTCATAACATAGAGACTAGAGCTCAGATGACAGCTTGGAATTCTTTTAAAGGACCATTGAAACTCAAATGGCCATTTTCGCCTGCCAAAATTGATTGAAGGCATTTTCGCTACAAAATTGATTGAAGGCCAAATGCAGCACTAAAGTGATTTCTGCTTCAACATGACTTGATCTCATTCTAGAGCTTCATAATATAAAGATCTGAGCTCACAGGACAGCTTGGAATTTGCTAAAGACCATTGAAACTCAAATGGCCATTTTCAGCTGCCAAAAATTGATTGAAGGCATTTTCACAAAAATTGATTAAAGGCCAAATGCAGTTAATGAAAGATTTCTGTCAAATATGACTTGATCTCATCCTGGAGCTTCATAATATAAAGATCTGAGCCACAGGACAGCTTGGAATTTTTAAAGGACCATTGAAACTCAAAATGGCCATTTTCGTCAAAAATTGATTGAAGGCATTTTCGCCTGCCAAAAATTGAATGAAGGCCAAATGCAGTTAATGAAAGGTGATTTCTGCCTAAATATGACTTGATTCATCCTGAGCTTCATAATATAAAGATTCGAGCTCACAGGACAAAGCTTGGAATTCCTTTAGCGACATTGAAACTCAAAATGGCCATTTTCACCTGCCAAAATTGATTGAAGGCATTTCACCTGCCAAAACGGATTAGCCAAATGCAGTTAATGAAAGGCATTTCTAGCCTAAATATGACTTGATCTCATCCTGAGCTTCATAATATAAAGATCTGAGCTCACAGGACAGCTTGGAATTCTTTTTAAAGGACCATTGAAACTGTACTGGCCATATTTTCGCCTGCCAAAATTGGATTGAAGGCATTTTGCCTGCCAAAATCTGATTGAAGGCCAAATGCAGTTAATGAAAGGTGATTTCTGCCTAAATATGACTTGATCTCATCCTGAGTCATAATATAAAGATCTGAGCTCACAGGACAGCTTAATTTTTATAGGACCATTGAAACTAAAATGGCCATTTGCTGCCAAAATTGATTGAAGGCATTTTCACCTGCCAAAATTGATTGAAGGCCAAAATGCAGTTAATGAAAGGTACTTGCCTAAAATATGACGATCTCATCCTGGAGCTTCATAATATAAAGATCTGAGCTCACAGGACAGCTTGGAATTCTGTTAAAGGACCATTGAAACTTGAAAATATTTTCTACAAAAATTGATTGAAGGCATTTTCATTGCCAAAAATTGATTGAAGGCCAAATGCAGTTAATGAAAGGTGATTTCTGCCTAATGATGACTTTGATTCCCCATTCTCAGAGCTTCACATAAAAGATCTGAGCTCACAGGACAGCTTGGAATTCTTTAAAGGACCACTGAAACTCAAATGGGGCATTTTCGCCTACAAAATTGATTGCTGCATTTTCACTTGCCATAAATTGATTGAAGGCCAAATGCAGTTAATGAAAGGTGATTTCTGCCTAAATATGACTTGATTTCATCCTGGAGCTTCATAATATAAAGATCTGAGCCTACAGAACAAGCTGGAATTCTTTTTAAAGGACCATTGAACTCAAATGGCCATTTTGCCTGCCAAAATTGATTGAAGGCATTTTCACTGCCAAAATTAATAGCTAAATGCAGTTAATGAAAGGTGATTTCTGCCTAAATATGATTTGATCTCATTCTGGAGCTTCATAATATAAAGATCTGAGCTCACAGGACAGTTTGGAATTCTTTAGCGACCATTGAAACTCAAAATGGCCATTTCGCTGCCAAAAATTGATTAGCTGTACATTGGCTAACAAAATTGATTGAAGGCCAAATGCAGTTAATGAAAGGTGATTTCTGCCTAAATATGACTTGATCTCATTCTAGAGTTTCATAATATAAAGATCTGAGCTCACAGGACAGCTTAACTGTTAAAGACCATTGAACTCAAAATGGCCATTTCGCCACAAAATTGATTGAAGGCCAAATGCAGTTAATGAAAGGTGATTTCACTTAAATATGACTTGATCTCATCCTGGAGCTTCATAATATAAAGATCTGGAGCCCAGATGTTTCTGGAATTCTTTTAAAGGACCATTGAAACTCAAAATGGGCATTTTCATTGCCAAAATTGATTGGAAGGCATTTTCACCTACAAAATTGATTGAAGGTCAAACAAGTAATGGTGATTTACTAAATATGACTTAATCTCATCCTGGAGCTTCATAATATAAAGATCTGCTTCACAGGACAGCTTAAATCTCTTTAAAGGACCATTGAAACTCAAAATGGGCATTTTCAATTCGCCAAAAATTGATTGAAGGCATTTTTTGCCTGCCAAAAATTGATTGAAGGCCAAAATGCAGTTAATGAAAGCGTGATTTGCCTAAATATGATTCTGATCTCATCCTGAGCTTCATAATATAAAGATCTGAGCTCACAGGACAGCTTGGAATTCTTTAAAGGACCATTGAAACTCAAAATGGCCATTTTTGCTCGCTGTAATTGGATTGAAGGTGCATTTTCACTCCTGCCAAAATTGATTGAAGGCCAATGCAGTTAATGAAAGGTGATTTCGCCTAAATATGACTTGATCTCTCATCCTGAGCTTCATAATATAAAGATCTGAGCTCACAGGACAGCTTGGAATTTTTTAAAGGACCATTGAAACTCAAAATGGCCATTTTCACTGCCAAAATTGATTGAAGGCATTTTCATTTCGCCAAAAATTGGATTGGAAGGCCAAATGCAGTTAATGAAAGGTGATTTCTGCCTAAATATGACTTGATCTCATCCTGGAGCTTCATAATATAAAGATCTGAGCTCACAGGACAGCTTGAATTCTGTTAAAGGACCACTGAAACTCAAAATGGCCATTTTCTACTGCCAAAATTGATCAGCTAAACGCAGTTAATGAAAGGTGATTTCGTCAAATGATGACTTGATCTCTCATCCTGAGCTTCATAATATAAAAAGACTTGAGCTCACAGGACAGCTTGAATTCTTTAGCGACCATTGAAACTCAAAATGGCCATTTTCACTACAAAAATTGATTGAAGGCATTTTTTTTTTTTTTTTTTTTTTGCCTGCCAAAAATTGATTGAAGGCCAAATGCAGTTAATGAAAGGCATTCCTGCCTAAATATGACTTGATCTCATCCTGGAGTTTCAATATAAAGATCTGAGCCACAGACAGCTTGGAATTTTTCAAAGGAATTATATTGAAACTCAAAATGTATGAGCTACTGCCAAAAATTGATTGAAGGCATTTTCACCTGCCAAAATTGGGATTGAAGGCCAATGCAGTTAATGAAAGGTGATTTAGCCTAAATATGACTTGATCTCATCCTGGAGCCTATAATATAAAGATCTGAGCTCACAGGACAGCTTGGAATTCTTTTAAAGGACCATTGAAACTCAAAATGGTCACTACGCTGTAAAAATGATTTGAATGTTATCTTTAATCACAAAATTGGATTGAAGGCCAAATGAAGAACAGAAAGGTGATTTCTGCCTAAATATGATTTGATCTCATCCTGGAGCTTCATAATATAAAGATCTGAGCCAAGGCATGTTTCTAAATCTTTCAAAGGACCATTGAAACTCAAAGTGGCCACTTTTGCCTCGCCAAAATTGATTGAAGGCATTTTTGCCTGCCAAAAATTGATTGAAGGCCACAAAGTTAACACGAAAGGTGATTTCTGGTCTTAACAGATTTACATCCTCATCCTGAGCTACAATAAAGATCTGGAGCTCACAGACAGCTTGGGAATTTTTTAAAGGACCATTGAAACTCAGCCAAGCTATTTTCACTGCCAAAAATTGATTGTTAGCAGATTTTCACTTTGCCAAAAATCTATCAAAGGCCAATGCAGCACGAAAGGTGATTTCTGGCCTTAAATATGACTCTGATCTCATCCTGAGCTTCATAATATAAAAAGATCCATTCTGCAGGACAGCTTGGAATTCTTTTAGCGACCAATAACTCAAATGGGCATTTTCTACCAAAAATTGATTGAAGGCATTTTTGCCTGCCAAAATTGATTGAAGGCCAAACAGTTAACAGTGTGATTTCGCCTAAATATGATTCTTGATCTCATCCTGAGCTTCATAATATAAAGATCTGAGCTCACAGGACAGCTTGAATTCTTTTTAAAGGACCATTGAAACTCAAAATGGCCATTTTCACTACAAATTGATTAAGGCATTTTCAATTCCAAAAATTGATTGAAGGCCAAATGCAGTTAATGAAAGGTGATTTTCTGCTCAACATACTTGATCTCATCCTGAGTCATAATATAAAGATCTGAGTCACAGGACAGCTTGAATTCTGTTAAAGGACCATTGAACTCAAATGGCCATTTTCGCCTGCCAAAATTGATTGAAGGCATTTTCGCTGCCAAAATTGATTGAAGGCCAAATGCAGTTAATGAAAGGTGATTTCGCCTAAATATGACTTGATCTCATTCTAGAGCTTCATAATATAAAGATCTGAGCTCACAGGACAGTTTTTCTTGGAATTCTGTTAAAGGACCATTGAAACTCAAATGGCCATTTTCGCCGCTAAAAATTGATTGAAGGCATTTTCATCATGCCAAAAATTGGATTGGGAAGGCCAAATGCAGCAATGAAAGGTGATTTCTGCCTAAATATGACTTTTGATCTCATCCTGGAGCTTCATAATATAAAGATCTGAGCTCACAGGACAGCTTGGAATTCTTTTAAAGGACCACTGAAACTCAAAATGGGCATTTTACTGCCAAAAATTGATTGAAGGCATTTTCGCTCACAAAAATTGACGAAGGCCAAAATGCAGTTAATGAAAGGTGATTTCTGCTTCAAATATGACTTGATCTCATCCTTGTTTATAATATAAAGATCTGAGCTCACAGGACAGCTTGGAATTCTTTTTTAAAGGACCATTGAAACTCAAATGGCATATTTTCACCTGCCAGTACTGATTGAAGGCATTTCACCTGCCAAAAATTGGATTGGAAGGCCAAATGCAGTTAATGAAAGGTGATTTCTGCCTAAATATGACTTGATCTCATCCTGGAGCTTCATAATATAAAGATCTGAGCTCACAGGACAGCTTGGAATTCTTTAAAGGACCATTGAAACTCAAAATGGGCATTACTGCCAAAATTGATTAGCTGCATTTTTGCCTGCCAAAATTGATTGAAGGCCAAAATGCAGTTAATGAAAGGCATTTCTGCCTAAATATGACTTGATCTCATTCTGGAGCTTCATAATATAAAGATCTGAGCTCACAGGACAGCTTGGAATTCTTGAAGGACCATTGAAACTCAAATGGCCATTTCCGCTTCGCTGTAATTGATTGAAGGCATTTTCACCTGCTGTACTGATTGAAGTGCCAAATGCAGTTAATGAAAGGTGATTTCTGGGCTTCCAAATATGACTTGATCTCATCCTGAGCTTCATAATATAAAGATCTGAGCTCACAGGACAGCTTGAATTCTGTTAAAGGACCATTGAACTCAAATGGCCATTTTCGCCGTTAAAAATTGATTGAAGGCATTTCACAAAATTACTGAAGGCCAAATGCAGTTAATGAAAGGTGATTTCTGCCTAAATATGACTTGATCTCATTCTAGAGCTTCATAATATAAAAGATCTGAGCTCACAGGACAGCTTGGAATTCTTTAAAGGACCATTGAAACTCAAATGGCCATTTTCGCCAAAAATTGATTGAAGGCATTTCGCTGCCAAAAATTGATTGAAGCGCCAAATGCAAAGTAATGAAAGGTGATTTCGCCTAAATATGACTTCTTGATCTCATCCTGGAGCTTCATAATATAAAGATCTGAGCTCACAGGACAGCTTGGAATTCTTTTAAAGGACCACTGAAACTCAAAATGGGCATTGTCACCGCCAAAAATTGATTGAAGGCATTTTCGCCTGCCAAAAATTGATTGAAGGCCAAATGCAGTTAATGAAAGGTGATTTCTGCCTAAATATGACTTGATCTCATCCTGGTTTTACAATATAAAGATCTGAGCTCACAGGACAGCTTGGAATTCTTTTAAAGGACCATTGAAACCTCAAATGGCCATTTTCACTGCCAAAAATTGATTAAAGGCATTTTCACTCAAAATTGATTGAAGGCCAAATGCAGTTAATGAAAGGTGATTTCTGCCTAAATATGATTTGATCTCATTCTGGAGCTTCATAATATAAAGATCTGAGCTCACAGGACAGCTTGGAATTCTTTTTAAAGGACCATTGAACCCAAATGGGCATTTCGGCCTGTACTGATTGAAGGCATTTTTTGCCTGCCAAAATTGATTGAAGGCCAAATGCAGCATGAAAGGCATTTCTGCCTAACATGACTTTGATCTCATCCTGGAGCTATAATATAAAGATCTGAGCTCACAGGACAGCTTAAATTCTTTTAAATGACCATTGAAACTCAAAATGGTCATTTCACAAAATTGATTGAAGGCATTTTCACCTGCCAAAAATTGATTACGCCAAATGCAGTTAATGAAAGGTGATTTCTGCCTAAATATGATTTGATCTCATCCTGAGCTTCATAATATAAAGACTGAGCTCACAGGACAGCTTGAATTCTGTTAAAGGACCATTGAAACTCAAATGGCCATTTTCGCCTGCCAAAATTGATTGAAGGCATTTTCGCTACAAAATTACTGAAGGCCAAATGCAGTTAATGAAAGGCGATTTCTGCCTAACTATGACTTGATCTCATTCTGGAGCTTCATAATAGAAAGATCTGAGGTCACAGGACAGCTTGGAATTTGTTAAAGGACCATTGAAACTCAAAATGCACATTACTGCCAAAATTGATTGAAGGCATTTTGCCTGCCAAAATTGATTGAAGGCCAAAATGCAGCTAATGAAAGGTGATTTCTGCCTAAATATGACTTGATCTCTATCTCTAGAGCTTCATAATATAAAGATCTGAGCTCACAGGACAGCTTTCTGAATTCTGTTTAAAGGACCATTGAAACTCAAATGGCCATTTTCGGGCTGCCAAAATTGATTGAAAGGCATTTTCGCCTGCCAAAAATTGATTGAAGGCCAAATGCAGTTAATGAAAGGTGATTTCTGCCTAACATGATTCTTGATCTCATCCTGGAGCTTCATAATATAAAGATCTGAGCTCACAGGACAGCTTGGAATTCCTTTTAAAGGACCATTGAAATCAAAATGGACATTTTCAATGCCAGGCAATTGATTGAAGGCATTTTCACTTGCCAAAAATTGATTGAAGGCCAAATGCAGTTAATGAAAGGTGATTTCTGCCTAAATATGACATGATCTCATTCTAGAGCTTCATAATATAAAGATCTGAGCTCACAGGACAGCTTGGAATTCTGTTAAAGGACCATTGAACTAAATGCATTTTCGCTGCCAAAATTGATTGGAAGGCATTCTTCGCTGCCAAAATTGATTGAAGGCCAAATGCAGTTAACAAAGGTTATTTCTACTAAATATGATTTGATCTCATCCTGGAGCTTCACTATAATATAAAGATCTGAGCTCACAGACAGCTTGGAATTTTTTGAAGGACCAGTGAAATCAAATGGGCATTTTCACCTGCTGTAATTGATTGAAGGCATTTTCATTGCCAAAATTGGATTGAAGGCCAAATGCAGTTAATGAAAGGTGATTGCCTAAATATATTTGATTCTCATCCTGGAGCTTCATAATATAAAGATCTGAGCTCACAGGATACGGAATTCTTTTAAAGGACCTTATTGAAACTCAAATGGCCATTTTGCCTGCCAAAATTGATTGAAGGCATTTTCGCTGCCAAAAATTACTGAAGGCCAAATGCAGTTAATGAAAGGTGATTTCGCCTAAATATGATTTGATCCATCCTGGAGCTATAATATAAAGATCTGAGCGACAGTTTGAATTTGTTAAAGGACCATTGAAACTCAAAATGGCCATTTTCGGCCACAAAATTGATTGAAGGCATTTTCGCTACAAATTGATTGAAGGCCAAATGCAGTTAATGAAAGGTGATTTCTGCCTAAATATGACTTGATCTTCATTCTAGAGCTTCATAATATAAAGATCTGAGCGCTACAGGACAGCTTGGCTTGTTAAAGATCATTGAAATTAAAATGGCCATTGCCTGCCAAAAATTGATTGAAGGCATTGTCTACAAAAATTGATTGAAGGCCAAAATGCAGTTAATGAAAGGTGATTTGCCTAAATATGACTTGATCTCATTCTAGAGCTTCATAATATAAAGATCTGAGCTCACAGGACAGCTTGGAATTCTGTTAAAGGACCATTGAAACTCAAAATGGCCATTTTCACTGCCAAAATTGATTGCTGCATTTTCACTACAAAATTTGGATTGGAAGGCCAAAATGCAGTTAATGAAAGGTGATTTCTGCCTAAATATGACTTGATCTCATCCTGGAGCTTCATAATATAAAGATCTGAGCTCACAGGACAGCTTTGGAATTCCTTTTTAAAGGACCATTGAAAACTCAAAATGGCATTTTCACCTGCCAAAAATTGATTGGAAGGCATTTTCGCCTGCCAAAAATTGATTGAAGGCCAAATGCAAAGTTAATGAAAGGTGATTTCTGCTCAAATATGACTTGATCTCATCTAGAGCTTCATAATATAAAGATCTGAGCTCACAGGACAGCTTGAATTCTTTAAAGGACCATTGAAACTCAAATGGGCATTTTCACCTGCCAAAATTGATTGAAGGCATTTTCGCCTGCCAAAAATTGATTGAAGGCCAAATGCAGTTAATGAAAGGTGATTTCTGCCTAAATATGACTTGATCTCATTCTAGAGCTTCATAATATAAAGATCTGAGCTCACAGGACAGCTTAATTTTTTAAAGGACCATTGAAACTCAAATAGCATTTTCGCTCACAAAAATTGATTGAAGCCAAATGCAGTTAATGAAAGGTGATTTCTGCCTAAATATGATTTGATCTCATCCTGGAGCTTCATAATATAAAGATCTGAGCTCACAGGACAGCTTGGAATTCTGTTGAAGGACCATTGAAACTCAAAATGGCCATTTTTGCCTGCCAAAAATTGATTGAAGGCCAAATGCAGTTAATGAAAGGTGATTTCTGCCTAAATATGACTCTCTGATCTCATCCTGGAGTCATAATATAAAGATCTGAGCTCACAGGACAGCTTGAATTCTTTTAAAGGACCATTGAAACTCAAAATGGCCATTTTCGCCAAAATTGATTGGAAGGCATTTCGTCACAAAAATTGATTGAAGGCCAAATGCAGTTAATGAAAGGTGATTTCTGCCTAAAGAGGATTTGATCTCATCCTGGAGCTTCATAATATAAAGATCTGAGCTCACAGGACAGCTTAATTCTAGCGACCATTGCACACAAAATGGGCATTTTCACCTGCCAAAAATTGATTAAAGGCCAAATGTGCAAAGCACGAAAGGTGATTTCTGCCTAAATATGACTTGATCTCATCCTGAGTCATAATATAAAAGATCTGAGCTCACAGGACAGCTTGGAATTCTGTTAAAGGACCATTGGTAACACAAAATGGGCATTTTCACCTGCCAAAAATTGATTGAAGGCCAAATGCAGTTAATGAAAGGTGATTTCATTTAATATGATTTGATCTCATCCTGGAGCTCATTATAAAGATCCGAGCCTACAGGAGGCTTGGAATTCTCTTTTAAAGACCATTGCAACACAAATGGGCATTTTCACTCACAAAATTGATTGGAAGGCCAAATGCAGTTAATGAAAGGTGATTTCTGCCTAAATATGACTTTGATCTCATTCTAGAGCTTCATAATATAAAAAGACTGAGCCCTCACAGGACAGCTTTGGAATTCTGTTAAAGGACCATTGCAACACAGCCGGGCATTTTCATTGCCAAAAATTGATTGAAGGCCAAATGCAGTTAATGAAAGGTATTTCTGCCTAAATATGACTTGATCTCATCCTGAGCTATAATATAAAGATCTGAGCTCACAGGACAGCTGAACTCTTTAAAGGACCATTGAAACTCAAATGGCCATTTTACTGCCAAAAAATTGGATTGAAGGCATTTTCGCGGCCAAAAATTGATTTGAAGGCCAAAATGCAGCACGAAAGTGATTTCTGCCTGTTATGACATGATCTCATTCCTAGAGCTTCATAATATAAAGATCTGAGCCTCAGGCAGCTTGGAATTCTGTTAAAGGACCATTGAACTCAAAATGTGCATTTTCGCCTGCCAAAATTACTTGAAGGCCAAAATGCAGTTAATGAAAGATTTTTGCCTAATATGACTTGATCTCATTCTAGAGCTTCATAATATAAAGATCTGAGCTCACAGGACAGCTTGAATTCTGTTAAAGGACCATTGAAACTCAAATGGCCATTTTCGCCAAAAATTGATTGGAAGGCCAAATGCAGTTAATGAAAGGCATTTCTGCCTAAATATGATTGATCTCATCCTGGAGCTTCATAATATAAAAGATCTGAGCTCACAGGACAGCTGGAATTCTTTTTAAAGGACCTCATTGAACTCAAAATGGGCATTTTTGCCTGCCAAAATTGATTGAAGGCATTTTCATTTCGCCAAAAATTGATTACAAATGAAGCATGAAAGGTGATTTTGTCAAATATGACTTGATCTCATCCTGGAGCTTCAATATAAAGATCCTGAGCTCACAGGACAGCTTGGAATTCTTTTTAAGGACCATTGAAACTCAAATGGCCATTTTCACTTTTCTGCCAAAATTGATTGAAGGCATTTTCGCTACAAAAATTGATTGAAGGCCAAAATGCAGTTAATGAAAGGTGATTTCTACCAAATATGACATGATCTCATCTCTAGAGCTCATAATATAAAGATCTGAGCTCACAGGACAGCTTGGAATTCTGTTGAAGGACCATTGAACTCAAAATGGGCATTTTCGCCGCCAAAAATTGATTGGAAGGCATTTTGCCTGCCAAAAATTGATTGAAGGCCAAATGCGTTAACAATGGAAAGGTGATTTCTGCCTAAATATGACTTGATCTCATTCTAGAGCTTCATAATATAAAGATCTGAGCTCACAGGACAGCTTGGAATTCTGTTAAAGGACCATTGAAACTCAAAATGGCCATTCTGCCAAAATTGATTGAAGGCATTTTCGGCTTACAAAATTGATTGAAGGCCAAATGCAGTTAATGAAAGGTGATTTCTGCCTAAATATGACATGATCTCTGTATTCTAAAGAGCTTCATAATATAAAGATCTGAGCTCACAGGACAGCTTGGAATTCTGTTAAAGGACCACAAACTCAAATGTGTATTTCGCTACAAAATTGATTTAAGGCATTTTCACTACAAAAATTGGATTGAAGGCCAAATGCAGTTAATGAAAGGCGTGATTTCTGCCTAAATATGACTTGATCTCATTCTAGAGCTTCATAATATAAAGATCTGAGCTCACAGACAGCTTGAATTTGGTTAAAGGACCATTGAAACTCAAAATGGCCATTTTCGCTGCCAAAAATTGATTGGAAGGCATTTTCGCTGCCAAAATTGATTGAAGGCCAAATGCAGTTAATGAAAGGTGATTGCCAAATATGATTCTTGATCTCATCCTGAGCTTCATAATACAAAGATCTGAGCTCACAGGACAGTTTGAATCTCTTTTAAAGGACCATTGAAATTCAAAATGTTATTTTTGCCTGCCAAAATTGATTGAAGGCATTTCGCCTGCCAAAAATTGATTGAAGGCTGCAGTTAATGAAAGGTGATTTCTGCCTAAATATGACTTGATCTCATCCTGGAGCTTCATAATATAAAGATCTGAGCTCACAGGACAGCTTGGAATTCTTTTTAAAGGACCATTGAAATCTCAAATGGCCATTTTCGCTCGCTGTAATTGATTGAAGGACATTGCCAAAAATTGATTGAAGGCCAAATGCAGTTAATGAAAGGTGATTTCTGCCTAAATATGACATGATCTCATTGTAGAGCTTCATAATATAAAGATCTGAGCTCACAGGACAGCTTGGAATTCTGTTAAAGGACCATTGAAACTCAAAATGGCCATTTTCGCTTCAAAAATTGATTGAAGGCATTTTTGCCTGCCAAAAATTGATTGAAGGCCAAATGCAGTTAATGAAAGGTGATTTCTGCCTAAATATGACTTGATCTCATTCTGAGCTTCATAATATAAAGATCTGAGCTCACAGGACAGCTTGGAATTCTGTTAAAGGACCATTGAAACTCAAAATGGCCATTTTCGCCTGCCAAAAATTGATTGAAGCTCACAGCTCACATGTATAGGACAGACACTAGATATTTTATCTGTATGTTCTGCAGATAAAGGCGCTTAAACTCAAATACTTTTAGTATTTTTACATACTTTTTTTGTTGGTTAGTTTACATTTAGTCAGATCTAAGTATTTGTTTTCACCGTTCTTTAGTAAAAAAAAAGCCATGGTGAAGTTTTGTAAGCTAACGGCTAAGCTAATTGTCCTCCATGTTTGTTTGTTTTTTCAGTTAGTGACGTCACGCCCCCGCACGGCGCGTGCTGCTGCGGCTCCGTATCTTGAGCTCGCGACCGGGATCAGAGTAGAGGGGGGGGGGTGACAACAGGGAAGCTCGGAGAGAGTTCAACCGAAGAAAACATTAAAAAAACAGTTTAACTTAAAACAAACAGCCGGTTTGAAACATTGTTAACGGCCCGGAGTCTCTCACGGACACAGCCGAGCTGTTAAACGGACTCTGGGAGTCGGTTCGGCTCGTTAAAGTTGACGCTGTTTGGGGTGAACTTGTCCCGAGTTTGTTGGATGTTAGCGACGGCGGCGCGGACGGAGCAGTAACGATGGTGCCGTCTCTGTTCTGACTCCATTTTCCTCCTCTGGCAGACAGACAGGAGGAGAACAGAAGGACACAGCGTACGGAGGAAAGACAGGAGGAGGAGGAGGACGAGGAGGAGAAATGGCCGAAGCTCGGACCGAGGAAGAGGAGGAAAACATGAGGAGGGACGCCCGGGAACAAGTGGTTCGACGACAGCCGAACAGCTCCGGAGGTAAAACCGGCCAAATAAATCAACTTATGTCCTCCATTTCACACCGATCATACCTGACACCGGTCAAAGTGTCGATCCCTGTGGGGAGACAAAGTTGTCACAAGTGAGTTAGACTGGAAATACAAGCCTCAAGTGAAACAGCATGTCTGACCACCAACACAGGTCAATGTGTGACTCCTGTCTGTGGTATCCATGTTAGACTGACAACACCAGCACAACTTACTGTTTTAACGTGTGAAATGTATTTAAAAATGTTAATTTATACCTCTAAAGGTGACAAATACTTCATTAGTTGATCAGTAAGTCATTTATTGGAAACTATTTTGATGTTTAATTGAGTATATAGGTCAAAGAGTCACTGCTTCCACCTGCTTAAATGTAAATAATCCACCATATAATTAGTATGGTGTCAGTTAATTGAGGGAACAAGAAACAGCTGGAAGAGCCGTCACCGCCATATTTGTAGTCCTGGCTCTTTGATCAAACCACCTGTCAATCAAAGCATCTACACTCTTAATCCTTCATTTTTTTGTAGTGGCAACCTCCATATCTGTGAAGTGAAGTGCCAAAAACTGCAGTTCCTCTAACGTCCACTTGAGGCTGGCTCCAGAAGTGAGTCAATCTCCATAAGTCCCCATGTTCAAATGTCCAACTTCACAGCAGAAATAAACATGTTTACAGCCTGGTACAAAAAACAGTTTTGGTCTCTATAGCTAATTTCCCCGTTCATGACAACTGTACTGAGGGTGAATTTATATACAACTCACCTGTTCACATTATATTAAGGCTTTAAGTTATGCAGGATTAAGAGCGTGGACGCTTTGATTGACAGATCGGTGCCGTTATAGGTGGCTTGTTTGAGCACGGAGGCTTCATTAAGTCTGCCGAGGCGGAAGAGGCAGGACTACAAACATGGCGGTGGCCAGAGCGACCACTCTGAGCTTCAAAACAGTGAAGGACGTCACGGTGACTCCCCTCCAAAGCTTGTTGGAGAAACTATGTTGGTTGCAAAACTCATTTTTACACACAGTTTTACACACAGACCTTTAAACAGCTGATAGAATAGACGAAAAACACTGTGTGTGTGTGTGTGTGTGTGTGTGTGTGTGTGTGTGTGTGTGTGTGGGCGTAACCCGCTTGAACCCAAAGCCATAAATTCTTGTATCAGCACGCAGACATGTCAACATCTGGGTCAAAGTTTAAACATGCAGGCATAAATTCAACCGACTGTGACGGTGCAGGCCTGTGCCAAGATTCAGAGTGATTATTTAATCTACGAGTCGCCGTCTTTGTCTCGCTGAGGGAAGTTATAATTTAACGTGAGTCTTTGTGTGATCCCACAGAAGCCGGTGTCCTCACCTCAAAGCCTCTGGGTAGGGCAGGTCTTTGAGTCTGAGCAGCTTGTATTGAAGTGATAATATGACACAACACGGCACAGTGGAGGCTTTGAACTGACACAATACAGCGCTGAGTATAACCTGAAATTCTGCTCTGACGTTATCGATTTTAAAATGAGTACATGAAGCGGTCGGAGGAGGATCTGCTTCAGTTACAGTACAGACATGTTCAGGCCGCCTCTGCTGTAAATATTACCAGCTCTGAAAGAAGAGGCGGACACACAAGTGTTTTGTTTTGATTACTTTTGGTTTCGGTTCAGGGTTCAGCGTGCCGCTGACATTTTTTGAATCGACTTAAGTTCAACTTTCATCGTTTACAAGCAGCTAAATTCATAAAAGATTCGACTCAAAGATTCATTATTTGAGCTAGTTTAATTAATGTTCACAACCTGTACCTGAAAACGAGACGGACAGATTAATAGCTGAAACATCTTTTACAACTGATTTTCACAAACTTCTTGCGTCATAGTTCAGATTAAAATAGATTTTCCACAAACAACCGGCTAGATCATTTCTGTAGAACCTGAGACTCTCAGACGAAGCTTAGTTTACTCTCTTAGTTTCACTTTGTGGATGTCTGTAGGTTCTAAGTTATCTGATCCCATAAAGACTCAACAGTTCAGCCAAGATAGCCTAATAATGTTTGACGTGACGTTGGACTACATCAGCTACATAAAAAAGGTCAGTGACTCCAGATCCCACATTTAGACAGATTATGTGATCTGCTTTTGATAACTAATGTCATATTTTTCACTTCCACCTCAAACCTCAAAGAGTCGGCCCTCTGCTTTGAGACAAAATTCCTCATGCTGTGATGGAGGTTTTATCCGTGTCGCTTCTAACTTCATCTCAGCTGCATAAAAAGGAAAGAATGCTTTTTAAATTTTAATTTGTATTTGGAATAAACAGAAGAAGAAGAAACAGGAAGTTATCGACAGGTGATCTTTGATGACAGCTGGTCTGACAGGGCAGTTAAAAAACACGACAGCGATAAGAACAAAGCAGAAAATCATTAGAAAAAGAAATTTAACCGTGAGAGCCGGGTATTTAGCCCAGGTGGGATCGTAGAGCCAACTTCAGTGACGGTCGTCCGCACAGGACGTCAGGAGACTTTGACGACTCTGACGACAGTCGTCTCAACAAAGCTGACGAACCAATGAAAAACCATGACCAGGTCTACGATCCCACCTAGGCTGAATACCCAGATCTCCCGGGTATTTGAAGAACCCTCCACATCTACATCCAAGTTGAGTTGCCCAAGCTTGAACCCTTGTAGAAGGAAGATGACCTGGATTTCCTGGTTTTCAGGTAACGTCAGCCAGTTCTGTTAAATCATCAACTCAAGCTCACACATGTGAGAACGAGGCTTAAACACAAAGATCCGACAGCATGTGTGGTTCAGTTGAAGTCAGCTGTTGTTGTTGCAGTGAAACAGGCATGTGATGTTAAGCTGAGGTCACAGAGTTCTTATCAGATGTGTTTCTAATATGACTTTCAGCTGTTTGTGTTGGTTTTTGAGTTTTGAGTCACAAACATGAGGAAATACTGTGAGGCATTTGGACACAGACCGAGCCGGTGACACAACTCTTAACTCACACACTGGAAAACAACAGTGTTCATATTCGTGTGTGTGTGTGTGCGGCATTCCAGTGCTGTGGTTCGAGTCTCTCTGTGGATTTAAACACAATCTGTGATTAATTTAATCTGTTGTTTCCAAACGGTTTGTCTTCAGCCTCTCCTCGGCTTGAAGAAACGCAGCCTAATTAAAACTTTGTTCATCAGAAAGACAAACGAGAGAGAAGATATCAACGCAGTGGAAACAAAAACGTTTGAGCTGTCGGTGAACGTCGTCCATTGATAGATTTCATCAAACAAATGAAATGTTTCCAGTTGCTTCAGAAGGTTATCCACTGTGATGATAAATGTCTCACGAGTGTCTTAGCTTTCATTCATGAATATTTCCCACCATACTGAGGTCAGCTAGAGTGTGTACGCTCAGCTGTACGCATACTTTACACATCCAGCAAATACAGAGAAACACAAGTATTTATTTGAAGGGAGCTGACAGGAAAACTATTTTCATAATTTATTATTAAAGCAACATCATGTAACTTTTCTCTGAAACGTCTGTGACCTCCTGTTGATCCACACTGACCTGTGATCAGGTGAACGGTGTCTCTGTCATTCGTACGTCTGTTCTCACACTATGTAACTTTGGGCTCCGGGTCGGGAGAAGTACGTAACGCTTTACGGCACTAAGTCACACACCACCAACTATTTCACTGATTTTGGTGAAACTGCGAGAGTTGAGGCTGCTCCACCTCAACTCTCTGTGATTTACAGAGTTTCCTGATGGACAGTGAAGTAAACTGCCGACAACTGTAGCTGCTGTTAGCTAATGGTAGCTCAGTTTGTTAGCTGGGCTGTGAGCTCAGAGCACCGGGGGGAGTGTTAGTGTTTGTACCACAGGCGTTGTAGACCACCGGGAAGAAGAAGAGAAGATAAAGAGGTGATAAAACAGCATCCAGTCTTACGCAGATTGTAACCAAGCAGTAGTCATAAAAATAACCTTGAACCATCTTCACCAGCCAGTCTCTAAAGACAAAGAAGAAACATACTATAACATCGTATAATAGCAGAGTTTAGGAAGTGTGTTGTCGTCATGATGGTCCAGTTTCCCTCCAGGCTCTGACTCGTGACCTCCCGTCAGATGAAGGAGTGCTGAGGAAAAAGTGCTGCGGTGTGCATTTGTGTGTTTGAACGCAGCTCCAGCCAGCCTGCCTGCCTGCCTGCTGCTGGACAAACATCTGGAAGTGTTAAAAAAAAACTCCTGATGACTGCAGCAGAATCCCACAGCAAGCCAATCACAGCCTCACTTCCTGGATGCTCTCTGCCAATCAGGAAGCAGGCCAGGACAGATGGGCGGTCTGGTTAAGAGTTTTAGAGACAGAGAGAGAGTTGAGGGGACAGAGAAGAAGGAGACAGGGCAGAGAAAGAGATTTAAGTTTTGTAAAAGCAGGAGAGGAGGAAGAAGAAGAAGTGTTTGGGTCTTTGCAGAATATTCTTCGAACACATCATTTAGTTTTTGGACACTTCAGGGAGGCGAGCTGAACGGAGGAAAAGAGGTAGGAAATGAAAAATTCACACACATGCAGAAAAACCCAGCAGACAGACCTTTTCTTTGTTTTTACTGAGACCTCGATGACAGGAGGTTCAGGTGAGGACACAAGTCCTTCGTTTGTGCTCATTTTTGGTGCTCAGTGCTGATCGCTGTGATGTTTCTGAACCACACCCTCCAGAGATGACAGTCGGTGTGGACGGGGACGGTGGCATCCTCTTCGTTTGGGATTTACTTTTGATGTAGCTTCTGTAGGTGGCGCTGGAAACTGGAAATGTAAATCGCTTCCTGTTCGATAGATGATCTTAATGATTCACCAGAGTGTTTTTGTTTTTTTTGACCCAGATGACGACATTGCCGACTCTGTAAAGAGGTTAAATGTATTTTTTATTTTAATGTCAATCAATTGAAGGACTTTCTTGATGCTCGATCTCCAGGGCTGGGTATCATTTGGACATTTCAAGCCAATAAAGTACTTGACTTTTGGCTAGAGGTCGATTGATGGTAGATTTTTACAGGCCGATATAGTAACGATAGTTCGGAGCAGGAAAAAGGTGACAAGTTTAGTGATTCTCCAAAAGCTCTAGAGTTTAACCTCCTGTAGTCTGGCCAGTACGCTGCTGTCTCCTTCAGGGAATCGGCAACCTGGAGGTTTGATGGTGGGACAACGAAGGGAGTTTGAAGATGGAGCAGTAGAATGGACAGACTTGTTGCCAAGTGTTGGCGAGCTAATCGACCATCACTCTCAGGGCAGACAGGGTCTGTTTGACTTCACCAAGCTCTCACCAACAACTGAAAGTCACTCCCAGAATTACTCTTGTCCAACGGCAAGAGTAGTAAGCTCTTCTTAGCTTCCTCCATCAACGTCCTCTTCAGTCTCTTCTCCTCTGCCATTATGTCCATAGAGGCTGCTGAACATGGTTACATTTAGTCATTTAGCTGACGCTTTTATCCAAAGCAAAACAATCACTGTACAGTCTGTTCTGGATCATCTGAAAGGGTTTCACTGTGCAGGCTGGGGGACGTGTCAGGAGGGCGTTACAGTAATCCCTCGCCTAGCTCCAGTTCTGGCACAACACCAGTGTGCTGTCCATCAGTGTTCGCCGGTGGACTCCCCCCGGTGCTCTGAGCTCACAGTCTGGGCAGCTCGGCTAACAAACTGAGCTAACATTAGCTAACAGCAGCTACAGTTGATAGCTGTTTACTGTTAATCAGGAAACTCTGTAAACCAGTTACAACATGTTGTACCTGTTCTGAGTCAGTCTCTCTCTCTCTCTTTCTCATCTCAGGTCGTCCCGACAGACGTAAGCCTGAACATCGTCACAGGTAAGAGTTCTTCTCTTCTTTGTCTCACCTGGCAGGTTGTTATCAGGACGTGTGCTTTTAATGTGACCCACATGCAGAGAGAGGTGCGTTTGATGTCGATTCAGAAAACTCTCTCTTTGAATAAATCACAGTTCTGCTGCGAAAGCTCTGCAGGAAGTGTTCACTGCTGTTCAAACTCCAACTCTGGATTATTTTCTGCAGCATCCTCGCACATTTGTAGCTACTACTTTTCTCCACTTTCGTCTCCGGGTCTGACACACTCCTGAAAGTATTTTGGCTGTTGGCCGGTTGGCATGGCAACTAGCCGGAGAAGTCACAGTTTAATGACTCTGTGTGTGTGTGTCTGTGTGTGTGTGTGTGTTTGCAGTGGAAACAGAGCCTCAGTTTGAGTTTATTTCACTTAAAAGATCAAAATTTAAGAACATTGTGAAACATTTGAAAGCCCCTTAATGCGTGAATACACATCAGCTCGAGTCATGGTGAACACAAACCGATCTGCTAACGAGGTCAGCTGAGAAAGAAGTGTCGATGTCAGCCACATTTTAACTTCAGTAAAAAACCTAGCTAAGCTAAGCTCTCTCCAATAACTGGAACTTTACACTTCCTCCAGCTGCTTCACATTAAAAGGAGCCTGAAGCTGAAGCAGCAACAGGAAGTGTTGAATTTGCTTTGGTAGCATACTGACATCTCCGATAGTGGTGCACATCACAGGAACGGACCACTATTGGATTTTTATAACTTGAAACAAACCACTCGATGAGTTTTATCTGCTTTTATAGTCAGTGTTCTTCTCCAAAGCTCAGAGTGTGATTCCTCGAGGTCAAACAGAAAAGTTTGTGTGTTCCCATCAACTCCCTGTGGTTTACAGAGCAGCCTCTATAAACCGCTGCCAGCTGTAGCTGCTGTTAGCTTACATTAGCTTAGAAAGCCTCCCTTGGAAGAGGTGTCATGCCAGAACAGGAGCTGGGCGAGCCGGCAAGAAGCCGCGGGACAAGAGTAAATCTGGGACTGACTTTTAGTGGTTGGTGAGAGCTTGGTGAAACAAAAGGCTGAAAGACAGACGACGAGCTGGGCTGACTGCTGTTGGACTAGTCAGTAATATTAGCTGCTGCAGTGTCTGCTGTTGGTGACCTGGTTGATGTTTGGCTGTTAGCAAAGTTGTCGACTTGCTAGTGTTTGGTCATAAGTAAGGAAATATTCACCCAAAAATGTGTCCCTACTTGATGAAGGCTGGCTTTTTAAATCACCGTTGAATGTGTCTGTTCTGTTTTGAGTTTCCTGACACAGCGACTAATTTGTCTTGCTGCCTTTGTAGTTGTGTTTTTCTTTGCCTGAACTGCTGAATCATCAGTTGCACACACCCCAAAATGACGTAATGGGTCAAACGTTTGGCAAACAAAGAAAAACTATGTTAGTGTTCACAAAGTTGATGCCTCGAAAATGAGCCTTTTCAGAAAACAGGCAGAAATCAACGGAGTGTTTTTCCATCAGTGTTTAAAGTAAAGTAGTGTGTTTGGGCAGTGTCAGGGTGAGTCATGTGTCTGTTCATGGTTAGCAGCTCTGTGGCAGACAAAGGGAGACAAAACAGACTGAAAGACGATTTAAAACGACAGAGCGAGAGAAAGATTGTCAGAAAGTGTAAGAAGACGTCTGACCTCCTTCTGTCGTCTTGGTGAGTCCGGCTCTGTTGATTCCTAACCTGCCTAGCAACAACTCGTATTTAAACGAGACAAACTTTGGCTGGATTTCAGGAACACTCTTTGAACCATTTTGCCAGTTTGGGCTGCAGACAGGTGAAGGCTGTGAATTTATCTGGACGATTGTTAAAGAAAAAAAACAAACCACAAAGAGAGAAACTGTTTGGGTCTGAACACACACACACACACACACACACACACACACACACACACACACACACACACATTTCTTTTTTATCTAAAAGCCTCTGCCATGTGGCGTTCAGGCCACGTCCAAAAATCCTGTTGACCAGGCATCCTGATATATTTGTAATGATAGTATTCCTGTTTGTGGCTCTAGTTTTGAAACTATGTAAATCTACTGTACAGACCTTAACTGGTTGAATTGGTGATGTTGTATCTGGGTGTGGTCCTGTAGTCCTTTTATTTCACCAAGCTCTCACCAACCACTAAAAGTCAGTCCCAGATTTACTTTTGTCCTCTAGACTCTCCGTTCCTCTTCTTAGTTTCCTCCATCATCATCCTCTTACTTACATAGCCGGAGGACATTAGAGGGAAAACCATAAAATATGATCCAGTTTCACCAAAATCAGTGAAATAGTTGGTGGTGTGTGACTTAGTGCCGTAAAGCGTTACGTACTTTTCCCGACCCGGAGCCCAAAGTTACATAGTGTGAGAACAGACGTACGAATGACAGAGACACCGTTCACCTGATCACACGTCAATGATTAACCCTCAGTGTTCACACCATGGTGCGCGTCTGGAGCACACCTGTCTGCAGTAAATGTGAAGGGCTGAACACACGTGTGTGCAGCGATGAGGAGACCGTAACCTTCCTCACATTCATGCATGAGAAAATATCTTTCTTGTATCTTTCTTTTCTTCAAAGGCGTCAATGTTTTTACACTCAGTGATGAGGTCGAGCCTCTGTGCCTTGCTCAGGGACGCTTCAGACGTTGAACCCTCTGAACGTGAAGCAAAGCTGAGCTCACAGAGAAAGGAAACGTTAAAAATAGAACCTGTGCAGACTCCAAAATGGTCAAATGGTTCGAAAAGTGAGGACTGGGTGGGACGACCAAGCTATGTTTGTCATTGGAAAAAAGAGAGATTTACAGAGAGGGGGGAGGTTGCAACAGAGGTGAAATAATGAGTCATGGTTTCCTTTTCTCTTCCCTCTCTCTCTCTTTTCTCTATGTAGCCAGGGTCCTCTCTCGTCCATCAGAGCAGCCATCAAGAGAAGTGAGTATTGATCCTTCATCTTCTTCTTTATGTCTCTGTGATTTAAGTGCAAAGATCTCCAGTCGATCACGTCTGTACACTCTAGAAATCCAAACGAGCAGGAGAAAGATGATTAGTTTAACAGAGCTTTGCAGGAAGCTGAAGTCCGTTTGAACTGTTGCCTGGAAAATTTTGGATTTTTATAAATGGAAAATATTCATTCTGACCTTTTGTGTGGTAATAAAATCCAGCATGGCAAAGAAGGCAGCAACTCCCAAAGCTGGACCGTCACCACAGTCTGCTGATTAACCACTTGTTTGTCCTTTTAGAGTTCACACCACATCACATATTTTAACTCTACAGTCCCAAACACTCTCGGAACAAGTGAATTATATCTCTCTAAAGCTTTGTCATCGCATGAAATACAACAAAAAAGTCCAGATGCTGCACTTAACATGACACTTTCCTCTAATTTAGTGTTCTTATCTTGACTAAAGTGCTGTGGCTGCACAGCGTACTTTATATTGAAGGGCCCACTGCTAGATAAATGCATATTTTCTTGTGATTTATGCCTTAAAACCTGATCTAAACATGATTAAATTTCCCCTGCTCAACAGTAACACATCTGACGGCATGATTGTTCTGTTTTCTGTCTGTCTTTTAGCCTCGAGGTCAACGTCTCTCTCTGAGTCGTCCAGAGACAGAGACAGAGAGCGAGAGAGAGACAGGGACAGAGACAGAGACCGAGACAGAGACAGGAGGTAAGACACAGCTAGAGAGAACCAAACCAAACTGTGATGGCTAGATGATTGGATCAGAACATCTCTAAAAGCAGGTCCGTTCCGGTCAGTGATGGTCTTAGGAAGGAAAAGTTGGTGAACCTGCGACAGGGTCATGGTCAACCAAGGCTCATTAATGCATAGGGGAGAAGGTTGGATCCAACAGAGCAAGCTACTGTAGCTCAGACTGCTAAAAAGGTTCATGCTGGTTCTGATAGAAAGGTGTCAGAACACTGTGGGTCAGGGTGTCCATGCTTATCTGCTTATCTTGTCTACTGCCAAAAGCACCAACAATGGGCAGGTGGAAGCAATGGAAGAAGGTGGTCTGGTCTGATGAATCACGTTTACCTGGGGAACAGGTAAGCCTTCTTCTGCTGGGAAACCTCAGGTCCAACCTTCAATGGAAACGGTATTCCCTGATGGTAGTGGCTTGGTTTGAGGAACACAACAACAAGTTCAAGGTGTTGCCTCCAAATTTCCCAGATCTCAATCCAATCGAGCATCTGTGGGACGTGCTGGACAAACAAGTCCGATTCATTCAACGTCTCGGTGCCAGATGCCACAGCAGACTTTCAGAGTTCTAGTGGAGTCCATGTCTTGATGAACCAGAGTGACCTAGACAATGTTAGGCAGGTGGTCATAATGTCATGAGTGATCTGTGTAAATGTATAAGTCAGTATTGTGTTTGCTCTGTTGCACAGTTTGACGTTGATGCTTTTTAATCGATCTGTCCAGTCAGGAAAAGAGAATATTTTTAGTCAACAAGCGAGCATGACTGTTTGTGTTGACAGTAAATAAGCTTCATGAAAGGAATGTGCTTTCTTCACTGCGAGCAGTTTATCACTCACTTCCTTCCTGCTTCACATTCACACCCTTGTGTTATTATTCTTGGACTTTAACCAATGTAAACATTTACAAACCATCCTTCAATGATTAAACCACTCGTTAGCGTGAGCTGCTTCCTTCATATTAATCGCTTCCACTCCGTGTGGACGCCGGAGCCCTTGACCGTCATAAACACACACGAGACAAACTGTGTTGTGGCCGGATTTGCAAGCCATGCTGCTCATAGTACAAATACTAATACATGGTAGTCTTGTAGAGGTCAGGATACCCAAAGACGTTCAGCATGCACAGCAGAATATTTACGCCACACTGTAGACGATGTTCTTCTTCTTGTCTTCATATGGGTGCCTTCCGGTCAGCGTGGTGTTGGGCTGCATTTTTCCAAAAGTTGGATAAGATTTCTGTGTTTTTTTTTTTGTTCGTTTTTTTTTTGCCGGACACATCTAAAAGAAAATGGAGTACGGCCGTTCAAATGAATGGAACGGACCTGTGTTTTCGCCGCTGTGCTGCATCCTGTCTGAATCTGGCTTCATTGGTATCATCTGAAACTAGAAGTCCTGAAGTGTCCAACCATGTTACACTAGCTTGTTAGGAAAGAGGCTAAATAACGCTTGAGAGTTTGTCTAAATTTTGGTGATGTTGTTAATGAGTTGGTTGACAAAATTACTAATAGTTTGATCTTTTTGCTCTCAGGTAATCTGTTTCTGTTTCCAGCTGACAGACTTTCTAAATGTTTGGCTGGCTATCACGTTTATCCTTCTGCTGTTAAACACCATGTCTGTCTGTTGGTGACTTCCTGTTATCTGCACCTGTTGCTAGGCGACCAGAGATCACCATCCTGTCCGCTGAGCCGCTGGCCTCCACGTCCTGGTTCCCTGGAGCTTCGGGAGGATTCCCGCCTCCCCCTCCTCCTGCTGCACAGATCTGGGGACCCACAATCCCTCCGTCCATACAGGTGACTGTTGATGAGGTCTCAGTACGAACAGCATATTACTGACTAGTCCAACAGCAGTCAGCCCAGCTCGGCGTCTGTCTTTCAGCCTTTTATTTCACCAAGCTCTCACTAAAAAAAAGAGGCTGCTGAGCCTGAGTTAGATTGCCTACTTGTCCAGCTCCGGTTCTGGCACGACACTGGCTCTGTCCCTGCTTGTAAACTTCTTCTTCTTCTTCTTCTTCTTCTTCTTCTTCTTCTTCTTCTTCTTCTTCTTCTTCTTCTTCTTCTTCTTCTTCCCGGTGGTCCAAAACTCCTGTGGTACACTCCCCTGGTGCTCTGAGCTCCGGGCAGCCTGGCTAACAAACTGAGCTACCATTACCTAACAGCAGCTACAGTTTGACAGACATTCAGGTGTGTTATGCTGTGTGAGAGAGAAACGGGTACACAACTGTGGAATGTGACTAAACTTGCCGTTTCTCGTCGTCAGCCTCCTCCTTCCTATGAGGAGGTGATCAGGGAGAAGACTCAGGAGCAGGTTCTCCTCCCTCCTCCTTCCTCCTACCCCTCCTATCCCTCCTCATCCTCATCACGTCCAGCCTCGACCATAACCATCGCCACACAGACTGACCCAGGATCTGCCCCCGATCTGCCCGCAGACTCGCAGGGTGAGTGAGGAGATCACATTCACGTCTTCTTCAGTTCATTTTTATTTCTGTGATCAAACATTTTTGCGTTTGTCTGCAGCGAGAAGACCACTGAGACCGCCACGGCCTCGGCTCCCGCACCCTCCCAGACCGCCTCACGTTAATGACGTCACCGCCACCACCAGCCAATCAACACACACATCCCTTGACAGCGACAGCGTGGTACCAAGCACACACCCTGAGGCTGCCGCTCACACACATTGCTGCAACCTTCTCACTGAGCTCTGTTCACCTTTGACTTCAACCGCTAGTGCTCAAACTGACCAATGGGATCAGTCCCTGCCTACTACTTCCTCTAACGTCCCGTCGGAGCGCCCCAGGCCACGCCCCCGCTCCAGGCTCAGTGTACAGCCAATCAGCAGCGAGGTCAAAGTTCAGACTTTGGTAAAACTGCGCGAGGACGGTTTGGCAACACTCGCGGCCCGTGCAGGAACTGACACTGCCAACCAGGAAGCAAGTCAGGGGAAGTACCTCCAGGAGCTGCTCGAGGCCTTCAGCGCAGACGACTGGGGCTTCCCTGAGCGCCGCAGCGACAGCAGCGGGCACAGCCAATCAGAGAGCGAGGACGGGGACGAGGACGAGGAGGACATGGCGACACTAAAAGCGAGGATACAAGCCTTCGAGCAGCAGCAGGTGTCTGATGGGAGCTGTGGAGATGGCAACAACAGAGACTTTGCTGCTGTCGCAAAGAAACCCGAACCCCGGCCACGCCCTCGACTCCAGGGGCAACCAGCCAAATCTTCCCCTCCCACTGTCGCCCCAAAACCCAAAAACTTCTCACATGCCCCCAAACCCTCCAGCAAAGTATTCTGGGAGGACAGCGGTGCATCAGCAGACTCTGAGGCTTTGAAAACGGCCGAGACTCCTTCAACAGACGTGAACCCTCAACCTGCTACCGAACCAACAACATCCTGTACCCCGAAACCTGCTCCAGCTCTGGTTCCCTGCAAAAACACTGAAAAACCCACAATAACACCAAAACCACAGTCTGCCACAGAGATCCCTGCTCCTGTCCCGGCCCCCAGGCCTCCTCCGCCCAAACTCACCCCGTCTGTCAGTGACACTCCTCCCTTAGCCAACCCCAAACCTCCTCCCAGACCTGCAGTCGCCCCCAGGGCCAGTGTAGGTGCTCCACCCCAGGATAAGACCACCACGTCTGGGCACACCACCCCAACTCTGCCCCCAAGACCTTCTGTGGAGGTCAGCGGTGGAGCGCAGATGGAGGCTGGAACCAACGAGACGCAGGACGCCTCAAACCAAACAGGTGAGTGTTCAGTCGTCTGTGATCTTTACCAGCCTCTGCAGTGGCAGATGTTTTTGTTCCAGACCAGAGAGTGGAGATGTGTTGGTGGTGAACTGTTACTGCACGTGCTCTGAAGTTCAGGTGGATTCACAAATATTTACATGAAGGAAACGTGCCGCTTACACTGCTTATCTACAGATAACCTGAACATGTAACCACTGCTGCTGATAAACTCTGTTTAGTCAAGTGTTATCAACTGAACTTCAGGCTCATTGGCAGAGCAGCTGCTGTCCTGATCTCCATTATTTCGTTGGATTTCATTGTGAAGGCTAAATTCCACCGGCTGCTGGAGCTGATCACAGCTGTTTAGCTGCACATTGTTTACCTGATTCCAGACTTCTCTGATTTTTATTTTCAGCCCTTTTAAATAATGAAGTGTGAATAAAATGACAGTCGTTTCTAACTTAGGAGCAGTTTGTTGTGTCTCCCAAACCTCAACTGGCTCAATATTTGAATAAAGTTTCAACTGTTAGAACACACAAAGGAGTCCTTAAGTCAACCTGGAAGCGCTCGTACTGATTAGCATTGTGCCAATGCGTCGCGTGAAAGGTGAGATGGAGTGAACCGTGTTGAAATACTCTCCTCTGTTTACTGTGAAACCTCTCTGGGATTTACTGTGACGTCAGCGCCTCTGATGTCGGCCGCCAAAAACAGAGTTTCATTGTAATGTGAGAGCGAACAAGCGGACGTCACGGCTCGCAGAAGAAGAAAGGCAAGACGCTGAAAAACACTGTAAACAAGTACAAAGCTTAAATATTGCCTTTTTCACACACTTGTACTGCTGTGGATAAAAGCTGCCATTCATAATATATATATTTAGACAGCTGGAGAAACAGTCGACCAATCAGAGCTTTGCTGTACCTACTTTCCTGTAAATAGGAAGTGTAGATCAGGTTGATGTAGGACGGGTGTACTCGAGTATTTGTTCTGACTACATTACTTCTGATCAAAAACTAGCAAGTCGACATCAACCAGGTCACCAACAGCAGACACAGCAGCAGCTAATATTACTGACTAGTCCAACAGCAGTCAGCCCAGCTCGGCGTCTGTCTTTCAGCCTTTTATTTCACCAAGCTCTCACCAACCACTAAAAGTCAGTCCCAGATTTACTCTTGTCCGGCGGCTTCTTGCTCGCTCACTCTCTCCTTTTCTCTTCTTAGCTTCCTCAGTCAGCGTCCTCTTCACTCTCTTCTCCTCTGCCAATATGTCTGTAGAAGCTGCTGAGCCCGGGTACATTTCCCAGCTCCTGTTCTGGCATGACACTTGCTCTGCTCCCTGTCAGCATTCCCTGTAAACCTCCTCTTCTTCTTCCCGGTGGTCCAAAACGTGTGTGGTACAGATACTAACACTCCGTTAACATTAGCTAACAGCAGCTACAGTTGGCAGCAGTTTGTTCAGACAGTCCGTTGTGTATCTCTGCCTCAAGTGACATCACTCGAGTCATGTTCATCTTCCAAAGACTTTATATAACTTTTTCTGATTTCTGTCGTTTCAGTTAAAACAGGAAGTAGCCGTCCGGGCATCCCGACCAAACCAGCATCACTGACCTCACCACGCAGAGCCAGCGGTAAGAGTGAGTGTGTGTGTGTGTGTGTGTGTGTGTGTGTGTGTGTGTGTGTGTGTGTGTGTGTGTGGCTTTCGTACAATAGAGTGTCTGAGAGCTTAGAGACACAAATCTCACTCATTACGTTGCAGAAATATGCAAACATGCGGAGAGATTTACATGCTGTGTGTGTTTGTGTAGAGCACGAGGGGAGAGGAGGAGGGGGGTTTTACATAATTCAATCCAAACGCTGTGAAAGAAAAATGCTGCGATTGTGTGAGCAGAAAAAAGCCTCCCTGTTAGTTTGATGTGTCAGAAATGTGTGCGTGTGCACTGCCAGCTGTACGCTGCTCGCCGCGTGATTGGTCGACTCGACGAGAGAGAGTTCCCATCATGCAACGAGCCAGGCTTGAGCCAGGAAACAAGTTAAGAGTGTTTTCTCCTGGTGTGTGTGTGTGTGTGTGTGTACTGTAACAGATGTAACACCAAAAATATTTAAGTGTACAAGCTGAAACTTTCATCCCTGTCACGTCTAAAACAGCAGAATAATGTCTTGGAGAAGTTGGTGGAGTGAAGTATCCTCACGATGGAGCAAGGAAGGAAAAACTGCCAACTGGTTGCTAAATGAAATCTGAAATATGTAAAAATGTTCCTTACTCTGAGTTCACTCTCTGATGTATAATCTGCCCTCCAGCTCCAAATCTGGCCCCCAAACCTGCTGGTGTCTCACCTGCAGACTCAAACCCAGCCCCACCCAAACCTACAGCCATGACCCCCAAACCAGCCGCCTCTCCGACCCCGGGCCTCAAGCCGCTGACCCCAGCTGCAGCTCCGGCTCCAGCCATGAGGAAAGGCCCCGTGATCCAGACCAAACCAGACACCGCGACCCCGAACCCGTCAGACCCTCCTCTGCCTCCACGGTAAGAAAGATCCACAGGAGGACTCCTCTGTCACGTACAAGTCAGATCGGCAAATTTAAAAATTAAGACTTTTTCTTTGTGTTTCTGTCCAGGCCTTCAAGTGTGAAGCTCCTCCCCCTGCGTCCTCCACCAATCAAATCCACCCCTGGCCGACCGCCTCCTCCGTCCATCAATTCGACCTCCTCAGCCAACCAGACGACTACGACCAGTTCCAAAACTAGTCCCGCCCCCTCCGTTTCTCCAGCCAGTCAGTCGTTGCCTTCACAAACCACTTCCTCTTCTTCTCCTCCTGTATCAGCCAATCAGATGCAGCCTCAAAGAGCGCCAAAGAGAGGGCCGCCTCTGCCGCCCCGCCCTAAACCTGGACACCCTCTCTATAGCAGCTACGTGGTATGGACACACACACACACACACACACACACACACACACACACACACACTGCTGTCATAGAGTCGAGCTCATTTCTTCAACTGTCTCAGAAACAGGAAGTCCTGATCGTCCTGGACGACCCGAGCCCCTCGGATCACCTGTCAGGTGAGGGGAGGAGTCAACCTGCCGTCACTCCGCTCCTCAACCCATCACAGTGTCTCCTCGATCTGGACACCCAACCAGAGCCTGCTCCAGATCTGGACAGCCAATCAAAGCCCGCCTTGGACGACCTCAGCCTGTCAGTCTCTCAGGTGAGCTAGCTTAATATAAACATGTGAATTATGAGTCGGTGTGTGAGGAGTCGAACCGAGTGAGGTCGACACTACGGGTCGAGCTCTAAACGTAGACAGTGAATGACAGTGAGCGAGCATCGATGTAGAGAGGTCAAGAAAAGCTGACGGGCACATCCGGTGTTTGATTGTTTTAACATGATTTACTGACTGATGATGTCACTGACACGTGTTGTTTGGTCGTCCAGTCCATCCTGCCTGTGCAGCCTGCTGAGCTGAAGGAACAGCCGGACTCTCCTCCCGTCAGGTCAGACACTCAGTGAACTCCACACTTTGTAACTATTTACAGAAGACCAGCTTTGTTCATCGTGTGTGTTTCTTAACGTGTGTGTGTGTGTGTGTGTGTGCGTGCAGCGGTCCGCGATGCGTCGCCTTGTTCGATTACGAGGGAGAGGAGGACGACGAGCTCACCTTCTCTCAGGGTGACGTCATCGCCCTCGTGGAGCTCATTGGGCAAGAGTGGGGGCGGGGCCAGATCCACGGGCGAATCGGAATATTCCCCCTGAACTTCACCGAGGTGGTGGAGCCGCCTCCACAGACAGCGACGTCACCGGGGGAAACGGCAAAACCAACGTCAACGGATACCACGGCGACAGAAAGTACAGGTGAGCTGGAAGATTCTTAACTCGACTATTTCCATCACATACGAGACAAACACGTTCGAGCTCTCTTTGTAACATAACTGAGGCTCTTCAAGAAGCTGATCGACTCCAGACATGTAGAAGTTTAACCGCATCGCTCTTCTCGACTTTCTAAATGTTATTGAGTCGAATGGCTCAAACTCTGACACTGAAACGTGTCACACTGAGGAGCATAGAGTTCATAATACAGCCCATCGCTTCCTGATAAAGATTTGTAGTCTCCTAACCAAGACAACATCTTTCAGAGTAGCTGAGTGTCGTTTAATCAGAAAAACAAAGAGCTGCAAACATCTGGACACAAGCTCTCGTGTTCCTCTTTGAAACTTTTTCACATTGACCGCCCTGTTACGGTAAAAAACTCAAACGCTTTAAGTACTAATCGTGACGAGCAGCTAAAACAAAGAGGCACGCGGCTCTCTAATGTTGGCAGCTAACAACAGGCGGTGACGTCTTGCAGAGTCGGGCTCGATGAAGAAATGTTGACCTTAATTCAGAACTCCAAACTGCGAACTCGCCAAGACATTTATTTGTAAACTGTAACCGTTGACGACTGAGGAAACCACTCAACACCAAACTATGAACTATAAATATACCAGAAGGTCATGAAACACCCTGCCCGGTTTGTTTCGCTTCACATCATCTAGAAATCTTCCTCTCCTCTTTCATCGATGGTCTGATAAATGACAGCTGCTGCACGCGTCAGTTTAAAGCTGTTCAATCAGATTCATCTTCAGACTTGAAGCTAATTTTATATTTTTTGTCCTCAGCAGCACCAAAGACGTCGCAGGACCCGAACGCAGAGGTGAGATCAGACAGCAGTGATTCAGAGGTCCTTAATTCATATAAGTCATTAAAAGTTCACGTCTTGATCAGGTTTTTCATGAAGCCCGTGTCCGTCTGCAGGTGAAGGAGTGGGCCGTGGCTCTGTTTGACTTCCCCGGACAGACTGCAGAAGATCTGTCCTTCCACAAGGGGGCGCTGATCCAAGTCACAGAGCACGTCGACACTGAGTGGAGGAGAGGAAGACTGGAGGGGAGGGAAGGACTATACCCTGCTGCCTTCACACAGCCCTGCCAGGGTACAACACACACACACACACACACATCAGAACATCACGTCAAAACACCTGAACTCACCCTTTAATGTTTATACTAGAACCTGTTTGACTCATTTCTAATACACAGGTATGTGTGCTGCATGAGTGTGTGTGTGTCTCTCTAACCACAACTTCCTCCATCCTGTTTCCAGCTCCACCAATCCCAGAGCAGCAGTCAGCAGTTAAAGGCGTGGCCAAGTTTGACTTCACAGCAGAGAGCGAGGACGAGCTCACACTAAAGGTGACGTTTTCTGTCGCGGGTGAGGAAGTTTGCTCAGATTAGACGGGCGCTCACGTCAAATTTAACAGTCCGTCTCCTCCCTGTGTCCTGCTGCAGGTCGGTGACATCATTACACAGGTGGAGTCCGTGGATGAGCAGTGGATCGTGGGAGTTGTGGGCGGGAAACGTGGGGTCGTTCCTAAAAACTATGTCTCACTTCTCTGATGGGGGGAAACAGCCGATAGGAAAATAACTGACAGGTCGGCAGGTTTCGAACTGACGATCGGAGCTTCTCTTTGATTGACAACCTTGACCTAACGTCGCCCTGGCAACTGAGACCTGACGAAGACACAGACGGACTTTCTGCCTTTAAACGGCGACGTTAAACTGACACCACGTCGCTGATTCGATCGGTTTGTCTGGGTTCAGATCGATCCAGACGTAGGTCAGACATCTGCTTTTAAACGACTTCAGCTTCTCCTCTTTGCGATTACAGATGTTTAACACAGACTGTTTTTGTCGTGTGTCGCCGAATACATTTTTAAAACGAGGCCAGCCTGCAGTATTTGAACTGGAAAGCTTCAACTCAGCAAGTTCAGAGGCGAGGACTGATTCACTTTAAAACTTACATTTCTCTTTAACACCACAACAAACGTTATTCTCATCCCGAGCCCGAGGAGATTTATAAACCTGAATAAAATCTGAATAATGTGGAGCTTTAAGCTGATCGACTGCAGGGCCGGGGGGAGGGAGGGAGGAGGATGTTGGCTCCCGACAGGAAGCACCAGCTGTGTGTGTCGCCGTCGTCCTAAACACTAAATGTTTTTAACTTGTAGCGCTCAGATCAGATCCGAGGGCCAAAGATTCAAAACTGTCAGGATGTGTTGTTCTATGACGCTGTAGGTACCTGTAGCTATTTATTTCTTTTGTTGCACACCGATTTAAAAAAAAAACAAAAAAAAAACAGATCCACTGCTGAACATTTTCCTGAACAGTGTGAGCTGTGATGCAAAAACAGCCTGAAAGCTTTGGAGGAACAAAACACAGTGGACTCTTAACAGATTTAAACTTAAAAACACAAACACTAACCAGTCATGGACGTCAGTCCAACACTACAAACTTGAACATTTTAAAACTAAAAGATGTTTTTATATCAAAAATAAGTTTTAGAAAACTTCAAAATCACATTTGGTACTTCAACATATCATCATAACAGTTTTATTTAGGACATATAAACATGCAGAGTGAGGACGGTTTGTTGGTGAAGGTATTTTTAGGCCCCTCTGCACCAACAATAGGAAGTTTGTTTGTTACAACTTTATGGTACTTTCTCATCACGCTGTAGTTAAAAAAAAAAAAAAAAAAAAAGTACTGTACTTCCAACTTTTCTCAAGTGTTCTCTCAACGTTTCCACTACATTTCAAAAAACGTTTCTGGACTGAATACTGAAAGTCAAGTATTTGTTTTGTGTTAAAGATGAAACCTGGAGGATTTTCTCCACATGCGGTGCCAACGAATCATCAGTGATGTTTTCTTGTTTTTCTTGCTCCGTCACGCTTCTTTTCTCTTCTTAGCTTCCCACGTCCTCTTCAGCCTCTTCTAGAGGGACCGGATACATAGTGTGAGAACAGACGTACGAATGACAGATTTGACGTTGACTGATTCTCACCAGACAATCGAACAGGTTGATTTCGGCAGCATTCAGTATTTTTAATTTGTCGTCCGTACTTGTTGTTTCTATTTTTTTTTTTAGATCCGGTGTCATTGCGACTAATTTGTTGGCATCACGTCAAAGAGAAAATTCTACATGCAGCATCTTTTAACTTTTTAGACTGTTTGTGAAGAAATGTAAAGACTGTAACACTAATTCGCGTGTGTGAGGAAGAAAGGCACGATGAAAGAGATTTATGAACCGCTTTGTAAGAGATATTTTATGTATAACCAAACATTCCAACTTTTTAATACAAATAAAACTTTAAGATATTTCAATATGTCTTTTATTTTGTTTTATTTTTTATTAATGATTGAGTTTTATACTAACATTCATACAACACTCAAACACAAAAAAATAAACATAAACTTCAGTCACTGGCACAATTTTATTACATTTTACAAAGTCATAGTTAAAATCACATCATCATCAGACAAACATTAGTCAGTGTATCTGTTAAATGTATTCAATAAGAGTGAAAATGTTCCTGATACTTCGTCTAAACTTTACATCAGTCAGATTTTAAAGAATTAAAGTTGCTTTCAGAGGACAAGACAGTGATCTGTAATTATATTAGCTGACATACAGAAAGACAGTTTAACAGTCACATTATTGATTATCAACTTTACTGACTCAGCAGTGTCTACAATCACACATAATAATACACACTTTTCTACATTTTGATTAGAAACACACAGAAGGCCTACTAACTTTGTCGTCCCATTAAGCTAAACTTCACCTCACAGGTGATCATCTGTTCACATCATACAAGTTACATTTCTCTGATATCGTCCTGTCCTCTCTGTGTGGGTTAACAGAATACGCAGTCTCTCAACCCAGGACCACCAAGCCAAAGTCCAGCATAGAGAGGCTCAGTAAGAAGTCTGGTCTGGACTCTGTGGAGGAGAGTCATGGTTTCAGAGATGCTGTAGGACAGAATACCTTCTCTGTGATCCAGGTACCTCCAACTCTGGAGGACCGAGGACCTGAGACGGAGGTTTGACACTTATCATAAGCGTGTAACCATTACCACAATCTAACACCCAAGACGTTGTCATTTAATCCGAATGTCTGCAATTTACAGTCCATGATCTCCCAATGCTCTTGTAAGCAACAGCTACTCCAGCATACCCGCTCATCTTCACCTCCCAGTAACAACGTCCAATCATTCCATCTTTACCCAGCACCTGAACTGAATGAGTGAATCTGTCTGGATGGGAACAATGCAGCTAATACTCCTGCTATCATTTGTACTTTGAAACCAGAGTGCTATGTCTGGATCCACAGCGGTATGGAATGGAATGGGATATGGTAAGAATTCAGCTCTGGTCGTTGGCTGTTTTGGTTGGAGTACAACATCCATCTCCATCTCTGACATCCATTTGTCACTGAGAACAGTTCGTTATTCTGTCTCTGGTCACTGCTACAGTCGCTGTCACATCAGCAAAGTACTGCAGACAAACGCTTTTTGAGTCTTGTGACTTTGCAGACTGAGTAAGTCCTGACAGTGAGGGCAGTTGTAGAAACTGGGATGTTATCTTCTGTTTGAGACCTCCATCAGATCAGTGTCTTTCTTCTTCAGCTCAGTGATCTCCTGCTCAGCTTCTCCTGAAGCTCTTTGACTACCTCACTTTAGTTTCCTGCTGGGATCTGACCTGCTGCTTCATCAGACCTTCTTTTCTCAATGGGAGCCGGATCAGCTCAGTGAAGATCTTCTCACTGTCCTCCACTGCTTTATCAGCAGAGCCATTGATAGCCTCACACTCATATGGGCTCCTTCACATCTTTCTCTCTGTCTGGATTCTCTGCTGGATGTTTTGTCGACTTTGTTGAGCTTCTTCTGCCTCTCAGTCCTTTCTGTAGCAGCTGAGACTGTGTCGTGGCCTTTATGTTCATCCACAGAGCAGAGATAGGAGAAATACTGCTGATCAGTCGCGACCAGAACATCTTCATCACCTCATGGCCGGGAGCAGATGTTCTCCTGGAGCTTAGCAGAGCTTCAACAAGTTTGTGTTTTTAAAAGTGGAGATTCATAGTGAGGCTGGAGATGTTGCTCACAGTACAGAAGCCAGACAGACCAGACAGGACGAAGGCTCCAGCTTCCTCCAGTGCAGACATCACAGGCCACATCTTCAGGTCCAACATGCAGTGATCAGCAGGAGCAGCTTGGGTCCAGTCTTCTTCAGTTCCTCCACCAACTCTGCTAACATGGAGTGTTTCTCTGCAGGACAGGCCCACCAGTGTGAAGGTCTGTCTACACTGAGGCAGCTGTGGATGTTTCTGATCTTCTTCATCCCAGGAGGGTTTTAATACAGTTCATACAGTAGTTGTGTCACAGGGGCATAAGTCACTGGATCCTTCAGTAGATCCAGACAGATCGGCTGCAGAATTTCACCTCGTTTCGCCTTAAGCCATTTCACCTCTCAACGAGCGTCTGAAGAGTTTCACTTTCTTCACAGCAAATAAAGTGTCACTTCTTGTGTGCAGCTGATCTGCAGTAAAGTGGCTTGGCTCTTGCACTTCACAGCATGTTGGTTACACCCATCCCTAAACTGGCAGATCTGAGGAAGGGGCTGGAACCAGGAAATAAACAGTCAGAGCTGGACTCTGTTTGATAAAACAGAGGTGTTACCAGTCTGTTTCATTCCTGGAAAAGGTGTGTTTGGCAGCACTTATGGACCTGTTGGACTGGTTGTACAGCATTCATTTGGACTTGTCATAGCAGTAACAGTTGACTTAGTAACAGTTGCTAGAGCTCAAAAGTCCAAGTCTAGGCCAGATTTTAAGTCTGGACCTCTCTCCCAAAGCGCAACTGCAAAGATGAAAAGTCTCAAAATGTCCAAAAAACGTTCAAAGAAAATTCCAAAGTTTCTCTGGACATGAGCAGAGCTTCGGCACTGGAGTTGTACTTATTTACAACTTGAGTGTCTTGTTGAGGCATTATCTAAGAGTCAAAACGTTATCTACATTTTATGGGTCTTGTTGGGGGCCTCATTGTGTTTATCTATGACTTGAGAGTCTTGTTGAGGGTCTCGGCCTCTCCTAAGATAAAGCTAGCATTAACACACCTGTGCGTTTCCTTCCAACTTGAACTTGGCAGTGGTTCTGTACTCCTTTAAACTCTTAAGACTGAGCTCTCTTGGTTATCAGCTGGTCATTGGCAATGCAAAGCCTTCAGGGATTGAACCACCAAGGAGGACCACCTTTTGGTCTTAGGGGATGTCTTGGTGGAACACTTATCTTAGGGCGCCTAAGACATCCTTCAAGAAATTACTCAACTTTGGACATGACAAGAAAATATGAGTGTGGTTTCCATTTTGTAGGTCCAGTTTCTCCAGAACTTGTCTGAATTGGTTGTGGTCCATTTTGCTGTTATTTGGCTGGATTGGCTCCTGAACTGAACTGTTTTTTTGTTGTGGTTGTTTCATATATACACAACATTATCTACACCTCAAGGGTCTTGCTCATGTTATCAATGCTTTTACATACCATTATTGCCGATTATTTCTGGGGGATTCCAGACTACAACTTGTGTTTTCTTAAGCAACTCAAGCAGGATTTTTCATTCAGTCCTTTGGAGTGAAAACTCTTGTTTTATTTGTTCAAATGATTTAAGCTCATTAGAAAACATTTGGTAGAAATAACCAAGTCCATATTCAGACCCACATCTGATGCGCTGATGCCAAATCCCTCAAGTAACTGACACAACCCAGAAAGCCAAACGAAGTTTGCTCTCCACGTTTCTCTTGTTCACTCCCCCATTTGTTTCAAGATTTAAAACTAAGTTATTCACAATAAATCAATTTCGTCAACATAACAGGAAGACAACAGTGACTCAGACACGGCAGGTTAACTTGATACCACTGCATCAGTTTTTATTTTCACAGTTGAATGCATCTTTACTCGATACAAATCAAGGTTTTTGCACCCCGATCCCAACAAACATACGTTTCATATCAACACACATCAAATTACAGATCATTGTTAGCATTAAAACATGTCTACAACATGTCCTCAAAACACTGTTGTTCTCACATCTCCTCCCACTGTAACCCAGGACCAGTTTTCCTAAAAACATCTCGCAGTGAGAAACTCAAACAACCGAGCTTTAAATTTAGACTTTAAAATACTCAAAGTGCATCTTTGCCTTGAATAAGTTTGCGCTAATAAGCTGTAAAGAAACATTTTTAACATTTTCCAAATGTTTTGCTCTACAAAGTCTTCAAAATGAAAACCTTTGTACCGAAAAGGTTTCAGCAAGAATCCTCTCCGCAGATTGACCTGAACGTAAATCGAACTCAGACTCAGAGATTTCTTTTAGGAAAACCAGCCCAGATGGTTCAAAATCCTAATTTGTCTACTAAAAAAATCAGTTCCTGTCTAAAATGAGGCATGATGTGAAATGATCTCACACACACACACACACACACATACATACACACTGCATTTGATAAAAACACACAAAGGGCCTAAAAACTACAGCCACCCCTGGGTCATTGCTAGAAACAGTGGAACCAGATAGATTGTCAATGAAAAGCTTTAACTCCACCCGCCTGTGAATTCAAGCTACATTCAAGTCCCAAAAGGTCACAGTCTGAGGGAGCTGGGCTGTATCTTTCCTTCCTGAACACATTATAGGACATGGACGATCAGACAATTGGGGTTTTTTTGGGAACTGAACGTAGCACAACTCGGCGGCAGAACGTGACTAGAAAAAGTGAAGCAAACAGAAAGATTGCGCAATGTTTCCAGAAACCTTCAGTGTCAAAATTATGCAACAAGATTTCTAAACTTTGAGTGTTTTTCAGTTCATCTCAGGACGTTATTTCAAAAACCCTTAAATGCAACAAAAGCGGAAACTAGTTCTGCACAGATAGCTCGAGTTTTTACGGGAAAATAGTGCAATGGGATTTCAGGTGTTCGTTGACCCAGGTGTGGCTGCACCGCTAACAGCATGGACAGAAGGCTCCTTTTGGTTTGGTATAAAGCAAAGAGAAAAGAATTAAGACTACTGGGTTCATAGCAGGCATAGAAGGTCAAAGGCAGAGCCACCGATTCAAAGAGTTTGACTTCTGTTACAGCTCAAACAATTCACGAGGAAACAAATCATCAGTGCGAGGACTGATGTGTTTGATACGTATAATCATAATTAGTGTTAGCACGGAGACTGCGTGATTTCGTAGTGTTCAGGACTCGAAGATTCAAATCTTTAAGTTAGGGTTAAGTTCATGTGAAGTGAAGCCAATGCCAAAGTGCCGCCGTTTGAGCTTGTTAGTAAATGTAAATATGACGAGACGACCGCCTGTGACGTCGAATCTTCCAATGCGTTTGTGGCTTCAAGTGACGGAGCTTTAACGTGGCTTCGCCAAACTCTTCATCAGTGGCTCCAACCAAAGGTCAAGGCCATGGAAAGGTCGTGCTAAGTTCAAAGGTCATGGTAAGGTCATAACACTGCATCAGGTCAACACATTTCTCCAGATGACGACTGACACTTCTTTTCAAGTTTTAAAACAGGGACCCCCTTCACGTGATTCTCACACACACACACACACACACTGAACCTCCCAACATTTCCACATGATTTTAAGTTAAAACATTACACTGGAAATCTCTCACACTTATTTACACACACACACACACACACACACTTCTTTGCTTCATCCTCAGTGATTCTTATAACCAGTAACATCAACAGACAACATGATGGATGTGTGAATGGAGCGATATGATTGGTAGATGACCCACTATGTCACATCTCATAGACACGACCACGTAAGGAAAGAGACCCATCGCTGTCCGGACCTTTGTCGCTCGGGTGAGAGGTGAGAACTCTTTCATTACAGTTTGTCAGCAACCCTCAAAACCTTTTTTCTTTTTATTTGAATAAGAGAAAATTAATTTTTAGTGGTGGAACAAGTAAACTTCACTTAAAGCAACACTATGTAACTTTAATAAATGACTGCTAACTCCTGTTGATGCTACACTGACTTGTAATCAGGTGACTGTTGTCTGTCATTAGTGCTCATACCACAGGTGTTCTGGACCACTGGGGAGGTTTACAGGCCAGTGTCGTGCCAGAACAGGAGCTGGGCAAGTGAGTAACCGGACGTTGACACTGTTGGTGAGAGCCTGGTGAAATAAAAGGCTGAAAGACAGACGCCGAGCTGGGCTGACTGCTGTTGGACTAGTCAGTAATATTAGCTGCTGCTGTGTCTGCTGTTGGTGACCTGGTTGATGATTGGCTGTTAGCAAAGTTGTCGACTCACTAGTTTTTGATCAGAAGTACAAATACTCGAGTGAAACTGGAGGCAACAAACCACAGAAATACTGATTTTACATAATGTTACTGCTGAAGTGAAGTACTGATACTTCAGTTACATTCCACCGCTGTAGATTTTGTTTTTAGTTCCAAACTTTGGTTCTTTTTCGGGGTGCTGACACGTCCTGTCTATGATGATATTGTTTCTTTTCATTGTAGTATTTTTTTTTTTCCATTTTTACTCAAATTGCTACTGTTTCCCTACTTCACAACTGACTCACACAGACAGACACCAACGTATAGAGTGATATTTACAGTATATACAACGTATTTTATCCTCCATTAACTGCAGGCGGGAGGAGAGCTCTGGGTTTAGACTGGAACGTGCCCTTTACCTCAGTCATACTGCAGGTAGAAACCTCCAAAAGGTGGCTGAAATTATTTTTTTGTTTTTTTAAGGTGAGGTTTTCAGAAGTCACACAGTACGAAGTCTGGGGAACGGGTCAAGGACGGGAGTTGAGTGGTAGAAAGTGTCCTTCAGGGAATGGAGGGGGGGGGGTCTATGCAGATAAGACTCATTGTTTTAGGAGTTTAGATTTACGACTAAAGCAAAAACCAAAACCTCAAAAGCTGATTTAATCTCTGCAAAAAAAACCCCAACTCTTTGTGATTTTATAGAGTTATGTGCTGAAAATATGACTTATCTTTTGTGTGCACACGAAACAAAGGACATATAATGTGTTTAGAGCTTTTTTTTTTTTTTTTTTTTAAATTTGGTTCAACTTTGGCTGTTTCTTTTAGTAATTCAGCTACGATAGACTAATCACCACCCGACTCCAGCTCCGCGCTTCAAGTACAGACATGGGAATAGTGTAAACGTCCTCAACCAACTCTTTCAAAAAGGCAGATTTCCAAAAATGTCAAACTATTCCTTTAAACCATTTTTTTAGGTATACTAATATTTACTTCTGAAAATCTGTAAAACAATGAGCCTTATCTGTCCAAACAGCTGATGATCAGTGCTGGGGGGTCTGCGGGAATTGGGCCTATGAAAGGCAAGGCTGAGATTTCAGGTATTAAGAGGAATTCATCAGCAGCGTAAACAGGCACAGTACTCAAATATCTCCTTCGGTTGGTGGATGCCGAGTGGCAGAAATGAGAAACGTCCTTCAGGTCAGCAGAAGGAGAGCTGGAGGGTAAAAGGCAGGAGAAATGGGACGTTTCCCAGAATAAATGGAAGACATCCTGGTTGCCAAGTGGCAGGGACTAGAGAGGAAACAATCCCTAAACCAGAGGGAACGTTTGTGAACGGATCAGTTGTTTATATCCTTTAGAGGTAACGGCCATTTTCAGGAAATGGGTCCAGTCCCGTGAGACACTGGGTGATGAAACAGGAAGTGACCAATAGCACCTTCATGGTGTCCCAGTGTTGATATGGTGTGCATCCTTCAAGCAGCAGTGAGGTGACTTCAAACCAAAATGGGACTCCTCTTATAGAACAGAGGACGTGAATACTTTCCAGCACAGCAGCAGAGACGGGACTTGTGAAAGTCTTCAGTAGATTAAATGCTGGTCTAGACCAGAGGTGAGGACTGCTTCCATGAGATAAATTAACAATGGAGAACTTCATTAATTCCATAAAGTCTTTAAAGACCAGAGGGAGGGAACTTATTTGGTGTTGAGTAAAAGCAACAGAGCGATTCTAGACTAGAGACAACTTGTTTGGTTGGCAGTAAATCAAGAAAGTGGAACGTCAATGTCCATGTTGAGGAACGGGCTTGAAGGCCTGTTCTAGAGCAGATATGTGGGAACTTGTTTGGTTTCCAGTGGTTAAAAACTAGGATTAGACCGAGGAGGTGAGGAGACTCATTTGGTCCTCGACCAGATTTAAGGGAACTTATTTGATGAAACAGGATTGATTCTGGACCAGATCTGAGCGGGCCCAAAAACATCAAAGAGGAAAGTTGTTCGGTTTTCATTAGAACGGGAACAGGAAGCCAGAAGTGAGGGAACTTCTTCAGTGTCCAGTAGAGGCAACCAGACAAGGCCAAGCTGTTCAGTTTCCATTTTATTAATCTGGGCAGATTCTGAGGGTCGGGGTATTTGTCAGATTTCTGGTAGGTGCATTGGGGCAGATTCCAACCAGATTCGAGGGAACTTCCTCAGTTTTCAGTAGATGAATCGGGACGTGTTCCAGACTAAAAATAAGGGAACTTGTTTGGTTTTCAGTCGAAGAATCAGGTGGTCTAGACCAGAGGTGGGCAAACTTTCATTAGATGAAAAAATGATACGTTCTGTTTAGTTTCCAGGCGATTAAATGAAGCACGCCCAAAAACAAGAAAGAGGGAACTTGTTTGGTTTCCAGTAGATTAAATGTTTTCTAGATTTGAGGGAAGTCGTTTGGTTCCAGTGATTGAAAACAGGCTCTATTCTAGACCGGTTTAGTTTCCAGAAGATAAAACTTAAAAATTTGGTTTCCAAAAGAACAAACAGGATGAGTCTCTTCCAGAGGTGGGCAAACATTACGGGTTTCCAGTAAATCAAACAAGCGGCGTTATGTTTGTATTCCAGTCGATGAAGGTGGACTCGTGTGTTTCAGACCAGAGGTGAGGGAACTTGTTTGGTTTCCAGTATTGGGGATTCGTGCTCTGGGTCCAGTGCATCTCCACTGGTCTGGTCTTCAGTGCTGCTCACAGTGTTGGAGTCTACGGGAGCCTCGTCCTACAAAAACACACGTATCAGTAACAGGTTCTGGTAGTTGGAGTGAGCACTCGATCTGTTATGAGGCAGACTTTTAAACGAAGAACAGTGCACGTCTGCTTTTCACGTGTTCGTGTGCTCTTACCGTCACCCATGAGTGTGACAGGACCTCCTCGGCAGTGAAACGAGTGTCCACGTTCACCTGCAGCATCTGACTAATCAGCATCTGAGGAACAGGTCATGTGACTGTTAGCGGCCTGCAGTAAACTGCTCGACTTCACGTTAGGTTGAACCGAATGCGAAAAAACGCCCGGTGGGAAGTTCATGCAGATGTAGTGGATGATTTAATTACTAATCAATGTGTCACAAAGTTTAATATGTTGTTGCAGAGCCGTATGTACCTTTGCTGGCAGGCTGATGGTGTCCCAGTCTGGAGACGGAAACTCCAGCTTCCCTCTGAGGATCTGATCAAACAACTCCTCCTGCACATTATTCTCACTGAGGACAAGAACGAAAACACAGAGCACTGAATGTAATACACCACTATTCATTGACAATACAGGACTAAAGGAACAATGAAAACTGTAAATGAAAACTGACCTTCTAAATGGAGGGAATCCACACAGCAGGATGTAGGTGATCACTCCCGCCGCCCAGATATCCACCTTCAGACCATAGCTACACACACACACACACACAAAAACAGTTTAGTCATAACATGTTCCACTTCTTTGTGTTTCTATTTTACAGACTCAGATTTAGAAGTAAAGTGTCAGAGTTTAGTTCATGAATCTACCTGGATAGTTTCAGTTTCAGCTTAGAGTCAGTTTTTTTTTTAGCTCTCACCCAGTCTCTGCGATTATCTCCGGGGCGACGTATGTCGGCGTGCCGCACACAGTGTACAGCGGTCCCTCCACCACCGTCGCCAATCCAAAGTCACCCAGCTTCAGTGATTTAGTGCCGTCTGGATACTCGCACACCTGCAGCACACAGAAATCAGATTAGTCCGACTCCCTGAGGCGCTTCTCTGTTCCATTTCTTCTGTTTGGTGTCCGTGTGTGTGTGTTTGTACCAGCAGGTTCTCTGGTTTGATGTCCCGGTGGACGATGTTCATCCGGTGCAGGTACTTGATGGCTCCGGCCAGGTTGAACACCATGGCGCTGGCGTCACGCTCGCTGTACTTTGTGGAGGAGGTGATGGCGTCAAACAGGTCTCCGCCCTGAAGGAGGCAGGAGGTGTAAAAATAGTGACTCTTCAACACGTTTTAAATATTCTGACAAAATCAGGAAGAAGAAGAAGAACCTTGACGAGCTCCATGACCAGGAACAGCTGACTGGGCGTTTCATCCACCTCGATTAACTGGATGATGCTGGGATGTCGAACCCTCCGCAGGACCGCCACTTCATTTTCTATCAGATGCTCCTGCACACACACACGCACACACACACCAAACTGTCACGTGATGCTGAACCTTCTACACCATCACACACACAGAACATTACATCCTGATCTGAAGGTAAACACATAGAAACCAAACTATGAATGCAGTTACCTTCCCACAGCAGCGAGCTTTGTCGATGATCTTCAGAGCGTACTCCTGTCCCGTCGACCTGCCAATCAAAACAAACAGAAACTTGAACAGTCGTCCATCAACCTGGACAAAATTTGAATATTCAGGAAAGTAACTCGGGCTGCAATTAAAGAAATCATTATGAATAATACAAATTTTGTCGGATCAATGAATCTTCTGTCATTTTTAAATCTAATTTGAACTGTTTGTTCCGATGCTGCTCACCTCTCCACACACTCTTTGACCACAGCAAAGTTTCCGTCTCCGATCACTTTACCCACTTGGTACTTCTCGTTGATGATGGAGGAAGAAACGGACCGATTACCGTTCACTGTGAGGAGACAGAAGACCTTCACGTAACCAAACTGATTTTTTTTTGGACCCAGAAAGTTTTTTTCAGTCTTCAAACAGAGACTCGAGGTTTTAAAGCTGCAGAGAGTTTTTAAAAATTCACTTAGATACTCGGCCTAAGATCCCAAAACCTTAAAACCTGCAAGTAGCTGTGGAACTCTCTGTACTACCACGTCTTTGAAAAGCTGCAGATCAAGTCGCCTCGAAACGGTTTTGTAGGTTTCAAATGATCCTGAAAGACGCGAACTGAACATCAAAACGTGAGCGTGCACACACCTTCGACAGCAGCGTCGTCCGGCTGCTCGGCCTCGCCGTTTACGTCGGTGGACGAAGCACGATGAGGAGACATCTGAGAGAAAAATAAAAAGATTTATTGTTTTGTTAATGTACACAACCATTAATCAAACCAGTAACATCGGACTCTGACACTGTTAATTCAACAACAGTTGTGTTGGTGAAGCCAAATAAATGTTTAAATGAACAAACAAATCAATCTGTTGTCATTTATTACTGTTGAATAATAAATGGAGCTTGTAGAAGTGTTGTATAAACAATATCACACTCGAGGTCGTGCTGTTATACTGAATATGAGCACGGCTGGGATTAACTTCAGCACTCGGCCTGTGTGTGAAGTGTGTGTGGTGAATATCATGATATACAAATATAAGTTGTACATGTGTTTTATATTTCTGTTTTGGGGGTCAAATATTGGAGCTAATGCTCCGCACGGCACAATTTGTTGTTCATCACAGCCAAAGTCAACGATCTGACCTTGAGGCTGCGTCGTGTCCCGGGGCTGGTGGGGGACGGGCTGGACCTGGACGACTTCCCCGCTGACTGCGAGCCTGAAGCCTCATTGGCTGCACACAAGAGAAAGGAGCCGTGTGATTGGTTAACATCAATCTGGTAATGATACCAGTCGAGTACATGAAGGTGATTTCGAGCAGCGGTTCACACCTGGACCAGGAGACTTCGTTCTGGACGGGCCTTTGGGTGGAGTCCTCGAAGACGACAAGCCGGAGCCGCTTGGCGTCTTTAGAGTTTTCGGAGGGGCGGTCGAGCGGGTTGACTTGACTTTGCACTCTGGAGAGGACGAGATGTGTCAACAATATTCATTATTAACAGCATTTTACTCTTTTTACTGTGTTTACTAGATGAATTACTGCACTGTACTCCCTGTCAGGAAGTGTTTAGACCCCTGTAGAGTTCTTGAATGTTCAGTTCACTGTGAACTTCACTTACAGGAGCATTTCTTTTCCTACTCAAACAGCTCAATCTGTTTTCATGATTAAAAAAACTTCCTCTTTAATTTCTGACAGCTTCAACTAGACTGTAAACTCCAGGATGCTTTTATATTTACAGAGGAAACCAGGCGGAGACGTAACGAGGAATATTTTCTGGTTCTAGTTACTGATGACAATTTAAACTAAAATACAAAGCTCAGACTCAATTTTTTATGTTTTTACAAGAAAAGAAATAAATTAGCATTAACGTGTGTGTGTGTGTGTGTGTGTGTGTGTGTGTGTGTGTCTCACCGTTCACAAAAGCCTGTGTTTTGCTGCTGTGTGTGAGCACAAAGTCGTCCTGAGCGTAGCGAAACTTCTCCGGCCCGCACGCCATGAACACGTCGTCATCCCCGAAGAAATCCTGCAGACAGGTCAGCTACACACACACACACACACACACACACTGATTAATTAAACTTTTGGAAGCACTGCACAGACTAGTGTGTGTGTGTGTGTGTGTGTGTGTGAGACAGAACAGACGACAGCTGGTAACATTCTAATCACGTTCGCTGCTGGCGGACACACACACAAACAAACACACACACACACAGTAACAAACACACACATAGAAACACACACACACACAGAAACAAACACACACATGGTGCTGTCGAAGAACTGTCTTGAGGATTTAAAACAAATCTTTCATCAAAACGTCCAAAAATGTCCCAGATTCTGAGAGAGGAGGATGAACGGAGGTGTGGGAGGATTATCAGATTTTTTTGTGAAATATTTGATACTTTCCTCTCGTAATCTGACGTCTGTCACCTCCTGTTGGTCTGCATTTTATGGAGAAAATGTTTTCTGGTTTTCCCTCTGATGTCCTCCGGCTGCTCCGCCTCAACTCTCTGTGATTTACAGGGTTTATGATGGACAGTGAAGTAAACTGCTGACAGCTGTAGCTGCTGTTAGCTCATGAAGAAGAAGAGGAGATTTACAGGCCCAGTGTCCTGCCAGAACAGGAGCGGGGGCGAGCGGGCTCAGCAGCCTCTATGGACACGATGGCAGAGGACAAACTGGAGGCAACAAATCACAAAATTTCTACGTAATGTTGCTTTAAGACAGAGCCAAGAATCTGAATGATGTACAGTACAGAGTGATTCTTTGTGGACGCCTCCTTCCCTTTTCTTTCATCCTCACCTCCTCACTTCCTCCCTCCTTTTGTCCTTCAGTTTACCTCTCACTTCCCCCCCATTTTACTTTTTACTCAACGCCTCTTGTGATGTGTGTGTGTGTGTGTCTGTGTGTGTGTGTGTGTGTGTGGAGAGCAAGGCAGGGGTTTCTAACTGGAAGCCCGGTTACCATGGTTACCACACTGCAGTGTCAATGTGGGTGTGCGTGTGTGTGCATGGCGTGTGATGGGGTTTCTGTCCCGCTGCTCGAAGCGGCTGCACAAACTGAAAGGACAAAGGGAGGACGGACACACACACACACACACACACACACACTCTGGTTTCATTCAGACTGAGTCTGGAGAGAGCGAAGCCGTCTGAGGCAGACAGAATAAAAGCCTTCGTTATGACACACGCCCGGCCTTCAAAATAAAAGCCTTCATTTAAAGTGAACTAATTACTCACTCCTGTCATTAAAAATTTAATTTTAAAGTCATTAAAGTTACTTAATATAACACAACAAACTGTTTGATACATCATGACTCTCAGGTTTGTATCTTAATATGTTGAAAGATCACATATTCAGGCATGATGCAAGGTTTGAGAAGTTTAACCAAATAAATGCAACTAAATAAAGATTATCTGCAGCCCTAACGAGAATAACTAACGACCCATTATCGATTATTCTGCTCACTGATAGTTTGCTTTGTAAAATGTAAGAAAATAGTCAGAAAAATGCCAATAATACAAAATAAGTCGGCAATTTTTTGGTTTTATCCGTCCAAAATTCAAAAAATATTTAATTTACTGTCATAAAAAGTGTTTTTTGGACCGTTTGAGTATTTTTTATATGTCCAAAAGTGTTTGCCACTTCAGCAGTTCAGTTCAAATGTCCGATGAATCATGTAAAATTTGACGAGGGAACATTTTCAAAATAAAAGAATAAGAAAGCTAAAGAGCTGTAATGTAATCCATGCTTTTGTTTTGAAGGCAGCGAAAGCTAACATTGCTTTTATTTTCTTAAGGCAGGCGCGGCAGCAAAGTTCCCATTGGATAATCTGTTGTGTGTGTTTGTGGGTGTAAGTCTGAGCTGCGTTCACTGCAACAAGCTCCGCGCTGTCACCGTGTCACAGCCAACACTCTTATCTGTGACTTCAAAGAGTGTGTGTGGTAAAAATAACCCCCGTCAGTGAACGTGTCGTACGTTTAAATCCATCTTTAACTCACAAAAGAGCTTCAGAGAGGATCGGAGAAGATTCAGTCTGTTCAACACGGCGGAGGAAAAACTAACTTTAGCTGACTGTCGCAGTTCCAGGGCTTTAAACTGACAACGCTTTGAGCTAAAAGTGCCAAATTTTAAGCTTCAAAGACGCCGAATTCAGCGTCCCAACACCTCAAAATGAAAATGAACCCCCTCTTTAATACGTGATCGATCCTTGGGGTGTCACAGTGTTATCAAATGTTAAGTTACCAAATGTTTACTCACGTATCAGCGGGAAGAACTTTATACCTGAGCTTTCTATTAAAGAGTAAGACGTCATCTCACCTGTTTCCCGTCCAGCGTGTACAGCCTCTTCACAGCCCCGGAGTCCAGCTTGATGGCCTCCGTGATGTCGGCCAGCACTTGTTCGAAGGAGTGAGCCGTCTTCTTGTTCAGCAGGATCCTCACCGCCTTGCGAGGCTTCACGCCGCTCCGGATCACCGTCACCAGCTTGGGCTTGATGAAGTCTTTGCTCTCCCGGCCCTCGCGACCTTCGTGACGATCTTTGGAGACGGCAGTGGCGGTGCTCGCCGACACTCCAGCGGACGCTGTGGCGGGCCGGCTCGAGCCCGTGGTACCCGTCCCGGTGGCGGCACCTGGCTTCCAGCTCGGCACGGAGATCTTAGTGTAGTCGACTTTTCTGTAAGGCTCGTTGGAGGCGCAAACGTAGCACTCACCTGAGCAGAGAGATGGCGGGGTTAAGGTTATAGCTTCATATTCAAGCATTAGGAGATGATTGATGAGGTGAATTCAGGGTCAGAGGTCATTAAAGGCCATTAAAAACTGTAGTGACACAACCGTGTGTGTGTGTGGATAGAGTGGATAAAGTGAAGGTGACAGCAGTTGTCAGATTCAATCGCGTCTCTCTCTCTAAGCCGTAAACTTTGCCTGTCACTCATAAGTAAGCAACTTTTCTCTCACGACCTAACAGACACAAAGCAACTGACACACACCTGGATCATATTTTATGGAGAAAATGTTTGTGGTGTTTGTACCACAGGCGAGATTTTGTCGTGCCAGAACCGGAGCTGGGCGGGCAGAGGCAAAGAGACTGAAGAGGACGCTGGCTAAGAAAAGACTTCTACGTAATGTCGCTTTAAATCTCTGGCAGATTACAGCCAATCACGTGTCGCTGAACACACAGTGACTCTCCTGTTTTACCATATATGGTTAAAAATGGCTCACCTTATAATGTCACCTACTCTCACCATGCTTCTCTCTCTATATATCTCGCGGCAGAGCTCACACACACATTTGTCAGCCTCCATAGCCTTCAAAAACACACCTTTATTCAGTGTTTCATGTTCACACACACACACACACACACACACACACACACACACACACACACACACACACACACACACACACACACACAGTTGTGTGGATGTGACCTTGCCTCTCCATGTGCTGACTTTCACTTTGCTATTCAAACCAGCTGGTCAGGACCGCTCCAGGTTATTATTCAAATACCTGACTGATTAAACACAAAACACCTTGAGTGTGTCAACTGACCAACAGAGCGAGGCGCCAACGTGGACTGTGGAGGTTACAGGTTCAGTTGGGAACGTAAAGAATTATCATTTAATTGAACATCTAAAAAATAAATCATATAAATTCATAGTGTAATCCCGCTGTGGTAAATATGGACATATTCTCTTCTTAGCTTCCTCCGTCAACGTCCCAGTTACATTGTCTGCCCGCCCAGCTCCTGTTCTGGCATGACACTGGCTCAGGCTCAGAGTCCACGATTGAGATTTTTATAAACTAGAGACCTCAAAGTCGGATTCAAAAGGTCACATATGATATCTCAGGTCTCGCTTCCAGTCACAGCCGCCCATACAACTGTCTGTTAAGCCCTTGATATTCAGCTTCTGTTCACATTAGTTGGTTAAATCTTTAAATATTTCTGGTGCTGGAAAGCAACCGAACAAATACACTACAGCGAGCCGCGTCCACGTCGTCAATGACGAGTTTCCCCTCTCGTCACGGTCTGCTCTGTTTGTAGTTTATTAACTCCACTAAGTGCTGCAAGAGTGATGCATCTGTCTTTTAGTGCGTCTCTGGCTGAACAGCTTCCTGTCTCTAACGCTCATTAGTGAACATTACAACCAGTCACACATCAATATTGATGATAAGTGTTGTTACTCAGCCTCTGGTCTGTTTCTGTCTAAATTAGTTCAGAGGAAGAGGAAGAGCAGGCGGACTGGACCTTCATCTGTTTGACAGAAACAACATTAGATACATGTAGATTTATATTTAGACTTTCAGACATTTACAGCTGATGGTTTGACTCCCAGTGAGGAACGTTCACTGTGACTTGAATGAGCTGTGCGGCCGCTACTTATTCGTTTGCTGTTGATGAGCACAGGAATAAATAATTCAAGTGTTTGCATAACAAAGATGGACAGAGAGCAAAGAGGAAGGCGACAGCGAGGAAGTTTAAAGAGGAAGATCAATTCACTGATCGATGGAGAAGAGTGACAGGTAGTCTGGATGATTACGACTTAGTGGTAGTTGACTATTATGTGATGACACGGTGCACAAGAAGTCCATTATCAGCAGGATAAAGAAGAGTGTTACCTTCCACCAGCTCGTCCATACTGGTGATCTTCTTGCTGCCATCTATAGTGTAGATCGTTCGCACACCTTGCGGCAGATGCAGGTTGTCCGATAAGGAGCGCGTCAGCTCCATCAGCAGCGCATCGTAGGAGCGGAACCGGTCACTGGAAACAGCGTACACCAGACCCTTGAAGTACCGATCCCCATTGCGGTAGAACCGGACCTTTTTGGCTTTTTTCTCCGAGGTGAGCGCCTGCAGGGTGCGGGTCCGGTAGTAGCTACAGTTGGCGCTGTGGGCAGGGCTGGGGACCAGGCTGCTGCCCCGGGAACTCGGGCCGGACCCTCCACCAGCGGTGGAGTCATCTCTCTTGGTGCGGGTGGAGCGTCCCCGGCGAACTTTGTCCCGTTCGTCGAAATGCTCCAACTCGAGGGTCTTACTCAAAGACATGATGAATACTGGTCCGGTAACGTTCAACAGAGTCAGTCTTACTCAAGATCCATCTTCCAACAGCAAAAAACTGGCACCAACTAAAACTCTAGCTTAAGGAACTTGCTGTGTAGTTCAGATACGATGTGTTGCGAGCTTGTTGACTTGCTTGCAGATGCAACACTATTTTATAAGCCTGTTAAGTGTGATGTGGAACCACTAGCCTTTTGTAGACGCAGTAATCTGGCTGAAGTCCTGAAAATGTGGTTTCTATTCAAAAAAACCCGACTGTAATCCTGATATTCAACATGCATATAGCTAAAATGTGTGTGAACCCAAGTACATCCAAGAAAAGACTGTATTTTCTCGGAAACTGTATCAGGCCTTGGCCGCAGCTAACTTGAAGTTTTGCTAACTCAGCTTTAAAAGCAGTAAAAAGATGCAGGTGTAGTCGCTGTTAGGCTCTCCGTGTGGAGATCAGGTAAGCCCCGATGTAAATCCAGTGGTATCCGAGTCCAAGAGATACTGTCAGAACCTCGCCACTACGAGAACCCTAAAATTCAAGTAATTCATTGATGGTTTACTGTGGACTTACAATAAATCAATCAGGTCAGAGTTTGGCGATTTGCTAAAGGTCACTTCTAAGCTGTGTTGCCTGTAGATCATGGACGCCTCAGACCGTCCAGTTACCGGGTTTGGACCTCGAAAAGGTTTTTCCCTACAGCCTGAATAAAGAAGGTTAACGCCATGAAATCCAGAGTTATCCCGGCAGACGTCTGTTCTCTATTTGATGATCTGGACGTGTGTGTGTGTGTCCTCACTGCGACCTTCCTGCAGTGTCAGTAACCCTGCTGTAGTCCCAAAACCATGTGCACGAGTCCCAGCAGTCCCGCTTCAAGACCTGGCACGATGGTTTGCAGTCCTGGTAAATCCGGCTTTCAGGATTCCTCCATCACTGACAAAAAAAGAAAAGAAAGAGATGGTTTGACAAGATCGATGTCCTGTCCTAAAATATGCAACAACCGGCATGATCTGCCTGCAAACGTCGCCCCGGCTTTACGTTGAATTTAAGGATGGACACATTTAAATTGGATTTCTGGGGTTATCGTAGCATTTGCATGCACAGTCAAATCAAACATGCAAAAAAAAAAAGAAAGAAAGAAAGAGGCTGCAAGTTAAACACATCCATCTTAAGTGAATTTCCAGTAAGGCCAGACTGAGAAATTCTCACTGATGTCCAGTCAAATTAAATTCACCGTGAAGCCAAAAAGCAAAATCTGAGTTTGTGCGTGAAAAATATGAGAAAGCACGTGCAGGGTTTGCCTCCTTCTTCATGTCATGGATGGATTTAAGCGTCCATCCGCCCAGACAGTGCTGAGCTGTGCTGACAGCGCCATTCAAACACACCTACCAATAATGCCGTGAAACCGGTTTGTTGCTATGGAGGCTTTCTCCTCTTCACCCCCCGCTCCGCCGCCCCGCAGCAGCTTTTTTTTTGCGGTGTTCCGGTCTGTTCCCAAAGCGGCACAGAACCGCTACGACCCGGTCCGAGCCGAACCTGTGCTTCAGTGGTGATGTGAGGGGCGGCAGGCTGAGCTTCCACCGGCTGCAGACCGGGATGCACCGAGACAGGCGGCGGCGGACAGCAGCATGGCCGCTGCAGCAGCAGAGAGAGGAGAGACCGGCTGAACACCCCCCGCGCCTCCGCCCCTCCGCGCCTCATCCGCGGCTGTACGTGATGACAACGTCCCCCTCCCTCCCTCCATCCCGCCCTCTCCCTCTCTCTCTCTCTCTCTCTCTCTCCCGGTCTTTGTCTAGCTCGCTCTACCTCTCTCTGGCTCTTTCTGCCTTTTGTCTGACTCTGTGAAATTCAAATTCACTTTGTTTTATTGTCTTCACTGTTGGAGCCGGACTACATCATCAAATCGCTCATTGTACAACCGGACAAACGTGAAGTAACATTTAAATAAAATAAATAAATTTAATAAAAAGTGACTTAAATACAGATATTTGCTTTTTTTCAACCTTTAAAGCAACATTGCTTCAAAGAAGTTTGTATTTTTATGTAACAGTTACGTGTCCGCGTGCCCATCTCCGGTTCCGGAGCTAACAGACTGAGCTAACGTTACCTGGCGCTTGCTAACGTGATTTAACATCTGCTGCAGTTTGTTTTTTTTTTCATTTACTGTCCATCAGAAAACATTTTTTCTTCTTTACTTCCTCCGTCTTCTCCTCTGTCATCATGTCCATAGAGGCTGCCGAGCCGGGTTACATTGCCCGCTCGCCCAGCTCAGGTTCTGGCACGACACTGGCTACACTCCCCGTCAGCTATCGGAGAACACTGTCAACATTTTCTCTCCATAAAATATGATCCAGTTTCACCAAAATCAGTGAATTAGTTGGTGGTGTGTGACTGAAAGCGTTACGTACTTCTCCCGACCCGGACAGGATTTAACAGACGTTAGTTTATGGCAGAAAAAGTCACAAAATGTTGATTCAAAATGTTTTTATGCTATTTAATTTAACAAGATATAATGCGTTATTTGAGCTTCGAGGGTAGCTTAGCTTGCAAAAAAGACAGAAAACAGGCTGAGAAACAAGCTTTAGAGGTGCTGGACTTTTCTTTACCTTTGGACAGAGCCATGCTAGCCTTTTCTTCCTGTTTCCTGTCTTTGTGCTAAGCTAAGCTAACAGATTGCTGGCTTTTATGCAAAATGTTACAAAACAGGCTTGCAAAGTGATTAAGAGCCAAACTTAATAAATAAAAGATGACAAATTACTGTAATGGTTTAAGTCATAAATAATTCCTCCCCTCTAATGAGCTAAATATTTGATGAGGCTGTGGCTTAATGTTTGTGGCTCTTGGCCTCACTACTTAATATTGCTAATTTTACTTGAATCCAGTAGGGAACACCGGTACTGTGATCATTAGCAACAATACGGACACGGTATTGCATGGTAATCAAGTAAACAGCGTTAATGCTTGATAATTATACTCTCAGCTGTAGCTGCTGTTAGCTAATGCTCAGTTTGTGTTTTGGTCCACCGGGAACAGGAGGAGGTTTTCCGTCCCGGGACGCGGGGCAGTGCTGACGTGGAGTGGAGCTAGTGTCGTGCCAGAACAGGAGCTGGGCAAGCAGGCAGAGGAGAGCTCGAAGAGGACACTGACGGAGAGAAAAGTAGGCAGTGACTGAACAAGAAGCTGCCGGATGAGGGTAAATCCAGGACTTTTAGTCGTTGGCGAGAGCTTGGTGAAATAAAATGTACCTGAATCTCTTCTTGTGTATCTTTCGTAGACGTCAGGGCTCTTATTGTGACACATGGATGAAGAGGCTCCCCGCACCCACCCATCCACCCTCAGTGTGTCTGGGGGCGACAGCTGGGACCCGAGGCAGCCAGACTGCCCCTCCTTTTACTGCCAGCCAAACCAGTGAACCATTCATCCAAATATGACAAGGTGGACGAGTCACAGTGTTCAAGTGCCCATGAAACAATGCAGATAAACTGTCTGTTGCACATCGAGGATACAGCACATAAAAAAAAAACAGGAACCTGTAAAATCTGAAATTTGAGTATAAACGTGCTGCTGTATGAAGGAGGTGAAGAGATTTTAGAAAATTTAAAGGAATGATCCAAAAAGTTTGAACAAAATATGAAAACTGAAACATCAATAGACACATAGACTTTATTCATCACACACTGCGGGAGTTCACCCGCTACAGCAGCTCACAATAATAAAAGTGCTCAGAAACAAAATAAATAAATAAAGTAAGACTAATATTCACCTCTCATGTATCATTTCACAAAATTGCACAGGTTTTAAACACAAACATGACGTTCAGCATTGAGCCATTACTTTGGATACTTTGGATCTAGCTAGTTAGTAAAATGTAAAATTACTGAGATGACTTTATAAAAAATATATACATGTATAAAACATAATATTTATATTAGTATAAAACCTAAAAGAAAAAGAAAACTAACAGCAAACAGCTAAATATTTACATCGTTCATCGTCTTATGTTTGAAAACAAATCAAAAACAAATGATAACAGTGTTATCATATAATATTGTCATGTTAGTATTACTAAAAATCTGAGGAGCTCAACATTTACAAAAATGGTAAAGATAGTGACATGAAACATGTCGGAGCACCAACGTCAGTACGCTGACGCCTCTGTTAGACTCTGTGGAAATAATGTTCACAGCATGTTACAATGGTTACTGTTCATCAAAACGACTCAGTTTAAATATCAGACTGTGTCCTCAATAAATGATCACTTGAATTGTGGCACATTACACAGTACAGCAAAAAAGTAATCTAAGTACTACAAAGAGTTACTTTTACACTGTTCTTTGATAAACAGGCTCCTGACACGGCAGAGCTTCGTCTCTCTGAACGTAGACCTGCCGTTCTGTCCTGACACCTCCTGGCTGTTTTTGGTCCTGCATGTTTAAAACTGTCTCACTGAGTTTTGAGTTGTCTTTGGTCTTGTCTTCTGTCTGCAGTTTGTTTGCCCCATCGAGCTCTTCTTTGGTCCTTGACATTGAATTTATTTTTCTCTTGATGCCTGTGTGGAAACAGAAAGAGAAAAGTGTTGAAGTTGATGTTTTGTTTCGTGTTTTGTTGCGTCACAGTTGTTTCAATGAGAAAACTACAGAAAAGAACAAAAATCTGAGGCAGTGTTTAGCTCAGTCGGTAGAGCAGCCGCGCTGTGGGGGCGCAGGTTCGAATCCCGACCTGTGCGGCCCTTTCCCGCATGTCATTCCCCATCTCTCTCCCCACATTTCCTGTCTCTCTGTCAATAAAAGCTTGGGAAAAGCCAAAAGAAATAATCTTAAGAAGAAAAGAACAAAATACTGAACTAGAATATTTTTAAACATTGATATATCAAACATATACTGTACATATAAACATGAAACATCTTATTTACACTCTCAGTTAGCTTGTGCTAACAGACAGTCCCATGCCTCATGGTTCTGACAGGATTCTGGCTTTCCTTAGGAGATAATATACAAATTAATATACACACACATACATATATATAGCCAAAGTTGAATGATTTAAAATATCTACATGGTTCGCGAAATCAGGTAAAAGGAATCCTCAGCTCCAGGACTGGGGCTGTCCTCTGGAGGCTCAATAAAGTACACATCATCCAGGAAAATCCATCTGCAGTACTTTGATGGCAGAGCTAACAACTGGAGTGCAAACAAGAATAACAACAAGCACACAGAACCTCAGAATACTTTGACACCGGCCATGATGCATCAACTGTAACCTCTACACGATTTTCTGATTCTGATGGTGTAATATGTACAAATTTCATACTTCATGTCCAGCGTTGAGCCATCTTCTGAGGCAAGTCTGGAGCCGCTATCATTGACTTCCTCATTGTGCCTCCGTCTCCTCCTGTTCCCTGTGTGTCAACAGAAGAAGAAACTCAGTTAAATTCCCTCTCTGTGTCTATGCATGCCTTCCTAAATATCCAACACTGAGTGTTTAAACCTCTGCACCACATTTTTTACATTTCACATTCTGTTTCAGAGTTTACAAGAATATTTTCACATTAAATCATGAACATGTTTGAACAATCATGAACATCATGAACATTGTTCTATATAATCTGTTGATGCTTTAAATTAGCTGCAACATATCACAACAGCCAATGAAGAGCTCTGACAGTAACCAATATGAAAAAGGAAAATGAAGACAACACTTACGGAAACATCTGAATGTGAATACAATGAACAAGCCCCAAAACAATAAGGTTGAGATGACATGATGATGATGATCCGCCCGACTCAAAGAGGACTGAACTGTGAAGAAATGACCTGAAAATGAAAACAACACAGAACAGAACGACATTTTTTAATCAAACTCGACCTCAACTGTTAAAAAAAACAGAAACAATATGTTGAATTTATTTGAACTTTATAACCTGGAACATAGAAGTGTCTCTCTGGTCTGGTTGATGTTCTTCTGTTGGACTCTACAGGTGAAGCTGCCTTCCTCACAGTCAATCTCTCCTGACAGTATAGAGGCTTTCAACAGGACCTCTGACTGTCTCTGAGGTCCAGTGAGAGAGGTTTCACCGTCCAGCCAGAACACCAGGCTCTGGATAGCATGCCTTAGTCTCACACTGCAGAACCACTTCTGCTCTGATTGTAGAAACCATATATGACGGCGTGGAGACGGCAGCACCTGATGATCAGAGAGGAGGAATTCATGAACAGAGTTCATCAAACATTTGCCAAATGACATCACAGTTGCACCAAGGTAGGCAGGTAGGCCTGTTTTCATTTTTAAAACTCTGACTTACCAACAGTGAGTTGGATGGACATGTACATCTTCTTTGAATTCAAGTTACAAACATATTTTCCTGCATCAGAAAGTTTCACTCTGAAGATTTTCATGGAGACGCTCGCTCTTCAGTTCACCTTCAAACAGTCTGGTGCGGTAATGATAAGATGGATTTTGATTCTCAGAATCGAGTGCTCCATTGTGGTGAACATGGATGTACTTTGGGTCTAAACGTTCTGGTCCATATCACGGTCTCTGAACTGACATTGATGGGAGGTTCAAGGTGACATGGTAGAATGACATCAATACCAGCCAGGCCACGATTGGTTGATGTAAACAAATTAACTGTGACTGCTCTGCAAGGAAACAAGAAACAGAAACAAACATGAACAACAGTGAAAAGTAGAGAAGGTGAGAACGGCCAGTGTTTTCTCCAGATAACGACATCATTTATTTATTTATCAAGCTCCTTCTGTCTCCTGTGAAGCCAGTCGGCGAGTTTTGACGTCTCAACAACTGTTGGTGAATTTGCACATCAATGTGTTACTGGAGTGTTTGTGTGTAAATGCTTCACAGACTGAAGAACCATGAAATGAAAAACACTGCAGGTCCCATGACAGTCCATCACTGGCTGATCTTTGGCTGCAGCATGGACTCCTGAAAGTTCAGAGTAGATCATCCAGTTAACATCTGATTCTGTCCGACCTGAAACATGAAACGTGGTAAAACATGAAGAAACATTGAGATGATTTGAAAGATGAAGACAGTTTAGAGCCAAGAAGGACCAGAGCTCAGTATTTCTATATTTAGCAGTTTCCCCAGGGATAGTTAAAGCTTCTCAAATCTTGAATTTCATTTAAAATCACTTCCAGTGAATTAAAACACAGAAAATAAAGTCATGAGTAATAATAAGAAAACATGATTGGAAATATATAGATTGTAACATTCTTATGGATCGCCGTCAGACTCACCCACAGTGTATCACACAAATCAGACCGGGTCAGAATATTACCTGTAAATTAGAAATGATTGATTCTTCTAGGACCTCTACATGCTGCCGCTTAGGACGCCATCAGGAGACACAGCATTAATTTCTATACCCACGCTGATGACACACAGCCGTATATCGCTCAAACAATAGATCTCTTTAACTTTAGACATAAAATTATGGATGGCAGAAAGAATTTTTTACATCTCAACCAGGACAAACCAAGTTTTAATTATTGGCACGAGGCACAGAGAGAAACTAAATGTGAAACTAAATAAACCTTCTGAACAAGTTAAAACCTGCGAGTCATCACTGACTTTGGATCTCAGCTTCAGCCCATATTAAAATGTAACTAAAAGATTTTTTATTTATCATCTTTTGAACATCGCCAAAGCACGACCGCTTTCTCAGGACAACACAGACACATTAATGCTTTTATGACTTACAGAATCGTACTGTTGTGATGCTCCGAATTTTGCTATGGACTAACAAGAATCTTTTACTCATCTACAAGTTATTACAAAACTGCTCCTCTGTTGATGAAGAGCGAAAGAGAACACATACACAGATTCGTCTGATAGTAAGTGATCCAATCAGTAAACATTTCGAACTTCCCACCACTGATAAAAACACGCTGGGATCGTTTGCAGTAACTTCGCGCATGCGCGATTCATTATCAGTCTGGTAGAGGGCGGTAACACTTCCTGATCTGACTGAAGCTGGAGGAGGTGACACCAAGTGAAAGCAAACGCCCATGGCAACAACAAACAGGAAGACGTGTTCTCGTGTCAGAGTCTGAGTTAGAGCAGAGGAAGTCTGTGAACTGAGATAAAGTCACAGAGTCTGCAAATAACACTGTTTACACTGAGTCTATAGCAGAACCACCAAAACTTTAGTCTCAGGTTTCAGGTCGTCAACCTATTAAAACTGTAATATAATAAATAATTATAGTGTTAACGGATGTATTATTGTAGTATTGTTGTAGTATTACTGTAGTTCTTTTAATCACTTGCCCACAGTTAAAGTGCTAATAAATGACAGAAATGATTCAGTCTATTTTCACAGCTCAGAATAATGTCCTTGTTGTTTTCAGACATTTTGAAACATTTCATACCCAGTGGCGCTGTGTGTTCAGTGTGACGGTGAAAAAAGTCTCTTCCAGTATAAAGTGCTGTAAAGTGTCCAAACAGTCCGAGCTGTTCAGTCTTCGCCCTTTTTTGTCGTCTTGACGTTCAGAAGAATAAAAACATGTTTGATATTAGCGACGAACAAAAAGAAAAACAGGCTAACAGCTACAAACTTAAAATGAAAGTGAAGGTACAAAAGCTGGCTGCGCCTGATTGGTTGACAACTGTTCACCCAATGCCTGTGTGTGTGTGTGTGTGTGTGTGTGTGTGTGTGTGTGTGTGTGTGTGTGTGTGTGTGTGTGTATGTATGTGTGTGTGTGTGTGTGTGTGTCTGTAAAGTCTCTCGCTCTGCTTCCTTTGTTGTAAGTTGACGATCACGTGGTTTCTCTACATTTATGTTAATTGTTTTTTCCCCAACACATACTCGATGTGTTATCATTGCAGTGTTTGTGTGCAGACCTGCTGTGGTCCTACACCAGATCACAGATCTAAAAATCCTAACTTTATGTCATTGTACTGGTGGTTTTAGTTAAAGATTCCAGTGTTGCATTATCACCAAGACATTAAACGCATTAAAACTGTGAGTTTGTTGGACAGTTTGGCTCCTGTGTGATTACAGCGCCGTTCTCTACTAACAGGTCCAAATGCTGCTTTTGTGAATAGCAACATTAGTTCATTGATTTGGAGGATCGATGTTGCAGGCTGTTGCTGTCCGGGGTCAGTTTAATGTGATGATCAGTGTGTTGCAATTGTGTGTGCAAAGCATCTGCTTTTGGTCCTCCAAAGCTGAGCTCCTGTTGTTGTTAAATGTTTGACTCATTGAGGAGGTCATCACAGCTTGAGTTGATCATTGTGTGGAGTTGTCATTAGTCGCCATGAAAGAAGGAAGTCACACATATTTGATAGCTCAGACCAGAACCAGCATGTAATAGTCACATATACACTCACCTCAAGACTGCTCAAGACCAGCTTCTTTCCTACCGCTCAGTTTGAACTAAATAAATCACCACAAACACTTAATCGAGTAGAAGCTGCTTCCAAGGAATAAATCACATCTGTTCGGGTGAGTCTTCAATCTGACAACCTGTGTGAGCTTCAGTCTGAGGAGAGATGACTTCCACTGTATTAAACCTGACTGTTAAACTCTCGCCTGTAACCAATAGATGTCAGTTACAATATAAAGTTACATGTTGTTTCTTTAAAGAAGAGAGAATGAGAGCCAATAAATTGATTTCAGTCTCATCAAATAACTTTAATTGATCGTTCTGATCAGTAATTAAGTGGAATTATAAACTAAAATGACTTGAAAAGGATTTGGAGTTCAGTACAGAAGAAGTTGGCAGCATTCACTCTGCAGCATTAAACAGACCAACATGTAGAAACACAAGAATTTATTAAGACAATAAAGCATATATACACATTATCAAACATATACTGTACATATAAACATAAAACATCTTATTTACACTTCAGTTAGCGCTGTGCTAACAGAGAACCAGTTTCAAGGATTTGACAGGATTCTGGCTTCTTCACTGGTCTAGGAAACTTTTACCTGAGGTGAAGGGATTGAACAAAGAGCGACCTGGAGGTTTGTTGACCAGGTCAGAGTGTCAGGTTACAGTAACAGGAAGTGACCTATGACATTTCACAATTAAAGTCCACTAGAAAACCAAGTCCACAATCCAAGACATGTACCGCGGGTCGCCCTACACGGAGGCTGCCATCTTGATAACAGTGGCCTAGAATGGACAAACGGGCCGCAAGCACTATTCTCCACTACTTTGTCAAAGTAGCAGAGGAAGGCGGATGTAATGTAGAGGAGGACGTGTTTGCTAGCAGTAATTCTCTGATCATTTCAATAAATGTTACAGCACTTGTGACATCAGAGGCTCCTGAACACTTTCTTCCCCTCCTGACCTCAACATTGACTTCAGCAATTTCTCCACAACACTGTCCTGTGTTTGAACTGTTTCACAGTTCCTCCATCTCATTTTCACTGACTTTCTGTGAGGTAATATTTGGTTTTTAGGTTTTTCTGGTTGTTTGAAGTTTGTTCAGTCATTCATTTCTTTCCCTCAGTTGCTTCCTGGTTGTCCGGTTGCTCGTCTTGTTTGGGGCATCATGGAATGTCTGAGCCAAGTATCTGAGTAGTTTTGGTGCTGTTGCTCACATTCACTGAGAGTCTCTGTGTTCTCCCGCTCCTCTCGGCCCCTGTGTGTCAACAGAAGAAGAAACCTGTTTAAAATTTCAGGTTCACAAGTCGTTTTCCCTAAATATCAAACACTCGAGTAGTTAAACCTCTGCACCACATTTTTACATTTCACATTCTGTTTCAGAGTTTACAAGCAGAATATTTTCACATTAAATCATGAACATGTTTGAACAATCATGAACATCATGAACATTGTTCTATATAATCTGTTGATGTTTTGGAATTAGCTGCAACATATCACAACAGCCAATGAAGAGCTCTGACAGTAACTAACATGAAAGGAAAATGAAGACGACACTTACTAAAATATATCAACGTGAGAATAATGAGCAGCAGAAAACAAGAATGTTGATGTTGATGATCCAACCAACCAAAGATGGAACCGAAAGAAATGACCTGAAATGAAACAACACAGAACAGAAATCCACATTTTTAATCAAACTCGACCTCAACTGTTAAAAACAGAAACAACATGTTGAATTTATTTTCTTTCTTTGAACTCTTATAACCTGGAACATAGAAGTGTGTCTCTCTGGTCTGGTTGATGTTCTTCGTTGGACTCATAGATGAAGGTCGCTTCTCCTCACAGTCAATCTTCTGCTGACAGTATAGAGGTCATCAGGACCTCTGACTGTCTCTGGAGGTCCAGTAGAGAGGAGGTTTCCCTCACCGCCCAGCCAGAACACCTCAGGCTCTGGATACCAGCCTTTAGCCTCACACTGTAGAACCCGGCTGCTGCTAACGTTCACTGAACTGATAACAGGTGAGGAGACGATTCCTGCAGATGAGAGAGCGTAGATTCACATTTTTGTTGATTCTGTCTGATACCTGATGTCGAGCCTGGTTTCATGCTGAATGACATTCACTACTGCCTGGGATTTAAATAAGATTATGTAATTCAGCTGTTTACAACAAAATAACTCTTCGCCTGTTTTTTTTTGCGGTAGCCGCCTTTTGTTCCCGGCTCCGTTTCAATGCCTTCAAGAAGTTAGTCAAGAAACCACGGCAGATTGTTACTTTGGAACAGAGCCAGGCTGACTGCAGTCTTAAGTTAAGAAGCTAGAAGTATCAATGTTCTGACTGAACTCGGGTGGTTTCTCATGAAAGGAAAATAAGTGCATGTCCTAAAAACATTATGTGTGTCCACTCACCAACAACAAGTCTAATCAAGGTTGTTGACCCAGTTGAGGAAAAGGCATCTGTATGTTCCCCATCAGAGCGGTCACTTCGGAGAGTTTCATTGAAGCGTCTCCGAGCTCCAGTTTGTCGATGGACACGGATGTTCTTCCTCTGTAGGAGGGCTGTTTGTCAGCTACATATTCTTCACTGTCTATTCTCATAAACAAACCCAGGTCTCAGGTCCAGTCTCGCCACTCCAGAACCATACCAGAGGCATTCATTGAGTTCCAGGCGGCATGGCAAAATAATACCACCAACTATAGCCATTGGCTGAGACACCAATCACCTGAGGTTTACCTGTAAAGACACAGATCTGTGTTTCTTTAATTGGTTGATTATGGAACTGCCTTAGATCAGCCTGTAGGTCCGGGACTGTTCTAATATCAGTAACGGTTATTTGGATATTTTACCTTCGGCGTGACAGTGACAGGAGAAGGAAGACGTAATACCAACGCGGGCATTGACTGGAAGTCCACCATTGAGCTGCTTCTTCAGATCTCATTTCTGGATATCTACAAATGAACAAAATTAAAAATTAAAGTTTACACTTCTTCAGATTGAATTTAAGATGATGTTTATAATTGAAAGGTAAAGTTGTATGCTGCTTTTCTTATTTAATCAGAATCACACACACACACACACACACACACACACACACACACACACACACACACACACAGACACACATATATAAAGATTAAATGAATTTCCCGTCTGAGAGTTAAGTGATCCGAATCAGTAAAAACACTCGAACTTCCCAACACTGATACAAACACGCTGGGAACGTTCAGCGGGTAAACTTCGCATGCGCGATTCATTATCAGTCTGGTAGAGGGGCGGTAACACTCCTGCTGACTGAAGCTGGAGTGAGCTGCGAGAGCAGGATCATGTGAGAGTTCTGGTGAGGAACCCACGTCGTCAACAGTTGCTAAGGAAGACCGCGCGAGCTTTCCTGTCACAGTCTGCAGTAACAGCAGAAAAAGTTGCTAAATGTGTCACTGGTCGCTTAAAAATCAAAAAGTCCTAGAGTAGCATTAATGGCGCGTTTTGTAGTTGCTAAATGATTCATCACTTCCTGCTCCACCGTTAAAGTTAATAAATGTAACAGAACTGGATTCGATCTTCATTTCACAGCTCAGAATAATGTTGATGTTGTTATTGATAAAGTCATTTGAACATTTCATACCTGCAGACATCAACACACTCATCAAAGTGTCCAAACAGTCCGAGCTGTCTTCGTCTTCAGTCTTCAGTCTTTTGTCGTCTTGACGCTTCAGGAGAATAAAACATGTTTAATATTGAAGACAAAGTTACTATGAACAGACACACTGACTGCATTCTCGACAGCCTGCCTCAGAGCCTGCAGTGTTCACATTGCACCGACCTGCAGCCTCCAAACGCTGTTTTGGTCCGTCCTCCGTGTTGAGTCTGTTGGTTGTTAAATGTTTAGGGTGTGGATGAGGGTTCCTTTTAAGCTGACTGACTCACATGTCTCCACACAGTGATCAGAGCCTTGTGTACCTGTGGGGGGCACTGTTGAGTCAAACTGTGAGACTCACCTGAGAAGGTGAGAAGCCTCCATTGCCAGTTTGACCCAACAGAGGCCTCCAAACAGCTGAACAACAGCTCCTCAGCTCCTCTGCTCACATGGACTGATGGACCAACCTTCCTGCCTGTCTTCACATGTCAACTGTGGATGACAAACACTACCTCAAACTAAACATGAAGAAGACAGAGCTTCGTTGGCTTGTTGGCTCCTTGCAGACGGACACACTCCACCTCTCTGATGGCTCCAACATTCTCGCCTCCACCCAGGTGAAGAGTCTTGTGTCATAGTAGACAGTACACTCTCCTTCAACGCCCACATGAACAGTGTGTCTCGCAGTGCCTTTTCCATCCTCACAACATTGTAAGACTGAACCATCCCTCTCTCAGAGCAGTGCAGAAGTCTTTGTAAATGTCCACATGTTACATCCTGTACCACTACAGCAACTTCCATCTTTTCAGTTTGACCAAATAAATCACCACAAACACGATCAGTAGAAGCTGCTTCATGAACAAATCATGATCTGTTCGTGAGTCTTCAATCTGACAACCTGTGTGGAGCTTCAGTCTGAGGAGAGATGACTTATCATGTATTAAACCCGACTGCAGTCCTCGTCTGTAACCAATAGATGTCAGTGTTACACATAAAGCTGCATGCTGTTTCTTTTAAAGAAGAGAGAATGAGCCAATAAATTGATTTCAGTCTCATCAAATAAACTTTTAATTGATCGCTCTGATCAGTAATTAAGTGAATTATAACCTAAATGACTTGAAAAGGATTTGGAGTTCAGCACAGAAGAAGTTGGCAGCATTCACTCTGCAGCATTAAACAGGACCAACATGTAGAAACACAAGAATTTATTAAGACAAGAGCATATATACACATTATCAAACATATACTGTACATATAAACATGAAACATCTTATTTATACTCTCAGTTAGCGCTTGTGCTAACAGAGAAGTCTCAGTGTTTCATGGTTCTGACAGGATTCTTGGCTTTCCTTAATCTGTTTTTACACTTTTTTAAAAAAACTTAAAAATATACAAATTAATATACACACATATACATATACAGCCAAAGTTGAATGATTAAAAATATCTAAGCATGAAGTTCATGAAATCAGGTAAAATGAATCCTCAGCTCCAGGACTGTGGGGCGTCCTCTGGAGGTTCTATTAAAGTAACATATTCATCCAGGAAAAATCCATCTGCAGTATTCTCTTGATGGCAGAGCTAACAACTGAGAGCAAGATGCATCAACTGTAACCTCTACACGCATTTTCTGATTCTCCTGGATGGTGTAATATGTACATCTCACACTTCATGTCCAGCTTTTTCATCTTCTTGAGCAAGTCTGCCGTTGGTTCTTGACTTCGCCTCCAGTTTCGCCTCTCCTGTTCCCTGTGTGTCAACAGAAGAAGAAACCTGTTTAAATTTCTGTGTTCATGCCGCTTTCCTAAATATCCAACACTCAGTAGTTTAACCCTCTCTGCACCACATTTTACATTTCACATTCTGTTTCAGAGTTTACAAGAATATTTTCACATTGTAAATCATGAACATGTTTGAACAATCATGAACATCATGAACATTGTTCTATATAATCTGTTGATGCTTTGGAATTAACTGCAACATATCAGCAACAGCCAATGAAGAGCTCTCTGACAGTAAATTCAACATGAAAAAGGAGAATGAAGACTACACTTACAGAAATGTATCACTGAGGGAATAATGGCGCAGCAAACAAGAATGATGATGATGATGATGATGATGATGATGATGATGATGATGATGATGATCTGAGTCTGACTCCAAAGACTGAACTGTGAAGAAATCCTCTGAAATGAAACAACACAGAACAGAACCACATTTTTAATCAAATCCCGAATTCTCAACTGTTAAAAACAGAAACAAATATGTTGAATTTATTTTGAACTCTGCAACCTGGAACATAGAAGTGTGTCTCTCTGGTCTGGTTGATGTTCTTCTGTTGGACTCTACAGATGAAGCTGTCGCTTCTCCTCACAGTCAATCTTCTGCTGACAGTGCAGCAGAGGTCATCAGGACCTCTGACTGTCTCTGGAGGTCCAGCAGAGAGGAGGTTTCACTGTCCAGCCAGAACACCTCAGGCCTGGATACCAGCCTTTAGTCCTCACACACTGTAGAACCACCACTGCTCTGATTGTAGAAACCATATATGACGGGCGGAGACGTGCACCTGGATGATCAGAGAGGAGGAATTATGAACACTGGAAAGTTCAGATCAAACATTTGCCAAATGACATCACAGATTTGCAACTAATCAGCCACAACACTGTGACCACTGACAGGTGCAGTGACTAACACTGATTACCTCATCATCATGGCACCTGTCAGTTAGTGCCATATATTAAGCAGCAAGTGAACATTTTGTCCTCAGTTACGTGAGAAGCCGAGTTCAGAAGCTCCACCACAGCTTACAGGACTGAAAGGATCTGCTGCTAACGCCTTGTTGTCAGATACAGCACACCTTCTCAGAGGTCGAGTCCATGTCGAGGATCAGGACTGATTTGGCAGACGGACTTCCACAATATGAGTAGTCATATAATGTTTCTCATTACTGGTGAGATCATATTCTACACTAAAGTCAAAAGAGTTAACACCTTCCACCAAAACATCTTTAAACCTTCAAAACATCCTGGATGTGTTTCCTGTGTCATCAAACATTTGCAGTCGTCTTCTGCACTGATTCAAAACAAAGAAACCCTGTTTTCATTTTCTTTTAAAAACTCTGACTTACCAACAGTGAGTTGGATGGACATGTACATCTTCTTGGAATCCAAGTTACAAACATATTTTCCTGCATCATTAAGTTTCACTTGAAGATTTCCATGAGACGCCTGCTCTTCAGTTCATCCACAAACAGTCTGGTGCGAGAATGATAAGATGGATTTTGATTCTCAGAATCGAGTGCTCCATTGTGGTGATAATGGATGTACTTTGGGTCTAAATCAGTTCTCATCCATAATGGTCTCTGAATCTGCATCACGGAGGTTCAAGGTGACATGGTAGAATGACATCATCACCAGCCAGGGCCATGATTGGTTGATGTGAACAAATTAACTGTGACTGCTCTGCAAGGAAACAAGAAACAGAAACAAACATGAACAACAGTGAAAGTAGAGAAGGTGAGAACGGCCGTGCTTTCTCCAGCAGATAACGACATCATTTATTTATTTATCAAGTCTTTTGTCTCCCGTGAAGTTTCAGTCGATGATTTTGAGTGAAATGTCTCAACAACTGTTGGGTGAATTTGCACATCGATGTTACTGGAGTAACAGTGTAAATTACCCAACAGACTGGAAGAACCATGAAAATGAAAACACTGCAGGCTCCTGAAGGACAGCCCATCACTGGCTGGATCTTTGGCTGCAGCATGCTGGACTCCTGAAAAGTTCAGAGTAGATCAACAGTTAACATCTGATTCTGTCCGACCTGAAACATGAAACGGAAACATGAAGAAACATTGGAGATGATTTAAGATGAAGACAGTTTAGAGCCAAGAAGCGACCCAGAGCTCAGTATTTATATTTACAGTTTCCCTCAGGATAGTTAAAGCTCTCGAATTTTGATTTCATTTAAAAATCACTTCCAGTGAATTAAAACACAAAGAAGTCATGAGTAATAATCAGAAAACATGATTGGAAATATATTTGTAATATCTTATGGACGCTGTCAGACCTGGACCTACAGTGTATCAGCTACAACCAGGACCGGGTCAGAATATTACTCTGCAAATTAGAAATGACGGATTCTTCTAGGACTTCTACATGCTGCCGCTTGTGGACGCCATCAGAGACACAGCATTAATTTATACCACTGATGACACAGCTTTATTACTGCCTCGGGGCCAATAGATGTTCTTTTAACTTTAGACATAAAATTATGGATGGCAGAAAGAATTTTTTACATCTCAACCAGGACAAACCGTTTTAATTATTGGTAATGAGAGGCACATAGAGAGAAACTAAATGTGAAATTCAATAAACCTTCTGAACAGTTAAAACCCGCGGCAGTCATCACTGACTTGATCTCAGCCGGAAGCCCATATTAAAAATGTAACTGAAAGAGTGTTTTATTTATCATCTTTTGAACATCGCCAGCACGACCGCTTCTCAGGACAACACAGACACATTAATGCTTTTATGACTTACAGAATTCCACTGTTGTGATGTCACTCTTTACATCAACAAGAATCTTACTCATCTACAGTTATTACAAACCGCTCGTCTGTTGATGAAGAGTGAAAGAGAACACACAGATCTGCCTGATAGTGATCCGGAATCAGTAAAAACACTCAACTTCCCACCACCGATAAAAACACGCTGGGATCGCTCTAGTAACTTCTGCGTATGCGCGATCTACGGTCAGTCTGGTAGAGGGGCGGTAACACTTCCCTGATCTGGATTGAAGCTGGAGGAGGTGCGCGTGACATCATGAAAGCAAAACGCCCATGGCAACAACAAACAGGAAGACGTGTTCTCGTGTCAGAGTCTGAGTTAGAAGCAGAGTAAAGTCTGTGAACTGAGACAAAATCACAGAGTCTGCAAATAACACTGTTTGGCACTGGAGTCTGTAACACAGAACTCACCAAAACTTTAGTCTCAGGTTTCAGGTCGTCAACCTATTAAAACTGTAATATAATAATAATTATAGTGTTAACGACGTATTATTGTGGCATTGTTGTAGTATTACTGTAGTTCTTTAATCACTTCCTGCTCCACAGTTAAAGTTAATAAATGACAGAAATGATTCAGTTCATTTTCACAGCTCAGAATAATGTCCTTGTTGTTTTCAGACATTTTGAACATTTGCACTGAAGGTGGCGCTGTGTGTTCAGTGCACGCGTAAAAAGTCTCTTCCAGTATAAAGTGCGTTGTAAAGCGTCCAAACAGTCCGAGCTGTCTTCAGTCTTCAGTCTTTTGTCGTCTTGACGTTCAGGAAGAATAAAACATGTTTGATATTAGCGGACGAACAAAAAGAAAACAGGCTAACAGCTACAAACTTAAAAATGAAAGTGAAGGTACAAAAGCTGCTGCGCTCTGATTGTTGACAACGTCACCATGCCTGTGTGTGTGTGTGTGTGTGTGTGTGTGTGTGTGTGTGTGTGTGTGTGTGTGTGTGTGTGTGTGTGTCTGTAAAGTCTCTCGCTCAAGCCTTGTTGTACTTGACGCTGATCACGGTTTCTCTACATTTATGTTATCTGTTTCTTTCCAACACACTGATGTGTTACTGGCAGTGTCTGTGTGCACCCGCTGTGGTCCTGGCCACCAGATCACAAAGGCAGATCTTAAAAATCCTAACTTTATGTCATTGTACTGGCTAGTTTTAGTTAAAGATTCCAGTTTTGCATTATCACCAAGACATTAAAACGATTAAAATCCGTGAGTTTGTTGGACAGTTTGGCTCCCTGTGTGATTACAGCTGCTGTTCTCCCACTCAAAGTAGGTCCAAATGTTGTTTTGTGAATAGCAACATCGTCCAATTGATTTGGAGGACTGATGTTGCAGGCTGTTGCTGTCCGGTCATGTTTAATGTGATGATCAGTGCTGCAATTGTGTGCAAAGCATCTGTGTTTTTGTCCTCCAAAGCTGAGCTCCTGTTGGCTGTTAAAATGTTTGACTCACTGAGGAGGTCATCACAGTTTGAGTTGGACTATTGTGTGAGTTGTCATTAGTCGCCATGAAAGAAGGAAGTCACACATGACGACAGTCCAGACCAGAACCAGCATGTAACAGTCACATATACATCTGTACCAAGACTGCTCTAAGACCAGCTTTTCCTACCGCTCAGGTCAGACCAAATAAATCACCAACACGACCGAGAGAAGCTGCTTCATGAAATAAATCATGATCTGTTCGTGAGTCTTCAATCTGGACAACCTGTGTGAGCTTCAGTCTGAGGAGAGATGACTCTACTGTATTGGGTAAACCTGACTGTACTGCCTGTAACCAATAGATGTCATGTTACACATAAAGCTATGATGTTGTTTCGAAAGAAGAGAATGAGAGCACAAATTGATTTCAGTCTCATCAAATAAACTTAATTGATCGTTCTGATCAGTAATTAAGTGAATTATAACCTAAAATGACTTGAAAAGGATTTGGAGTTCAGCACAGCAGTTGGCAGCATTCACTTGCAGCATTAAACAGACCAACATGTAGAAACACAAGAATTTATTACACAATAAAAGGTATATACACATTATCAAACATATACTGTACATATAAACATAAAACATCTTATTTACACTCCCTGCTAGCGCTTGTGCTAACAGAGAAGTCTCGTGCTCTCATGGTTCTGACAGAGTTCTGGGCTTTCTTTCCACTGGTTCAGGGAAACTTTACCTGAGGTGAAGGGATTGAACAAAGAGCCACCTGGAGGTTTGCTTTGACCAGGTCAGAGTGTCAGTTGGCAAGTAACAGGAAGACCCAGACATTTCACAATTAAAGTCCAGAATTAGAAAAACCAAGTCCAATAATCCAAGACATGACCGGTCGCCTCTACACGGAGGCTGCCATCTGATAACAGTGGCTCTTAGAATGGACAAACGGGTCAGTAAGCACGATTCTCCACTACTTTGTCAAAGTATGGTAGAAGAAGAGGAAGTGATGTGATATGTGAGGAGGACGTAGTTTTGCTATAGTAATTTTGACAGGATTCTTGGCTTTCCTAATCTGTTTTTACACTTTTTAAAAACTTAAAAATATACAAATTAATATACACACACACACATACAGTATATAGCCAAAGTTGAATGATTAAAAATATCTACATGAAGTTCAAGTGAAATCAGGTAAAAATGAATCCTCAGCTCCAGGACTGGGGCGTATCCTCTGGAGGCTCTATTAAAGTAACGTTATTCATCCAGGAAAATCCATCTGCAGTAATTTTTGATGGCAGAGCTAACAACTGAGTGCAAACAAGAATAACAACAAGCACAATAGAGAACCTCAGAATACTTTGACACCATTATGATGTACCAACTGTAACCTCTACACAGAGATTTTCTGATTCTGATGGTGTATATACAACTTCATACTTCATGTCCAGTTGTTCAGTCTTCAAAGGCAACATGGTAAAGTCTGGAGCCGTTGGTCATTGACTTCCTCACAGCTCTCCGTCTCCCTCTCGGTCCCTGTGTGTGTCAAACAGAAGAAGAAACCTGTTTAAATTTCTGTGTTCATGTCGCTTTCCAAATATCCAACACTGAAAGAAGTTAAACTCACCATTACATTTCATTCTGTTTAGAGTTTACAAGAATATTTTCACATTAAATCATGAACATGTTTGAACAAATCATGAACATCAGCGAACATTGTTCTATATAACTGTTGATGCTTTTTGGAATTAGCTGCAATTATCGGGCAATGTTAAACAAGAGCCTCTGACAGTAAATTCAATATGAAGAAGGAGAATGAAGACGATACTTACTGAGATATATCAACGCGTATAAATGACCCGCAGAAAAACAAGAATGGATGATGATGATGATGATGATGATGATCTCAGTCTGAATTGTAAGAGGACTGAACTAAAGAACTTCTGAAATGAAAACAACACAGAACAGAAACGACATTTAATCAAACTGACCTCAACTGTTAAAACAGCAGAAACAACATGTTGAATTTATTTTGAACTCTTTATAACCTGGAACATAGAGGTGTGTCTCTGGTCTGGGCTTGAGGTTCTTCTGTTGGACTCTATGATGAAGTCGCTGCTCTTCTCACAGTCAATCTTCTGCTGACAGATAGGAGGTCAGGGACCTCTGACTGTCTCTGGAGGTCCAGAGAGGTTTCACCGTCCAGCCTTCAGAACACCTCAGGCTCTGGATACTCAGCTCTAGCCTCACACTGTAGGTGAACCACCTCTGCTCTGGATTGTAGAAACCATATATGACGGGCGTGGAGACGGCACCTGATGATCAGAGAGGAGGAATTATGAACAGTGAGTTCAGATCAAACATTTGTCAAATGACATCACAGTTGCACCAAGGTAGGCAGGTAGGTCATAATAGCTGGGCTGGATTGGTGTAGATCATATTCACTAAAGTCAAAAGAGTTCACACTTCCCACCAAAACATCTTTAAACCTTCAAACATCCTGGATGTGTTTCCTGTGTCATCAAACATTTGCAGTCGTCTTCTCTGCACTGGATTCAAAAACAAAAGAAACCCTGTTTTCATTTTTAAAAACTTGACTTACCAACAGTGAGTTGATGGACGCTGGCCCTTCATCACTGAATCCAAGTTACAAACATATTTTCCTGCATCAGAAAGTTTCACTTTGAAGATTTTCATGGAGACGTTTCCGTTCTTCAGTTCATCCACAAACAGTCTGGTGCGGTAATGATAAGATGGATTTTGACTCTCAGACCGAGTGCTCCATCTTCATGAACATGGATGTACTTTGCTCCAAACTGTTTGGTCCATATCACGGTCTCTGAACTGACATCGATGGGGAGGTTCAAGGTGACATGGTAGAATGACATCATCACCAGCCAGGGCCACGATTGGTTGATGAACAAATTAATCCGTGACTGCTCTTGCAAGGAAACAAGAACAGAAACAAACATGAACAACAGTGAAAAGTAGAGAAGGTGAGAACGGGCCTTGGCTTTCTCCAGATAACGACATCATTTATTTATTTATCAAGTCTTTTGTCTCCTGTAAGTTTCAGTCGATGAGTTTTGAGGAAATGTCTCAACAACTGTTGGTGAATGGTACATCGATGTGTTACTGGAGTGTTTGAAAATTACTCCAACAGACTGAAGAACCATGAAAATGAAAAACACTGCAGGTCCTGAAGGACAAGTCCATCACTGGGCTGGATCTGGCTGCAGCATGCTGACCTCTGAAAAGTTCAGAGCAGATCAACAGTTAACATCTGATTCGTTCAATCTGAAACATGAAACGTGGTAAAACATGAAGAAACATTGATGATGATTTGAAAGATGAAGACAGCTTAGAGCCAAGAAGGACTCCAGAGTCTGGGGTATTTCTCTATATTTAGCAGTTTCAGGATAGTTAAAGCTTCTCAAATCTGAATTTTCATTTAAAATCACTTCCAGTGAATTAAAACACAGAAAATAAAGTCATGAGTACAATCAGAAAACATGATTGGAAATATAGATTGTAACATTTCATGGACGCTGTCAGACCTGACCCACAGTATCAGCTACAATCAGACCGGGTCAGGAATATTACCTGTAAATTAGAAATGATTGATTCTTCTAGGACCTCACATGCTGCCGCTTGTGGATCGCCATCAGAGACATACAGCACACTTTATATTCACGCTGATGACACACAGCTGTACACTGCCTCGCCAATAGATGCCCTTTAACTTTTAGACATAAAATTAAGGGATGGCAGAAAGAATTTTTACACTTCAACCAGACAAACCGGTTTTAATTATTGGTACTGAGGCACAGGAGAGAAACTAAATGTGTGAACTAACAAACCTTCTGAACAAGTTAAAACTCATGAGTCATCACTGACTTTGATCTCAGCCGAGCTCCATATTAAAATGTAACTAAAAGAGTTTTTTTATTTATCATCTTTGAACATCGCCAAAGCACGACTGGGCTTCTCTCTCAGGACAACACAGACACATTAATGCTTTTAAGGACTACAATGACTGTTATGATGCTCGACTTTATGGACTAACAAAGAATCTTACTCATCTGGTTGTAGTTATTACAAACTGTCTCTCTGTTGATGAAGAGCGAAAGAGAACACATACACAGATCTGTCTGATAGTAAGTGAACCGGATAATCAGTAAAAACACTCCGAACTTCCTGTACCACTGATAAAAACATGCTGGGATTATTCTGTGGTAATCTCGCGCATGCGCGACCATTATCAGTCTGGTAGAGGGGCGGTAATACTCCTGATCTGACTGAAGCTGGGAGGTGTGTGACACCAAGTGAAAGTAAAACGCCCATGGCAACAACAAACAGGAAGACGTGCTCTGGGCAAGCCGAGTCTGAGTTAGAGCAGAGGAAGTTCAGAACTGAGACAAAGTCACAGAGTCTGCAACAACACTGCTTACACTCGAGTTCATAGCAGAACTCACCAAAACTTTAGTCTCAGGTTTCAGGTCGTCAACCTATTAAAACTGTAATATAATAAATAATTATAGTGTTAACGACGTATTATTGGTAGTATTGTTGTAGTATTACTGTAGTTCTTTTTAATCACTTCCTGCTCCACAGTTAAAGTTAATTAAATGACAGAAATGATCTGCTCATTTTCACAGCTCAGAAATGTGAAATCGACGTGCTCGAGTCTTGCTGCTCTGTTCAGCTTGAACTCTCAGGTTCAGGTGGTTCATCACTGAGGGTAACACTTCAACAACACGCGTCAAACATTTTAACTGTTGTAACTGTGGTGAACATTTCATACCTGGTGACGTTCAGTAGAGGCTTGCTGAAGCTTAAAAAAAGTTCTTCCAGTATAAAGTGCTGCAAAGTGTCCAACAGTCCGAGCTGTCTTCAGTCTTCAGTCTTCAGTCTTCAGTCTTCAGTCTTTTGTTTGTCTTGACGTTCAGAAGAATAAAACATGCTTAATATTAGCGGACGAACAAAAAGAAAAACAGGCTAACAAAGCAAACTTAAAATGAAAGTGAAGGTACAAAAGCTGCTGCGCTCTGATTGTTGACAACTGTCTACCCAATGCCTGTGTGTGCGTGCGTGTGTGTGTGTGTGTGTGTGTATGTGTGTGTGTGTGTGTGTATGTGTGTGTGTGTGTGTCTGTAAAGTCTCTCGCCTCGCTTCCTTGTTGTAGGCTGGACGCTGATCACGTGGTTTCTCTACATTTGTTATCTGTTTTTCCAACACATCGATGTGTTATCGCAGTGTTTGTGTGCAGACCCGCTGTGGTCCTACACCAGATCACAGATCTAAAAATCCTAACTTTATGTCATTGTACTGGCTAGTTTTAGTTAAAGCATCTAGTGTTGCATTATCACCAAGCACATTAAACGTATTAAACTGTGAGTTTGTTGGACAGTTTGCTCCCTGTGTGATTACATACAGCTGCTGTTCTACTCAAAGTAGGTCCAAATGTTATGGTGAATAGCAACATCATCTGATTGATTTGAGGACTGATGTTGCAGGCTGTTGCTGTCCGGGTCATGTTTAATGTGATGATCAGTGTGCTGCAAATTGTGTGTGCAAAGCATCTTGCTTTTGGTCCTCCAAAGCTGAGCTCCTGTTGCTGTTAACGTTTGACTCACTGAGGAGGTCACAGCTCTGAGTTGATCATTGTGTGGAGTTGTCATTAGTCGCCATGAAAGAAGGAAGCACACATATTTGACAGTCCAGACCAGAAACCAGCATGTAATAACAGCCACATATACACTCACCTCAAGACTGCTCAAGACCAGCTTCTTTTCCTGCACTGCTCAGTTTGACCAACAAATCACCACAAACACGCATCAGAAGCTGCTTCATGAAATAAATCAAGGACTGTTCGTGAGTCTTCAATCTTTGAACTGTGTGAGCTTCAGTCTGTGGAGGAGATTTAAACTGCAGTGCCAACTTTTAACCACTAGATGTCAGTGTTACACATAAAGTGTCATATGTTTCTTTTTAAAGAAGAGAGAATGAGAGCCAATAAATTGATTTCAGTCTCTATCAAATAAACTTTTAATTGATCGTTCCAATCAGTAATTAAGTGAATTATAACCCAAATGACTTGAAAAGGATTTGGAGTTCAGCACAGAAGAAGTTGGCATTCACTCTGCAGCATTAAACAGACCAACATGTAGAAACACAAGAATTTACAGACAATAAAAGCATATATACACATTATCAAAATGCATACCACATATAAAACATAAAACATCTATTTACACTCTCAGTTAGCGCTAAAGCAACAGAGAAGTCTCTAGTGCTCATACCTGACAGGATTCTGGCTTCCTTCACTGGTCTGCATCATGGAGAGGCCAGTCAGAACCAGAATCACTTATTTTCCAGGTGTGTGAACACACACACACGAGGAAGTTGGACTGCCCCACTTTGCTCTCTTAGTACAAACATCAAACACATGTACAGACACAGGTACAGGTAAAGGAACAAGACAGAAGTGACCTGACAGACTTAAACATAAACAAACAAATATAAATAAATATATACAAAACACATTTCTACATATATAGCCAGTTGAATGATTAAAAATATCTATACATGAAGTTCATGAAATCAGGTAAAATGAATCCAGCCCAGGACTGTGGGCTTGTCCTCTGAGATAATTTATTAAAGTAACGTTATTCATCCAGGAAAATCCATCTGCAGTACTTGATGGCAGAGCTAACAACTGAGTGCAAACAAGAATAACAACAAGCACAGAGAACCTCAGAATACTCTTGACAATCACTAAGATGCATCAACTGTAACCCTACACGCATTTTCCGGGATTCTGATGGTGTAATATGTACAACTTCATACTTCATGTCCAGTTTTTCATCTCTCTTGAGGCAAGTCTGGAGCCGCTGGTCATTGACTTCGCTCCAGCTCTCCGTCTCCTCTCGGTCCCTGTGTGTCAACAGAAGAAGAAACCTGTTTAAATTCTCTGTTTTCCTAAATATCCAACACTCGAAAGTGTTTAAACCTCTGCAATCACATTTTACATTTCACATTCTGTTTCAGAGTTTACAAGAATATTTTCACATTAAATCATGAACATGTTTGAACAATCATGAACATCATGAACATTGTTCTATATAATCTGTTGATGCTTTGGAATTAACTGCAACACATCACAACAGCCAATGAAGAGCTCTGACAGTAACTAACATGAAAAGGAGAATGAAGACGGCCAATTTACGGAAACATTTCACTGTGAGAATAATGACCAGAAAACCAATAAGGATGGAGATGCTGATGTTGATGTGATGATGATGTCAGTCAGACTCAAAGACTGAACTGAAGAATGAAATGAAACAAATACAGAACAGAACGACATTTTTTAATCAAACTCGATTTCAACTGTTAAAAACAGAAACAACATGTTGAATTTATTTTGAACTCTTTATAACCTGAACATAGAGGTGTGCCCTCTGGTCTGGTTGATGTTCTTCTGTTGACTTACAGGTGAAGCTGTCGCCTTCCTCACAGTCAATCTTCTGCTGACAGTATAGAGGTCATCAGGACCTCTGACTGTCTCTGGAGAACCAGCAGAGAGGAGGTTTCACCACCCAGCCAGAACACCTCAGGCTCTGGATACCAGCCTTTAGCCCACACTGTAGAACCACCCTCTGCTCTGATTGAGACAAACTCTATGACGGGCGTGGAGACGACACCTGATGATCAGAGAGGAGGAATTATGAACAGTGAGTTCAGAACGAACACACGTTGAATGTGTTTCCTGCATCATCAAACATTTGCAGTCGTGGCTGCTCGATGTGAAAGAGCAGCAGCTCGACTCCGAGCTCCCTCCAGATTGTCCGAGTTCCTCACCCTATCTAGCCAGACACTCTACAGAGGTCACTTGTATCCGTGATCTCATTCTTTCTGTCACTACCCAAAGTTCATGAGCACAGGTGAGGACTGGGATGTAGATGGACTGGAAACAGTCAGGTAAAACATCCACAATACTGCAGACGCCGCACCGTTCCGCTGGTCCATGTCACGCCCCGAGATACTTTAACTCCTTCACTTGGGGGAGCAACTCATTTCCAACACGAAGAGAGCATTCCACTGCTCAAACATCTGACAGTACAATTTATGTAAAACAAATACATGCTAGATATCAATACACTGTGCGTCCACTCACCAACAACACCAAGTCTAATCAAGGCGTTGGACCCCGCTGAGGAAACAGGCATCTGTATGCGTTCCTCATCAGAGCCGGTCACTTCGAGAGTTTCATTGCCGCCTCTCGAAGCTCCAGTTTGTCGACGGATTACCGATGTTCTTCCTCTGTAGGAGCGGGCCGTTTGTCAGCTACATATTCTCTTCACTGTTCCGCACATGAACAAACCTAGGTGTCAGGTCCGGTCTCGCCCACTCCAGAACCATACCAGAGGCATTCATTGGAGGTTCCAGGCGGCATGGCAAAATAATATCTTCACCAACTTATAGCCACTATTGGCTGAGATGGACCAATCACCTGAGGTTTACCTGGAAAGAAACAGATCTGTGTTTTAATTGGTTGATTTAAACTGCCTTTAGATCAGCCTGTAGGTCCGGGACTATCTCTAATATCAGAAACTAGTAAAACTTTTGTCCTTTGACCTCCAGCACACATAATGCTGTTATTTGTTTTGTTTTTTTACCTTCAAGGGACAGTAACAGGAGACAGAAGACGTAACACCAAACCAGGAATTGACTGAAGTCCATCCTGGATATCTACAAATGAACAATAGAAAAAATAAAGTTTACACTTCTTCAGATTGAATTTAAGATACTTAAAGAAATTACAGTTCTGATGTTTACACTGAAAAGTAAAGTTGTATGCTGCTTTGCATTGTAGGTTTAATCAGAATCTTCTCAGATGGTACACACACACATCGTGTGACCAGTGTGTCAACCAATCAGAGCGCAGCAGCTTTTGTACCAACATTAGGCACAGCCTCATGACTGGATGTGGGTTTCGTTTTAAGGTTGTAGCTGTTACACACACACACACACACACACACACACACACACACACACACACACACACACACACACACACACACACACACACACACACACACACACACACTAGTTGAATTTCCCGTCTGAGAGTTAAGTGATCCGAATCAGTAAAAACAAACACGCTGGGATCGTACAGCTGTAACTTCGCGCATGCGCGATTCATTAGAGGAGCGGTAACATTTCCTGCTCTGACGGCTGCTCGAGGAGCCGCTGCGCGAGAGCACGTGAGAGGGGAAGTCCATGGCAACGGTTGCTAAGGGACGTTCATGCGCGCTTTCATGTCAGTCTGCAGTGACAGCAGAAAAAGTTGCAAAATGTGTCACTGGTCGCTTAAAAATCAAAAAATATTATTGTAGTATTATCGCAGTATGTGTGTAGTATTATTGTAGCATTAATGGCGTGTTTTGTAGTTGTTTAAATGAGTTCATCACTTCCTGCTCCGCCGTTAAAGTTCATAAATATAACAGAACTGATTCGATTCATTTCACAGCTCAGAATAATGTTGATGTTTTTTTAAAGTGTGAAAAGTTCAGACATTTTTATCATTTTCATTCCTGAAGGCGGCACGAGCTCCACTCTGTGACGCAGTTTGTTTGTTGTTGTTTTATCATGATTGCGTTGAAACCGAATTTTTCGAATATTTTTATCGAATATTTTCACAGCTCAGAATAATGCCGTTGTTGTTATTGATAAAGTCATTTGAACATTTCATACCTGCAGACATCAACACTCTGCTCGTCCTGAACTTTAAACAGTGTGATGCAGAAAAAGTCTCTTCCAGTATAAAGTGCTGTAAAGTGTCCAAACTGTCCGAGCTGTCTTCAGTCTTCAGTCTTCAGTCTTCAGTCTTTTTGTCGTCTTGACGTTCAGAAGAATAAAAACATGTTTGATATTAGCGGACAGTTACTATGAACAGACACACTGACTGATGCAAGAAAGTAAAGTAATGTAGCTGCGCTCTGATCAGCTGACTTTAGAATCCGCTCACACGACGTCACCGCGCGTGACAGGAAGTTCATAATTCATCAACAGTAAATATGAGTGCGCGTGTGTGCTTTACTTAACTTTAAATGCTCGCTCTCACTTCCTCTTCAGAAGCTGACTGGCTGACATAACTCCGCGATCAATGCCGTTTCGTTTGTTGGGGAGAGTTTTCAAAGTTTCGTTCAGGAACATTTACTAACGTACCTGTTCAGGTGTGCTGCTGTCAGATCAGCTGTGGGTCACGTTATCCACACTAAGAAACTCGAGTGCTTTCAAGTGCACCTCGTAAACTCAGACATCTATTATAGTTTTCAGCAAACTCCACTTATCCTTGTTCTCCTCAGGTACCTCTGTGTATATGTTGAAGTCCTTTGACGGCACCATTTTCTAATAAACTCTAATAAACTGAAGGAAAGACACTTCCAGCACTGCCGCCCCATGTGGTGATCAGGAAGACAGCGAGTTCAGGTGTGCAGCGTTCAAAGAGGGAGTGAACAGGTGAACTCAATCAGGTCAGTGAGGAGCGAACAGAAGGTGGAAAGAACCAATCAGCGCTCAGGAAAAGGAGGAATGACAAAACCAGCTCCTAAGTCCTTTCCTAAACACTTTTCCTAACAACTTTTCCTTGACCTCGATGGAAAACGTCACGAGGTCACAAGGAAAGACATGAAGGAGAGGTGATAAGGAGTTAGGAGAAGACGACTGCTCTTACACTAGACTACGTCATCATGCAACGGTGAATGTTATTGACGTCACCTGTGGTAAAACTACAAAGTCCAGAAGATGGACTACAAAACGCTCATCTGAGATACCTCCTAGACACTCCCCGCGCGCTCTGCTGTAGTTTCCTTTTTGTCCAGCAGGTGTCACGTGGAGGACGGAGAACCAGTGATCACAGAGCAACCAGCACCGTTTGTTTGGATCCAACATATGAACTTATTAAAATCAGCTGATGTTCACAGAGAAGGAAAGGAAAGGAAAGGAAAGGATATAAGAGGAGAGACAAACTGTCGCGGCTCGTTTTGCCTCCAAATCAGGAAAAAAAAAAATGAAATTTGTATTTTTAATTTTTCATAAATGTCTTCAGTCGTCTCTGTGAATGAATCAAACCACTCGGCACTTTATAAAACTCATCTTTATTGATCATCTTCATCCGTCCATCCTGTTTTTCTACCGTCAACAATATTTTCTTCTTATAAAAACTTGAATATTTACATTTTCTCTGTATTTACAGTATTTTACACGATGACATCATCAGGACGGCGTCTCGCCTCTCCGGAGCCTCAAACCTGCAGAAAGGTCGTCAACTTTTCACACACACTCACACACACACTTGTTGCCGGGGGAAATATCACTCCAAGTGACTGCTTATTGGCTGAGAGGTGTTGCCTGGCAACGACAGCTTATCGGATTAATATCTGGTGAAAGGGAGTTGTTTTAAATTATTTATTTTTCTTTCAATATTTCATCAACTGAAACTGATGAATCAAAGGATGGAAGCTCAGAGAGGCCAAAATTATTATTAAATTTCATATTTTTTAAAGTTATTTTTAATTTGTCTTTGCAGAAAATTGAGAATTAAATGCGGCAATGTTCCGAAAAACCTCTGTGAAATTTTAAAATCACAGAAAATGATTCAGTAGTAGTAAATTTGAGACTCACGTCGCCTTTCTTCGCTTCCTGTTGTTACATTTTTCTCAACGTTTGGCACGAGTTCATCTGCTGCAAGTTAAATTATGAACAAAAGTAGAAAATAAATCATAAAAAAATGTTTTTAAGAGTAAAAATGAGTAAAGTTGGTTCATTTTTGTACAGTTAGAGTTTTTAAGAGGAAAAAGTGAAATATGTGAATCAGATCTACAAAAAAATGAATTTTGTTATTTTACATTCAGCTTTTTAAAAAAACACGAGTAGTGATTAAACTGGTTAAACTGGGAGAGATTTAGTGTTGAGTGAAGCTGCAGATCTGATACTTAACGTTAATAACTTCACGTCCCCGTAAACCGGGACTCTGAAGCAGCTAAATGGAATTCAGCCATCATTAATTTTATCGTTTGCACCTGTGCAGTTTCCTGCGGCGGCGTGGCCGTGTTGTCCGCCACGTTTTCTGCATTAAACCTGCAACTTTTGGCAGCAGCACTGAAGATTCACGTCGCGAGCTAAATCATCGAGTCAGTCTGCGAGTGAGCGCCGGGAACTCGTAGAGTTTTACAGAAGTGTCGAGCAGCTTGGAGTAATAACAGCGATCCTCCTCGGCCTTTAAAAGAACGACAGTTTTGTTTTGACTCGTGCAGATCAGAGGCTCCGGTCGTGGCTGGATTCAACTGGTTCCGTTCCCGCTCTCACCAGTTTTTTGGCGCCGTCACCGGCTCAGCTCCAAACACGACGTATGTTACAGTACTGCAGGGCCGAAACACACCGCAGTGTTTCAGAGGCAACGGAGACGGGCAGAAAAAATATGACACATAAATGACTTCCTGTGTGGAAACAATACTGAGTGATTCACATACACGTCTGTCCATCTCCGTTGCCTCTAGAAAAAAAAAATTGCCCGTGCGTCTCCGACCTTCAAGGTTTTGGTTCATCTGGATTGGTTCGTTCAAACGAGCGACCTCCTCATTGGTTCAGCAGCAGTAAAAAGTCAACGCCCTCGACCTCCGTTGGTTGGATCCTCCTCGTCGGTTACATTCAACCATCGTCATCGTCTTCCTGTCACATTCACACGTCGTCGTGGAAATATTCACGTCCACGTTTTTCGTCCGTTAAAGCGTCAAAAACATTCATTTGTCGCCGCGGCGCCCGGAGGTCATTTCCTGATGATGCACGCGACCTTTGATTGTTTCGTCGTCCATGTTTATGTTTGCCGTGACTCGTCAGCAGTGTCACGTATCCGTCATTTTGTCCATCCATCCTCTTAGTGTCTCCGTTTAGTCTGCCAGCCAATCAGGACGTGTCGTCAGGACAGTCTGTCTGACTGTTGGAGAAACGGGATCCAGCCGCGACGTTTAAAACATAATAAAGTCTTCATTCATCGTGTCATCGTTTGATGACGTCACTCCGTCTCTTTCTTCTTGTCGTCCAGGTCGAAGTCCAGCACCAGCAGTTTGGTCTCCTCCGTCCCGTTCCGGCTGCCGGCGGCGCACACCAGCCGAGTGTCGGACGCTCTGATTCGCCACACGACACCGCCTGCGGAGAAAAGAGAAGACGCTTGATTGGTTTAGACTCTAGAGGTGTGTGACCGGTGAGCGTGCGGTGCTCGTCACGTCGGCGGTCCTCACCTGATCCGCGGCTCTGCAGCGCCACCACGTCTCGCAGCCAGGCTCCGGTCCTCAGGTCCCACAGTTTGACCGTCCCGTCATCGGAGCTGGACAGAACCAGACCTCTGCAGAACTGCAGGCACGTCACCGCCGACTGGTGTTTGTTTGGACCTGAAGGAAACATCGTCACACTGTGACACACTGGACCTTTAACTTACTCAGTATGCATGAGAAGATTCGGCATTTTGGCTCGATTATCAAAGTTACGTCTTAACTTGAGACTCGTCGTGGACGTGTGCGCACGTCTCAGGACATCCAGATCCAGCAATATCTTTCAAACAGTTGTTTGATATGTTGGTGTCACTACATGAAGGTCGTGTACCATCAGTGGTACCACAGTTGATCAGTCATTTTAAGTCGCGTCTGTGTCACCTGATCCGATCTAAATCCTTTTTTTAGCTCCGTTTTTGGTCTCCACCTCCTCCTGAGGGAAATATCTGGTTCTTTAGCTGCTAAATGTTGACCAGCTGATGTCAGTCTGCTGTTGTAAAGACTGTTTTACATGCAGCTGATGAACATTAAGTTAAAAATGAAGCTCCATAACGCTGAAGGAAACTGCCACAGCTGATAATTCACTGTATGCTCATCAATACTGTCACATTATTATTATAATTATATCAATTATTAACACTTCAATGGGCTGTTTTTTATTAGAAGGGACTGCAATACCTCTCATTAACCACCAGGGGGCCCCATGCAGCCGTCCTTGTAGTCAAAATGTAGTTTTTATTTCATATAATTCAACTTGTTTACTGTCCTACTTCATTCTCCTTTGTCTCCTTGCTCCCCTTCCTTCCTCCCTTCCTCCTCTCTCCTCAGTGGAGGACTGCAGTGTGTTTTAGTTGCTGACTCATCGTTTTTTTCCCCCTCTCCTCTCTCTCACCTTGCAGTGTGTGAAGACACTGTCCCGTCCGGACATCCCACACTCGGACCGTCGAGTCGGCGTTCCCGGACACGAGGATGTTGTCGCGGAGCTCCATGCCGCTCGTCAGCGATTGGTGGCCCGTCAGCGTGTGGACACACCCACCTGGACAGGAGACAAGCCTCCTTAATGTCACAGCGCTAATATCTGTTAGCACATCAATAATAAATCTAATTACATGTTAGCATTGAGCTAACAGACTGTGTGATCCGTACCTGTCTCTGCGTCCCAGACTCTGATTGAAGTGTCCAACGAACCGCTGACCACGAACGCACCGTCAAACTGCAAAGAGACAAACGTACATGAAACATACAACGTGTGTGTGTGTGTGTGTGTGTGTGTGTGTGTGTGTGTGTGCGTACCTGCAGCGAGTACACTCGGTTGGTGTGTCCCTGCAGTGTGTGCAGACACACCTCCGTCTCGGGGTCCCACACCTTCACCATGTAGTCGTAGCCGCCCGACACCACGCGGCGCCCGTCGTACTGAACGCAGCGCACCGCCGCCACGTGACCCGTCAGCACATGCTCGCAGCGACCCGTCGACACGTCCCATACGCGCAGCGTCGTGTCCCGAGAGCCCGACACCACCCTGAGGGGGAGAGGTATGACATCACTGCTGTGAGAGCCAATCAGGTCAGAGCAGGTCTGTGTGTGTGTGTCTTTAACCAGTGTGTTTACATGAACATGTAAATGTGTGTAGTTAGTGTGTGTGTGTGTGTGTGTGTGTGTTTAAAGTTTTGTGTGTGATGAACACACAACATTAATATTATGCTGGTTTCCATGGAGGTAGCAGCAGGCAGAGAGCATGTGTGTCATTACAGTGTGTAAATCTTTGTGTGTGTGTGAGTGTAAGCTGTAACTGTACGTGTGTGTGTGAGCCTTTCTGGTTGTCATGGAGACCAATGCAGCAAAATGTTAGGTGTTCCTAAAGAGTGTGTGTGTGAGTGTGTGTGTCTTACCGGTTGCCATGGAGATGCATGCAGCGCACAGTGGACGTGTGTCCGTACAGCGTGTGGACACACTCGCCGCTCTCGGCGTCCCACACACGCAGCGTCCGGTCGGTGGAGCCGCTGATCACCGTGGCGACCGCCATCTGACTGCACCACACGCCGCCGGTGTGACCCGTCAACGTGCGCAGACACTGAGAGACACAGACGGAGACAGAAAGGTGTTAACGAACGGATGGGCGCTCGTTAATTAAAGGGGCAGTGCAACATTTCCACACAGGAAGGTCAGCGACCCTGATGATGTCACAGTGATGTCACGGACACGCCATGTTTAACCGTGTGTGTGTGAAAGGTTGAAAGGCGTTTGGCGTTACTAGACAGAGTCTCCGTTGCATCATGGGAAACGTAGGCTCCAGTGTGGAGATTAATTCACACTTCCTGCTGCGGCTGCTTCCATTAATCATTCTGTTTTCCTCCTCCACCCTCGGCTGAAGCCTCCAGCTTCACAGACGAGCTACAATAAATCACAGCAGTGCCCTCTGAACACAATGAACGCATGAATTCTCCATCACTGTGTCACATGTAACCAAAGCAGGTCTGCACAGAAAGACTGCAGCGGACCATGAAACGTCTCCAGAGCATCACGTCCACAACAAAATTCATAAACAACAAACAAAACCATCATGATGAAACGAGTCTGTGAAAGTTCTCCACGTTCAGGTTCAATGTGTGCCGACTGGACTCGTAGATCTATGTAGACAACCATCGTCCACACCTAACGACCACCGTCCACACCTAACGACCACCGTCCACACCTAACGACCACCATCCACTCCTAACGACCATCTGAATACCCCTCACCTCACCAGGTTTCTCAAGGAAAACAGTTTTTAATCAGTTATTTCATTACTGTGCACTCATTTCTGTGTGTTGATATATTAAACAGTGATTTCACATAAAATTATCTTAATTACACAAATCACATTAAATAAAATAAATGAAAACAGATAATCCAGCTGCTGATTAAATCATTAAATCAATCTGCTGTTAATTAAGATTAAATGTCATTCACAGTTTTAATGGGAAAACACTGTTTTTCTATAGCGTGTGTGTGTGTGCTCTGAATAAAAGTGTGTGTGTCAATATTTGTTCCAGTTTCACAGCTCCTCTTGAAGGGCGCACACGAAACAGCAGAGAGAGAGAAAGCAGCTTCACCTTGAAGGTGTTGTAGTGGTGGTTGCCTCGGCAACAGAGGGGAAACTTTGCCTCGGCAACTGTTGCCGGGAGAGGCGGGGCCGAGACACTGCAGCTTGCTGCGATTTATCAGCGGCCGATGACGGACGGACAAACTGTCAGCACGTCCGGCTAATAAAGATAATTCAAATCCAACGGTGCAGAGACGAGCGGAAACAAACGCCTCGTCATCCCTCCGGGCGAAAGATGAGGGTGTGTGTGTGTTTTTCTTTCAGTGGACACACACACACACACACACACACACACACACACACACACACACACACACACACACACACACACACACACACGCGCGCACACACACACTAAAGGGCAGGTCTAGACGGAGAGCAGGTGTGTCTGTTTAAAGAATGTTCTACCGAAACCAGATACAGACGCTGAGTCGGTGTGTGTGTGCAGTGAAAGCACAAATGCTGCATTCAAAACCCGAGAAAAAGTATGTAACTTTTAACGTCTGTCACCTCCTGTTGATCCACACTGACCTGTGATCAGGTGAACGGTGTCTCTGTCATTCGTACGTCTGTTCTCACACTATGTAACTTTGGGCTCCGGGTCGGGAGAAGTACATAACGCTTTACGGCACTAAGTCACACACCACCAACTATTTCACTGATTTTGGTGAAACTGGATCATATTTTATGGAGAAAATGTTTTCTGGTTTTCCCTCTGATGTCCTCCGGCTGCTCCGCCTCAACTCTCTGTGATTTACAGAGTTTATGATGGACAGTGAAGTAAACTGCTGACAGCTGTAGCTGCTGTTAGCTCATGTTAGCTCAGTTTGTTAGCTGCTGTTAGCTCATGTTAGCTCAGTTTGTTAGCTGCTGTTAGCTCATGTTAGCTCAGTTTGTTAGCTGGGTTGAGCTCAGAGCACTGGGGGAGTGTTAGCATTTGTACTGGAAGCGATTTGGACCGCCGGGAAGAAGAAGAGGAGGTTTACAGGGGAAAGCTGACAAGGAGCAGAGCTAGTGTCGTGCCAGAACCAGAGCCAGGCAAACGGCGAATGTAACCGAGCTCAGCAGCTTCTATGGACATAATGGCAGAGGAGAGGAGAACGAAGAGGACGCTGACGGAGGAAGCTAAGAAGAGAAAGACAGACTGCAGCACGAGATTAAGACAGGAAGGATGAGCCTTTAACACACACACACACACACGCAGGTCTGTGCGTCCAAATGGAGCCTCGGGCTGCGTCGCTGTTTAAATAACAGACACACCCGGACTAACAGGACCGGCCTGACTCTGCTGCAGTCTGTGTTCAGCTTCACGGCGTCCTATCAGGTCAGGATGACCTACATAAAAGCCTCTATTCTGTTTTATTATATTCTAATTCATGAAGCCGAGTGACCTTCATAACACACACACACACACACAGACACACACACATACATACACACACACACACACACACACACACACACACACACACACACACACGCTGGCTGAGCCAGTCAGGCTGATAATTATTGCCATTATTAAATCTGCTGATCACATTCTGGATTAAACAATGACAGAGAGTGAAGGTGACGAAGAAGAGCTGCATATATCAGGGACGTGTTCCATTTCTGATCATAAAACCACGAGCAAGACGTTTGACGATCAAATTAAACGAGCTCATCTCGATGCTCATCGTGTAGAGTCAGAAGAAGAAGAAGAAGAAGGAGAGGTCCAGGTGCAGAGCCGGGCTCCAATCCATCATCGAGTCTGAAAACTAAAAGCGTTGTTCGATCTCAACAACCAGAGGATCGGTTACCATGACTACGACTTTGTCCGATACACCCATCAACCTCAGCTGTACTTAAGCTAATGTTAGCAAATATTAGCATGCTAACATTAGCAAATACTAGCATGCTAACATGCTAAAGAGTAGTACTAGTACTAGTGTAGTAACAGAAGTACTGTTAGCGTGGCTCCTCTATGAATATCACAGACATCAAATTCAATACTGCAACCCTCCAAAATAAAAGCACTGCTTGACAAAATACTATGTACAGTACACACAGTGGTGACATATTAGTACACAGTACACACACACACACAGTAATCAATACGTCTGTCTGTACCTTGCCGGTGATTGCTGACCACACTTTGAGCGTGTTGTCGTCGGAGCCGCTGACAATCAGGTCGCCGCTGAACTGCAGACACGTGATCACGTGATCGTCGTGACCTTTCAAGACCTTCGCAGAGACAGAGAGAGACAGGCGGATTTAAACACGCTACACACATGTTTACATATCAAACACACGCCTGTGGCTGTGACTGCTTACCATCGGTTCCCGCGTGTCGCCCTTCCTCCAGTTGTTTTCTATGCGGTGTTGTCGGATGTAGGCCGATTTCCACGGACTGACCGCCACGCCCGGCCGCGCACACTTCCTGCGGCGAGATGATGCATACTCCGATACACCTGGAGAAGGATGACAGAGATGTGTAATGTTAGCTGCTAATGGTAGCTGCTAATGTTAGCTGCTGTTATAAGATACTGTACAGCAACTTTAGTGACTGAATCTTTGTTTGGTTGGTAAACTTGGTGTACGCTAAAACTAGAAGCTGCATTACTTAAAGCACTAATGTGGTACAAGCTAAAATTATCCATTAGCAGGTTTAGGCTAACATCAACCACAGCATCTATAGTTTACACTAACATTAGCTAACTAGCTTAGCAAGAACTCAACAGTTTAATTAATGTGATATAAGACATTAGAACATTAACATTAGCCACAGTAGTTTCACTGTAGCCTGAGCTAACATGAAATCAGTTCATCAGCATTATGTAAGTCCAACAACAAAGCTACTGCCACTTTAAAAGCTAAAACACTGACTGCGAGCTAACATCAGCGCTAGTTTTCCATCAGTATGTAACCGACAGTCTGCTAACGCAGGTTAGCCGCATTAATATTCTCACTGAGTGCTCGTTAATGTTCCCGCTGGTATGACAGGGGGAGTAGCGCAAATACAAATTAGCCTTATTGATGAAGCCGGCGAGCTGCAGTTTGACGCCGGCTTCATTAGTATGGCTGTGGCGTGGCGCTAACACGAGGCAGGGCTCATTGGTATGGCTGCTGAGTGCTGGCAGTGAATCTCGGCTGACTGGCAGAACGCCCAGAGAGAAACACACACACACACACATAACACACACACATATATACAGCCACTGCATTGCGCTGAATGAAGAAGGAGTGACTGACTGACTGTGTGTAGCTGTATTTGCATGTTACACTCAGGTCAGAAAGCACTACACATCCAGTCAGCTCTGTCCTCTATTTGTATTCTGCTTTTCATAGCCGGCCTGTGAAAACAGTGGAAAAACACACCTACAGAGGCAAACAGCACATGATGAACCATCACAGCCACCAAAGGACGCAGAACAAACAGCACAAGTCTGCTCATATATCACAGATATACACTAAAAGCCTGATTCTCTGTGTGTATATATATACTATACTATACTAATATACTATTCTCATCACTCAAGCTCCAAACGTGGATGAAAATAGTCCCCAGGGAGCTCGTGTAACATATCCTGGCTTGGATAGTCCTCATCTCGTAATCTAACCACAGGAGTTCCCCTTGGCTCGCTGCCGGAGCCCCTTCGTTATTTACACCCTGCCATCTACAGGTCCGATCGTCCACTCGCATCGCTTCTATGCAGATGATGCTCAGCTCTATCTGTCCGACCACTCTGCGGTTAAAGGCCAACCGCTGCTCCTCCCAAAAACTGCAACATCAGCGTCTAAATCTCTCACCCAAACCAGGATAAGGAGAAACTTAACCCCAGATTCCACCGGGCACGGATAGGCGATACGTTTCGTGTGAGCTACAGCCGACACAGCTAATCGCGGCTGTTACAGTCAATGTTTCAAACCCAGAGAAAAGTCAACAATACAAAGCGGTTCTGTTTTTACAGAAGCCAAAAACTGCAGTTCCTCTAACGTCCACTTGAGGCTGGCTCCAGAAGTGAGTCAGTCTCCATAAGTCCCCATGTTCAAATGTCCAACTTCACAGCAGAAATAAACATGTTTACAGCCTGGTACAAAAAACAGTTTTAGTCTCTATAGCTAATTTCCCCGTTCATGACAACTGTATTGTGCTTCTCTAAGCTAAAGCAGGCTAACAAGCTAAGCTAAGCTAACAACAAGCTAATACAAGCTAAGAACAGGCTAAACTCCGTAGCCTTTAGCCTACTATACTCACATTCTACGTTTAGTCATTGTTATGGATCATTTACAGATGAAAGAAGAACAGCGACTGAACACACAGAGTTTTGATCATCGCCTCGTGGACGGTGTGTTTTCTGTGTTTACCTTCCTCGCGGCACTTCTCCCTCCACAGCAGGTTGTCTTCAGCGAGGATCCTCCAGTACCGGCAGGTCTGAGCGGCCTGCAGCAGATCTTTGGGAGCCAGGAAGGTCAACACGTACAGCGCTAACTGCAAACACACACACGCACACATTTAACACACTGCTCTGTCACGTACACGACGCCACATTTGAACTGTCTAACCATGCGTCACCTCTTTGGGCAGCAGCGATATGAAATCTCTCTGGAACTGAGGCTCGATGACCTGCATCATGTGCTTCACCTGGCTCGTCTCGCACCTGTCGATCAGCTCATCCAGAGCCAATAGCCTCTCAGGACCGCTCCACGCCTGGAAGAGGAGGAAGAGTGTGTTCAACGTCTGAGTGTGTGTCTGTATGTGTGTGGTCTTGAAATCTTTTTAACTTCGTCCTCCGGCTACAGAGAGATGTTTTTAATTTAAATGTGTTTTTATGGGTTACATAAGAAGAGCTCGGAGGCTAACGCTGTGTTTACGTGCAGGAAGCGGAAGACATTCACACACACACACACACACACACACACTAAACTAACATCAAGAAATGCAGGAGTGTGTGTGTGTGTGTTAGCTCATGAAGTGTTAGTGTGTTAGCTTTCAGGCTTTAGTGAAGAAACATGGTTGCGTTGCGTTGCTAACCTGGAAGGTATGAAGCCAGTCCTGCAGGCCGGAAGGAGGCGGGCCCGATGTGACGCGCCGCCGCTGAGCCGAATGCCCATTGGCCAGCCGCAGGTCGCCGAATGTGGTGGGCGTGGCCTGAACGAGAGCTGAGGGACTGGGCACAGAGAGAGAGAGAGACAGATGTGTGTTAGCTACTGTAACAGTTAGCATTTACAAGCTAATGCGCTGTCGGAAAACAAACTTTTTACAAAACGCTAAAAATGGATAACAGAGCAGAATGCTACCTGAGGTATCCGTTGCCTTTGCAGTGCTTCTTCCCTGAAGGGAACGGCCGGCCGTCTGGACCGTGATCCAACTTCCTCTTCATCTGGATAAAGAAAGAAACAGTCAGAGGCAAGAACAACGTCAATCAAACCTCAGACACTTCGGCTGTTGGCTAACACCTTCAGAACCAAGCAGCTGATGTTGCTTTCACACCAGGATAGTCCGGGGTTCTCTGGGACTCGGTTCCATTGGGCGGGGAATGCCGAAAAATTTCACACCTTCATTTGGTTTGGTCGAGCAGTTACAACAGCTGCACGTTTGGGGGCGGCATTGCCCAAAACAAGCACTGACCATGAAGAAGAAAACCCCGCTCATCGATTGGCTTTCTGATCTTTGATTCTCTGGATAGTTTTCACTTTCACGTCCGTTTAAAGTGGACCAAACAGCGCTGGTGTGAAAGAGCCGAGCCAGTCAGTAAAAGCAGATCTACTTAAATGAGACACTTTTACTGGATGTTTCTGAGTGTGAGTGGATATTAAATATGAAACACATGAAGTGACATGTGGTCAGACAAGAAAAGTTGTTTGTGGGTTTCTAGAAGGTTCCTGTGGTCTGTGGCATCTCCATGACGTTACTGTAGGGAGTCATGATGAGTCTATAGATGGTGCACTTACATACTTTTACAACAAATCTTTGGTTTATGGTTTAATCTCTGACAAAAAGTGTCTAATGTCTCAGATTAAAAGTGTAAACTTTCCAAAATCCATTAAAGAGCAGGACAGAGGCGCTAACGTTAGCCGGACTGATTAACATTTTGACTCCTGTTAATGTCCTGGAGGTAGCTAATGATGAGCTCCTCGGCTTCAGCTGTGACCTGTGTGTCATTCTGCAGAGATTTACTGTGAAACGTCTTTCTGTAATCTGGATTTTCACAATGGAGGAAGTTGGTTTCTAAAGGTTGGATTCTCGTAATTTGAAGCTACGCAAACGAACAAACCCTCGCAGTTTTCGTCCGTTCTCCACGAGTCTTCACATCCCATCAGGGGCGTTTCAGGAACCCAACAGACGTTTACTTACTCAAGCATTAGAAATTAAAGAATTGACGTCTTATCTACAGATTTTTGCTTCATATTTGATCCCAAAACTGTTTACAAGAACTGTACTGTGCCATATAACTTCCATTTACTGTATTTTCAATGTGTAGGGAAGCAAAATGTGTCCAATTCTAATCTTGAATGTCGTAGTTTGTACTTGTAAAGATGATCCAACATTAGACGAAGGTTATATTAAACAGTAATGGCGGTAAGAACACCAAAGTTTGATTTTATTGTGATGTTTCTAAGAGCAGAGGGATCTGTAGTAAGATCTACCAACAAATGTTTGTGAATTTCTCCACATTGATGAAGCGATGCAGATAAACCGCAGCCCCTCTGTGTGTGTGTGTGTGTGTGTGCGTTACTACAGAGACAGTGAAAACACCTACGCTGTTAAAGTAACCCGAACGCACCGTGGCAGAGGTCTGAATCAGCCTTCTATCTGTTTCCTCTCTCGCACTGAATGAACGCAGGAATGCAGAAAATTGCAGGAATGTCGCCGGTGCAGCACGAGTTTAAAATAGAGCAGCACGCTGCTAACAGGCTGTTTGACACACACACACACAGGAGGCTGGAGATGTACAGGACAGTATGTGTGTGTGTGTGTGTCCTTCCTCTTGGTGTCTTGACGTGATGAAGACGTTCATATGAACATTAAACATTCACATCAAACACACGGCGCTCGTTTCAGCTCTAAACTCGTAATCTGTGTTTCATTTCACTGACAGATGTCTGTGTGGATTTCATTAAACCTCTTCAGTTGAGAGTGAATGGGACAGAAACATCAAACAGAAACACGTCCTGTATGTTGCTTCAGCATCCCTGTAGCGTTACATACAGCATGTGTGATGTATTAAAGGTCACCTTTACAGCTGAAACATCTTTCAGGTGACTCATAATGAGTCTATGATAATCACTAGATGGTACGCTGTGACCTCACAGTGACCTGTGTGTCGTTTTGCAGAGATTTACTGTTGAACATCCCTCTTTAATCTGTGTTTTTTATAATGTAGGGAAGCCAAATGTGTCAATTTGAAAGGTAGTTTGAAGCTAAATAGATTTTTTCAGCTTATGGCAGTTTTAAATCTATATTCGTTTAGTGTAGGGATGAAAAATGTGCCCATCTCTAAGGTTTTAATCTTTAATCTTATCTTTAATCATATTTTTGCTGCACATTTGATCCCAAAAGTGTTTCAGTACTGTACTGTGTAATATAACCTCCATTCACTTGTATTTTTACCATGTAGGGAAGCAAAATGGGTCCATTTCTGATGTTTTAGTCTTGTAGTTTGGAGCTGTAGAGATGAGCAAACATTAAAAGAAGGTTATATTTCACAATACATCTGCTGTAAACATTTCAGGGATCAAATATGCACAAAAAACTGAATAAAACCCTGAAATTTACTGTGTAGGGAAGCAAAATGGTTTTATGGCTCATAACAAGCATTAAAAAATAAGATTTAGTCTGATTACAAGTCTTGTTTCACAGGTTTTTCATGAATATTTGATAGTATAATAATCAATAATATAACTTTCTTTGATGCATTTTCACTGTCTAGGGAAGCAAAATGTGTCAGTTTCTATGATTTGTAACCGTAAGATGAGGAAACCTTTCATGATCACGTTTTGTCTGATTTCAAGTCTTTTTTTGTTGCATATTTGATCCCTAACATGTTTACAGCAGCTGTACTGTGAAATATAACCTTATTTTATTTGTAATTTTCTGTGTAGGGAAGCAAAATGGGTCAATCTGTAATTCAGTGGTTTGCAGCTGCAGTTTTGTCTGTTTGTTTTTTGATGTTTTTATTGATCCAATCATTTCAGTTAACAGCAGCTGGGACTGATTTGGGGATGCAAAATGTTTCAATGAGCGTCAGACACTCGGTGTTAATTGATTCTGATTGATTCTCGTTACAGTTGCTGTCATATTTGAGCAGATTCGCGTCATTTACACGCAGTTTGAACCCTGAACAGAGAGACAGCTGATCGATGATCAATAATCAAATCAGAGAGAGAGAGAGAGAGGAAGGACGTGAAACGAGTGTCTCTCTCTCTCAGATCCGCAGTGGTCCAAACACACACACACACACACACACACATATATTCACGCACGCGCTCCCTCGGCATTCCGCTGTCAGAGAAACGCCTCGTCATGCCGGAGCCGTCCGAGCCTGACAGCCTCCGGTACGTGCACGGTAACCTTTAATCGAGCCCGTCACGGCTGATCGGCGGATCAATGATCGATACTCACTTTGTAGAAGATGAGCTTGAGCGTGCCGTAGAAACCCATGGCTGCTTCTCCCGGTACGGTGCCGACCGCACGAGCCCTCCCGGAGAAACACGAAGATGAGAAAAGTCCAAAATGTATTTCAAACGGTTTAATCCGAGGCGGCGTGACGTCACTAATCCATCCGGTGAATCGGTGATTGATCAGAAGTGACGATCGATCATCGGAGCGGACCGTGAGGAGCGCGTGCTGCCTCTGACTCGCTCTCTCGCTCTCTCTCTGCGTTCACGAGGAGCGTCGCTCGACCTGAACCAGGAACACGCAGGGACATGCCTCTGTGAGGGGGGAGGAGGGAGGAGACAAGGAGAGGAGAGATAGGGAGGGAGGAGGAGGAGGAGGAGGAGGAGGAGGGGAGAAATACAGAGAGAGAGAGGGAGGGAGGGGGAGACCGTCACAGAGACTACGTCCAGGTTTTAGACAGTCTGTGGGGACGTCTCAGAGACTACGTCCAGGTTTTAGACAGTCTGCGAGGACGTCACAGAGACTACGTCCAGGTTTTAGACAGTTTGTGAGGACGTCTCAGAGACTACATCCAGGTTTTAGTCAGTCTGTGAGGACGTCACGGAGACTACATCCAGGTTTTAGACAGTCTGCGGTAACGTCACAGAGACTACGTCCAGGTTTTAGTCAGTCTGTGAGGACGTCACGGAGACTACGTCCAGGTTTTAGACAGTCTGCGAGGACGTCTCAGAGACTACGTCCAGGTTTTAGTCAGTCTGTGAGGACGTCACGGAGACTATGTCCAGGTTTTAGACAGTCTGCGGGGACGTCACAGAGACTACGTCCAGGTTTTAGACAGTCTGCGGGGGACGTCACAGAGACTACATCCAGGTTTTAGACAGTCTGTGAGGACATCTCAGAGGCTACATCCAGGTTTTAGACAGTCTGCGGGGACGTCTCAGAGACTATGTCCAGGTTTTAGACAGTCTGCGGGGACGTCACAGAGACTACGTCCAGGTTTTAGACAGTCTGCGGGGACGTCACAGAGACTACGTCCAGGTTTTAGACAGTCTGCAGGGGACGTCACAGAGACTACATCCAGGTTTTAGACAGTTGGACATTTCAACGTGGGGACTTATGGAGACTGACTCACTTCTGGAGCCAGCCTCGAGTGGACGTTTGAGGAACTGCAGTTTTTTGTCAAACTGGCTGAAATGTGGCTCATCCAGACGGACGGCGTGAACACAAACAAGTCATCTCCACAAACACAGCGGCGCCCGGCGGGGGGTCGCTGCAGGTCGCAGCTTTCTCACAGCTGATTGACCTTAAGGTCGTCACACTGAAACCCCCACAGGCACACACACACATTAGTGAGGGTCAGGAGGTGGAGGAGGAGGTGGAGGTGGGGGATAATTTGGGAGGTCAAACCTTCACCAAGAGCCTGGAGAGACAAAACATACAACCTCTCACCTGTTCAGCCTCCACCTCCTTTTCTCTTAGTCACCTTCAGGCCTCAACACAACACCAACCGCTCCACCTTCTGCTCTGCTTTACTCAAAAACCACGACACACAAACAGACGGAGAAATAAAAGATAGAGTTATGTGTGTAAGGATGAGCACCAACTTGTTTTATTCTTCTTCAGATGGTCGATGCAGACTCTGAGGCCTGCAGGTAAAACTCATCCAGTGTGAATCTGTCTTACGTTTCAGCTCAGGAATGCGTTTCACCTAAAGGTGTTTCTAATATATTGTTGTTTTCTTTCCACTCGTGCTTTACATACAGTGAGGGAACAGAACATGAGAAACACCTGTGAGCGGGACACCACCGCAAACACCTCTCAGAAACTCGCCATCACGGATACGATGAGGCCGCAGGGCCGCTGCGTTAGATTACACTAGACTCGGCAGGTGTTTCTGTTTTCTGGAGCTGAGCATGTGGCGTCCTTGTTTTTCCTCAGAGACAAAGATTATACAAACAGTATGTCATTCAGGAAAACCCTCATCCCTCTATCTTCTCTTCCAGGCGAATATATCCAAAGGTTTAACACATCTGGAGACATCCAAACTCCCCCAGATATCTACGTATCCAGGTGTACTTCTGCTTAAATCTGCGAGTCCGTCCATCCATTTTCTTCCTCTTGTCCAGGTTTAGCAAGGCGTTCCAAACATCCTTCTACCCAGCAACCATTGCACTCCTGAAGGAAGGTCTTCTGCCGGTTGGCCTTGCCCGGAGCACCTTCAAATGAACCATCCCAATCAGAGATGCTGAACCACCTCAGCTGAGTTCTTCTCACTTGAAGGAGCAGCGGCTCTCCTCCGAGCTCCCTCCGGATGTCCGAGCATCTCTCTCTCTAAGGCCGAGCCCGGCCACCCTACGGAGGGAACGTCTTCCGGTAACTACCCAAAGCCCGTGACCACAGGTGAGAGTTGGAACATAGATGAACTGGAAGATCGGAACCTCTGAATACTGCCGATGCCGCACCAACCCGCCGGTACGTCTCACGCTCCATTTTCCCGTCACTCGTGAACAAGACCCCGAGATATTTAAACCCTTTCTCAGGGCAACAACCCGCCTCCAACCTGGAGGGTGCAGTCCAGAAAAAAATATGTCCATGTACAATCAAACTGAGGGAGTTTTTAGCTCGCATTGGGGTCCAACATTTTGTAGAATTTGAAAAAAAAAGTCAACTTATCCTTTTTAAATATTTCCAAGATGGTTCCATACCAATCTTCTAATGTCGGAGATGTAGGTACTGACAACCCCTGTCAATCATCTTCATCAGGTGACCCACAGGTGACCTTTGACCTCTTAATCTGTAAATCTCTCTGCGTGTGTGATCACGATGCCGCAGCCTTCCTTCATCATCATCAACATCATCATCGTCTTCTTCTCTGTTTCTAATTTCCTTTCCTTTCCTTTCTTTCCTTTCCTTTCCTTTCTTTCCTTTCCTTTTTTTTCTTTTCCTTTCCTTTCCTTTCCGTCTGGCACTAATTCCTCCCTCCTTCTTTCTCCTCTTGGTCTTCGCGTTGTCGTAAATTTGAATTTTCCTCTTTCTGCTTCTAATTTACATATTCACTTTTTTTTTTTATTCCTTTCATGTTCACAGTGGAGATAAAATGAAGTCACGTGACTCGAACAGAAGGATCAAATCTGTTGGGACTACTTTCAGCTGTGGATGAACACACGTTTGAACTACAGGATAAATAAATGTTTGTGTTTTAAAGGGCGTCTGGCTGCTGATTGGCTCAGTGTGACGTGATGATGTCACCGCTTTCTAGACGATGTGATTGGCTGCATCAGCACTCGAGTCACTTAACATTTATACACTTTGTTGAGCTTTGTTTGAGCTCAGAGTGTTTGTATGTTGACGTTTTCAACCACTGGTGAGAGGAGGAGGAGCCAGTGTCATGCCAGAACAGGAGCTGGGTGAGTGTGCAAGACTGAAAGGAAGGAAGGAAGGAAGGAAGGAAGGATGGTGAAAGTAAGTATTAGCTGGCTGCTCTGTGTTGTTGAGGTAATGCAATCAGAACAAATACAGTACAGCTGAACACATTTAGTGACTAAAAACATGGAGCTCCATCTCTCCTCTCCTTTGTTTTAAGACTCACCTCCTCACTCCCTCACCTCCTCACTCCCTCACCTCCTCACCCCCTCACCCTCTCTGGTATGCACACACACTGAGTCTCTCCCTCTGATGGTCTCGTAAAACCTGAAACTGTATGTGTGTGTGTGTGTTCTGCATTAAAACAGCTGACTATTTCCCACACTCCTGTAAGAGTGTGTGTGTGTGTGTGAACAACGTCTTAAGATATGAGAATGTGTGTGTGTGTGTGTGTGTGTAACTGCTGTCAGGCTGGAAACAGACGAACCACTTCAAAGGCGAGGCAGATGTGGCCTTTGTGTGTGTGTGTGTGCAGTTTGCGTGAGCTAGCTGGATTAGCCTCAGAGTGTGTGAAGAATCAATGAACATCAGAGGAGTGTGTGAACGACTGATTCTCAGCACATGATGTTTCGTCTCTCTGTATATATGGACCTACGGTGAGACAGTTCACCTGCAGCAACCACAGAATAAACAAACCAAACATCAACAACACAACAACCCTTTCCGTCAACGTCCTCTTCGCTCTCTTCTCCTCTGCCACATGAACTCCCCCGGTACTCTGAGCTCACAGCCCGGCTAACAGACTGAGCTAACGTTAGCTAACAGCAGCTACAGAAGTCTGCCGAGCTGACGGGATCTGAACTCAGATCAGCTGTTTCCACGGGGACAGATTAGAGAGGTGCAATGCAGCAAACTACAACAACAGGTCGTTAACAGAGAGAGTGTGTGTGTGTGTGTTCATCAATAATTAATGCAGAGATGTGAAAGACTTAGAGCTCATGAATATTTAAATGAACGACTCTGAGAGTGTCTAAACCACAAAGAGGAAGGAAGGGAGGAAGGAGGGGAGGGAGGAAGGAAGGAAGGAAGGAACGGACGAAGGAAGGAATGGAGGAAGGAAGCAAGGAACAAAGGAATGGAGGTAGGAAGGAAGGGAGGATAGAAGGAAGCAGACTGAGTGAATAAACGTTGATCAAACGTTTCCCTGAGGTTTGGAGACTCTGTGAAGGACGCCATTTTGTAAGCAAGGAGTCATTGTGTCCTGAACACAGGTGAGACTGATGAGACTCAGGTGAGGACAAATAAAACGAGACGAGGAAGACGTCCAACAATCAAACAAACAGCGAGATTCTTCAAGTGTCGCCTTACACACTATGAGTGTGTGTGTGTGTGTCCCAAAACACACTCTATTAACACTTTATGTTAATTAGGCAGCTCGTTAGCTGTCACAGGTAACTTAGCGTGTTGACGTGAAGCAGTTACTCTCTGTTAAACTGTGATTAACTTTCAGTGAGGGAGCTGAAGCCGCCGCAGAGAGACTGCACTGTAACGGGAAGGTCGCAGGTTCAAACCCCGTCCTGCTGACGAGCGCAACACTCCGGGAATGCTGCCGCAGCTCCAGGAATGTGTGTGTGTGTGTGTGTGTGGAGTGCGCTGACTCGGCGAGATCAGTGTGGTGGACCTAACAGGCTGGAAAGCTGCCCGGCATTGGAATGTGACACACACAGGCGGTATGAGGGTGTGTTAAAGTGTGTGTAGTGGCTCATAGTACACAGTATAAATACTCTGTTACATATAAAAGTATTGAAGTACTGCATATCAGCTGATCAGACACGACGCCCGGTCTTTAAGCTGTCAGTGCTCAAACATAAACATCTGTGACCAGGTGCATGTTTTCCTGTCAGGTGGCGACCATATATGGTCGCTTCCTGCTCCAAAAAAACAAAACAAACAAGATGGCCACAGCCGACAGCGAGTGTCGTCAACGAGTCCATCCGTCCTCCCGTGGACGAGCCTCCGTTCACAGCGGTCATCTGACATGTGTGTGTGCGCTAGCAATATGATTTGTCTGCGGTCACACTAAACCGAAGATAAATCCTGTGTGTGTGTGTGTGTGTGTGTGTAATCTCCTATATGTGTAGTAATCTAGAAAAACGCATGTAGATTACAGTCTCATCAGATTAGTGCCCCAGTTTTCAGGCGTCCATCTTTAAGACAGCTCCTTCACGGCGCTGGACACACACAGGTATCCCATCATGCCGATGGGCATCACGCTGGTTCAGTATGTTTGTGTGCATGTGTTAGCAGGAGACTTCATATCCCATGATCCCGATGGAGTCATGAGAGGAATCTGAGGAATGTTGACTGCTGCACATTCCTACACACACCTACTATGTGTGTGTGTGTGTGTCCACAGAGACTACGTCCAGGTTTTAGACAGTCTGTGGGGACGTCACAGAGACTACGTCCAGGTTTTACACAGTCTGCAGGGACGTCACAGAGACTACATCCAGGTTTTAGACAGTCTGCAGGGACGTCACAGAGACTACGTCCAGGTTTTAGACAGTCTGCGAGGATGTCTCAGAGACCACGTCCAGGTTTTAGACAGTCTGCTGTGGGGACGTCACGGAGACTACGTCCAGGTTTTAGACAGTCATGTTGCAAACACACACTTTCTCACACACACACACACTCAACAGTTGGTGTTTACACAGACGACAAAGCAGGAGACACAATGTCACCTGAACGCCTCACAGAGAGACGCTGATGTCGTCGGCTGGTACCTGAACACCTCACACACACACTATAAAGGGCTGAACCAGGTGTGTGTGTGTGTGTGTGTGGGTGTGTGTGTGTGTGTGTGTGTGTGTGTTTGTGTGTGTGATAAAAGTGCAACGCCGCCACCTGCTGGTGACTCACACACAGCTCAGACATCATCTGGGTACAAATACACACATTTATGTACTTGTACTTCAATGTTTACCTGAAAAAGTAACTAAAGAGACAAATGTAATGGAGTATCGTCGTACCTGGCTCTGAAGGTGAAGCGATGGTGACATCACCTCTGCACTCTCCTCCTTTTCCTCCTCCTCTCTTTCATCACTGTTGGCCTCCTCCTCCTCTTCCTTCTCCTCCTCCACCTCCTTTTCCTTTTTATCTCCTCCGTCTTCTATCCGTGTGATCTGATTGGCCGTCTCCAGGTGGGCGGTGCCGAAAGGCTCTGACGGACAGGACTCGTCCTCGATGGTAACTATGGCGACTCTGACCTCGTCTTCCTCCCCGTCTTCCTCGCTTCCTTGGCCCCTTCCTCGGCCAAGGAAAGGAGACGAGGTGAAGGAAGAGGAGGCAGAGATTGGAGTGTGTCCACCAATCAGCTCCCTCCGTGCTTTGTCTTTGGGGCGGGCCTTCATCACTTCTATCTCCTCCTCCTCCTCCTCCTCCTCCTCCTCTCTCCTCCTGGATGGAGTTCTGTCCTCGTCTCCTTGTCCTGTCTCCTCCTCCTCCTCCTCCTCCTCCTCTCTCCTCCTGGATGGAGTTCTGTCCTCGTCTCCTTGTCCTGTCTCCTCCTCTTCCTCCTCCCTCCTTTCTTGGCGCTCTTCGTCCATCTTTCCTTCACTCAGAGAAACATCCTGAGGAGACACCGACCAACACGTTAACGAGACGAACAATCAGCTCTCCGATTTACAGAGTTTCCTGGCGGACAGTGAAGTAAACTGTAGCTGCTGTTAGCTCGTATTTCTACAGTATATCACCGTTATAAACGTGTTTGTCTCTTGTAGTATTACTTCAGTATTTCTACAGTATATCACCGTTATAAACGTGTTTGTCTCTTGTAGTATTACTTCAGTATTTCTACAGTATATCACCGTTATAAACGTGTTTGTCTCTTGTAGTATTACTGCAGTATTTCTACAGTATATCACCGTTATAAACGTGTTTGTCTCTTGTAGTATTACTGCAGTATTTCTACACTATATCACCGTTATAAACACGTTTGTCTCTTGTAGTATTACTGCAGTATATCGTGTACTTTTACCTTTAAATTCAGGTGTTCCGCTGTGGAGGACTTTAAACTTTAAACGCCGGGACTTCTTCTTCTTCTCTGGCGGCAGCTTCAGTGTTTCCGCTCGGACTCCATCAGAGAAGTTTAAATTTTTAACTTTAATTTCTCTAATTTGTATTTTTTAAACTTTTGTTACGTCACAAACTCAAACAAACTTTTTTCACCCGCTTCGTTGTTTTTCTGCTCGTGCACATGGAGCTTTGTTTGGCGCGGTCTGATGACGTCACGCGCCTCCTTTTACGCGCCGCGCGGAAAAAAAGTTTAAGACAAAAAAAAAGTGTTTTTAAAAAATAAAAAAATATTTAGGATTTATTTTGAGCTTTTAGCTCGTCGATATTAACACTATTCTTTTATTATATGAATTAATTTAAATAAATAAATCATTTATAATTATAAATAATTAAATTTGAAGAGTTATTTTTTTTTCAAACAGGACTTAAAGAAAAGAAAGACAAAATATTTGTGTTGTTGAATAATACTTTATTAATTAGTAGATAGATTATATATATAACAAATATTAACTCATACGTACATAAATACATAAAGATACAAATATATGAACAAACTTGGCACTGCTGACTTTTCTGTTGGTTTGAATCAGAGACTCTGAAGATCTCCTCGTCTAAACTAATCACTCCTTCATGATTCTCAGTGATTTCATAATAATTAAGATGATTTCTAATTTAATCAGGACGGATGTTCGGGGACTCCTCAGCTCGGTTAGTGACGTTAAAGGTGCAGAATCATAAAGAAAATTTCAAAATAAAAGTCATTTAATCAGGAGAGAGGAAACACCAGCTGGGAGTCAGTCGTCATGGACACGAGGCTCAGTGACGTTTATGTTGGAGTATCAAAGGCAACGCGGAGCAGCTTCTTCATCTTGGAATGCGGCCTACAGTCTCAAGTATACATAATGGAATGCATCCTTTTTTACCACCAGCATAGTTCAAGTTGAGGAGACAAATATTTCTCCAGCTTATTTATACTTGAGTCAGTTCTTCATATTGGAACATATCCTCCAGTGAAGAAGGAAGAAATAGTTGGAATGCGGCCTGTCACCTCCAGCTCGGCCTGGCAGACTTGCCTGAGTCCCTCGAGTGAGTCGACTTCTCAGAGAAGGTGCCGCTGTCGTTCCGCCGGTGGCCTTTAGGGGGAGCCAGCGAGTCGCGAAGTGGTGAGCGAGCAGGTGCCCTGATGCTCTGAGACCTTGTCAGCGGGGAGGAGGAGGTGGAGGTGGAGGCGGTTGAGGAGACTCTTAAGGAGCCAGTTCGTGTCAAAGGTGAGGAGGTGCCGGGTGGGGCAATGGAGGAGGTCTTTGGGGAGGAGTCTGAGCCAGCGTGGGGTGAAGGAGGAGGAGGAGTGAGGTTGGTGTGGGTGCGCCTGAAAGAAGAGGAGGCGGTGCTTCGGGCGAAACTTGGAAGCGGTGATGATGAAGAGGAAGGGGCTTTGTGCAGAGGAGTGGCAGGGGCGCTAATGCTACCTCCTCCTCTTACTCCACTTCCTGCACCTCCTTGGGTGAGCGCCCGGAGTGTGGAGCGACACATCTTCTCCTCTGACTGGAGTTTGGGTTTCATTAAGGGCTTTCGGACAGACGGTTTCCTCTGCAAGTCCTGGTTCTGCTCTCGGGAAGATGCCCGAGTACCTGAGACCTTCTGGTCTTTTGAATCCTTGGGGTCCGGGGTCTTGTTGATGCTGGAGCGCCGGGATGAAGGAGCAGTTGAGGGCCTCTCTCCTCGACGGAGGGAGGTGCTGCTGAGGTTGGACATGGACACACTGGTGGGTGCCGCTGCTATGGAGGGGCCTCGCTGGTTGCCAGGAGGTTTCTCCGGACGTTTGCCCATGGACGGAGCTCCTCGGCTGGTTCTGGAGATGGGCACTACACGCCTCATGCCCTGGTTCTCGGAGTTGGTGAGGGTGCGGACGGGCTTGACCTTGTTGGCGGTAGAGGCAGCGGTTGGGGTTGCGGGTTTGATCCCGAGGGGTCGAGTTCTGGAGGTAGGGAGGTTCTTGGTGGATGGTTTGGACGAAGGTATCGGTTCTACCTTTTTGTTAGTAGAAGAAGCTGCTTCTTTATTTTCATTGGTTGTCTCGTCTGTTGATTGTACTTGGAGAGTCTCCACATCTCTCTTCTCATTGGTGGAACCTTCTACTTCTTCCTCCTGATTAGCTGCTTCCTCAGAGGCACCTGTGGCGATGGTAGGCGTTTCATTGGCTGATGGGTACCACCTGGGGGATGAGATGGGATGCGATGGGTCGTCACAGCGAGACGCAGGCACTGGTTGGCTGCTGATGGGCACAGGCACTGGTTTCTCATTGGCCGGTTGAGGTTCTGAAGGCTTGCGATTGGTTGGGGTGGAGGAAGGTTGCCGACTTCCTCCGTGATTGTCACTTCCACTCAGATCTCTCTCAGTTTGTGCATTATCATAAAGTGTGAGCTCGCCAGCTGCCTCACACACACCCGTGACACACCACACAACCACCTTTTCCTCTCGTCCCTCGTCTTCATCTCTTTGTAAGGAAGACATCTTCACGTTGGATTTGTCTGTGTTCCCAATCTGGGACTCATTCGGCATCTTCTGGACTTGGGATTCGTCTGCTCCCGCTTCTTCCAAGTCTGTGATTAACATATCATCCTGGTGCTGTCCGCGGAGGCGACCTTCGTTGGCGACGGTATCAAACACTTTCAGCTCTGGTACCAGAGTGTGTTTCTCTAAAACCACGGACATGTTGCCTGGAGCTGCAGTGCTACGTTCAAGCTTCTCGTCACTGCTGGCGACCCGTCCACGAAAATCTAGATCGCCCCTCAAACCAGACTGATGGTCTGAGAGCGTCTCCTGATTGCTCAAACTCAGACCAAGTTGATCTTTGTCATTGTTGTGTCGGGATTGCTGGTTCGCATTAGAGGTAGGTTTGATTGTAACTTCATTTGCGGGTGTGATGGTGTTTGATTGAGTATGCGTAGCATCATAGCTGAGGTAAGCGGCGGTTGTATGTTTTGCACTCAAAGAGCTCTTGCGAGGTGAGGAGTGGGTCTGCGATGCCGTCTGGCCCGTTTGAGGCTGCTGGTTTTGGGGGAAGCTGCATGTTGTGATGCTGTGCGGTCGAGTCTGAGGGGAGAGTCCTGGACTTTTGAGCCCAGGTTCAGGTGAGGCTGATGGTAAAGCTGTCCTTGCCTCTCCCCTTCCTCCTCCTCTCTGCTGGTTGTCCTCATGAGACGTCATCCCCAGGAGTGTGCTCAGTTCGCGCTCAGCTGCCATAGTCGGCGAGGTGGAAGGAAAGTTACGGGAGCGCCGTAAGCTCCCAGATCGCCCCAGAGGATTGTTGTTGAGGGGCGATCGGGGACGGGACTTCGGGGTCAGGAGCTCCACCAGCCGTCCGGCCTCGTTGTGACGCGACATGGCGGCTGACATGTCCGTCTCACTGCTGCAACGCAACCCGAATGCTCCGCCAACCTACAACAGAATCACAAAGTAGTACTTTAATAGAAGTAACAACTGTGTACTTGTACTTCAGTGACTGTTTGCGCCTCCTCCTACCTCCTCACCCCCGGCCCATGAGTGCCTCTTCTGTTCCTCCAGCTCCTGGATCCGCCGGCGACGGGCGGCCTCCTTGGCCTCCCTCTCCAAGTTCTCCTTCAGAGAGAAAGACAGACATTTAATGGCTATGTCTCTCTTTGAACACCAGGTGGCAGCAAACATCAAACAATGAGTGCTGATAGAGCTCACTCTTCTCACACTTCATGGCTGTTATATTAACGTTACATTAACGTTACATGGATGTTCCTCACCTACTAGACATAACAAACTTGTTTTATATCACGGACAGCAGCGTACCTTGACAGCAGAGGTGAATCTGGAGCAGAAGGTGTGGAAGATGCTGAAGCAGTCGTCGAGTCTGAACGTCTCTCTGTCCTCGCAGAAGAAGTCGATCAGTTCGCTGCCTTCCGTCTTCAGCTGCTGCCGCCCACCACGCAGCGAGCAAAGAGACGAAGCAGCTGACTGAGAAGCAAACACAAATGTAACAGTGTGGTGAGAGTACTTTTTACTGGAGTAAAGTAACTGAATACTCCTTGAAAACATCTGTGCACCTGCAGGAAGTCGTCCAGCTGCTGCTGCAGCTCCGTGTCTCTCTGGACGCTTTCCTCTACCGAGCGTGTGCGAGACGTCAGCCTCTGCAGATCAGCGTCCAGCGTTTCCACTGAGATCCTACAGAATATAAACACACGTAACTTAAATCTAGCTCTATACTTTACACTGTAATCACTGTGACGCTCATGGGAAATGTAGTCTTTAATATGTGGAGATGACATCTTACCTGGACGCAGGCTGGACGTGACTCAACTTTAGAGGAAACTCCAACAGCTTGTTGTCTTTTTTTTGAGCTTCCTGAAGAAAAAAAGATGAAGAATTCATTTTTATTTTAAATCCGCTGTTTGATATTTATCATCATCTTTCTGCTGTTGTTTGAGGTGCTTTACTTGATACTTTATACCTCTACTACGAGCTGCAATGTTAAAGCGATGAACACATTAATGCATCGATAATTATGATCCAGTAATAGAATATATTTATGTTGATGTTAATACTCATGTACTTTAACTCAAAGCACTTTTATTTAAGTAACAGATTGCATTCCCTCGCCTCACGTTCACAAATCTCTTATTGAAGTACAAGGTGACTGACCAGAGCGACAAAGTGCAGCAGGTTCATTCCCGGTTTGTTGGCTTTGGTGTCGGCCAGAGACAGAAGGGACGACAGCTTGAAACCTACAGCGTTTCCTGCATAACCTCCCTGCAACACACACACAACACACATAGTTATCAACATTTAAAGTTTTTTGCATATTAGTCTGTTTTTAAAGTTTATGACTTACAGCTCATTAAGAATGAACACTACAGCTCTTCTAACGGACGTTATGTTAACGTTATATAGGTGTTACATTAACGTCTATCTTAGATTGTAACAAAGAAGAACCATTTACTGCTGTTATAAACTGAATACAATAAAAAAAAAAAACATTGTCTTATTAACTTCACTACATCTCTTTTGTCTGCGTAACAAGTACTCTACTCTTCTTATTTGAACCTCACTGGCCACGTCTCCGTCTGTTCTAATAAATCAATATCACACGAGAGTGAGAGGGAGTGCTGTTATAGTGAATATCAGCACGGCACGAGGCCACAAACGGTTCGCCTCATTCTTACGGTTGTCTCTAGCTAAAATAACACTGAAAGAGAGTTTATGAATTGTTGAAGGTTTGTACAGCCTTTAACTTAACTTTTGGAGATCCAAAAAATCTCAAATACGTGAGGCTGAATTTGGGGTTAATGTTGCAGAAGACATTGAGGTTAAACAGCATATATTAGAACAGTTTGTAGTCTTTTCTTTCTCTCTCTGTTGTCTAATAATTCATGAATGCAGTTTTATTTTTCACTCACAGCGTTGAGGATGTTTCCAGCCTGCAGCACCAGGTGGAGAACAGCATGGAGCTCCTCACAACACATTAACTCTGGAGGAGGAGGAGGAAGTCTTTATTAGCATCAGTACACAAACAAACATAAGCTGCTTTCATGTGGAAAAAAGACTAAACCGAACGACAGGAGCTTTAAAACTCGCCGTGCGGCGGAGTGTGTGTGGTGTCAGCGACGGTGTTAGCACGTCGAGGGTTAGTTAACGAGTTATCACACACACGCTGCTAAAAATAATCCAGGTGTTAGTTTGTGTTGTGTGAGAGCGCGAGGAAGAAGAAGTGTGTTACTGCATGATGTTTCACTCTGCATAGATCATTTGTTCCGAAGACGGAAAACTGTTTATTTCTGCTGTGAAGTTGGACATTTGAACATGGGGACTTATGGAGACTGACTCACTTGTGTGATGTGTACTGGTGCAGTCGATGTTGGTCGTTACCTTTGGTAGCTGTGCGAAGGATCTTGATGTCTCGTTTCATGGCCTCACACACCGCAGGGAACTCCTCTTTCAACAGCATGGACTCAATACGGACCGAGTAACTACAGCGAGAAACATGAAGGAGTGAGACTTCTGAGAGTGACTAAGCAAGAAGCCGCCACACGAGAGTAAATCTGGGACTGACTTTTAGTTGTTAGCTAAGGTCAAAGGTCAAAGGTGAGCAGGGCCTCTCACCTGGGGAGCTGAATCAGCAGGTACACGAAGGAATCGGCCAATGAGAGCTTGGAGATGTCGCCGCGGTACGACTTCAGCTTCTTCACCTTCAGGAGAGGAAACATGATGACGACGATACAAACGTGATGATGTTAATGTGTGTGTGTGTGTGTGTGTGTGTGTGTGTGACCTCCTCTGTCTCCGGCAGCAGCTTCAGCAGCTCTCTCAGAGGCTCCACCCCGTAGGGCTCACTGTTGCCATGGCGAATATCGTCTACTATCGTCTGATTGGCCCTGGAGGAGGAAAGGTGTTGGTGTTCATTAACAGAGAAATGTTCAATATTTAAATCATCGTTGTGCTCTGGTTCATCTTCTTCAGTGTGTCTTAAATCATTTTATATCCTGAAGGACAGATTGATAAAGTCGTGTCTGTCTCTCTCTCGGTGTCTCCCTCATGCCTGTCTGTCTCTCTGTGTCTCCCTCATGCCTGTCTGTCTCTCTGTGTCTCCCTCATGCCTGTCTGTCTCTCGGTGTCTCCCTCATGCCTGTATGTCTCTCAGTGTTTGGAAAGCACTCAGTGTGGACACGTTGGTACGGTCAACACAACATAAACACAGCAGGTCACAGTCTGACCTCAGTGTGACTGAACTCTGTGTTCAGACCCAGAAGAGACGAAAACACTGACGTTAATACATAAAAGAAAGAGAAGATTTGTAGTTGTTCTGTGTGTCTTTGTGGTTATTGTGCATCTCTTTGTAGTTGTTTTGCATTTTGGTGACACGTTCACATCTCTTTTTGTCAGTTTTTCGTCTCTTTGTGGTTGTTCTGTGTCTCTTCGTGACTTTCACTGACATATTACAGGTGAAGCCGGGGGGCCGTCCATCATCACAGTCCTTTTGTGTAACTTGGGACAGGTGACATATCATGAGTGTCTCTCCTGCCCAATATGCCAGCATCACCGCATCTGTTTACCCATAACACCCCTGGATGTGGGCGAGGACACACATCACGCTATCACAGTGTGTTACCCCGGACGTGTCCCCTCTCCTCCATGACCGACATGAACTGAGCATTCAAAGTTACACTGAGATCGGACTGAACAACCACAAGCTTCTCTTCAGGGACTAAACCAGTTTTTACCTCTTGAACTGTTTGAGGAAAATCCCGATGTTCATCCCTCGCTTCGAGTCCAAAATGGTGACCTGGTGGAGAGACACAGACAAACAGAAAGAGAGAGAGAGAGCGAGAGAGAGAGAGAGAGAGAGAGAGAGAGAGAGAGGTGGTGTGAGTCTGAGGTCAGAGCCCAGGTGGAAACTGTCCGAACACACCTTCAACAAACAGCAGCACACGCCATCCTGCATCACACGCACATGAACACACACGAACACACACACCTCCTCTTTGGTCTCCCTGAATGAGCTCCTGGTCCTCCCTCCTCTGGTGGGCGTTGACTTGACGTTTGATTGACTGTCATTCTGACCAAACAGCTCCTCAATGGTCTGGACGTCGATCTGGTACTGCTGCTGCACCTGACCCTGAGTCCACAGGTTGGCCCGCCCCTTCACCTGTGACACACACACACACACACACAGAGGTGTAAATAAAAGTCTTTAGATCGTACAGGTGTGCCTCCGTTGTGCCGATCTTTACCTGATCCTCTGGTATCGTCTTCCAGAAGAAACTCCTCACCCTCTTCGTCTTCCTCAGGCCTCCTATGGGGATTCCCAGCCCTGGTAGCAGGGGCGGCACTGGAGGAGGAGGTGGAGGAGGAAGAAGAGCAGGTGGAGGAGGAGGAGGAGCGGGTGGAGGCGGTTTCGTCCGGTTGTCCTCTTTATCGGGAAATCCGATTGGAGGACGTGGAAGAGCCGCCGGCTCCTGGAGGGAGAAACCCTCCCTCTCATTGGCCGGGGAGACGCTGCCCATCACATGCATCCCCGCGGCCGATTGGATGGGAACAGAGAGTGGTGGTGGACAGGCTGGTCACCGAGGTGATGGGTGACCATGGCGATGCGTGCGGTGATGACGATGACAATGGGCTATCGCTTCAGGAACATCGGAGGGTTCAAAAGACAGAAGATGGAAAACCTGGAGAGAAATTAATTAATTAATTGAGAAATTAGCTTTAGCCACCTGCTAATTAACTGTTGCTAACAGAATCAGGCAACAGAACCGGGCTCAGCAGCCGAACCAGACCAAGTGCGAGCACAGGGAGTAACGTTTACAGACTTTATGATGTGAGCGCTAACTGTGGTTAGCTCGGTCAGCCGTGTAAAGTTATGCAGGATTAAGAGCGTGGACGCTTTGATTGACAGGTGGGTGTAGTCACAGGCGGCTTGTTTGAGCAACCAGGCCACACTGAGTGTCACAACGACTACATCCATTCTTTATACAGGTTATGAGTCCAAACCTGTACTGAGTTAGTTTTTTGTTTTGTTTTTTTAACATGAAATATGACTAAAAGTAAAACTTGTGTGTAAAAGTCTTGATTTGTGAAGAAACTAAAGCTGTCAGATGTCGTAAAAAGTACAAATATTTTCCTCTGGAAGTAGAAAACAGGCACGAAAAGTGAAGTTGGAGCTCAGCAGGAACAAAAACCACAAACATAAAGTTTATTCTGACCTCCTTTAACGCGCAGATGGTGTCCTGATTCGAATGTTTCAGTCGTTTGTTCGGAGGCGCCTCAGTTTAATGAATCATTAATTAAGATATATAAAAATCACAGGAGGAAGTGTGTCGACGAGCTGGACGCAGGCTGAGACGAATGACTCGGAAAATTCCAGCTGGCACGCGACCACGACGGACTCACGCTGACATTCATCTGTTTTATTCACACACACACACACACACACACACACCGCCTCCACTCATTCAAATGTGTGTGTGTGGTAATTAAATGAATGTTAATTAAACATTAATGCAATGTTTACTTTCCTGCCATGACTCTTTTCTTCAGTGAAACCTGACGTGTTTGTTTTTCTCTGAACGATCAAACAGCTCCGGCCTCTTCATCCTCCTCCTCACACACACACACACACACACACACACACACACACACACACACACTTCATTCACACCTTCTCCTCAAACATCACGAGTCTCACCTGAATGTGAAACCACCTGCTCTCCGAAGGTGTTTATGTCAGATTTTTTCAAAGAAGCTGCAGGTCCAGGATTTTGTGGGCGGTCCTTAAAGGCTGGCTTGATGACACGCTGAGGCCGCCCTTTTTTTTTTTAACGGTTAATTTGACTGAAATGTCAAAAACTATCTGCTGGATTGCTGCAGAAATGTTTGTGCTCCCCAGAGGATGAATCCTGTCTTTAATCTGAATCTTTAATCCATCAACAGGAAGTCGACATGAATCCACAACTTCACACAGGAGGGCTTACAACATGTGTGTGTGTGTGTGTGTGTGTGTGTGTGTGTGTGTGTGTGTTTGGATGCCAGGGAGTGAGGCTGCCATGTGCTACCGTGGCAACTAGTCAGAGTGCCACTGATCGTCGTGGCAACAGACCAGGTTACAAACAATGATGGTTTGTTTACTTGGCAGACAACAAAACTGAGGTCACGGTGTGTGTGTGTGTGTGTGTGTGTGTGAGTGTGTCACACTATTAATATGAAATAATTCATATTAAACACATCCTGATGTTTTCCTCTCTCTCTCTCTCTCTCTCTCTCTCTCTCTCTCTCTCTCTCTCTCTCTCATTTAAACTCAAGCGACCGTGACATCATCGTGGCATCGTCCAATCACGTGACTCACAGTGTAAAAATAGACCGGGCCTTCGTGTGACCCGGTTCACACAAAGAGTTCTGATTGGTTAACGAGCTGGAGTGTGAACTGATGACTGAACTGCTCCACAACTTTGTTGTCAACTACCACTACTATAGTAATACTAATACTACCAACACTAGTACTACTACTAATTCCACTAATACTATAACTACTACTACTAATCCCATTTCTACTAATGCTACTAATACTAATACTACTATAGTAATACTAATTCCACTAATCCTATTACTAGGAATACTAATACTATTACTGCTCCTACCACTGCCATTATTTGTACACTTGTGGCTACTCTTCTTGGTACTAGTAATACTACTAACACTAATTACTAAAAGTACTACCAGTACTACTGCAATAAGTATTTTAAGTATATTCAGTATTACACTACCATGACTAGTAGTAGTACTACTAATACCACTAATAGTACTATTACCACCACCATTCTTATTAGTACTATTATTAGTTATACTAACAATACTGTTACTACTGTTTTTACTCCTACTACCACTACTGTAAGAGGTATTTTGAATATATTTACTACTTCACTACTGTGTCTATTACTAGTACTACCTGACTAGAACTAGTAGTACCACTGCTGTGACTGCTGTTCCTACTAGTACTCTGCTGTTGCTGCTAAAAGAAGTACTACTATGATGAGTGGTACTAGTAGTTCTAATGTACTAACTCTAACGCTTGATGTTTGCTTAAAGGTGTTCAGTGTTATCGGCTGTATTCTAGTACTCAAGTATTTTCACAGCATGTTTTAGTACTTTTACTTGAGTAAAGTATCCGAGTACTTTCTCTGTTCAGTCTGATCTCATGTGAGATTTAAATAAACCTGATTGGCTCGTGAGTTTTCACCTCCAGCTGCTGTCACGACTCATCGACACCTTTCTCCGGGTGGCGACTCAGTTCCAGTTTCAAATGCATGCTGGGAAAACGTGGCACACACTGACTTAGCTTTTCTCAGTCGACCCAGTTCTGATCCGACATCCAACCATCTCCAGCCTCCGCTCCACATTCCCACAGAGTCTGCCCTGACCTCAATACTGAACACAGACGGGGGAGGCTGGAGGAAACGCTGGAAACAAAAGAGGTGAACGAGTAACTGACAGTGACGGTGCGTGAAACAACCCCTCCTCCTCTAATCATCGCCATGACAACCCATCAGTCCACAGCACGTAGTAGTACACAACTTCCCCTGTCAACGTCCTCTTCTCGATGGCTGAGTTGCTTTGTTCGCTAACGGTATCGCTAACAAAACACTGTGGGTGGATGTGTTATTTACAGCTTTAAAGATGAGTTTAGCAGCTAATGTCACCCATGATACTTATTTAGTTAGTTAGTCAGTTAACAAACTGAGCTAACAGCAGCTACAGTTGGCAGTTTACTTCACTGTCCATCAGAAAACTCTGTAAATCACAGTTACAGTACAGATGTTGATAAAATCTGTAAAAGTGCTGCAAACATGGCTGCCAGCGACACACAACAGTCAGTGCAAACCTGTTTGAGGAATAATAGTCTGACAAATATTGACAGTACAAATTCATTTGACCTCTCCTCTGTCACACACTCAAACACAAACACACTGAAGATGACTAACGCTCTGCGCTGACTCATGCCGTGTTGCGGTCTATGAGAGGTGATGGATAAAATAAAAAATCATCTGGAGGTTCACACGACTTTGTCAACGATCTCTGCAGAAAGATGCAGAGTCTTCAAGACTGTTGACCAAAAAATGTAGAAATAAAGGTGAGCAGACACTGTGTGTTCAGGTACAGAACCACCAACTGTCTAAAACCTGGACGTAGTCTCTGTGACGTCCCCACAGACTGTCTAAAACTTGGACGTAGTCTGCGACAGAGAGCCGGTGTTTAGTTTGTCCGTTCTGGGCTACTGTAGAAACAGCCTTAAGTCTTCAGGTGACTCAGCGGTCGACAGGTGTGTCTCAGACAAGAGGAAGCTGATGAAGGACTTTGTGTGAAGTTGTGTCAATGAAACCACCTTCAGCTCGATTAAAGGAGACCAGAGAGCTCCATTCTCAAAAGTAGATCTGTGATCACCTCAATGAAAAGCTGCTGGAGTGAAAACACTGATGACCCGTATGAACCTCCACCACCATCAGCTCAGCGCTGACGGCTCCGTCAGGCATCTTAATGTTTTTTCCAAAATGCAGCAGCTGAACTTTCTCCAGTGACTCGATGGAAAAAAAAAACAGTTTGTGGCATTTTAATATGAAACCAAAGAGAGTTTCTGGATCCAGAATGGTGAGACGGGACAAAATAAATGCTGGTTATCTTCACATTCTGCTGAAGGAAAGACAAGGATAATCCGCCGTGGTTGACACCGAGGCTGAGTTCAGAAAGTTTCCAGACGAACGTCTCGAGGACGGAGAGTCAATAAAGTTTCTGCAGGTGACCTGAAATGTTTTGTACAAGTCTGCAACTTTCATTATCTTCTTGATTATTCAAAAACATGTTGACAAAGACGTCTTAGTCTTGAATTTAGAGAAGTTTGCATCCCGTGAATTCATTTTTCTGTCATCCCGTATCATGCACAAAGGAGTCATTGAAGCTTCACATTCTCTTCATCAGTATTATTAACAGTTATTAACCACTGGTTTACATGTAGTTTGTTTGAGCATAAAATTGAGATCTTTATTCTGATTATCACAATTTTGTCTCCTACATATTCATTGTTTCCTGTTACCGTCTTCTTCAAAGTGTCCTGGCACCAAATTGTATTGAAAATTAATTTCTCAGTCTGAATTTGTTGTGAAGTTCAGTCAACACTTTTATGCACCATTAAATCAAAAATACGTTGAACTCTTTGTGTTTCGGGTTCCAGAGTTCCACATTTTGGTATTTATTGATGGATTATTCCAAATATTCTCGTTCATGTTGTTCTTTGTCTGTTCTGCCTTTTCTGATTATCAAAATGAAAAAAGAGATAGAAGAGCATCAGTTACAACAGCCAGAGAGAGAAAAGAAACATATTTCGAGCAAACTGTGATTAGTTCTTACGATAACGCGTCTTACACCTCGTCAACAGCCTGACAGCATCATGAAGCATCTCGAAGCATCTCGCAGCTGCTGCCGGAGCTCGGAGGCGACATGCCGTATGAGTCACAGCAGGGTTTAAATGTGTGTTTTTTTTTTGTTGCTCAGCAGTCTGACAGATTAACTCCCACGCTTTCTCCAGCAGTGACGGATCTCCTAATGCCTCAGTCTGAGGATTACAGCAGCAGGTCAGCAGACCGTGCTGTCACAAGCTGGAGGGAAGAGTTTACGTACAACTATCCAGAAAATGACTGAAAAGAGTCCAAAACTATCCAGAGACAACTCAAAAACTATCCAGGAACTGTGCCACAAGTAGAAAAGGCTACAATGTTGACCTCAAGTATAATTTCCACGGTCAAGAACATTCACAGAAACTACACAAGAATCAACAAATGATGTTAGAAATCAGGTCTCCAGAAAATATCAAAGAAATGACCTGAACAGAATCATGAAGATGATCTAGAAATGATCCTGAAACTACTTAAATCCTTTTAGAAACTATCTTAGAATGAATCTAATTGCTAACGCTGACTACTACTGAGAAATAACCAACAAGTGTCCAAGAAACTATCCAAGGATCTAGCCAGAACTACCCAACGAGTGTCCAAAAAAACACCCAAGAATCGAACTAGAACTATCCAACAACCATCCAAGAATGTACTAAAAACTAGCCAATAAATATCCAAGAAAACCTTCAAGAATGTTCTCAGAAATAACCAATAACTGTCTGACAAACAACATTCAAGTTTTTTTCCAGATTCACAGATCACAGGTGCTGGTGTTGGTGTTGGTGCTGGATCCAGACCGAGCACAAATACAGTCACCCTGGATACCTCAGTAAAACTCCCTGAGGAGGAGAAGGCCTCTGTCTTATTTACCAGACAAACAACAGTAAACACATGTATGTGTGTGTGTGTGTGCGTGTGTGTGTGTTGTGATGGTGATGGGGGGTAGGCGAGGACCCCCCACATTGATGTGGCTCAGAAGTTGCTTTTTAAACGACATTAGCATGAAAAACATGTCAGGTTTGGCTCCACTGTGCCAAAAAAAGTGTTAAAAAGTGTTAATGAGTGGAGAGATCTGCTTTAAATCTCTCTCAGAGCGACTGATGGCTGAAGCAGAGAGAGAGAGATGAAGTTTACTGCTGTGTTTTACAGTCGGGGAGGGTCAAGCAAAGCAAATGGCTGGCTGAGCATCGCTAGTTGTCTTCGGGGTTACCATGGTGACGGAAAGCCCAAAAAAAAAAAAAAAAAGACGGGACAGAGAGTGACAGAGAGCCGCCAAACAGCAGCGTTCCTCAGGATCTAAAATGTCATCCTGCTCCTGTATCTTCACCGGAGCTCCAGGCGGGTCGGGGGGGTCAGATGGAACACTCAACCCGCCGAGGGAGCACCGCAGCCTGGACGCAGTCTGCTGAGAGGCCTGCGGAGGGTGGCTGGAAGAGCCAGTAACCATGCAAAGATGTTTAATTGCTGCCTTCTTCAATGAATCACGCCTCCAAAGACCTCAACACAAGCTCGTTTAATTCAATTAATCAGCTCCTACATTTATAATTGAACAGAGATTAGATTTAAAGTTTAAATTAAAGGTTATTTAAGAGTCAAAATGTGCCAATCAATCAAACATTTAGGGTAAAAAGAAGTTATGTGTGTCATGTTTTCATTATTTTCTGACACAGCTATTTACGAGCTGCATGTAGGTGAGTCTGAGTTCTATGTTGACACGTCATCATGTGATCTTCAACAGCCCGAGGCCTGAAAACCTGCAAATAATGCTAACGTGGGAAAACATCCTTTCTCTTTGGTCTCTGTGGCCTCAGATAACGACTTCAGCCTAACGTTAGCCTAAACGCAATCATCCACGCTCCTAATCCTGCATAACTTTAAGCCTTAATATAATGTGAACAGGTGAGTTGTATATAAATTCACCCTCAGTACAGTTGTCATGAACGGGGAAATTAGCTATAGAGACCAAAACTGTTTTTTGTACCAGGCTGTAAACATGTTTATTTCTGCTGTGAAGTTGGACATTTGAACATGGGGACTTATGGAGACTGACTCACAGAGGTTGACGCTTGGTTGCACATTTAACAAACTTAAAAAAAATTGTATTTACGCAAAAATTTGAAGAAACACTTTATATAAAGCAAATATTATTATTAGAATCATCATAACAACATTAAAAGCGAGTATAACATTAATACTATGGTAATAAATACTACATAAATCACATGATAAAGCATCATTAAACAGTTATAACTTCTTTAAACATAACTACAGGACATAAATATTACAAACACACTGCACGAAATGTTATGAATATTGTAGTAATGCCTCAGGAGAGCACGACAAACAACATGAGTAATATTTCAGCTTCATATAGGACTGCTATGAAAACATGAAAACAAACTGGAGGAATATTCTAGAGAGATAAATGATGTGGCATCAGTCCAGAAGATTAATGAAGTCAGTTAAAGTGTCACACACACACCCACACACACACTATAAGTCAGTATATTCATATTAAACAGGCTGTTTATGCGCTCATTATCTCACATATGTATAAATGTAACTGTCGTCTGGTCTCCGTGTTAAAGAGCTCCGCACCAGCCCGCAGCGGCGTGCGTTAAAACCCGTTAAAAACGAGCCGACAGTCAAGCAGAGAGGTGTGATTCACACCTGAACTTACCGGAGACGGCGGCTCCGGCGGGAAAACAAGTCCAGAACACCGGTACAGGCAAAAAAAAAACGTTAAAATTATTAACGTTAACGGCGAAACAACGTTTGATACATCCACAGGCAGCGCGCGCTGAGCGGGAGAACGGCACACCGGCTGAGCGCGTGTGAGAGTGAGAGAGAGGGAGAGAGAGAGAGAGAGAGAGGTGGGGACACCGAGATGCCTGTTTGTGCGCATGCGTGATCACTCAGGTGGAAGGGAAAGACGTGTGTGTGTGCGTGTGCGTGTGTGTGTGTGTGTGTGTGGCTCAGATAAGCTCTACCAGCCCCGCCCTTGGCAACAGTAAGGCTTCCCTCCTCACACACACACACACATTAACGTTTAATGTTTAATGAGTCAGCAGTTTTCCTCCTCGTCATCGATTAATACTTAAATTAATAAAATTTAATTATCATTAAAAAATGCTAACGATGATAGCGGAGTTCGCTAACGCCTGCGTGCTAACTCGGTGGCAAATGACAGTGCCAACGTGCTAACGTGCTAATGTTATGCGCCCAGGTTCACCATTTTATTGTAGCGTGTTAGTATGCTATGAACTACGACTTTAACTAACTGAGTTACAAAGATGCTAATTCAGCAAAAATATAAACAGGATCATATTGTGTGATTTAACTTAACTGGTAAGGAGTCACAAAAGGGCTAGCACATAGCTAAAAGTGAAGCTAACAGGCTTATTGTTTTGCCGTTGGTTATGGATGTATTTAGGCATGAACAAGAATGTTTTGAGCTAAATGCTAATGTTAGCATGCTACCAAATCTTTCACTGACAATGCTAACATGCTGATGTTAGGGTATAATGCATAAGAATATTATATTAGTCTAAAAAATGGTAAACCATGTTTGGTTAAATTATTTGCTAATTAGCAATTGCTTAGCACAAAGTACAGTTGATGGAAATGTTATTAGTCTTGCAGATATTTGGTCATAAATCCAAATATTTGACAAATTAAAATGCCACTTTAGAAGATACCAAAGTTAGAATAATTCTTCCTGATGTAAATATAAATATCTCTATACTCAATTTTACGACAATCCAAACAATCGTTTGTTGCAGCTAGCATGTCAAAAAGTGAATGCATCCTGTGTGTGTGCTGCACACAAACCTTGACTTTGTCTTAGCTGACCTCTGACCTTCAGTACAGTTCCTGCTTGTCTTCTGTAAGAAGTTATCCAGTCCAGACGACAAGTTAATGAACACTTTCCTGAGCTCTACATTTGGGTCCAAAGATGAACAAACAGAGAGAGAGAGTCTTTGTCCTGCTGAGGAGATGTTTGGGAAAATGAGCCTGGATGCACAAACACACTCGCTCACAGACGAACAGTAGAATCTGGTTTGTGTTGGTGTTGCCTGGTGAATAATTGCCTCTCTTTGAAGCAATCGGGGCAACACAAGCACAAACAGACCAGAGTTCTGGTAAAACCAAAGTGTGCACCTGAAATCTGAAGACCAGGATAAAAACGAAACCGAAGTTTTAATTACAGACTTTAATACAGCAAGTCCAAACAGTTTTTTTTACAAAGAAAATTGAGTCATATTTATGCTCTCTATACGTTTATTTGCCAACAAGATGTCTAATAAGATTTTAAAAAACATTTATTTATGTACATTTGGTCCTCGTTTAACAGTTACAATTAAAAATAAACAGGTAAGTTCACCTTTAACCCTTGTTTGGCCCAGTAGATTTTTTTTCAGTCTGCAGTCCACTACATCCATAAAGTTTGTTATGAACAACAACAAACACTGATGCTGCTGGAAAAAAACCTTCCCCAACAGAGGTCGCTCTGCTGTTTTGTAAAACCCTTGAAAAGTCTGAAATGAGTCCCAAAAAATTGGAGAATTTGATAATTACCTCATTTTAATCTGAACACAGGTGATGTGATGAGTGGAGTCAGTGGACCTTGAATTAAACATTACTTTCTTTCTAAATCAAGATCATCACAATAATCAATCTTAAAAATCTTAAAAGAATTTTTGCCTCTTATAAACTCGGGTTTCTTCCTGATTTAACAAAGCTCAAATGGAATTTCCCTTAAAGTCAACATTTAATTCAGGTGAGATGTTAACGGTGTACAGGTGAGATTTTTGAGGCAATATATTGCACAAAAAGCATCCACAGTCATTTTTATCTTTGTTGTTGTTGACAGGCCTGAGGTACAGTGACACAAAAACACACATTTCAACAAAACAGTCAGAGAGGAGTAAATTCACATATAAGAAATATTTAAGGCAGATTACGCTTTGGAGTGCAAAGAGTGCAAAGAGGACATTCAGAAGGTGGACAAAATAACAGCGACATTCAATAGATACATTAGATTGCATCAAATCGTAAAGGTGTTTCTGTTATTTTGTCCACAAAATGGTTAACAAGACAAAACAAAGGAGCCTTTATGGTCTCAATCAGAAAAGTAAAAACAACACACATTTATTCAGTATTTTCATCTGTATGGTATATAATCTCCCAGGCTTTTTATGACATTTCAGGACTAACACAGTTCAAAAACTTTTTAAGTTTTTAAACTTTTTAAGTTAAGATTTTTTTTGGCAAAATTACATAATGTGTCAAAAGGATATATTGGTTTTAAACTGGAATGATGGTTCAGAGACTTGTGGTTATACCTTTTCTCACCAATAAACAAGAAAGTCGTGGACGACAATGGCCAAACAAATTCACAAATCAGCCACTCCACTAGGTCCCAACAGTAAATTTTACCTAATATTAGGTCAACTGGAATGTAAGTGTGTGAACTAAAGTACACTGAGAGGAACCATGGGTGGTTATGGTACAGGAGAGACCATAAATAAACACTTAAAATTTGGCTACTGATGAAATGTTGCCAACAACACAAGCTACAGGCAACCTTTCTTTAACAAAGAACGAGGCAGCATCGTCGACATACAGCAACATTTTTTAGCTTGTCAGAAATGATTGGTGACAACAAGCTGCTGAATGCTTCCATGTCATGTAAACCAGAGAAAGAAATGCACCTTTGACATAAAATCTATATCTCTAATGGAAAGGCATCCCTTAATCTTTCTGCTACAGCATTGTGAAGTGTTTCCAAGCAGCAGTGTTGCTATAGTGTTAGAGACTGTGAATAAACACTGGAACTTTGGCTACTGATGAAACGTCACCTGAAAGATTTGGCTACAACCAACCTTTCTTCACCGACAAACAAGGCACTATCGTCGACGTACAGCAACATTATTTGGTTCGTGCAAATTATTGGTCACTACAAGTAGCTGAGCTCTTTGTCTTGTAAACCAGGAATTGACCAGCAGCCAACCACACGAGTACTGACTTTAACTGAATCTGTCACTTAAGTTAAATTTATAGGTGGCCATCCATCACCTGTCACTTTCACCTGATTTCTCACAAGGCACTTCATCCAAATACAGGTGATGAGATCAACTCTGGACTCTGTTGGTCTAGTTTAACTACAAAAAGCACCCTTGCTTTCGACGAGTGGTGAAAGATGTGCTTCTTTAACCTCACAAATAATCTTTGGCTAAGGACAAACAGCGGCTTGTAGAAAGCACATTAACCAGAGAAAAGCCAAGTCTCATTTTGGCTTTTTGGCGGATAGGTTCTGGTATTAAAGTCAGTTAGCTGCAGCTAAAGATAATCTGATGGCAACATTTCTCATTTTAACTGGCAAAAAGTGATGTCCAGTGATGAGAAGCTACTACTTGAATGTGTACAAGAGGATATTTTCTTAACCTGGACCTGGATCTAAAACACAATTGTCTTTAGGAAGCCAACCCTAACTGTAGAGTTGGTGGTTGTACAATGGCAACATCTCTGTGGACAGTAAAACTGTTTTCCTGCAGTGTTGTTGAGGCACTTTTAGTCACTGCGAGTTCCTGACTGCAGTGGCTGAGGATTTTTAAAGTTCAAAGAAAGGCTTAGTGCCTCACAGAGGATTAGATTGGATTTACTCCCCAACACAGGAGGGGTACATATGTGTGTGTTCCTGTTAAACAGGTCAGAAGTCACAAGTACTGTCTGTGAATGTACGTATGTAAAGCAGAAAAAGAGAATGGATTGTTCAGATCCCATTGTCCTATGTTCAAAATAATGAATATGATGAAATTCTACTTTTTCTAAGCATTTCCAGACCTGCAGGAGGAGTCAGGACCCCGTTAAATATCCAAAATATAAATCAAAAATCAATTATCTAATTCCCTGTTTCTGTCGCCAACATTTAGTTTTCCCAAAGGTGTCCAGATGCTGGAGTCAAACCCCCAAGCTACGAATTAACTAGCTATACACCTATCTAACTAACCCAATTTTTTCACATCCATCCAAACATTTACCACAACAGCGTCCTGTAATCCCCAAAACATCTCCCAAACCCTCATCTGTCCACCGATCACTTGGACAATTTTGGTGGTTATTGTCGTCAACTTTCCTCCAGCCAGGAGGGGGCATCCGCATTGGGGTTGTTGAGGTGTTTGCTGGCCTGCTGGATGTTTTGCTCCAGGAAGCTGTGACATGACAAACTGTGAGCTGCAATGGCACCGTGGAGCAGCCACAACTGGTTATGGAGGACTTTGACCTGAAGATAGAGAGCGAGAATAAAGAATAACTTGATTGAATTTTAACAAAGCTTTTTCCCTGACACATTTAACTACCTTGAACTCACTTGTTTTGCTGCCTATCAAAAGAAACACCTATTTGGGGTTGGGTCACGTGTTCTAGATGTCCCTCACACCAGCAACCCATCCCAGCTCCTCCTGGGGGATCCTGAGGCATTCCCAGGCTAGATGGGTTATACAGTCCTTCCAGTGGTTTCTAGGTATGCCTGGGATCTCCTACCAGTTGGACCTGGAACATCTCCAAAGGAAGGTGCCCATGAGGCATCCTTAACAGATGCCCGAACCACCTCAGCTGGCTACTTTCGATGCAATAGAGCAGTGGCTCTACTCTGAGCTCCCTCTGGATGTCCGAGCTCCTCACCCAATCTCAAAGGCTGAAGCCGGACACCCTACAGAAGAAACTTAAGTCGCTTGTATCCGTGATCTCATTCTTTCGGTCACCATCCAAAACTCATGACCATAGGTGAGGGTTGGAATGTAGATAGACTGGAAAAATAGTCCGGTACTTACCGATCACTCATGAACAAGAGTCCGGGATACTTGTTCTTGTAGTGTGCTCTTCCAATATGCACATACGAAAGTGGAAGTGCCAAAAAACAGGAGATGTGGATTTAACGTGCTTCCTTCAACTACCTCTCATTCTACTTATTCCCATCGTCATCGCTCTATTGTCGAATCACTCGTAAAAGTATAAAATAGCCAAAAAACAAGACACAAAAGACTTCTCACCCTGTTCTCCTCCAGCAGCTTGACTTTGACGGACAGGTCATTTCTGATCTTCTGGTACGTCTCCCTCTGGCCCTGAAAGTCTTTCTGGGCCTTCTCCAGTTTGGGCACGGTGACAGCGTCCCGTGGTCCAAGGTTCAGCTCCTCCAGGTCAACCCGATACGCGTCATACTCGATCCTGAAAGGTGGAGGAAGTTTTTACGTGGTCGTTATTACCTGCTCTCGTGGTGTGAATCGTTAAGACAGGAAACAGAAAGTGTATTTTTCACCCACCTGGCAGCCTCGTACTTCTTGGCGTTGATCATAGTGTCCTCGATGGTTTTGTTGACCAGGGTGTTCATGTCAGATGTGAAGGCGTTAATGGCCTCCGTCAGAGTCTCGCCGCTCTTGGACAGAAACTTCTGGGCCTCTGCGTTCATGCCAAACTCCACCTGACAAAGAAAATTAAGAATAATTACGATTACTAAGGTATGATTGGATGAACACTGCAGTTATAGTTCCACCGATAACACTTTTAAGACTCACATGCAGCTCCGGTGACTTGATGCTGAGCTCGTTGAAGGCGTCCCCCAGGGTTTTCTGAGTGACCGTGAGCTGAGTGAGCTGACCGGCCAGCGTCTGAGCGAGCTTGGTCACATTTTCGTAGCGCTGTCGGTCATCTTTGAGCAGCTCGAGTCGAGGCTCCAGATCCAGATCCACCGTACGTGATCCACGACCGAGCTTCTCCGCCAGAGCCTGCCTGGTGCACTGCGTGGCGAGAGAGAGCGTCACCTCTGATCAGGACTGATTGGTTAAAACAAGAACGAATAAGGAATAAAAGAATCGACGAGTCCGGTCTCACCTTGTACGTCGTGACGCTCCACTTGCGGACTCTCTGCAGCTTCTCACTGGCTGCATTCTTGTTGTTGCCCTGGACGACCACAGGTCCACCGCCTGGTTTCTGCGGCGTCTCTGGAAGGTCTGGAGGTCAACGGAGAGTTACCATGACGACAGGAATTCAAATTAAATCCCAACAGAGACACAAATTCACACAAATTTTCTTCATGCTCAGTTTGAACGCCCCTTTACTAGTTTACCTTTGCTCTGTTCTGTTTCCATGGTGACCTCCGGTGTGATCTCTGGCTTGACCTCCGACGTGACATCAGCTGGACAGGAAGTGACACCGTTGTCGGTGTGATTGCAGTTACTGTTTACTTCCTATAAAAAAAACAAAAAAACAATCAGCTTCAAGGCAGCTTCTGATTGGAGAGTTTAGTTCCAGAAGCAAGTCAGTCTCCGTAAGTCCCCATGTTAAATTGTCCAACTTCAGCTGTTACAGGTGGCTTCATTCAGCACAACACAGGTTCACCTGTTTGGTGATCTCAGATCAGCCGGCATCTGTTTTGATTCTGACTTTCTTTGAACCGTTAAATCTAAAAATTTTGGACCTACAAAGCAATCTACAGTACAGAGACGACTGGATTCAGTAGCTGAATCTGAAGCTGGAGAAGCTGGTTCTGACTGCCGCTCCCCCTCCCTCATCACGACTCAATCTAGTAAACCTGTAAAAAGAAGAGATTTCTAACAGTTCTTGAACGCAGCACGAGCCTTGCTCGGGAAGATGACCGGTAACCGTCGAGTGAAGAGGGTCAAAGGTCAGAAGTGTAAAGCGACGTCAAGTCAAGACACTTCAGATCACCGTGGGAACCAGTGACTCTTTAGAGCCCAGGAGGGGGGCCAATCAGAAGCCAGATTAAAAGGTTCTGAGGTTGCCACGGAGACAATGCCCCCCCCACCACCACCACCACACCCGTGATTGGCGGCAGGCGAGAGGTCAGAAGTCACCGGAACAGTCACAAGACAGGAAACGGCCACCTGACACAGATGAGAGGTAACGACACACACACACCACGCACACACACACACACACACACACACACACACACACACACACACACACACACACCCACCTGTGGAGGGCTCACCGGGCCGGAGGAATTCAGCTCAAAGTTGTTGTGTCACATTGAAGAGACAGCGAGGCATGTAGTGACGCAAAATGAGACACACACACACACACACCTTTGCTCTTTACAAAGGTTAGGGAAGCTGGTGTGTGACAGGAAGCTTTCTGGTGGATTCGGTTAGCTCTTAAAGGGACAGTTTGTTTTTTAAAACCAAGCGGCAATCTGGCGCTTCTCGTCCACTCGAGGCTGGCTGCAGAAGTGAGTCAGTCTCCATAAGTCCCCATGTTAAAATGTCCAACTTCGCAGCAGAAATAAACATGTTTGCTGCCTTCATGTTACAGTTCTTCATCTTTTTGCTCTGCACACAAGTGAGTCACGCGCTGACATCACCGCAGTGTGACCACTCCTGTTACCCGTCGCCGTCACTTGATTGCTTTTAACCGCAACAAAGGCCGACTTATCAGACAAACAGACGCTTGCTGTCGCTGTTTGTCACTCCAGTTTGCTTTCGTGACAACTCATTATAACATTGTGGAGGCTGCATAACACACAGGTGTATGTGTGTGTGTGTGTGTGTGTAGTATCTGTAAAGAACAAATACATCATCCACACGTCTGTATAATAAACCGATAGCACGCTAAGTCAGTCGATGCTGTGACACAGCAGGAATAATTTGATTGTAATGCTAACAGCTAACATCTGCTAGCTATGTGACATCACACCATTGCTTGGGTGTAGCAACAGTAAAGTAAACTGCTGCCAACTGTAGCTGCTGTTAGTGAATGTTAGCTCAGTTTGTTAGCTACTGTTAGCTCAATTTCTTAGCTGCTGTTAGTTCAGTTTGTTAGCCATGCTGCCGGAACTATGTACCAAAGGCGTTTTGGACCACCGGGAATAAGAAGAGGAGGTTTACAGACCCGGGGCGGGGAGCTGAGCTGGTGGTCATGACAGAACAGGAGCTGGGCTCAGAAGCCTCTATGGACATAATGACAGAGGAGAAAGAAACTAGAGAGGTTCTCATGGTGTCTCACCGTGGGAGGAGTTGTCTCTTCTTTTGTGACGGCAGACTCCTGGCTGACCTCTCCACTCTGCTCCGCCCCCTCCATCCTGTTCCTCCTGCCACTTCTTCTTCTTCTTCGTCCTGTCGACAAAAACACGTTAGGCGGGAAAAACACATTATTTATATGTTTGTTTACATCTGGCTCAGTCTCACTCTGCAGCTTCATCCTATCTGAACAGCTGAACAGAGGAGCTCAGTGTTTATGTGGACAGACAGCAACACCTAGTGGTGAAAGGGCAGAAGTCCTGCTTCCTTCACTATCTGCTTCAGCAGAGGATACACCGGACCATCCTTTACCAAAGGAAAGGAGGAAACACCTTGATTTTTTCACATTGAGGTTGAAGAAAAGTGTTTAGGAAAGGAATTAGGGGGTCATTTTTTGACCAATCAACTGCACCCACTGTCTAATATCAATAAGGATGCAAAATTCTGGGAATTTTCAATGGGAATAAACCAGGAATTTACAAAATTGAAGGTTGGCCCTTTAACAGTGAACTGAAATGTAGTTGGGGAAAATGTATTTCAGCATAATCTTGACTAAAACAACCAGATTTCATGCAGGTTCAATTCACATAAATTTCCATAATTCCACTGACTTTTTGAAATATTTCCAAATTTACCAAGCTTAACTTCCCATGGAAGGTCCATGGTCCATGGTCTTTCCACCCCTTTGCAACCCCCAAATATCATGTTCAATCTTGTGAATTCCCCCGTAAAGTCTTTTATCTTATCGTCGGACTAACGTTGAGATTTCCCGACCTATGTAATAAAACTGTTAACTCATAACTTCATTGAAGAGCAGAGTTCGAACACGTTATCTGAACTTTATGACAGTATAACAGCGACACTTTGTCCTCTGACAGTTTGTCAAATATATGAAATATTTCACCCACACCTGCTTCAGAGACTCTTTATTTCTGCCTGTGGTGTTTAGAGTTGCTTCGTTCTTTGCGCAACATAAATGTTAAAATGTGCTTATCTTTACTTCTGCTTATGAAAAAGGAACACACACCTCAGTTCTGCACGGAACAGGCTGAGTAAACACGACGACAGGTTATTAAAGCGATGCTACGCCTGCAGTTTGGTATCAACTGTCACCACCTGATCTGATATCATGAGTTTATTTAATATGGGCTCACACTGAGGTGATCGTAGCATATTATTATTATCGTTATACACATTTATATTTGTCCAAATTATGATTTTAAGAAGTATATTTAGACTTTGGTCTTCAGCAGTGCAGCTAAACTGACTTTTATTTGTAGTATTTGATCAAAATAAATATCCTAACACACCCCTTAAGGGTTCAACACGAGTGAAATAGTGAAGAGATATTAATAACAAAATAAAACATAATTTTTTAACCTATAAACATAATTTAATCTAAAACTTGATTAAAAACTTGAAAATATAACAAATGATCCACAGCTAAAAAAAAACTCAGATGTAGACCATAATAACAGGATTCAATCGACACTGAGCAGTTATCAACATTTACAAGCTCATTCTGGTGTATTAAAATCACTTTTTTTTTATTGCTAATAGTAAATAAATTTACCTGTGACATTAGTAAACACTCGGTTTTCACTTTATCGGACACACCTGGCTCAAACTGAAGCAGCGAGGGTGGACAGAATATTAGAAACACCTCTCAGGATGAGAGGATATATAGTTTTAACCTGTGTGGTGTTACGAATAAACCGGTGACCGTGTGAATTTAGTGCCCCGCTTTAAGCTAACCAGACTGGAGACACCGTGTTCCCCGGTGAAGCAGGTGAGCTCTGCTGCTGTTTAAACTGTTCAAACACGGCGAGAAGTGACCGAACTGTGCGCGTGGAGCGTACACCGTCAGTTTCTGCGTGTTAAAGGTGAATTTCGTGACATTTAAACCGGCTAACGATGAGAGGTGACAGATGAAACGTTTGTTTTACCTTCGCAGCTTTGAAAACAAACCCCTCTTCTTCTTCTTCTTCTTCTTCTTCTTCTTCTTCTTCTTCTTCTTCTTCTTCTTCTTCTTCTTCTTTACACCGTCAGATGTTCTCCGTTCGTCACTCAGCTGTTCGTGTTTAAATGCAACAAGATGAAAAAACTTAAAGTGTGTTTGTAATAAAAGTTGTGCAGGTGAAGAAGAGGCAAACAAGTCAAACACACCCGGAAGTTTGAGCGAGCAGCTAACTCTCTGAAAGGAGATGCTCGATGTTTGTCGTGGTGCTTACCGGAGGGAGGGGCGGTGATCTGTAACTGCTCAGACAGGATGTTGTCACAACAGCAGAAAAATAAAGTTTGAGTCCATGTTTATATATATATATGTGTGTGTGTGTGTGTGTGTGTGTGTGTGTGTGTGTGTGCTCAATCTACCTGTCGCTCTTAATCTTGCATAACTTTAAGCCTTAATATAATGTGAACAGGTGAGTTGTATATAAATTCACCCTCAGTACAGTTGTCATGAACGGGGAAATTAGCTATAGAGACCAAAACTGTTTTTTGTACCAGGCTGTAAACATGTTTATTTCTGCTGTGAAGTTGGACATTTGAACATGGGGACTTATGGAGACTGACTCACTGCTGGAACCAGCCTCAAGTGGATGACAAGAGGAACTGCAGTTTTTAAAATAGAAAAATCAAACATTAAGTAGAAATAGAAAAATAAAAATCAAGTAAAATGAGTTTTATTGACTATAAGTAGCTGATTAAATGTCAGTTTATTTAGCTTAAACTAGCATTAGCTTGTATTTACAAGCCGTTGAGCCGTTCCATCGGCTTCTCGCGATATCTGGCCGTTTTACGTGGAGGGGGACGCAGCTCTCGCGAGATCTCCAACGTTTTTTTTCCCACCATGGCTTCCTCCAGTCAAACCGAGCAGCGGGTGGAAAAGTTGGTGTTGATCCCAGAAAAGTGCTTCAACCTGCGGGTAAGAGACGCCGAGCCCCGCTCACGTTTCAAACCGTGTTTAACGAACTCTTTATGTCACACGAAGCCGCTTTGTGTCAAGTTAAAGACGTTTGAGGGACGTTTTTTAAACGTTTTTTAAACGTTTCACTTGTGTCAACAAACGGACGTTGACAGTTTGACAGGATGAAGGTCGTTTTAAAGTTTGATCATTTTAATTAAAAACTGATCGTAAAGTGACGAACTGAAGCTGCTGTTCGGGTTTAAATGAAGCTCAGTGAAGTCACTCACCTCATTTAAATATCATTATTTTGATTTTTACCGCCAAAATGATCATTTATCAGCCACTGTAACCAGCACGTGCGTCATATTTTAACAGTGAAGACAAAATATTGTCATAAATGTTTAATAAACATGAAATATATGTTAATATATACACTCACAGTTGTTAATATGTGTTTATATTCTTCTTTCTTTAGGCGGTGATGAAGGCCAGAGCTCTGTGATGATGATGATGATGATGATGATGACGACAAAGATGGCGGCAGGGCGTTGATGAAGATGACACTGAGGGTGAACAGCCGCCAGCTTCTCTTCCTGTCCAGACAGGAAACATCTGGAAACTTCCAGAAAGAAGGAACGCTGCGAGTCGGACGGCAGCGCCGAGGTCCGACCTGAACGCTGCTGCTCGGGTTCTGTCCTGTCCTGTCACCTTGCTGCCTTGCTCCTCGGCTCCTCGGCAACAGCCGTCTTCGTTTATTTCTGTCCTCTGACTCACTCTGACTTCACTTCCTGGAACGTTTGTGTGTGTGTGTGTGTGTGTGTGTGTGTGTTTAATTTAAAAGGTCTGCAGTCAAATGTTGTCCTAACATTGTCCTAATGTTGTCTTTACTTCCTAACGATGTCCCAACGTTGTCCTAACGACATCCTGACGACATCTTAACGATGTCCTAACAATATCCTAACATTGTCCTAATGTTGTCCTAACGACATCCTAACGATGCCCTAACAATATCCTAACGTTGTCCTAACGTTGTCCTAACGTCGTCTGTCTCAGATCTGGCCGAGAAGTTTTGTCGGCTGAGAGGAAACCTGCTGTTCATCCTGAAGAAACAGGTGAGGTCAAACACACATTAACAACACGCTACAAACATTCTGATTAATATACACGTTAGCTAATGTTAGCTCAGTTTGAGATCAGCGAATCCAAACATGAAATACAAAGAGTGTGTGTGTGTGTGTGTGTGTGTGTGTGTGTGTGTGTGTGTGTGTGTGTGTGTGTGTGTGCATGCAGGGTGGTACCCTTGAAGAGGTTCTGCTGTTGGAGAGATGTGAGGTCATGAAGCTTCCAGATGATGACAGACAGCTGGCTGTCAGTATGTGAGACACACATACACACACACACACACACTCTCTTTGTTCAGCTCAGTTTCATTATCTTCTTCTTTTCTGTGTGTGTGTGTGTGTGTGTGTGTGTGTTGAGGCTTCGACAGCGGCGACCCTCACGTCCTCCTCCAGTCCGGCAGCTCTGCAGATTGTGCTTCGTGGCTCGTCGCTCTGAGAGACGCCAACACCGAGACGCTGAGGCGGCGTGCCACACATCTCCGCACGCTCATTAACACACACACTGCCTCCGCCGCCGCTGGGGGAGACACACAACAACACACACACCCACAACGACACGCACATGCTGTCACACACTGCAGCGACGAGTCAGACCGAAGACCGGAGGAGGACAGAGGTGAGTTCAGAAACATTCAGCTGCCGACCGTAGCTGCTGTTAGCTCAGTTTGTTAGCTGCTGTCAGCGAGACATTTCAGGGCTCAGTTAGCGACACGTATCTTATTAAAGTGTAATAACTGCTGCAGACTTTCTGTCCTCACAGGAAGTGTTGCAGTTGTTTGTGGTGTTGCTAAACACGCCTGAAGTGTAGAAAACACCCACATGAGAAAAAAAAGACTTACTGACACACAAAGAGGAGACGCCTGAGTGGACAGAAATGTCAGAGACACGAACAGATCAGGACACTTATTGAGGCCTGCGCTCGCTCTCTGTTATTGTTACTCTATGTCTCTCTCTCAAAGTCAGAACACACACACACAGGTAGATTATCAGAGTTTAGTCTGTGAATCCACCTGGATAGTCTCAGAGACAGTTTCAGAGACCGATCTGAGTGTCTGATTGGTTTGTGGAGCGTGACGTGGAGAACAGACGAGAGACCTGATCCTGTGTGAATCCATATGTGTTACCGTGACATGTTCAGATGGAGAGGAGAGAGGTGCATCATGGGAAAGGATGGTGCAGGAATCAGCTGTTCAGTGTGTGTTGATGATGCAATGTCGTTCTCTGGCCACAAGGTGGAGCCAAACCTGCTGCTGGAGTCTGTCCACTGCACCTGAGAGTGGGTACGTCTCACACACACACACACACATAAAAACAGACACACTTTAACACGTCTACATCCTCCCTCTCTCTCCCTCTCTCAGGTGTGGTTGCCGCGGCAGCCGGAGTTCAGGTCCAAGTGTGTGTGATTGACACTCACACTCACACAGTCAGGAAGTACTGCTGCGCTGAGGTGGAGCAGGTACACACACACACACACACACACACACACACACACACACACACACACACACACACACACACACAGACACGTACAGTAACATCAGGCTGTGTTTAAATCTGTGTGTGTGTGTCACAGGGAGCAGACGACGGTGTGTTTCACACATCGGTGTGTTTCCGCGGCGACTATCCTCTCTACCATCACAGCAGGATCAAAGTGACCGTTTACCACGAGGAGACGACACACACCGCTGTGAGTGTGTGTGTGTGTGTGTGTGTGAGAGAGTTACTGAGGATTAGTGCAAACGATGTGTACATGTGTAATACCAGCAGTGTTCGCTTTTCAACACACACACACACTCACACACACACTCTCACTCACTCAGTCTGCTTGCTGGGCGCTTCGCTAATCTACGTATTTCCCATGATGCCGATGGGCTTTTAATCCAGCTGGCCATGACAAAAGAGGGGGAGGAGGAGGAGGAGGAGGAGCAGCAGGAGGAGGAGGAGGAGGAGGAGGAGGAGCAGCAGGAGGAGGAGGATGAGGAGGAGCAGCACTGTGTTTCAGTCTTCATCAGAGAGGAGGCGAGTGAAGGAGGATCTCTGACCTCTGATGGATTATTCAGTTCAGGCTCCTCGTTTATCAAACACGTGCTCCTCCTGCTCCTCCTCCTCTGCTTCTTCTTCTTCTTCTTCTTATCTTTTATTTCTGAATCGTCTCTTGCAGCCGCCGTCAGACTTCTCAGACAGTCCGTTAGCCATTCACTTCAGCGGTGCGTTCAGGTGCATGTTGGGAAAAGACATGTCAGATTTGTAGTTTGATTTTTTTCTTCGATCGACAGAAACAAACTCAGTCTGATGATCGAGGACGTCATCCGGCAGGTTTGTCGACTTTTGTTGAATCAAAACGAGAAAATAAAAGTTCAGTTTTTAAAATGTTTATGAGGTCAAAGGTCAACGGTCATTTTAGAGACTCTAAAGGCTGTTTCCATTCATTTGAATGGTGGGTAGTTTGTTGTGGGCTAAAAACACAGCTAATGTTAGCTCAGTTTGTTAGCTCAGTTTGTTAGCTCAGTTTGTTAGCTGCTATCAGGTGAGGCCGCATTCAGACAGGATCCGGAAGGTTGTTCCATTCATTTGAACGGTGGATGGTCCGTCTTGGCGGAAAAGTTGATCCAGAACTTTTTGGAAAAAACGCAGCCCGGCGTCTCTCTGTGTTGGCCAATCAGACGCTCAGTTTCTCGGATGTCAGGTGAAGTGTTAGGATCATCTTTGAGGACTGAACAGTGTTTGTGTTCGTGGTGACGACGTCAGCAGCTGCGAGCAGCGACAGGAAATACAATACAACACAACAGGAAATAAACAAGAAAGAGGAAGAGGATCCTCTTTTCTGTTTTAATTTCTGCGGCTGCACAGAGCGATGATGAGCTGCGCCAAATGTTTCAGTACACCTGGTGACAACACCTCCTCTGCTGGACAGGTAGGGAAGTACACACACACACACACACGGTTTAAGTGTGTGTCTAGGTTTAATGGGGATTAGCATGTAATCTTAAAAGCCTCTTGTTTGCCCAAGAACTCAGTGAAAGAGATTAGTGTGTGTGTGTGTGTGTGTGTGTGTGTGTGTGTGCTGCCTAAACCTTCAGCTGCAACTGAGGAAATGTGGAAACACGTAGCGATGTTAAAACGTTTTTTTCCTTCTGTCCAGTTGTGTCGGGTTTTAAATCATGTTGATGCTGCACGACGACAGTGCCACCTGTAGCTGCTGTTAGCTCAGTTTGTTAGCCAGACTGCCCGGACTGTGCACTCAGAGCACCGGGGGAGCGTTACTGTTTGTACCACAGGAGTTTTACACCACCAGTAAGAAGAAGAGGAGCCAGTGTTGTGCCAGAACAGGAGCTGGGTGACACATAAGTTAGTATCATGGGTCACGTTAGCTGCTAAACTTATTTGGAAATCTGTAAATAACACATCCACGCACAGTGTGCTGCAAGACTGTTTGTGAGTGAGTGTGTGTCGGTGTGTGTTTGTGATTTGAGTGCTTTTCACTCGTCAAGGTAATCCTCTGAGCTTCTGATTATCGTCATAGCAACCGAGTGATTTTTAATACCATTGCTGTGCTGATCTGGTTTGGTACACGGCCGTGACCTGACGATGATGAGTTTATACGGGATGTTTTATATTAATATTATTGTGTGTTAATGGAGTCCTGAATTCTGAATGGTGAGTTATTGTTCTGTGAGCGTTTGCTCTATGTTGTTTTCACGTTCTCTAACATCAGATTGAACTGAAGCATCACGACTCGACATCTTTGTGATAATCTAGCTGAATCATTTTCATATTTTTATTTTGACATTATCACCACCAGCGACCCACCGTTCATGTTCAGAGGATAAACCTCTAACTGTCTGTCTCTTCTAGAGGAGCTTTCTGGGCTTCACCTCCTTCTCCATCAGAGATCTGCTCAGGTCCAAGGAGCCTCACATCTCCCTGAGCCTCAGGTGAACACACTCAGTTCAGCTCTGAAAACAGACTCATCACCACTAAATCCAGTCCAGTGTAACTCTTTAAGTTTTGCTCTGTGTGTCAGGAAACTTTCTGAAGTGACATGAATGAAATTCACAGATAGAGACTTGTCGTCTGATTGGCAGTTGCCTGGATACCTGTGAGTGAGATGAGGAAGTGAGAGGTGGTGGAGGGGGGAGTTCCTGGCTCCACCTCTGTATGAAAAGGAAAAATACTTCCTGTTTTTACATCAGAACATCTCCAGAGAGAGAGACAGGCAGTGGTAGACCCGAGAGAGAGACAGGCAGTGATAGACTTGAGAGAAAGACAGAGGAAAGAAGAGAGAGACAGCGTCAGGTGTGCAGTGTTTACATGCTGCAGCCAGGTGTGTCTCATTACTCATACTTACCTGGCAGAGGTTGGCAGAGTTACAGAGCTTCGTGCTGCTGCATGGTGTGTTTTTACAGTTTGAAAGGAGAGCTTGCGTTGTCGCTCCTTTAAAGTTCTTTCAGTTCTTAGTCAGTCTTTTAGCACTTCTGGTAATGTTCTTTGTTTCTTTTTAACTTCGTCTTGCTAGTTATCTTGTTTACAGTTAGCTATGTGTTCATAACTGCTAAGGCTCACTCCCTTTGTCCTACTCATTCATTGTATTGTTATGCTTTCTTTCAAAAAGTTACATGTGCTATCTAGGTTAGCTAGTTATTTTGTTATCAGCTAACGTTGTCTTGCTAGTTGTTTTACAGTTGCATGTGTAACACCGGCTGCGTCTTCTTTTCATCAGGACGATGGACGGCGTGAACGAGGTCGGCGAGGTGATGGTGTCCCGTCTGCAGGTGGAGGGAGAGAGCGACAGTAAAACTCCTCCTGAACACAAGGTAGAGGAGGAAAGAGGAAGGCAATGCTGCAACGCTTGAGTAACACGGAGGTGTAATAGTTCATATCACTCTGTGGTTTCTGCTCACTCAGTTTCAACTTTAATTGGGTTGAAGGGGAAGAGCACGGACACGAAGAAGAAATAGAGAAGTGTTTCCCTCCATTTTACTGTTTATGCTGTCTCCCTCTCCTCTAGTGTCCCGTGCTGTGCGACAGTCTTCACACGTCGGTCCACGACAAAGAAAACAGTCCGATGATGAGAGCCGGTGAGACTCAGGCAGTGTTTCCATACAGTTTGCCTTGATCTTGTAGCACTTCAGAGTGATTTTATATCACCTTTACTTCCCCTGTGTGTGTTTGTAGTGCTCTGTGCTCAGGTGTGTAAGGTGTACAGGTTTCAGACGGAGGATCAAAGATGGCTGCTGGTCCGGGAACAGATGTCGGAGACGCCGCTCTCTTTCTCTTTAGCCAAACAGCTACTGAGCGCGCTCATGCAGGAGCACAGAAACAGGTGTGTGCTCATCACTCCGAGCTAAATATATGAACTGATATGACGGCTGATATTCAGTAACATGAACGGGTGAAGTTCATCTCAAACGGGTCTCGGGTGTGTTTTCATCTCTGTTCTTCAGGATGCAGCAGGTGAAGGAGCTCGGTGACCTTTCACCTCACTGGGACGGGCTCCGCCACGACGTCGTCAACCACTGTAACCACCTGATTGGCTGTTATCAGGAAACACTTGATGAGCTCGACAAACTCTCAGGTGAATTCAGAGTTATCATACCACACCACAGTATCTTACTATAATACTGCGGTATCTCTAGCTGTTCATTAGTCTACAAACAAGGATATATGTTTACAACAACTCTGTAGAGGCTATCTGTTGTATCAAGGCAGTGTACACTGTTCCTACAGGGACCTCAGGATTTATGAGGACCCTGTGTAACTCCCATACGTGGCATGCTACAATAGGAAAATTCCCTCAAAACCTTCATTTTCATAACTTATTTTTTGTTACTTCCGCCCCTCATACCCAGAAAGCTGAGCTGAAAATGTTCGACATTTGTGCCGCTGCTCCCCCTGGTGGTCGAGCTGTGCCTTTAAAATAAAATATTACTAACGTCGACGTGTTCGTCTCATCTTTTTTTTTCTTTTTTTCCCGAATTATTTCTTTCAAACAGTTTCTACGTGTTTCAAGTCGAGCGGCAGTAAATCAGACAGACACCTTCAGTTCGTTCCGACCAACCTGCACGTGCAGAGGATGGAGGTCACCGATCCGGACAGCACCGGTACGTCTTCACCTCTGCTACTTTGATGTGATTCAGTCTTTCCATTCATTGTAACAGTCTCTCTCTCGTCTCTGCAGGTGTTTGGTATGAGGTTATAACAGTCGGCGCCCCGGCTGATCATCACCAGTCCTTCAAACATGGAGGTCTGAAGAGGCTGCTGCGCAAACATGCACAGCACAGAAACAGGTTTGTTTGTGTGCAACGCCTTCATCAACTCTCTCGCTCTTCATTCATCCACTCATCTGTGTCGTCCATCTCTTGATATTGTTGCCTGTGGATTAATCTCCATAATCTCTGCTCTGTCTGGATTAGTGGCGCTGCATTGTAGACGATGCTCTCAGTTTGAGTGTACGCCTCTCACAGTTTCATGTCGTTTTCACATTTCAGCTCCGTCTCTTACTCCCAGGATGAGAGCTCCAGAGCGAGGGAGCTGCTGGCCAGCGTGGCCCAGCTGCAGCCTCTGGTGTTCGGGCTGGCCGAGGAGCTGCTGTCCGTCTCTCTGGAGCTGAACGCCGCCCGGCTGCAGCATGTCCTGGACAGCCTGACTCAACAGGTGAGGAGGAGGGAGGGAAGGAAGTCTGACAGGAAGTCTTGCATCGTCCTCATCTTGGTTCCTTCTCTCTCAGACGCAGCAGTTTGTCCATGCGCTCAAAGATGAGCTGGTGAAAAGCGCCCTGTTGGCGATCCACGACCAGCGCTCGTCTGACTGCAATGGCAGCCACGTCCACAGCAACGGGTTGCTCTGCGAAAACACACCAGCCAATCAGGAGGAGGGAGAGGACGCCGGCCAACGTAACTCAGAGTACGACGAGGAGGAATGGGCAAGTTGCAGTGCGTCTCGTGAGATCTTCGTTTGTCTGCGATTGTGTCGTGCATGTTTTTATATCTGAGTGTGTGTCTGTGTAGGACAGAGCGTGGGCCAACGTCGCCATGAGCCTCAACTGCATCATCGCCATGGGCGACCGGCTTCAGGGGCGCAAGGACCACCCACAGGAGCCGACGTCACCAACGGGGGACACAAACTCTCAGAACACCGGTGGGACGTTAAATTTGAGTTCCCACGCTTTGCCACCGACACATTCATGATGTTTGAGATTAAAACCAACATGTCCGTCTCCTCCAGCCTCCTGGCAGGAGCAGCTGCTCCCCCTGGTGGTCACTCTCAGGGATTGTGTGCGTGAGGCGGTGGGGATGGCCCGAGCCGCCATGACCTTCGTGGTCCTCCAGGGGGCGGTGTCCCAAACTGTCGCTCAGGGACCTGCACACATCATCCAGAGACACCACGCCGTCTTCAGCCAGGCGGTGAGAGAGAACCGCATATGTTTTGTTACACACCTGTCTGTTGTGTTGAGGGCGTGAGTCAGCCTTGCACACTCCTTACAGGGACCTCAGGATTTCTGAGGACTCCAAACCAGAGGTTCTGCCTCATACATGACAGGACATTATGCAATAAAACTGTATAAATTATGAACATAATGTAGTATGTAACAGTCCTGTGTGTGTCCCAGCTCTCAGCTGTCGTGTGCGGCTTCACGTTGAAGCTGTGTGGAGGTCTGGAGGATCAGATCTTCCTGCAGCAGCTTCACTCGGTCGGCGTCCTGGCTCAGTTCGAAGGCCTGCTCAGCACCTACGGTACACACACACACACACACACACACATACTGCTCTGATACACTGGGTGTAGACATACATGGTGTGTGTGTGGTCAGGTGACGAGCTGGGGATGCTGGAGGACATGGAGGTGGGTGTCGCAGACCTGAGCGGTGTTGCGTTCACTGTCACTGAGGCGAAAATGGAAGAATCGGACAACCTGCTGCCGACGCTCAGTGGAGCATGGTGGGAAACACACACACACATGAAGTCCACGCACACACACAGTACACACTCAGCACAGTGTGTGTGTGTTCATTCAGGGGCAGTTTGGTCGTTGAGGTCCCGTTACCCTCGGAGACCTTCGGGTCGTTGCCACGGGAACTGAAAGAGGGGCGTTTGATTCGAGTTTGTCCTGTTCTCTTCAACATCGGAATCAACCAGCAGCAGAGTCTGGCTGAGAGGTACACACACACACACCTCTAACACACCTCAGTTATTAAAGGAAGAAGAACGACAACATCAATGTGCAGGTACATTATTTTAAAAAAGAAAAACAATCTCCTGTTTTGTGTTAGTGAAGTCTAGGTTAGGTTATGTTTAGGTTCTGTTAAAATGAAGTTAGTATAAGTCTCCGGTGAGTTTTTCTGTTTGTTTGTTTCAGGTTTGGTGACAGCTCACTGCAGGAGAGAGTGAACCAGCAGAGCTGTGAGCGTCTTAAAGCTTACTGTCAAACACTGAGAGACAAACTGCCGGACATGGGTAAGACTCTGTGACTGTTAGAGTCTCTGGAGGTGTTTTATTTTGACGGGATCACTTTTGACTTTTACTTTGTCTCTCTCAGCTGGTATCCAGTCACTATCAGACCTGCTGTACTCTCTGGATCGAAGTGTCGAAGCCAAGAAGAGGAAAAACGTGGAGGTCCTGTGGATCGCTGCGGCGGTGAGACAGCAGCTAACGTGACCCGTGATACTAACTTATGTATTGCCCAGCTCCTGTTCTGGCACAACACACACAACACTTACCCGGTGCTCTGAGCTCACAGCCTGGCTAACAAACTGAGCTACGTCAGTATAGCATCAACACGCGTGTTTGTGTGTGTGTGTGTTTAGGTGTGTCGTGCGGTGAACGGCGTGCGTCTGACGAGCTGTAAGAGCGCAAAGGATCGGACAGCGATGTCAGTGACGTTGGAGCAGTGTGTGTTACTGAGAGAGCGTCACACACTCGGCCAGCAGCACTTCAGCACGGCGCTCGACTGTATGAGGAGGTTCGTTTTTACCTGAAACACTCGAACACAACACGTCCTCCTCTCCTTTCCTTTGTTTACTCCTTTGGTTCCTTATTTCCTTTCCTTCCCTTTAAGTTGCAGAACATTTTCAGTTTTTCATCTTCTTTAAATTTCTTTGTTTTCTTCCTTCTTTCACACACACACACACACACACACACACACACACACCCCTCCTCCTCCAGGTCTCGTCTGTCCTGGGGGCAGATGCTCGGCTGTTACACCCAGCCAGGGTTCACTGTCTGTGGGTTAGACTCGGGGGAGCGTCCCTCGGGTCTCCGGAGCTCCGGGCTCGCGCCGTGTTTGGCTCCTAAAGCTCCGAGACGACACCTGTACCCGGTGGCCTTCCTTCTGGTGACCTCTCACCTGCTGGTTCTCTGGCTCATCCTCAGCCTGGTTATCCTGCTGGCTAAATACCAGTAGACCAGCACAGACAGACAAAGTGGACACTGAACGAGGGCGTTTCTTCCTGACTCTTTACTTGTTTTTTTCTGAGCTCACCAGACACGCACAGTCCTGAGACTCATCATCTCCACAACCGACGCCCCTTTAAAACCGCCATATACGTCCGCTAACGACGTCCTGAGACGAGCAAAGAAACAGCTTTCTAAATCAAACAGGAGGTGAAGTTACTCCGCCTGAGGACGCAGAAATCAGAATCAGGTTTATTAACAAGTTTTCACAACAACAAACGGACAAAATTGCAAAAGTGCAAAAGTCAAGAATCATAAATATAAGAAATTACAAGTAAAAGTCAAATATATGTGGAGAAGAGACTTTTTCTCTTCTCTTCAAGCTGGTGTGCCAATATGACAAGAGCAGAATATTTATTTAGCATCTGTAGTTTCTTCATGCTAAGAGAGAGAAGGTGAAGCGAGCAGGTTGTAATCCGACACACTGGACCTTTAAGTTTAACGTTCATTTTTATTCATTCATGATTTGATTCAGAATTTATCATGTTTGTGTGTTTTGGATTCTCACACTCACTGTGTGTGTGTGTGTGTGTGTGTGTTCATGCACAGGGACGGTTGCCGCATGGAGAACGTGCAGAAAAACATCGGCAGCAGGAAGTTCGCTTTCAGCGGCGTTCAGCTGCTCACCTTCCCCAAACTATACCGACCTCCCGACGGCAGCTTCGGATGAACGGACCGACTGTTTGTTTGTTTTTAGATGTTTTTATATATTAATGTGTAAATATTTAATTTTGATGTTAACGATGATGATGTGCTGTTCACTGGAACTGCAGGTGTCTCTGCAATAAAAGAAATCTTAATTTATTTGTCTGTACTGTAACTTATTCAAAGAAATGTGATGCCAACTGATGCAGCACTGAATCAAACCTCTAGGTGGCGCCCCTCACACACACATTTGTGTCATGTCAATATGTTGAGATCTCTGGAAAATATTTGTTATATCGACATAAACATCTCGAGAAAACAGAGGAAATAAAATGTATGAATGCATGACCCCAGGAACTCACAAATAAAAGCTGACGTACATTTTTACATTTAGCTGATAATTTTATCCAAAGTGACTTACAGGGAGCAGTTTTCATTCAGGGAGCACTTATCATTCTGTCCTTTTAATTTAATTTTAATGTTAGCTCCATGTGCAGAGCTCTCTAAAGTTTATTAGTCATTTATTATTATTTTATTTTTTAGATTTTTTTTTAAATATATTTCATTTTTGTAACCAGTCTTAATCCAGCTAAATTAAATACAATAAATTTAAATTGTGTTTTTTGAGGGGCGCACAGCTGCAGTTCCTCTGCCGGGCCGCCGGGTGGCGCCGCTCAGGTTTAAACAGCACACGGCGAGCAAAAAGCGTCAAGTCAGCCGGAGTGAGAGGAGCGCATAACGGAAGTAAAACGGTTATTTTTTTCAAAATAAATTAAAAACGATGGAATAAAAGAGTAGATACTTTTTTTAAAGTATTTATTAGCATCATCATCACACGATGATTTGATACAGTTGTGATTAAAATAAAAGCTTTTAATTTTTACTTCATTTTAAAAGTAACATGCTTTTATTTTGTTAAATAAACAGCCGGAAGTGGTGTTTTCCCGCTCCTCGCCAGCTTGACGCCGCTCGGGCCCAGTCAAAACAAAGCCGCTATAGCCGAGCCGCTGCGTTTTAAACGAATAATTCACCGACGACTTCGTCCGACCGTCAGTTCACCGGCTCACGTCGCGTTTCGGCGGCCGCATTCGGTCGCCTCTTCCCCGCGGTCCGTGTCGCTTCCCTCCGCGGGGTGTTTTTGTTCTCGGCGGGCTGGAAATGGAGACGGCTAACGGGCGTCTGCTGCTAGGTAACCTGAGAGCGGCGGCGGCGGCGAGCGGTTAAAACCACCGAGGAGCGGCGAAAACAAGCAGCGTGTTTGAAACGACAAGGCGGATTAATAAACCTCCCGGTAGCATGGTGGAGTAGGCGGCCCAGGTGTAGACGCTTATCGGGCTCCTCCGACCGACCGACGGACGGCTCGCTCTCACCGGGGGAGGATCACCATGGCCCCGGGGTCTCTGGTGGCGGCCTGCCGCAGCCTGGCCCTCTCTACGTGGCTGCTCTCCTTCTGCTTCGTCCACCTGCTCTGCCTGGACTTCACCGTGGCCGAGCGGGAGGAGTGGTACACCGCCTTCGTCAACATCACCTACATGGACCCGGCCACCTCGGAGCTCCGCACCGAGAAGACGGAGTGCGGGCGGTACGGGGAGCACTCGCAGAAGCGGGACGCTAAGGGGGTGGTGGTCCTGCCCGCCGCCCCGCACGACCGCCAGGCCTGCGACCCCAACACCAGGTTCGCGGTGCCCGCACAGGCCGGGGCCTGGATAGCGATCATAGCCCGGGGCAACTGCACCTACAAGGACAAGATCCGCCACGCTGCAGCCCACAACGCCTCGGCGGTGGTCATCTTTAACGTGGGGTCGGCTAATGCTAACGACACCATCACCATGCCCCATCCAGGTACAGTGTTTATTATAAGTGCGCAGTATGACAGATGACAGCCATAAACACACAAATGTGAATGTTACCGCCGACAAACGACAAGTCTGATCCTCTAAACTCTAAACTGATCACATGATCACCATGAAGGCGTTTATTTTAATGTTTTGTCTCATTAACGTGCAAACAGCTGATTTACTTTGCTTGGACAGATATTAGAGGATGATATCAGAAGAATTAATTCAGTTGTAAAGCAACACAAAATTAAAAAGTCATTTTTAGTGATAAAATTCAGTGAGATTCATTCTGATTTTATATTTACTGCACATAAGTTTGAGTTTTGGACTTTAATTAATCAATATCATATAATCACTATCGTATAATCGCAATATTACATGACAGAGTGTGTTTTATTGTTATTATTGGTACGACAGGGTGTCATATTACACTACAGGGTGTCATATTACACTACAGGGTGTGCATTATTGTCATTATTGGCACTACGGTGTGTAATATAAGACACCACGGTGTCATATTTTTTAGTTTTTCTGCTGATTAATGTTTTAATGAATGAAGTTAAATGATGTTCCTCTTCAGACATCGAGTTTCACAGTGACAATGATGTTATTTATTAAACCCTGACTGACTTTCAAAGAATTAAAATCAAACAAACTGACACAAATCATTTTATTCATGAATGTGAGACGCATCAAAAATATCTTAAATATCAGGCTCACACAAACATTTTTATTTATTTACCTACTTTAATATTCATTTACTTCATCAGGCTGCATTCAGACGGTCAAACGCAGGTTTTTCCATTCATTTAAATGGTGGTGCGTTTTGGCTGCGTTGATGCAGGTTGTTCGCCAAAAAACGTGGCCTGACGTCGCGCTGTGTCGGCCAATCAGACGCTCAGACCGGTCAAACTTCCACAGTCAATCTAAACTCTGATACTGACCTGTTGTGTCAGCCTCGATAAAGTCGTTAATCAGAGAAATAAAAGGTTATTTCTCTACACCAACACAGCTTTTACAGATTTGATTTTTTACAGATGTTTGTGGCCGGTTGTGCCGAGGTGACGCCCTCCACTCCAAAAACACGCTCAGAAATATAAAACTTACCGTTATTTAACTGTAAAATATGAGTTTCTTTGAGTTTTGGACTGCTTGTCTGACATGTGATCTAAAGACCTCTGAGTAAGTTTCATTTCACATTTTTGGGCATTTTCTGACCTCCTTGGAGACTGAACGACGACGGGCTGCAGGTTTATAGATGCTGGAAATGAGAATAAATAATAAATAGTTGCAGCTCTGTTTGCAGAAATGTGCTGAGTCAAGCAGCCGAGAGAAGCGAGCAGCCTGAACTGGATCCCAGTCTGTCTGAACTGGTTATCAGACTGGACCGGTGCCAGCAGAGAATCTGCTGACTCTGCTGGAGCCAGTTTCCTGCTGCACCGCTGATTATTTATTTATTCATTTATTAGTCGTATCACTGACAGGAAACTCCTCTGATTCCACTCGAGTCGTGATTACGTATTGAGTTACATAACAGGCTGAAGGAGAGCTGTTGTTGAGCACAGCTGTTTGTCTGTCGGCCAGAAACTCCTTCAGGGATCTCCGGACGTCCCCGGCTCAGACGAAACGAAACAACAGAGCGTGTGTCGACTTTAAAACGACTTTCTCAGGATGGTTTCCGTGTCGAGGTCGTCCACCGTCCCCGCCAAACTCCAAGGGAGTGTTAATAACATCTGTGGTCATGATAGAAATAATGAAATGAGTCACTCTGACGGATGTTTTCTGGATTATCTGTCAATAAAGATCAGAAAATAGTGACAAATGTTCATTTTTTTTGCCTGATATTCAGTCCAAAATGCAAAATCTAAAATAATCCTGCATAACTTTAAGCCTTAATATAATGTGAACAGGTGAGTTGTATATAAATTCACCCTCAGTACAGTTGTCATGAACGGGGAAATTAGCTATAGAGACCAAAACTGTTTTTTGTACCAGGCTGTAAACATGTTTATTTCTGCTGTGAAGTTGGACATTTGAACATGGGGACTTATGGAAACTGACTCACTTCTGGAGCCAGCCTCAAGTGGACGTTAGAGGAACTGCAGTTTTTGGCACTTCTGCATAGGCTTCACTTTACAGCCACGGAGGTTGCCGCTTGGTTTTAGCATCACGTTGGTCGGTTGTATCGCGACGTAGCCGCTGGCTGTCGTCTTTCAGGTCGTCAAGTCGTTAATTTATTAAACCGCGTGTTTGTCGCATTATAACTAAAATTACGATAAAACAGATTACTGTGGAAAAAAACGAAGCTCTTCTGTGATTGGTCGGTTGTGTTGTGCCACTCAAAGTGTTGTTACCGTGTGTGTGAGTGTGTGTGTGTGTGTGTGTGTGTGTGTGTGTGTGTGTCTGTCTGTGTGTTTTAAAGTGACACATTGATCCCTGGAGTGTATTTTTAGATGCAGACTGATCGGTGTTGTTGCTGTGTTTGAGGGTTGATGTGAGTTCAGCGACGGCCTCGGGGTGATTTATCCAACTTGTGGACAAAACACACACACACTCACACACTCACACAGAATTAGAGCAACTTCTCAGCAACAGTTTCGTCTCCGTTGACTCTCAGTATTTCCATCATCCGTCTTGTTGAAGTTTGTTTGTGTGTGTGTTGACGAGGTTCAGCCTGTCCAGTTTAGTCCACGTCTCAGGATGTGAAGATGTAGTTTGTGGAAAGGTTTTCATGGCTGCTCAGATCGACTGGAAGCCTGACGAGATGGCGGTGAAGCTAACGATCACAGGGAGTTATTGATCTTGTGTTTTGTCTAACTTTACATCAGGTGTGGTAGGTCGGTATTGGCTGAACGATAGACGACCTGTGGTGGGTTTCCGCAGCACAAAAGTACAAGTAATCGCTAACTCAGCTTGATCGCCTAAGATTCAGTTTTATTGACTGTCGGTTTGTTTTTTTTCAACAGTGCATCAAAAAGTTCTGAAGCTGTCAGATTAATGAACTCAAATTGTGACGGACAGACGGGATGGATCTGGTTCCTTTCTTTTCTAACTCCAGTTGTGTCTCACCGTGCACGTGAACGTCTCTGCAGTATTTTTATCAAACTTCGAGGTGATACGAGGGCGTGCGAGTCAGGCCTCCGTCACAAAGACGACCTCAAACTACCGAAAACAGCGCGGACACGGAGCGTTTCACCAGCAGGGCTGATGAGGGTTTGTGTTCGCTCAGTGTTGATGTGTCCTCACCAGACTTTTGACCTTTTAGTTAAATACAGGACAAAGTGCCACTTCTAAAATAGACAAAAAGATGACAACTTCTTCTTTTTGCTTCTGCTTTCTGTCTTCCCTCTCTGAACTCTTTTAAACAGCTCGGTCTCTCCGTGAATAACTTTGAACATGCGAGAAAACGAACCAGAGTTTTTTTGAGAACTACAGCCATGAACCTGAACTGACCCAGAGCTCAGCCTGTGTTGGGTTATCTGTCAGGATTACACAAGAGCCTCAACAAACTGATGCCAGTGAATCAAACTTTAAATCAACTTTAAAACAGTGATGAAACAGTGTAAACCCACTGTGGTAACTATGTTCAGCTGTACTTGTAGTATTTGTTCTGATTACATTACTTCTGATGAAGAAAAAAAAACATCAGCGAGGTCAACAACAGTTTTATCTCAGTTTTGTTGAAGTTGAACACTGATGAAAATTATTCACAGACTGATAAACGGTGTGTCTCTTCAGGTATGGGTGATGTGGTCGCCATCATGATCCCGGAGCCAAAAGGCCGCGAGGTTGTGTCGCTGCTGGAGCGTAACGTGACGGTCACCATGACGATCACCATTGGGACGAGAAACCTGCAGAAATACGTGAGCAGGACGTCGGTGGTGTTCGTGTCCATCTCGTTCATCGTGCTGATGATCATCTCTCTCGCCTGGCTCGTCTTCTACTACATCCAGAGGTTCAGATACGCCAACGCACGAGACCGCAACCAGGTACGCCGGGATGTTTGTAGACCTCATCCTTATTTTTAGAGGGTGCTGCTGTCTGACTCGTCTTGGTGTCTCAGCGGATTGAGGACAGACAGATGTGAAGTGGCAGTCTGGAACGGAATCTTGAAACAGGTGTTTATATTTCTGCCCTCCTCATCTCATTCCTCCTCAGCGTCGTCTCGGCGATGCTGCCAAAAAAGCCATCAGCAAGCTGCAAGTTCGCACCATCAGGAAGGGCGACCAGGAGACGGAGGCCGACTTCGACAACTGCGCCGTTTGCATCGAGGGCTACAAGGCCAACGACGTGGTCCGCATACTGCCCTGCAGGTGAACACGCATCGACATACAAAGAACTTGAGAAGTAAACCTGTGGTTCTGATTGGAGGAACCGCAGAGTAAATTCGGTTCCTTTCACAAATTTTACCAAAATTGAAGGCTGGCCCTTTAACAGGGAACTTAAATATAGTTGGGGAAAATATATTTTAGCATAATCCACAGTTTGACGATAGAGTGACATAATTTATGATGATTTCAGGATGGAAAGAATCACTTTTTTATTGGAGTGCAACAGCACAAGTTAACAGTTTGTACGACCGCCGACTGTCAAACTGAAGACACTTTGATACGTAAAGAGAAGGCCTTTGTTGTTGTTGCCTTGTTTTTCATTTTGTCATCATGAGATCACAAAATGTCTTTCTGATGATGTTCAGTTCAACTTAGGACAAAGTTTTCTTGTGTTTAGGGAGAAATATTTTAGCCGAGGTCGTCCCTACAATGACTATTTGTTTTCCTCGAGACGGCCTCGTTATGTTTTGTACGAGATTACGAAATGAGTTCCATGAGATCAAAAAATAAAAAAGCGAGTGTATCCAGAGTCTTTCTGGCTGCACTGAGTGAAAGCAGCTGTGAACATTAACAGCACAGTTACTCTGTTTTTGTCTTTGCAGACATTTATTCCATAAGAGCTGTGTGGATCCGTGGCTGCTGGATCATCGCACGTGTCCCATGTGCAAGATGAACATCCTCAAAGCCCTCGGCATCGCTGTGAGTCTTAACAGGAATCTTGGGGACGTGTTTCTGTTAAAGACGTGTTTCTGTTGTAGTGACATAACTCGAGTGGACCAATCAGAGCTCATAAACTGAAATGAAAGTCACCCAGAAGCTTCCAAACACATAAAAAAAACTTGTTCCAACTTGTTCAGTCTTCCTGCTAACCGTCTCCAGAATCAAATCCACACTCTGAACTCGAACACACTTAACTTTTTTTCGAAACAGGACTCCTCTTTAGCATCGACAATAAACCACTCTCACCCCTCCGACCAGTTCAGAACTAGAGTAGTTCTGGGTCTGTTCCCTAACTATATTGTCAGTATGTGAACCCCGACATACCATTTCAGAGAGTTACGTCCAGAGCGTTGAGTCATTTCTGGCTTGACACCCAAAACTAGAGGTGACTATGGCTTCTCCATCAGGACCCCTCGACTTTGAAACAACCTGCATGAGGAGATAAGATCGTTTAATTTAAATCGTGGTTGGGCGAAGCTCTTGAGCTGTTTTTTGTCTGAAAAAATGCAATTAATGAAGTAAAAAGTCATTTTCAGTCACGTAACCGCTGCAAACATGTTTTCTGACCTTCAGCTCAATGCAGATTGTCTGGATGACCTGCCGCTGGACTACGACCTGGCCCTGGGCGGTGTCGGTGGGGTTGGTGTAGGTGGAGTCGGGGCTCTGGCCCTGGAGGCTGTGGTGTCTGGGGCATCCAGTGATGGCACGCTGAGCGAAGGCGGCTCCTCGGTGGTGCTGGATCCCGGCGTGCGACGCGTGGGACTCCCTCAGGACTATCAGGACCCCGACACCCTGAGAGACAGCCCTGTGACGGCCACCACCGACACACACACAGGTAAGACACACACCTTTAGAGTGGTGTTATACTGACACCCAGTGGTGCTTTTATGGCATGACACTTTGCAGTTAAAGGTTGTTCCTCCATGTGATGGATGGTTTTCCTGCTGAACGAGGATTTCTGGGCGAGGAGAGCTCGTTTTAATGGAACCAAAAGAGGACCCAGAGTTCTTTATTTGTTCTTTATGTTTGTTCTTTCTATCTTCCAGGTGAGCTACAGCCAATGGCAAGCAGCGCCTCAGTGGCATCCTTGGTCATCACCGTGGAAACGGGTCTCTCAGACGAGGAAGGGTCCATGGAGCAGTCTCAGCTGGGGGACAAGTCCTGAGAGGAGCCTTACAGAGCCAAAAAAAAGACTCCTGATCAGGCATCAGTTGACCTGAAGCTCCTAAGAACGACCTGACTGAAACCAGATCTGAACCAAACTCGACTGTACCCATGACCTTTGACTGGTTCCAAGTGGAAACCCAGCACCAGCATCAGTGTTTGACTGGGTTGTTTTTCCCCTTGGACCTGTTGTGATACAAAACTCTGCTAAACCAAAACGACTTGTCTGGACCCCAAGTGGACCTGAGCCAGGCTAGAAGCCGTGTCTAGTCTTTGTTTTGCGGACACAAGTTGAATAAATATGTGTGTGTTGGTTCTCATCTGGATTCAGAGGAAACTGACCGACCTGGTTTGGCTTTTAGTCTCCTGTTGGACAGGTTGGACCCAGGATCTAACCTGGACTAACGTGACCTCGGTCTTCCCCTTGGCTCTAAACTGGGATATAACTCAGTCTACCTATCTGTTGTCGCTTCGTGCAGATGTCTTAATCAACCCACATTTGCCTCAGTTCACGGTGTTTCTAGAAATAGACGACCCAACTTTCTTTCTGGTCCGACCCATCTGTTGTTTACTGCTGACAAACTTCCACGGTGACAGAAAGTAGTTCAAACAGAAATCCAGTCCCTCATTTCAAACACTGGTGGTCTCACCATTCATCTCCTGACTTTAGAAAGACAGACGAGATTCAAACTGAGTGTCATCACTCAGAAAACATGAGTGCGATCTCAAACTCGCCTCGGTACAAGCGTGAAACAGGGTCGAACCCGAGAAAGTCGGCTGCCAAATGAGGATACGCTCTTTGAAGGTCAACGTTCTCCTTCATCAGCAAATCTGGAGGATCTTGATAAATGCATGAGAACTCCAAAAAACGGGTTGTGTGTGTTTTTTTGTTTGTTTTGTTCTTTAAGTATCAGAGCGATCCAGGCCAGGAATCTGGATTTACCTGCATATTTCTACCTGTTCTACTTCAGTAAGGAGTGCTCTTGTCTCTGGACCTTTAGTGGGATACTCTGTTACCTGGTTTTCCAGGTAGAGAGGCACGACAACTAAACATAACTCAACGGGACTCTTGTCCTGGTCTGGATTCATGAAGATTTAATCTCTGGTTAATTTCATTAATTTTTGATTTGCCTGCCAACGTGCCAGGCGCTGTTTCTCGATCTGCAACGACTGACTTTCATTTTGGAAAGGAAGACTTTTATTTTGAAAGGACACACCAGGATTCAGTTGTTCAGTTTGTTTCTCTTTTTTTTTCTGGTGTTTTGCGATGACGGTGGCAGTATTACAGCTACAGTTTGACTGCAGTATTGAATAGCAACTACACACAGTATTTAATTTTTTCCCTTTTTGCCTGTCTGTGTAATTGTAGGCTCCTTTTAATCTTTACAATACTCCAACAGTATTTGGTTTGGATGCTTTCTGTCCTCGCTGTGGTTCCAAACAGGGTTCCTATGTGCGTCGGTGACGACAGTTGATCTTGACTGTTTGCAGGGCTGTACAGAATATTATCTGGTAGGAGAAAGGTTGATAAAATGTAGAATTTTAGTACAACAGAGAATAAAAGGTATGAAACTAGTACTGACAAGTGCTGCCATGATGGAGGAGTTTTCCTCTTTAAGTAGTGATAGTGACACAGTTAAAACCATCCATAACGCTGGGCAGACACTGCATGTTTTTATTGACTCATGTCTCCGCATGTCTAGAACCAGCGACTGTACGTAAGAATGACGTGGTGATCACCGTGACCGTAAATAATACGCTAAGTCAGGTTGTCCAGTGCCAATGCCAATAAATCTTTAGAACAAATGATTTAACTGCAGCCATGTTGGGACGTCGGACGAACTACAAGACCAGAAATTCGTCTGATCTTCCAACAGTCAGATCGTTTAAACGATGAGGCAACGTAATCAGGTGATCTGGCAGAGATGAGTCGCCAATTTGCAGGTTTACAAATCTAGTTTATTGCATATAGTGTCTGCCCGGCTTTAGATAGAGGAGTTTCCTCTTCAGTCTTCCATCGTGGCCGTCTCTCCTGAGTCGTAACATTCAGTTAAAATGCCATGTAGGAACCCTGTCTATAGCGCTGCCTGGTTTTGTTGTTTTACCGTCCGTCCGTCTGCCTGACCACACGTGTCCGTAACCACGGCCCCCATGCTGCCTTTTTGAAAACACATTTACCTTTAACCCTGACAATCAAGGATCAGATCTTGTAACTTGCTGGTCAGGGATTATTTCTCTGAACTTTGGCAAACCTAAGAAGCGTTTTGTTTTTTGTTTTTTTTGTTTTTTTTCAAACCTGCATGTCTGTACACCGCACAGGGTGTTAGCTGCCATTACCGTTAAATGAAACGCCACCAAAACAAGCTGTGAAACACGAAAAATACGTACCCAAGTTACAGAGCTGTAGAAATAGATCAACAGATTTAGAGAGACAGAGTTTAGCAAAGAATCCTTCCTTGCTTTAGTGAGTGTAGTTCAGCTCAAAAGTCGAGCATGTACATATATAAAAAAAACGCGTATTCCACAAATTCACTGCGTCACGCGGCATCGCGGACGGTTTGCCAAACTGGTGTGCAGACTGCGTAGGGCTGCTGCGGTGGCATCGCGGCATCGCAACAGCAACAGCGAGCTTCCCGAAAACTAAGAGAGATAAAGATTGTCATCTATTTTGATACCAGAGGAGACGTTTATTTTTGTAACGAAGACACCCAGCAGCAAAGACTGATTTCCTTCCCTTCGTGACCCGGTGACTCCTCAATGTGATTGAGTATTCATCGGCCGGATTTAAGTGTTGATTATTTGTGTAATTGTACATAACATACAGAACGATAAAGACCTTGATGATATGAATCTAAACTATTGAAATTTCTGTCTGTAAACCTTCAGGATTTTGATTGTTGATGTAGCCTGAAGAAAACCGAACCTGAGAGGATTGATCCCGATGGTAGGCTGGAGAACCAACACAGTAATGTTTGTTTTGAATCCACTTTCATTGCTGAAAGTTAAAGAATGGCTTGAAAATCACAACATTTGCCTTTTGAAACAGAATTTGGTACCAAGGCCTTTTAAAGGCCCTGAGTGTACGTAGTATTTGTCAGATGGAAGTCATTTCGTGGACCTATGAACATCCAACTTGCCTCTGAAATAAAGAAGAACCGTCAGGTTGATGAGATGAGATTTGTAGTTGCCATTCATCTCTATCTACAGCGAGGGAAAGTGTAAGAAGCAGTACTTCTGTTGGTTTCCGGTCCTGCCAATGAGTTCATTTTCTCTCAGACTCTCAGAGAACTGGAAGACTTTGAGCATTTTTTAAGTTCCCTCCTGATCTTTCCTCTCTACTCACAGTTCGATATCAGTCAGTTACCCTTTATATAACAAACTAGTTAATTTAAACACCTGTAAAGTGGTGGAGAGCGTATTTGCTGTAATATATGAAATCATGAATGATGATGCCTTTTGTCTTGGCCAATTTTCAGTGAATGGTGTTTTAATTAAAGTCACTTCCTCTGTGTTATAAGCTTTATTTTCAAGGGATTTCATTGAATATCATGTTTTTACATTTGCACTGCTTCATGCTGTTTTTTTTTTTTTTTTAATGTGACTGCAACTCTGTAGTGACAGTGAACTGATTCAACCGTCTGAATCCATTTCTCTTGTTTTTCTCTTAGAGACTGAGGCTGCTTTGGCATGTTGGTCCCTCCTCCTGTTAGTTTTGATATGAAGTCTCAAATGCTATTTTGTTAGCATCCGAAATGTGTCCACGGAAATACAAGGTTGGCATTGAATGTCTGATTTAAATCAAAGTTTTCCAGTTTTAGCCAATGTTTTGTATGGCTGCTTGTGTTTGAGTTTAGTTTAGTTATATTTAGTTAAGTCAAAAAAATATTGCTTTGGTTTTGACGCCAAAACTTGCGTATACGCACTATTTTTGAACAGTACCCAGTCACTAATCGGGAAGCTTTAGCGTAACACCCAGTAATGAATGGAGATCTTCTTCTAGCATCGTTCCGGAAACGTTTATCACAATGAGATTCAAAAAAAAAAAAAAAAAAGCCAGTTTCTTTTTGTGTACGAGACAGAAAAAACGGTAACGTACGGCAGTAACGTTAACGTTAACTCCAAATGTGACGGCCATTTCGTGAACGCAGTATTTCATTACTATGACTGTTATATAATTACGGATCTTAATAATACATTTTTAATTATTTTTTTCAATTCTTTTGTAAGCTAACGCGTTAAAAACGGGACTCTCGTGTCACTGCCAGTAATGACGTCTGATTCTTTGTTTTCCCAGGATGCCGTGGTTTGATCGGTTGCTCTGCTTCTTTTTGTTGATGCACTTTAATTCTGTTTCTCTGGAAGGTTCTGGACGAGTCTCTCCCTTTGACTTTATACTTTTGTGGTTTTCTCTTCTCTCTCTCTTTTATTTAGGTTTTCTGTCTCTCGCGACTCTTTGTGCTTTGCTTTACGTTGCTCTACTTATTTTGGCTTTTTCGCGATCAGTTTTTTTTTCTCGCTCGTCTTCCCTCAAAATTTCTATGTTGATGTAAATGTATGGGATTGTTTTTTGAGAGGATCTAGAAATATGTTTGCAGGTCTATATTAAACTACATATTATGTGTTTTTGTAGACTTACTGCCATATATTTTGCCATATATTGTCATTTGTTTTGTAGTTTCTGATCTCCTCGCTTATGTAGGTGACTCCTGAGCCACGTAATCCCACCCGGATTATACTTTTTAATCTCCACACTGCCTGCTTGTAGGTGGATTTTAAATACATTTCAGCTTTTCTGCTCGTGTTCAGTTAGCATTTAATCACTGCTATAGAGGAGGGCATCAACGGCAAAGAACACAGTGAAAGAACAAGTAAGAAATTTCAGATCCTTCCAGGGAGACGTGGAAAATTTAGACGATCCGATGCATTTGTAGCCATATTAACCCCTCTGCTACCACGACGACAGGGTGTGAAATGGTGTTGTGTGTGTGTGTGTGTGTTTCTACGATATTGTTTTAAAGAGCGTCTGTTTGTGTGTTTGTCCTGTGCACGCAAACACAAGCAGTACCCACATACACACGTGTAAATACAAAGGTGCCGTGACGCCATGTTGTTTCTGTGTCTCAGTTGTTGCACGTGTTCTGATCCAGGACAGAATTTAAATAAAATTTTATTGCAAGTTTTTGTTTTTATTCCAGGCTCGTGTTTGTGTCTCATCTTGTAACATGAGGAGAAGTATTGGGAATTTGTTTGTTATTTGTTGTCGACAACACAACCGCATTGCGATGTTTCGTAAGTTTCTGGAGGTGGCACATATTTTGTCTTTGTTCCATGCTGGTTTATTGTCGCCAATGCTAACTCTGCATACGACAGTTAGTTTTGACGGAGTGATTTGATTGGACAAGAGTTACGTGATAAAGACAATATCAGCACCTTTAACTACTTGTATCACGCCGCTTTCACGCCGGTGTTCTAATATTAACCTTAATCATCTGCCTTAGACCACAAAGATGAACATATTTCTATAAGTTTAAAAACCATTTACGGCTATTAGAAACTGATTTTCTATTATTAACTAACAGTCAGACAACGTCGGACAACCTTATCATACTTTAACGGTTACCTAATGTTTCTGTAGCGTTGACAAAAAGTTCAAAAATAACCGTTTTAGCAGTGTGAATAAACACGAGATGAAGGACGTCACATGTCGACAGTCTGACGATAAACTGTGTTTCTGTGCAAACTTTAGGTTTTTGGATTTTGTCATCTTGATTTGGTACCAGCGATGAGGCGGACCGTTTCAAAAAATGACATACTGACGCATCAGGAATGCTGATATTCAATGTAACAGCACTCCCTCGTGTGTGATGTAGCTGTATCGTGTCACTAATGATAAACTGAACACACAAAAGGGCACTGAGAGAAAACACAGTGAACTTCATACTGAACCAGCACTTTGATTTAATGACACAGCGGAAAGAACGCTAACGCTACACGCTGCAAATAACGGGTACATGCAAGAATGGAAATTACTTTGTATCATCTGTCGTAAGAAGAACTAGAAGTGAGCTAACATCTAGCAGGAGGAAAGCAGCAGTGAACACACTGATAGCCCAGGTGCTTGGGACGTCCATGTTTTGCTAACATATTTATCATGTTTGACTTGTTGTGTTAAAGGTCAGACAATGAAAATATCTTCATCAATTCTGAAATTGAATATATTTAATTTTCACTGTCCTCATATGGCTTATATTCCAGTTTGAGAGACACTCAAAGAAAAAAGTACAAAATAATGGCTGAGTAAGTCAAACATCTTATATTCACCCTGAGTATTTTTATTATATAATATTTTATGGACAGAAATGGGCCCCTTGGATCTGGGCTACCAGCCTTCAGCCTCTGTTAGCTCAGCGGTCATCAGCATACAGTAAATTTGGGCAGTCGGTCACAAATGGTTCAATAGCTACTGTTAGACGTTACAGTCGGTCTAAGCTTTCACGGTTTACACTAGAGACGTGAGCAGCTTCTGATTGAAGGATGAAGATGGAGGTCTGTGCTGGTCTTCAGAAACATGAGGAAGCAGACGGCTCTAATTTCAGGAGCTCCTTTTTGCTGGTCTGAGAGAAAGCAAATTAAGATTTTACAAACGAAACATATAATTAAACTTAAAGAAAATTAAATACACAACAGTATATAAAGTTAGCGTTTAAATAATTATTTTTTGGGATAATTGACCACTAAGTTGATTAGTTACTTGTCTTATCAGTGACTATTTTGGCAATGGATATGTCATTTTTCATGCTTTTCTTCTTATTAAATGACCATAAACTGGATAATTTAGATGTTTTGACTGTTAAAGACGCTTGATTTTCTGGACAGTCGTGACTGTAACATAGAATAAATGGATATATGAAGAAAATAATCAGTCTCTGATTCATTACACCGGTAATGAATCAGAGTATTTTCTCCATCACTGTCTGTCCTTTACAGAAGTAAACCGGTGTGGGTGTTAAAATCTTACCTGCAGACCTCATCGTGTGAAAGAGTTGGAGCTGGAGAGAGAATGGAGAACATTATTCCGACATTCAGGTATATATTTTGTAAAAAAGAGAAAGGCAGTCGACGGTTTTACCTCCTGGTTTCTCTTCTGGCTTCAGCAAATTTGTGTCTCAGCAGGAAGGCGGCCACAGCTTCAGCCACCTACAAACACAAACAGCAGAGAACTCAGTGAAATGTGAAACGGAGGACAAGGTCACATAAAATGGAAATACTCAGGTGAAGTACTTTGAGTACATTCCACCACTGATGTGACATGAACAGCTTTCTTACTTTGTCTGGTTTGTCTTCTTGCACTGCGTGGCCACAGGGGGGCAGCACCTGCATCATGAATTTACCTGAGGACAAGCAGCAAAAACAGGTACACACACTGAACTGTCTGCCTCACACACACACACACACACTCCTGGGCTGTCACTTCCAGCGTGGTTGTTGACTGACAGGACCAGCTGTCTCTGGAGAGGAACTGCTGCCTCGAGGTGTGTGTATCTGTGTATATCTGAGTGTGTACATCTGAATGTGTGTCTCTTGAGACGTCTCTGCAGCACCGAGCACGTCCTTCACCTTTTCCCTCACAGTCAGTGTACAAACACAGTGTGAAAATGTCAGTTATTCCCAATATCAGTTTCTCTACGTGTGGCATTTTGTTTCTATGAGACTACATTTCCCATCAGCTCCATCACGACACAACATACTGTATGTTATCAGCTTCATATTATTACATTTTAAAAGGATAATAACGGATAGATTACTTTACTGTGCCGTGTACGCTTGTGGCCTGAAAGGTGTCTGAAAAACCTGATATGTTCAGAGGTCCAGACCCGGGTATCCTGAAGCAACGTAACACTCAAACACTACAGTTGTTGTTGAGTCAAATTTCCTTCCAAACTGAGATTGTTCAGATCATGTCATGGTGTCTTTAAGCATTATAGGTTCCTCCGCTGAACCACTTGCAACCAGAAGTCCCAGGAACTTCTTAATCCCAAGTAGTAATGGCCCTTGTGTGTTGACTCAGCATCTCACCTTGCATTTGGCCGATTGTCAGATCTCTGTCCAGCCTGTCAATTCCTGGAAACGGAAAATTATTCCACCGTGAGGCAAATAACAAAATGAATACTTGCATACTTGAATACTTCATATTTTACACCAGCTTGTTCCCCCTAAAGGGCTTACGGGGGTTTTGAAATACCCACCGGCCAACAGCAGGAGTTTGGGCAGGTTGCAAGCCAGAAAGAGGTTGGAGGTTCCTCTAAACCAGCCGTCCCAATACTTTTCTGACTTTGACAGGTCTATACGCCACTTGTACACACTCTGGAAAGCACAGATTAATGCAAGTCAATGATGTCCTTGCAAGTATAAATGATGTTTTTATGTATATCTGTGTTTGCTGTTTTAATGTATAAGATACTGTGAAAGTTTGGGTTCCATAATGAATGTAAGTCAATGGATGGATTGGCCTGAAGTGTCACAACACATACTTTGCTAATAAGTATAATACATCTTTGAAAGCATAAAACAAACATTACACACACAGGTTGATGTCAAGGATTACTAAAGGTGGTGAATGCAAGTCAATGAAATGTTACTTTACCATCAGTGTTTCTGAGCGGTGGTTTTCTTACCTGGCCTTCGCTGAGGCTCACCTCTGAGGCAGCGTTTTCTTTGTCATTGACGTAACTCTGATCGTAGAACTCTTCGTTGCACTCAACGACCACGTCCGTCACTGGGCTGGCCTGCTCCAGAGTGTCGGCCTCCTCCACCTCGCACCTGACGCACATCATAGCAAGTTAAGATGAGTTAATTTTACCAAACTCATGTAGAGTTCTGTTGGATGTAAGTCAATAATCTAATGTGTTTCAGCTTAGGTTGACTTATACATTAGAAAGACAAGATGAGGCATAATAACACCAATAAATAGACAACCTACCTTTTGATCTGACCAACCATTGAGACTCTGGCAGATTCCAGGTTCCTGATTTGTCCACTCTTGACGCTGAACAAAGAGGAAAAAAGACTTGATATTCCTCCAGTTTATTCAATGCAAGTGCAGTGAGTCGTTAAATTGGATTACCAAAACCACCTGATGGACTGAAGTGGAGTTGACCCTGATTTACATGTTGTAATCTAGCCAAGGGAGACATATGTAGCTAACTGTGTCAGGACCCATGAAAGTGTATATTGGACCTCAAATGCGCACCTCCACTCTATAGCGTGGTCCATGGACTTGAAGGACTTGGGTCTTCCCTTCAGGAAGTTCTGTATGCTGTGGAGTGCCTCCATTGCACTGCCTACAGGAGATAAAGAAGACCAGTGAAGTGTTTGTGAACATAAACATATTACAATTATAAAATCTACTACTACACCCTTACCTTCCACGACATCTATAGCCACCAGGCCCACAGTGGTCGGTAGCAGCATGTTGCTAGCTGTATGCACTGCGATCGCCCCACCAACGCCATGGCCAATCAGGACAATGGGGGGAGGAGTCTCACCGTAGCAGGCTCGAATCACATTGGCTACATCGCTGAGGGAGGTGGAGCAAACAATGATCGCAGCAGATAGTAAAGGTAGTACTTTTCTAGTATTAAGAGAACAGGTGTGTTTCTTGAGAAATACCCTCTTTTGCTTGGTTTGCAAGGATTGTGGCATTTACCTGGACATAGTTTGAGTTGAGAAGTCATCTGATTGGCGAACCAGGGTGGCACCTTTTTAAAAGAGAACAAATTCTCAGTATAACAAAGCAGGAAGACCATCCTCGCTTATTCGATTGGATTCAGAATCATTGAGCCAGACCAGGTCAAACATAATCCACGGTCTCAACGACCCAACATCTTTGTTACTTCACCCAACATCCACCCAACATCTCTGTATTTCACCTGAAGTTGTCTTTTGGGAGGCAAAGCTTACCCAAGAGATAACCAAAACCTCACCGTGACCTCTGAGGTCCATTGCAAGTACCCTGCAGGTCACTCTGCTGGCGATGGCTGTCTGCAAGGCAGAAAAACATCAAGACATGCTGCTGATATTCAGTATCTAGTCACCGTCAATCAGTCAACCAATCAGTCAGCCAGTAAACCACCAACTGCACAGATACTCACAGTGAAAACGGCCCAGGACAGAGCCGAGTGTCCTCCTCCGTGCAGCAGAACCAGCAGTGGCCCATCATTTCCTGCTTTATAAATCCTGAACACGTCCCTGCTGTCGGCCAGTCCCACGTTCACGTCCTCCATCTGGTCGAAATACTCCCGCCAGGACACCGGCGAGTAGTCTAGCTTACCGCCAACCTCGCTGGTCGACATGTAGACACACAGAAACACACACACACTTTATACTAGCCGCAAAAACTGTGTTCTTCTAGTAGAATGTACTCAGAGATACCAGCAGATCGAAACGAAGAGCGAACAAACATTTCCTGAGGTGGGAGCGCTTGTTAGCTACTCTTAATTCTGGTAAAACATTAATAGTACATCACAACATTGACACATATGACACATAGAGCATTTGTCACGTGTAGACTGGCTTGTTAACCTAGCTAACCTAGCTGTCATAGTTAATCTAAACGTGCAGTATCAGCTAGGCTAACTAGCTAATCCATAACTGTGAGTTTTTATATTGCATCCAGTAAGTAGCAGAGCATGATGCTCCATAATTTTAGCTTCAGTTGTTTATATTAAACATTGTTTAGTTGGATTGTTTAGTGTTTTTAAGATTCATCATTTCAGAAAAGTGCCACATGAATCTCAACCGTCTCCATAAAAACAACTGGAAAGAGCTGCTAAAGGTCTATATTAGATCAACTGATTGAATGGTTTGTGCTAATCAATGGGAACCAGCATAAAGCATATTTATTTACATATACCTTTTCATATATTCCTACATTAAGTCACAAGTAAATCACAAGTTCCACCTCCGAGCCGTCTTTCAACAAGCAAGTATCAAGAATCGACTCCAGGGTGAATCAAAGTGCTAAGCTAACCGCATTGTGTTTACTTGTTGGTTCTCTTTGAGAAATAAAGACTTTCTAAATCCACCTAAACAAGTCACAAAATGTTTTCTGCTTTTCCCTCTGATGTCCTCCGGGTGCTGCTCCGCCTGAACTCTCTGTGATTTAGAGTTTCCTGATGGACAGTAAAGTAAACTGCTGCCAACTGTAGCTGCTGTTAGCTCATGTTAGTTAGCTCACTTAGCCACAGTGTTACTACCCCCGGACTGGGTGTTCAGAGCAATGGAGGAGGAAGCTGTCAGGCTTGGGGTACCGACGGAGCTCGGCAAGTGCGCAATACAACCGGGCTCAGCAGCCTCTATGGACATGATGGCAGAGGAGAAGAGAGCGAAGAGGACGCTGATGGAGAAAGCTAAGAAGAGAAAGACAGACGCCGAGCTGGGCTGACTGCTGTTGGACTAGTCAGTAATATTAGCTGCTGCTGTGTCTGCTGTTGGTGACCTTGTTGATGTTTGGCTGTTAGCAAAGTTGTCGACTTGCTAGTTTTTGATCAGAAGTAATGTAATCAGAACAAATACTCGAGTACAGCTGGACATATTTACCACAGTGGGATTACAAACACTCAATAATCTGCTCGAACATCAGATAAAAATGTTTTTGGTGTTTCGGAGAGGTGACTTACTGCTCTGTATCGAAGTTCTCCTCCCACATGCTGCGTCTCAGCAGGAAGACGTCCAAACAACGGCTGGTTATCTTCAATCTGCTGTATGTATGTAAGTATATATATATGTGTGTGTGTCTGTGTGTGTGATAATTGATCAGGTTTTCCTTAATAAGAAGAACACAGCAGAGAGAGCTGCTCCTCGTCCTGTCCGCCACGTTGCACGTCCATCGACCAAATAACGAGGCTGACTGTGGCGTAAGTACAAACACACTTACAGGACAATACCCAGTCAGCTGTTGTTGTCAGGTAGCATCACTGTCGAAGCATCCTATTGGATGAGAAGGGATGACAAAATGTGATCTGAAGATTTTGTTACAAAGTCACATTATTTTATTGGCTATTAATTATCTATTGATGACTTTATTAGTGGATACAAAAGCTCCAAAATTCAGATAATCTATATTCTGTAAAAGACTTTTGTTTTCAGAGAAACATTCAAGGACATCAACCTCAAAACACTGTGTTTGATTTATGAAACCAGTTTTTGTGTTTTTTGATGAGGACACACACACACACACACACACACACACACACGCACACACCCCTCAGGTGGCAGTGACAGACAGCTTTAGTATCCAGGTAACCGGCAGTGAATAAATGAGGCTAAATGTCATGCAGACAAACACACCTCTGTATTACAGTTCATGAACATAATGAAAGCCCGCTGTTTTGCTTAAATATGACGAGGAAATATGACAATATATATATATTTTTTTTTGTAGAGGGGTGAGTTGGTAAACAATGAGCAATAAAATTAAAATGCTCCGTAAAAACATCATTTTATTAAAAAGACCAAAGAAATTCAACTTATACATTGTCAAATTTGTAGGAGAAGATAACATTTTTAAAATTAGCATTGACATCATTAGCGTTGATACCACATCTCTAAAAGTCCATCCACGTTTTGGGTCTAATGGAAAAATAGTCAGTGATTTCCGACCCCCACTATCCCCGGATGTCAGATGATTTGTCCTTGTTCCATGTCGTAATGTTTAGCATGATGCTAATAGACCTTAGCTAATGTTGTTGTTGCTGCTAATTTGGTTAATCTCTGGTAATCACATCGGGGGTCAGAAGAGGCAGAGAAAATTGAAATGCTTTGTTTTAAATGGAACTACTCTCGGTAGTTCCATTCCGGTCTCTCCTCTTGCTGCCTTGCAATCCCAGCCCCTGCTTTGGGAACCAGTGTTAATCATCAGTCATATCTATAACCTCCTGTCAGCGCAGGGCTATGGCATTCTCCTCCTTACTAGTGCGGCGCTTGATTCTGCTGAACTGCAAGAATGCTGCTCCACCCACCATCTCATCATGTGTAATCTCAAGTTAGAAAAGAATGTGTCTGAAAACAGAGTTATTCCAACTTTACAAGGAACAGTGAAGTTTTCCATTTGTAAGAATTAGCACAAGTTTAGTCAATATATCTCTAAAGACAAATAAAAATCCTGACAAAGTGCACAAACTAAATATTGTTTCTCATAAAGCAACAAGTGACAAAAATCAGAATCTCACATATGCACAAGAAAAGAATAAATCATCTCCTCATTGATTATGATCAAGATCTTTTCAGTCTGTGAAGAAATCAGACTTCCTCATTTGTACGTCGATGTAGACGACAAGAAAGACAACATTTGGTCTGCCAAACAAATCAATGTAAATGTGATTAAAGATTTCTTTCCAAAGTGCTGAGAACAGAATATCTTCAGACTCATGCAGTGGAAGAGAAACAACAACATATAAACATCATCAATACAAACGTTCAGCCAACATTTAGAGAACATAGACGTTTACATCTCAGGACAAACTAAAGTCATCATGAGCAGTGATAGCCTCCATGTCTGAACAGACACAGGAAGGAGCTCCACCTAAAGAAACTCAAACATTTACACAACCACCAATGAGAAGAGGGCAAAGTACCGCCCACAATGTTTGATTGACAGGTGAAGAAATGTCACAGCAATCAGCTGTCAGCAACAAACATGACAAAATAACAGAGTTTAACCCTTAAATGACTTCCGTCTATTTCAGTTTACACAACTCAGCAGGGGATTCATCAAAAATACAAAGTCCAGCATAGAGAGGCTGAGTGAACGTGGTCTGGACTCTGTGGAGGAGAGTCATGGTTTCAGAGACGCTGTAGAAGGACAGAATACCTGCACTGTGATCCAGGTACACTCCAACTCTGGAGGACTGAGGACCTGAGACGGGAGTGTGGACACTGTTGTAATAAAAGTTATAACTGTCTGTGAAACAATCTAACATCCAAGATTTGTCATTGAATCCAAATCTACATTTATTTGAGTTCCCTGCTCTGCTGATATTCTTGTATGCGACTGCTACACGAACTCTCCCTCTCCACTCCACCTCCCAGTAACAACGTCCAGTCAGACTCTCTGTGCTCAGGACCTGAGTCCACCAAGTGAATCTGTCTGGGTGACTAGAATAAGACTGACGTTGTTTCATTCTTGTAACTTTTCTGTTCCCCTCAGATAATAACAGCAGTGTGTATGCTGTGTTTGGATTCAGTGTGAGTTCACGTGAACATTTTAAGAACTCAGCTCTGGTCTTGGGCTCTGGTTCTGGTCCTGACAGTGAAACATGGACTTCAGTGTCTGTCAGTGAGATGTTTGTCCGTTGGTGCCTCAGAACATCCTGTAGTATATTATATCTCTGAGCTCTGACACAGCTGTCCCACATCCTCAAAGTACCTCCAGAGGGGCTGAGATGTGATGCTGGATGAGTCTGTGCCGTTGGCTAGTCGTGACAGTGAGGGAGTGATACCGTGTAGAAGCTAGTTTGTAGTCCTCTGTGTGTGAGGCTTAACTTCCAGATCAGTCATGCTTATCTTCCAGCTCAGTGATCTCCTGCTCCAGCTTCTCCTGAAGCTCTTTGGCTCGACTCACTTCCAGTTTCCTGCTGGGATCTGACCTGCTGCTTCACATCAGACCTTCTTTTCTTCATGAGGCGGATCAGCTGGTGAAGATCTTCTCACTATCCTCCACTGCTTTATCAGCAGAGCCATTGATAGCCTTCACCTCCTGCTGGAGCTCCTTCACATCTTTCTCTCTGTCCTGGATTCTCTGCTGGATGTTTTGTCGACTCACCTCGAGCTCTCTCTGCCTCTCAGTCCTTTCTGCTTCCAGCTGAGACTGTGTGCCTTTATGTTCATCCACAGAGCAGAGACTAACAGATACACTGCTGATCGAGTGCGGCAGAAAATCTCCATCACCCTGTCATGACAGGAGCAGATGTTGTCCTGAAGCAGCAGAGGCTTCAACAAGTTTGTATGTTGTTACAAAGTCGGAGATTCATAAGTGAGGCTGGGATCTTGCTCCGCAATCTGAAGCCAGACAGACCAGACAGGACTTGAGAAGGCTTTCAGCTTCCTCCCAGTGCAGACATCACAGGCCACATCTTCAGGTCCAGCATAGCAGTGATCAGCGGGGCGGCAGAGTCAGTCTTCTTAGTTCCTCACCAGCTCTGCTAACATGGTGTTTTCTTCCAGGACAGGCCTCAGTATGAAGGTCTGTATCGACACTGAGAGCAGCTGTGGATTCCCTTCACATCCTCTGCCAGTCAGTGGGTTTTTAATACAGTTCATGCGGTAGCTGTATCCACAGGAATAGCTACCGGATCTATCAGTAGATCCAGACAGATCGGGCAGCAGAATTTCACCTCGTTTGTCTGATTTCCTTGCTGTGCCATTTTCACCTCTCAGTGTCCAGCCATTTGGCTCAGTTTCACTTCCTCATGGCAAACTGAATTTGAGCTCTGATCCAAACAACATCTGTCTCTGCAGTAGAAAATGTTGGTTTACCATCTTCAAACTGGAGATCTGAGGAGGAACAAGGCTGCTGAACAGGTGGAGCTGGCTGTGTGAGGAGGACGAAGGGGGCTCATCAAGGCTGATTCATTCAGGAAGAGGCAGTGCTCTAGTAAACGTTATTTCCTCTTTTACACACAAGCCTTTATTCATAATACACCTTTGAACACACAGTGACAAATGAAGCGAAAGAAACAATAAAACAAACCACAATAACAATAACAATAGAGATTCAAAGCAACAATTGAATAAAATTAGAATAAAATGTGAAAGATCATAAAGAGGGTCAACTAAGAGCTCTTTTATAAAGTGCTTTTAAAAGTTGACACAAAGTTGCAGCCTAGTCTCGTCAAAGCAGGTCAGTCATTTTCAGAGCCTCAACTCCAGAAGTCTCGTCACCCACACACTCTGTGTAGAAATCTGGATCAGAACAACCAGGACTGACACACCTGGGCGGTATTTCAAAAGTGATCTGACAGGATTATCTTAGCTTTGGATGGATTAAATCTAGATCTGAATCAAGCTGGGTATTTCAACACAGATCCAGATAATCCTGATCCTGAGAGATCAGAGAATCCTGATCTAGTAATCCAGTCCTCCCTTGAATCCAAGATAAAGGCTGGATTTGGGTATTCAAAAGTTAAGGCAGATACCTATTTCCAGTTTACACAACTCAGCAGTGGATCCAGGATAAATAAAAAGTCCAGCATAGAGGGGCTGAGTGAATGTAGTCTGGACTCTGTGGAGAGTCCTTAGTTTCAGGAGGCGGCTGTAGAAGGACAGAATACCTGCACTGTGATCCAGGTACACTCCAACTCCTGGAGGACCGAGGACCTGAGACAGAATCACGGACATTGTTGTAGTAAGTAATAACTATTTGTGTCACAATGTAACATCCAAGATTTGTCATTGTGTCCAAATCTCATTTCATCTGAGCTCCCTGCTCTGCTGATATTCTTGTATCACGACTGCTACCTCAACTCCTATCCCTCTCCCTCCACCTCCCAGTAACAACGTCAGTCAGACTCTCTACTCAGGACCTGACAATATGCAGTAGATCTGTCTGGGTGACTAGAATAAGACTGATGTTGTTTCATTACTGTCACTTTTCTATTTCCTTCAGATAATAACAGCAGTGTGTGCTGTGTTTTTGGATTCAGTGTGAGTTCGTGAACATTTTAGAACTCGGCTCTGGTCTTGGGCTCTAGTTTCTGGTCTTGACAATGAAACATGGACTTCAGTCTCTGTCAGTGGATGTTTGTCCGTTGGTGCCTCAGGGCATCTGTAGTATATCTCTGAGCTCTGACACAGCTGTCACATCCTCAAAGTACCTCGGAGAATGGATGTTGATGCTGGATGAGTCTGTAGATTGGCTAGTCGTGACAGTGAGGGAAGTGATTGTGTAGGAACTGGTTGTGGTCCTGCATGTGTGAAGGCTGCTCCAGCTCAGTGTCTTTCCTCCGCAGCTCAGTTATCTCCTGCTGCAGCTTCTTCTCGAGCTCTTTAGCTTGACTCACTTCATTTTCCTGCTGGGATCTGACCTGCTTCATCAGACCTTCTTTTCCTCCTTGGGAGCGGATCAGCTGGTGAAGATCTTCTCACTGTCCTCCACTGCTTTATCAGCAGAGCCATTGATAGCCTTCTCCTGTTGGAGCTCCTTCACATCTTTCTCTGTCTGGATTCTCTGCTGGATGTTTTGTGACTCACCTCGGCTCTCTCTGCCTCTCCCAGTCCTTTCTGCTTCAGCTGAGACTGTGTCGTGGCCTTTATGTTCATCCATTGAGCAGACGATGCAGATACACTGCTGATCAGTACGGCAGAAAATCTTCATCACCTTGTCATGACGGGAACAGATGTTCTCCTGGAGCTTAGCAGAGGCTTCAACAAGTTTGTGTTTTTTAAAAGTCGGAGATTCATAGTGAGGCTGGAGATGTTTCTCACAGTACGAAGCCAGACAAACCAGACAGGACTTGAAGGCCTTCAACTTCCTCCCAGTGCAGACATCACAGGCCGCATCTTCAGGTCCAGCATAGCAGTGATCAGCAGGAGCAGCTTGGAGTCCAGTCTTCTTCAGTTCCTCCACTAAAGTGGCTAACATGGTGTTTTTCTGCAGGACAGGCCTCGGTGTGAAGGTCTGTCTACACTGAGGGCAGCTGTGGATTCCCTTCACATCCTCTTGATCCCAGTGGGTTTTAATACAGTTCATGCAGTAGCTGTGTCCACAAGGAGTAGCCACCGGATCCTTCAGTAGATCCAGACAGATCGAACAAGAGAAGGTTTCCTGGTCCAGTTGAACTCCTTTCTGTGCCATTTCACCTCTCAGTGTCGACAACTGTCTGAGTGTCACCTCGTCAGGGAGGGCTTTATCAAGAGCTGATTAATTCCAGGAAGAGGAGCAGCACCCTGAATCTGAACTTTGAACAGTCGACTGACAATCAGCAGTTATCAAACTCATAAAATATTTAAATTGCTGTTAAATTCAAACAGAATATCATCCTGAGTCAAAGCAGCATTTAAAGCTTCAGACGTGAAACAAAATTCATCAAACAAGTTCTTTGTTGTAAGTGTGAATCCAGAAGGACGCAAATGAACCAGATCAGCTGCTTCTGTTGTTCATCTGTGGATTCATATGGATCCATAAAACACAGCTGATTTGAAGCTGTAATAAAGATACAAAGTAAAGCTTCCAGTCATCAGCCAAACAAGCACTAATAAAGGCAATAATTTCACCTTTCTTATCTTAAATGATGAAATCCTCAACTGACTGTAAAAGGTGAGCCGTGGACTCTAAACACTGGAGAGTTACAAGGTGCCATTTTATCACCTTTGCTATCAACCAGTGAGATTACTAAAAGTCATTTTTAAAGGAACAACATGTCAAATATTTACTGTATTAAATCAGAAATCCAGTCATGCCTTGTCATCAGAGGAATACAAGTTTCTTGACAATAACACCACAGTCAGTATGTTTCTTCTTTGCAAATTTGTCTTCTGGACCAGCCGGTCTGTTTGTGTTTTCTGTGTGATCCGGTCTGGTCTCACACACTGCACATGTCGATGCTCCAGGTTGCCAGATATGAAAGGTATATGGCCATGGCAGCAAACAAACCGAAGGAGCGAGCTTCAGTTTTGTTGGGGAGGGTGGGTTCTAGACGACTCTCCATTATTTTGAACAGACTGCAGTACCAATTCTTAAACCACTAGATGCCGCTGTTACAGAGTTACATTTTTTTTTTTTTCCTCCCTCTAGATGAATTTTAATGACTTTGGCAATCCACTGACGAAAAAGGAGGGAACACATGATGATGTTTATCTCCTCCCTCCTTCTTTTATTTATTCATAAATGCATCCTCTGGTAGAGCGAGAGAGCAGACGAAGCTTTCTTCTCTAACTTGACAGACAACATGATTGGATTTCCACCGTCGACCACAAATATGTTGAGCATTGCTCGTGTCTGTGGACCTTGAACCTAGGTATGTAGAGACTGAGGCGGGTGGGGGGTTACTGTACTTTTCCTATTGGATTTTATTATTATATTTCCATTATTAATCCTTCTTTCATGACTAAAACTTTACTGTGATATAATGATGTAGCATGTCTTTAGTTAATAGTATTGCCAGCAGTGTCATCACTTTATTTCCATAGATTGTTGGAAAGATTTTATTGTTTTTTATTGATGTGTTCATTAAGTCAAATCAGTTAATTTATGTAGCCTCAAATCACAATTGAGTGTCAAAGGGCTTTACAATATGTGCTGTATATAGTTATACCCTTGATTTAGATCAGTAAAACGACAGATTACTGACATTATGTGGCTGCGTCGGGCACAGCAGGGGAAAAGCAAGCAAGACAAATCTGATCCTGAGAGGATTCATCTGTTTGACAGAAAACAGCTGCAGGAAAAAACAAAATCGACACTAATTGAGTTGATATTAAGCAGCCAGTAGAATGTATTCAAAGACAACATTTTCTTTATGTCATAATTGACATCACAGAATAGAATATTTTTACTATTACTACCATGACAGATAAATAAAGAAGAAGAAGGGAAATTCTTTTACCTATATGAGCCCAAAATACAACCGCACACACCAAAAACACTTGTAGACATGCAAATGTGAAGTGACGGGCAGCCACGCAGCAGCACCCTGGGAGCAGTTGGGGGTTCAGTACCTTGCTCAAGGACACCTCGGCAGTTCCAAAGAGGTAAACTGGTAACTGGAGAGATAGGTGTTAGGTGTTCAGATCAGAGGGGGGAGTGTTGGTAGCACAAGTGTTTTGGACTGCCTGGAGAAGCAAGTTTTGGTGTCATGCCTGAACAGGAGCTGGACGATTGGGCCTCTATGGACGTTGACGGAGGAAGTTAAGAAGAGAAAAAGAAAGAGTGAACGAGAAGAAGACATCAGACAAGAGTAAATCTGGGACTTATTTTTAGTCATTAGCAAGAGCTTTGTGAAATTGAAGGCTGAAAAACAGAGACATATGGACTGAGCTACTGCTGCCCAAAATTGTTAAACATTTTGTACATAACATCATTTTTATAAATGTATTCAATGTTTAAGCAGGTTGTCGTTGTGAGCATGTTAGCAAGTCAATTTTACCAGTGTGATAAATAGGATATTGTTATTAACTTGTTGACATGCATTGATCATTTGTTTCTCCATCTGTCCAATCAGGTGCTGACCTTGCCAAATTATACAAACAAAATTCTGAAACGATCACCATGGAAACTGCCCCAAATGTTTCTCAGCGTGAGAAGGATGTTGTCCAATCAGAAAGCCCAATTCCAGGGGAGGCGGGGGTTGTGGATGCCCTCGGCAACACAGAGCCCAACACCAGCTTATGTGCAGAGCCTAACTTCAACCTCAGCCTCAATCTTTCTTCGCCAAGAAACCCCCGCCCATCCGCAGAGACCTCAAAACTGCATGCAGGGAACAAAAGGGATGATGGGAATAAAGGAGCTGGGAAACCGGGGGCAAAAATGGCTACTACAGAAACTGGCAAGTCAGCAGGCAGCCTGACAACCTCTGTGATGTCACCCAGGGAGAAAGATGATCCATCACGGCAAAAAAGCAAAATGTCAGCAGTGAACAGCAGAGGTGAGCAAAGACTGAAATCCCCAAATACAAAACACACGCCAACACTCAGCCCCAAGATGCACATGCATAGCAATACGGTGGCAAGTCCAAAACCCCAACGCGTGGAACAAACAACAAACGCCGGGAGTCCCAGAACGAACGAAAGAGTGAAAATACAAGTACAGAGAGCAGAATCTGCAAGTGCCTCAAACCCCAAACCACATATAGCACCGACAACCCAAATGAAAACAAAGACAACAAATAAAATAGCAGTTATCCTAAAAATGAAAACAAACAGAAGAGAAGATAATGAGAAAGAAATTTGCCTCAAGACACAGTCACCAAAAACGCTTCAGCTTCCCGTAAGTCCAAGCGTTCAGAATCAGAAAGGACATTCAAATGTTATCAGTCCAAAACCGGCCAATCAAACCCCAACAATCTCAACCAAAATCCAAAAATCATCAGACCCAGCTAGCACAAAGTCAAATGAACGGACTGGACACGACTCAAAAAGTTCAAAATTGCTAAATCAGAGGACTGAAATGACACTGCTCAGTACCAAGACCCCTCAATCCAGTTCTCTAAGTCCCAACCCATCCACACAGAGAAAAGCTTTTGGGACCAGAAACAGTTATGCATCAGGGTCCATGGACAATCTTGATAGTAAAGATTCAAGCATTGGTTCTGGATTCAAATCCAGTTCAAATTCTAAAGCTACGACGGTGACAAAGGACAGTCTGGATTCAAAAACTGGATCTGATTCTAAAGTCAGTCCCAACTCTAAAGCTGTCATGGGGTCTAATGATAGCGTGGATTCTAAAAGTGGTTCTGCTTTCAAAACCAGTTGGGGATCAAAGAACAGCTTAGACTCCAAAACTGGGTCCAATTCCAAAGTCAGCCCCAATTTTAAGTCTGGGATGGGTTTCAGAGACTGTCTTGATACTAAAACTGCAACTGAAATCAAAGCAACCAAAACCAGTCCAGATTTGAAGATGCTTATGGGTTCTAAATCTGGCACTGAGTCAAACCTGGAACCTTCAGACTCTAAAGCCAGTTTCAATACAAGTTTAAAACCAAGCTCTGAGTTGGATCTCGGCTCTAATCCTGATGTCTGTTCCAAGTCTAAACCTGGTCCAACCCGTACGACTTCTAAACTGTCTCTGGTGGCCTCTGGCTCTAAGATAGGTCGTGTTGGATCTGTCTCCCCGTCATCTTCTCAAACGGGTCTGTCTGGGTCCAAAGACGACAACATCAAGACTACAATCCCCTGTGTTAAACTCAGTCCAGATTCTAAAGCTGGTTCAGATTCTTCAAAACCTGGACCAGTTGGGTCTACTTCAAAGTCATCAGCTCTGTCGACCTTGTCTTCCTCGCTGACGCTCTCTCCTAGAACAAGTTCAACAATAAAGAGCCCTGGGTCTGGTCCTAGTAAAAGTCTTGGTTCTGGTCCAGCTGCAGCAAACAGGGGAGTCCAGAGGAGTCCTGGTTCAGCTCCAGGTAATAACATTTACAGAATCAAGAGAGTTAATTAGAACAGCCCCAAACTGAGGAGTAGTGGTATAGAGGAAAATATAAAATGGCTACTAAGGCTGGGTTAATGAAGTATTAAGTATCAACCAGCTTGAATCCAGGCCAAAGTTTCTCTTATATTAATCACAAAATTCAGACTAAGGCAGACTTTCCACAGTTAAAGACATCACGAGTCACTGAGAGAAGTACAGAAAATATAAAATAAGCAGAATAAGTGAGTCTATTTCTAATATTTGTTTCCTGGTTGCAGGTTCAGGCCCTCTGACTGACTCCAGCCCCAAAACCAGAACCACTGTTGCCTTGACAGTGAGGGGAGGATCCACACCAGAGCCTGTGGACACTAACCCCAGAAGAACACCCCTTACTCAGGGTCTCACCCCTAAGGCTTTACCAAAAACAGGCACAGCTGACGAGGAAGAACATTTGCTGGAGACTAAAGTAACAGCTGTAGGAGGATCGGTGGTATCCCAGGGGACTGTGCGAGGGGTAGATGTGACAGACAATGCAAGGTGGTCGCAAGGCACCCCACTGAGCAAACCAAGTCACCCGGGAGATGCAAATGCCATCACCGCTGGTAACAGCATCCCATCGTCAAAGGCAATGGGTGTGGAGAGTGGGAGGGAAGAGAAGAAGAAGCAGAAGAGTGGTAAACAGAAAGACGGTCAAGAGAGTGCCAAGACAGTAAGGGAGGCAGCAACGATGACTGACCCCAATAAGGGGCTCTATCTGTGGGGTGGGGAGCGGAGAGAGGTGGGTGTCCAAGTTGAGGTGGAGGTGGTCGAATGCTCAGCTTCCACAAGCTCCAGCCTACAGAGGGGAGCTTGCACCTCCTCTCGGTCAGGTAGTATGACCTCACCGATGGTCCCGTCACTGTGCTGCATCCCCTCCGGCCAGTCGCCTTTCCAGCACATGTGCAAGATCGACATCGAGCTGCGCAGCCAGTCAGCGCTTCCCTCTGTTATGACTGACAAGGCTGGTTCCCTCCCCACCTGTCTGCGTACATACAGCTTCCAGCAGAGCCCCGCCCTCATGTCAGAGCTACAACTCGGACAAAACCAAGACAGAAGCATAAGTGCTGAGGGCACGTGGGAAGCTGAGGAGATAGAGGAGGAGAAAGGGGATAACGAAGAGGACGAGGACAGAGAAGAGGCGGTAAAACCACAGGAGGTGGCGTGGGACAAACAAGGGATGACGTGGGAGGTATACGGCGCCTCGGTGGACCTGGAGTGCCTTGGCTCGGCGATCCAGTCCCACCTGGAGTCAAAGATTCGGGAGCAGGAGAAACACATCACCACTCTGAGGAAGTCCATCTGCTCCAACAGCAGCCTCAGAGGGTGGAAGATGAAGAAGAGGAAGAAGATGCGAGGAGGCATTCTGGGTTGCTGCAGGAAGGCGCCTGCCGTGGCAGACTAGTCCAGACTTAAAAACACAACTGTATGCAGATGGGACTCATATGGGCTGATTTTTAGTTCATTCTTTGTGTTTTTAAGAGTCTGACACGATCGAATGTGGCGCGCTGTCAGCAGCAGATGAGCATGTACTCGCTATCCAGTAGAGTTTCCATGTGACACAGCAGAGACGCAGTGAGAGAGTCGGTAATACTTCAGCGTCTGAGAGTTTAAGTGCAGAGGACGGCAGCTCTCTGCTCTCACTGGTGGTAAATATTTCAAACATGAAACGTTACACAAGCCACTCAAACAATTTGTGTGTGTCCGTTCCTTTCCTTTCCTTTCCTTTCCTTTCCTTTCCTTTCCTTTCCTTTCACCACATCTCTGTCAGTAGACATTAATGAATGCAATATTAGGATTCTCCTGATGGCGGCGACACACTTTATTGATGTACACTTTTGGTTTGTTTGGTGCCACATTGTAATCACCAGCACTGGAGAATGTACTTAGGTACGCATCATATTTTGTATTCATGTCTCTGTTTCCTTCAGGTCGTCGACGTCAACATGTGAGCTTTTAGTCCATCCCTCAGTCTGTTTCCTCCTCCCTCTTTCATAACTCTTCCTGTAGTGGATTCATGTTGTTGATGGAGGACAGAGTTGCTTCACTGAATTATTCAGAAATATTAAAGTCACGCTCGTGTTAACAGCAGAGTCTCTTCGCCATGTTTTATTCAGTCTAAGATTCACTGAGCAGCACACTGTGGCACATTCATGTTGGTTCTTAAAGCAACGTTGTGTAACTTTTCTCTGATAAAATAACAGATTTTAAATCCTGTTGATGCTACACTGACTGAGTCAGATCTGGGTTGCTGCATTGTTTGATGTAAATAACCTGAATTGTAATTTATTTGGGAAGAATTAGTGTTAGAATGAATCAATTGTCTTAAACTCTGTTTTGTTATTTTAAATAATTAGTGTACAATCAAATTGTCCATTCAGAGCGAGTCCATGCTGCATTATTCTTAACATTAGTTGTAGGGAAGCTTTTTGTCCAACTCTGAGGCCCTAATTTGCCCTGGTCACACATATATTAAAACATTGAGAGTTGGGTAGCTGAATTTGAAAGTAGTGAGTTGTCACTTAGAACTTAGATAAAGCTTTACATATTAATGTAATTTAAAGATAGCTAGCACAACCCAATCCTGGTCTTTTGTGGAGTCTTTAAGAAAGACAGCAAAAAAAAAATATGTTGAAAGCAACTTTATTTGGGCTCCAAATAAAAAAAAAATCACATTTTCAACACAAACCCTCTGGACACCTTGTTTTGGAAAATGAAGAAGTTCATACATCTGGATTCTGGAAGAAACCGAAGTGTGGTAACGTTATTTCTGGGCCTGGAGGTTGCCGGAGAAGATTTAAGATGTCTTGATGTCACTCTTCTCCTTCTGGTCTTCTTTGGGCCGGACTGAAATGGACATAATGAGGTATGTATGAGTTTCTATGAATATAAATGGATGTATTTGTATATTTATGAATCTTTAAACAGTACCAGTCAAAAGTTTCTGTCCATCATTGTGTTAAGATATGAAGGTCAGTTGATCTAGAAAATTTCAAGAACTCTCAATATGTTTTCAAATGCAGTTACAAAAAACATCAGACTCTACAATTAAACTGGTTCTAATGAAAGGAAGAATTAGCTGTGCTGCAGACATTACGGTTGGTCATCACCAATTAACAGTACCTCCGATTAGAGCCCATATAAATGCTTCACAGAGTTCAAATAGCAGACACATCTCATCTCTGTGAATCAGACCTTCGTGGTCTGAATTACTGCAAAGAAACCACGACTGAGGGAGACCAACAAGAAGAAGAGGGCTGCTCGGACCAAGAAACACAAGGAATGGACATTAGACCAGTGGAAATCTGGACTGTGGGCTGATGAATTTGAGATCCTTGGTTGTGCCTTTGAGAGATGCTGAGAAGGTGAATGAAACGTGTGTTTATACCTTTAACACTCAGCCAGCTCTTATCAGACTTCTCGCCCAGGGGCTTTTTACATTCGTAGAATCCTTCGTCAGCTTTGGTCACTGCTGTCAGAGTCAAGGTGCCCTCAGTTAAAATCCTGAAACAGAAACACAGAGGAAAACAAACTCAGTAACACTCAATGCTGATATCATACAACGCTAACCGCTCCATGTGTCAGTGATATTTTGAGTGTTTGAGAAATTAGCTTTAAATTGGCTTAGCTTGTTTGCTTAACCTGTAAACAAAGAGTACCATGAAGCAGGAATTTCTGATTTTAGCTTTTGCACAGTGGCATCAGACCAGTGAAGAATATTCTAATGTGGGCAAGTTTAAAATAAATATTCATGAACTGAGGTTAAAAAACATTTTACATGATTATTCTGTTGTTCTTGTAGAAGATGGCCTCAGAGCTGGGGGTGAAGGGCTTGGAGGTGTTGTCTCTGGTTAAACAACGCAGCACCACGTCCTCCCCCTCCAACACAGGAAGCGATGGACTCTCCAGAACCGCCTTCACAGCGACTGCACAGACGGTGACAGTGGCACAAATGTGTGTTTTAAACAAACCGTGTGCACCTATTGTCCCCTTACCTACCAGACATTTGAGCTTGCTAACTGACAGCTTGTAGCCTGATTGACAGTTAACCAAGTTTGCTAGCTAGGAGAGCTTTTCCCCTTCAGTGATGTTCAATCCTGAGAATAAACTGGATGCAAATGTCACCGCACAGAGAACTGAAAGAAGACTCACTCACACTGGCATCTTCCTGGATGGCTAGTGTGTTAGCCTGTTAGCTACAGTATGAATACAGACTGAATAAAGGGTGTGTACTTGTGGTGCTAATGTTGAGGGCGTTGCTCCTTTCCCCTGTTGAACTCTCACACCAGTACACGTTGTCCGCCCAGGGATATTGAGAACGGGAGGTGCAGGACAGGTTGCGGCCTGAAGACACTTGATTGGGACACTCTGTGATATTTCCTGTCCAGAAGTCAACCCTTGAAAAATAGAAGCACAGTGTGGTTCATTGTTCTGAGCAGATTTTTTTTGGTCGGTCGGTTCAAGACTTTATCTCAGCCTCAACTTGACATTACATTTTGTACAGTCAAGGTGAACCCTGAACTTCTGGGCCACTGTAAGGCTTTTGTTTTGTTTGTGAAAAATCTGGATGCTTCACAAATAAAACAAAAGCCTAATAGTCGACTGAATACTTTGTTGGTCAGGGTAATATCCGGAGGATGATTTTAGCCTATCTTTTGTGCAAACCACGGTAAAGTTGCCAAACTCCCAATGCCCAAAACATGATACAAATAAATTGCCAACCTCATCATCTTCCACTGGGAGTCATCATCAGGCAGCTGGCAGCTCACAGTGAAGTTCTCACCGTGGGCAAACTGGATTCTATTGTGGCTGATCAGGTCTACGGATGCTCTTGGAGAAGCATCTAAATTGGGCGTAATGAGGTGGGTACATTAATTTAAAATAACCATCAATAATCATTGTTATAGTTTTTGCCATATCATATAAAATCAGTGTTTGTTGCTGACCTTCCACCCAGATAAAACTGTGCCAATCATGAACATAAACATCAGGTAAGCTGCCGTTATCATCGCAGGTGTAAACACCCTGGTCCTCATGGGTAACAGGGTCAAGTACATAGGAGATGCCTGTAGACGCTCGCTGGCTCACCAGGACCTGTGAGAGGAGAGTAGGCGACACATTAGCACGCTAATGCTGTTCACCGACTCAAATGTAAATAAAAGATTAAAACCGCGTGTTTCCCTGCTGTAAACGATAAGACACATGAAAACTAATCAGGGTGGAAATGTCTGAACGCCCCAAACCTTCTTGGTCCTCTCTCCAGGGCCCATCTTAGTCCAGACCAGTTGCAGGTCTATCTTGTCTTTGTACTCGCTATTATTGGTTGTAGTACAGTTGATCTCTACAGTGTTGCCCACGCTGAGGTACCAGGTTGGAGTAACCTTCATACGTGTTGGCATTACTCTAGAGTGTTTCTTCTTGGGGGTGGTTTCCCGACGCTGCACATCTGATGACAGAAAGCGAAGAAAGTCCAATCTTTTATCAGGTTGTATCTGAATCCACAACCAAATGCTCCCAAACAGAATTCACTTTACACAGACTTTAAATTTAGATTCTTCAAAAACATTTCATAGTTTTCTTGCCATGCATAATTCATATAAATACTTTAAAGAAAAACTTTCTGATACTCACCGTGAGATGAAGATCGTGCTGCGTTCACAAAGTACAAGAGGACACACAGCACTGAAAACAGAGGAATGGAGTAAAAGATGAGTGTGCAGCTGTTCAAAGTATTTTGTTAGAAATGATGCGATCACTCACGTACAGAGAAGCCCAAAGACTGAAGAGTGTTTCATCTTGATGAAGTCCACCTTCAGTCACACTGATCAAACTGTAACCAGATCTTTATTTCCAACCAGTCACTGGCCCCTGAAATGTTCTAAGTGAGTCTTGTGGCTTCTGTCCAGCCCTCTGATTGATTGGCTGGCTGTGGTTGGCTCCGAAGTTTAAAGGTGAATCATTGCCAAACAAACAAGAGAACATGCATTTCTGTGTGGTTTGTCTTTTTCTCCTCACTTTGTCACTATCAGTGAGAAAAAACGAATGATTTAAGACGAACATGTTTTGTTAACGTTTATGTGTCATGTGTATTTGAATTGGCTGGCTTGGCAGTGCCTTTCTGTCATAGATTGTATAATCATGGACATCGTATGTGTGACAGGTTTCTGAAAAGCCAATGTGAAGCTCAGTGTGAAGCACCCTCAGTACAGTTGTCATGAACGGGGAAATTAGCTACAGAGACCAAAACAGTTTTTTGTACCAGGCTGTAAACATGTTTATTTCTGCTGTGAAGTTGGACGTTTGAACATGGGGACTTATGGAGACTGACTCACTTCTGCAGCCAGCCTCAAGTGGACGTTTGAGGAACTGCAGTTTTTGGCACTGTTGCAAGCCAAGCCAGTCCAAATATACGTGACTTTTAACACGTTAACAAAACGTTTTGTTGTTTTTAAGGAGCCGCTGTACTTTGCTGAAATAGCTATAAAACATACACATAGTACAGTAATACACTTTAACATCATTAATTAGTCGTCACTAATGTTAAATAAACGTTTGCCTGCTTCTTTGGCACATTGTTTGTCACCTTCTTTAGCAGTGTTGCTCTTCGACCCAGTGATATGTAGAGTAATGGTCTGAAGGATGTTCACCTTCTGCCTCTATAGAGCCCTGTTATATTTGTCCAACAGTCAAAATACTCTGCACTCAAAACTTTCTTTGAACACACTGCAGGCAGTTTCCAGCCAAACAAGGCAATCAGTCAGAAGATTGGCTATTTCCACATAGTTATTGTTCTTCATGTCTATACTCTAACAGTATATACACATAGGGTAACTATGCAAGACTATTTTTTAGTGTTTCAAGTTTCTTTATTTGTCACTGATACTAACTTAGATACAATGAGGTGAAAAGTAATTGTTCAATAATGATTCACTTTTAACCCCCAAACTAACCAACCAATCAGAAGGCAGGGAGGGAAGCCACATGACTTGATATATTTGATATCAGTGTGACTGAAGGTAGACTTCATCAAGATGAAACACTCTTCAGTCTTCGGGCTTCTCTGTACGTGAGTGATCGCATCATTTCTAACAAAATACTTTGAACAGCTGCACACTCATCTTTTTACTCCATTCCTCTGTTTTCAGTGCTGTGTGTCCTCTTGTACTTTGTGAACGCAGCACGATCTTCATCTCACGGTGAGTATGAGTCAACAAAATCTAATCAGTTTTTTATGAATTATCTACAAAATACACATATTCATAAATGTTTTTTTTAAAAAATCAGAACTTTGTTTGGCTAAAAGAAGCGACTTTGAAGCTTTTTTTTACAAAATAATATGGTATTGAAAGACATCCTAAAATTGAGCAGTTCATCCAAACTGTCAGTTTTTACCAGCAAAGCTTCGATTTTACTGCAGTGTGTTCTCACTGAGACACCCACACGCCCTTGTTGGCATGCAGAGACACTTGTCTGAAAGTTCTCTCAGTAATTCATGTATTTCATGAATAAGTGACACAATAATTAAGTTATTACTGACAGACAGGCAGCATGTTGTAGACTCCATGTCCAGATGAACGGATGCTGTTCTGAAGGTCAAAGAAGAACCAACAGCCCTCTAGAGAGTTGTAGCTAATAACCTGGTAACACAGTGTACTTTAATTCTTTCTGCGATCAGATGTCCACCGTCGATTAGATACATCAGTGTACAAATAGATGTGTTTATATACATGTAAACTCATGCATATCTCATTATGTTCATGTTAGCTCGGCCTGACAAAGACCAGAAGAAGACTGACGACACGTTGTAGATCGTCCTTGGAGGCGTTGCAACTCCAGTCCAAGTCACCTGCTGTCTGATTGGTTAATTAAACCCAACCTGCTCTCCAACAGTCTTTACATCTGTTTTACCAGACATCTAGTGTCTTCAACTGCAGCAACATCAGCAAAATAAACGAAGCATAAACACAAAACCCCAGGCGCCTTCATATTTATCAAGGAAAAATGGCATCTATGAGGAAAAAAGGTTGGGAATATGTGCACGATTTTCTATCCAATTCACTTTTATTTATAGATTTATAGAGCCAAATCATAACAGAAGTTATCTCATCACTTGGTGACAGTGGCAAGGAAAAACTTCCTTTAAGAGGCAGAAATCTTGGTGGACGGACATCTGGAGGGTGCAGATGACTCTCCAATACTTTGAATTTGGACTGCAGTATCTGTTTCGACCACTAGCTGTCACTGTTACATATTACTCCTTTGATGGTGTTTTTTCCTACTTCAGTGTGCAGTGTTATCAGCTGCTCTGCAGAGGGGCCTCTAGGATCGCAGTAAACAGTGCAGAGCTGCCTCTTTTGAACTTTTACACAGCCAACACATTAATCAAAGTCATAAATCTATCTGAATAATGATGAAGCAATCTATGTATCAACTAACTCAGAGCTCAAACCTCAATTGATAGGGCGCAAATATTAGATAAATATACACTGATCAGCCATAACATTATGACCACTGACAGGTGAGGTGAATCTCACTGATTATCTCGTTATCATGGCATCTGTCAGTGGCAGCAAGTGAACATTTTGTCCTGAGTTGACGTATTAGAAGCAGAAAAATGGACCAGCTTTTTTAGTGGCTTTGACAAGAACCAAACTGTGATGACTAGACGTCTGCGTCAGATCAACTCCAAAACTGCAGCTCTAGTAGGCTGATCCCGGTCTGCAGCGGTCAGTACAGATCAAAGCGGTCCAAGGAAGGAAAACTGGTGAACCAGTGACAAGCTCATGGGTGGCCAAGGTTCAGCAATGAACGCAGGGAGCAAACCATGTGGTTCAGTCCAACAGATGAACAGCTGCTGGTTCTGCTGCTGGCCTGTGTAGTCGCCAACCAGTCCGGGTGTCCATGCTGACCCCTGTCAGCCAACAATGGGACCGATCAGACCCAACCAAATTATGATGAAATAAAAAGATGCATACATTATTGGACAGAACTTCACAGAGTAAAATGGAAATATGTAGCCCTAAACAGACAGTGGCAAGCTACTTGGGCCAGCTTCCTAACTTGTAAGTGTAACCGTAATCAAAGTCTAACAGATCATTATTTTATAAAACAACTAAAGAAATCCCAGTTCCTCTGTCTGTAAGGGACTGAGAGGTACAGATACACAGAGAGAGACTCCACAATCCTCCTCTCTGAACTGGCTTGATGCCAAAAACAAGCACACCCTCTCCACCGTGTTCAGCAATGACGTGGGGCCTTCTCAGATTATGATTGGATGGCTCTGGTTCAGTTTAAAATCCCTTCGTGGCCGAGCCCACCAGCTTGAAGAGCCTGAGGGCGACTTGACGCCTCGAGGCAGCTGCTTGGAGCTCCAGACACCTGTTGCCACGGGAAACAGCACCGGCGGGAAAATTACCAACAAATCAGGTGAGTTTGTTTTTAAAATAATGATCAGTGACCTTACATTGTAATTTTCTATAGTATCTTCATAATATTGCATTTATAGTAAAACTAGAAACACCAGTTTAAATAGTCTTACATGTACAGTAGTGCAAAATGTTCTTATATTTTAATATTTTACATGCAAAACATCTATAAAACAATGCACCACGATCACGGTTTGTCATTTGTGCGGTCAACAGTATAATGAAAAGTTTTGGAGAGAGGAACAGGTCAGCATTCAGAGTTATGACATGATAACAGCACAAAGCAGATATGATATGATAAAGAACTGAAATAAAATGCAATCAGATTTATGTGTGTGTGTATGCAGCAGCTTTAAAAACAATGTCTACAAAGTGCAGAGAGAAAAAGTTAAACTATAAAAAATATTTTTTGATTTCTAAAAGCTGAGAAATAAAAAATAAATAAATAAAAACAGCAGAACAGTAAAAAGAGTAATATATAAATATATATATTGAGCCAAAGTCAAGGAGTCCTGATGCATTTTCACATTTTGTATGTCACATGTTGGTCTGCAAAAAAAGTACATTTCAGCTGAGATGTTTCTTTCTTTCTGATTTGGGTCTTACGCGTTAAGGTAAAGGTTTGTTGTTCACCTGAGCTCGTGTACGTGTCTCTGTGAGCGGCTGTGCACTCAAACATGCATGTGCATTGTTGTGTTTTGTCAAGAAGTGGGTCACGTGCGTCTCAGTGCGTACACACTGTTCTGCAAAGGTTATGCAGTGAAACATCTCTGACGTATGTGTCTGGGCTGGAGGGTTTAAATCCAGATGTGTGACGAGTTAGTAAGTGGAGTAATATTGATCACTGACGCTGTGTATGCAGACGTTTGGCGATGAAACTGTGTCACAGGGTAATGGGTTAAAGAAAACTTCAGTTATCCATTATAATGCATTTTTTTAAGTTTGCCTGATTTAATTAAGTTCATTAAAGCATGATGTGCTCGACTCAAAGCCCGGTCCTGCGGTGTTTGTCCTACTTGTAATGGATAGGAGGCAACACACTGCTGAAACACAGCAGGAGCTGCGGAGGGCTATTTGGGGAGAAGGAGGTGTGACCAAAAGGAGAGGACGGAAGGAAGATTAGATAATCGTCGTTTATGTCGAGCAGTGAGAAGAATTAAACCCCCAAATGTTGCTGATCCTCTCTCTAACTGTCCGTCTCCATCTTACATCTAAAAGTTCTTTGAGGTGCAATCATGGCAAATCTTCTTTTGCCTGTGAAGCAACACTGCGTAGTCCAGTTTCAGAGTGTAATCCCGCTGTGGTAAATATGGACAGCTGTACTCAACAACACAAGACACAGCAGCCAGCTAATATTACTTACTTACTTACTTTTATTTCTCCAAGCTCTGACCAACTACTAAAAGGTTCCTCCATCAGCGTCCTCTTCACTCTCTTCTCCTCTGCCATTATGTCCATAGAGGCTGCTGAGCCCAGTTACAATGCTTGCTTACCCAGCTCCTGTTCTGGCACGACAAAATCTCCTCCTCTTCTTCCCAGTGGTCCTGTGGTGCAAACACTAACACTCCCCCCCGGTGCTCTGAGCTCACAGTCCAGACAGCCCGCCTAACAAACTGAGCTAACATTAGCTAACAGCAGCTACAGCTACAGCTAACATCAGGAAACTCTGAGCCCAAAGTTATACAGTGTGAGAACAGACGTACGAATGACAGAGACACCGTTTTCCCGATCACGCATTACAAACATATTAACCACTAAATCAAAATAATCACGAGTTAAACGCATTTTGTTATTTCAGAAACCCGCTGCCTGGCCAGGTGTTTCCTGTCAAAGACAGTCAGCCATGTCATCTGCAGTGCTCCTCAGTCTGCTCCGTTGTGGTCGCTCCGCCATCGCAAGACAAACCTTCCTCACCGCACGCTCCTCGCCAGAAACCTCCACAGCTTCTGGGCAGGTGAATCTACACACGTTTTTGTTAGTGATTCGTATCACAGGGTCAAAACGTGCAAAGAGCATATTAGAAAACATTAGCCTCATTGTCTGAATTAACACCCTGCAGGTCCGTGGGGCATTGTTTGGGGTGGTGGGTGTACGACGGGCCAGCGGGTCAGTCCACTTTGACAGTGACGGCAGTGGTCGGCCAATCACCTGGGATTCATTTGGTATCTGGGACAACAGGATAGAAGAACCGGTGCTGCTGCCCTCCAGCATCAGATATGGAAAACCCATTCCACAGGTAACCACAAGGATGGATGGGTGGATGGATGGATGGATGGATGGATGGATGGATGGATGGATGGATGGATGGGTGGATGGATGGATGGATGGATGGATGGATGGGTGGATGGATGGGTGGATGGGTGGATGGGTGGATGGATGGATGGGTGGATGGATGGGTGGATGGGTGGATGGGTGGGTAAATTATGAATGACACATGGATGAAATGATGATGAATTGTACTCTTCGCCCTCTCTCTCAGGTCAGTCTATCTCGGGTCGGCAGTGCGTCTATTTTGGGCCTCCGGAAGCAAAACGAGGACCGTCTCCGTGTCGCCCGTATCCATGACAACCTTCTTTACTTTGCCGTGTTTGACGGCCATGGCGGCCCGCACGCTGCTGACTACTGCTACACCTTCATGGAGAAGCATATCAGGTTGCAACCTCAAAACATTTCAATATTTGTTACTGGAATATAAACAACTTAACCGCTTTGCGACACAACATGAACTCAGTTGCTGAATCTTTTTGTGTCCAGAGATGCTTTGGAAGAGGACGATGATCTGGAGAAAGTTTTAAAGAAAGCCTTTTTAGATGCTGACAAGGCGCTACACACACATCTCAGCTACTTCAACAATGGTGAGTCACACACAAGCACAGAAGTAATATAGTAGACATGCTGTAGGCATACAACTTTCTACGAAGACCACGCCAAAGGTGCCTTGTAATTCACCATGAATCTCCTCATAACGCACTCTAGATGTGGTCTTCATATCTGTTGTTCACATTCAAGTTTGTCGTTCTTACTTTCTAATAAATAAGGTGTTGAGTGTAGCAGGGAAAGTGATGGAAATAAATCCAGGACTTCACTGGAAAGTACGATATACTGCACATTTATCAAGTATCCATCCCTCGTTTCCTCCTCAGCTTCCTTCCTGACAGCTGGCACAACGGCGACAGTTGCTATGCTACGTGATGGGGTTGAGCTGGTGGTCGGTAGCGTCGGTGATAGCCGGGCGATGCTGTGCAGGAAGGGACAAGCCAACAAGCTCACCAAAGATCACACACCTGACCGCAAGGACGAGCGACAACGGTAAACCTTTTCACTACAGCAGACACTGTTCCTATTGGATGATCATCAACATTTTGCAAACAGGTTCCAGCTGATGGAGAAACCAAAAAATCCTACAAGTCCTACATCGGGGACTTTGCAAATCGGTAGCTAAAACGTGGTGCAATCATATGATGTTCAATACAGGATGACAGTTCTTTAAGAAAGTAAAGACTAAACTGTTTCTGAGCTTTTTTGTCTTCCTTTTCTGAGTAGAGAATTGTGTAGTCAACAGTGGAACTTGGAGCTTGGAGGACTTCTAGGCATGGGTACCCATTGTACCTTCAGTTGTGAACACAGAAAATTCTTGAGATTTGCTCAAAAATCGCACAATGTCCAAAGGTAGTTCTCGTGCAGAGTGATCAGTGCTGAAGGAAGTCAGTGGAGCAGCTGGGTTCGGGTTTCCCAGCAGTCAATCTGGTTGTAAATAGACTTGATGACAGCTGGCAGCGAGTCAGTGCCTTGCTCGAGGACTCTCCTGCAGACATTGGGTCCAGTAGATGAAATAAGAGCAAAGCTGTGGGATGACAGGCTCATCTCAAAGCAGCTGGTGTTATGTAACAGCAGAAGGAAGCTATGTTTAACTCTGGATATCACCCAAACACATGTTAACGCTTCAGTGTTGAGTTTCCGAGTCGTTGACCTACAGAAACATTTAACTGTCCTCAAACGTCACTCATGTGTCTTAAAGGTGAAATCATCTAAACGTAATAAAACGGGTCACCCCGCTACAAGAATTTAAAAATCAGGAGATGAAACCTGCTGTCACTTTTAAACTGGACCAGTGTGTTTTCTGTGTTTGTGTTCAGGATCCAGAGGTTTGGTGGCTTTGTGACGTGGAACAGCGTCGGTCAAGCTAACGTTAACGGAAGGCTCGCCATGACTCGCAGCATCGGAGACTTCCACCTAAAAACCAGCGGCGTCATCGCTGAGCCGGACACGCAACGAGTCACCGTGAGTGCAGCTTCATCTGATATCGCAGGTTTTATACTGCTGCTATTCGATTAAAGTTCATTGTGTTGGACACATTTCAGTCATCTGCAAACTTTGTCGGACTTGGCTCAACTTTCATCCAACTGAGATGTTGCGTGTGTGTGTGTAGGGAAGAAGGTCAAAGTGTGTAAAGTGTCATATTTAAGTTGTCTTTATGTGACGTCATTCTGACGCCTCCTCTGCTCTACCTTAAGAGATTTAAAGCACCACAGCTCATAAGGCTACAGGAGCCCTAAAATGGACAAATTGAAAACTTTTGCAAGTTTCTTGGCCACCGTAATTTCTCCTTTCGCGAGAGGATTACATCAGGGAGTTGCAATTCCACAACTGAACCACTCGATGTTGCTACATTGGTCTTTAAAGAAGGGTTAAATGAAACATTCTAGATCGTAACACTGGAGGTCAAAATATTCTGGACTTGACAAAGCCTTTAGGAAGTTCAGGTTCGGAGGTAATGGTGCATGAATTGACTTAGTTTACTTATTATTTTGGTTCCTGACCTCCCTCTCTGCCTCTGCAGGTCCAGCACGCCAACGACTCGTTCCTGGCTTTGACCACCGACGGCATAAACTTCCTGCTGAGTGACCAGGAGATCTGTGATGTCATCAACCAGTGCCCAGACCCCACAGAGGCTGCTGATGTCATTGCTCAGCAGGTACCACAGAGTACATAGCTGATTGAGCTGACAGGAAGTCATATAAAGTCTGGCGCTCCTGTTGGGATATGTGACTGTTTCTGGCAAGCACAAGAAGCTGAGGGGAAAAATAACGTATGAATAAATAATGTCTGTTTTTTAAGGCGTTGCAGTACGGCTCGGAGGACAACGCCACCATCGTCATCATCCCCTTCGGAGCCTGGGGAAAACATCAGAGCTCTACCGCCATCTACAGCATGAGCAGGAACTTCGCTTCAAGTGGGAGATGGGCGTAGACGACAGCCAAATTAACTTGTATAATTATAGAAGAAAGTGTCTCGTTGTCTACTGTGCAATATATTCAGATTGAAATATGAAATGAAACTGAAAAATGTAACTTTAATCGGACTGATTGTATCTCACGTCCACATGATTTAACCCTGTGATGGACGTTACCCTTCATGTTGAGGATGTCGTGTCATCACCAATAACATCACACATGGGCAGTTTGTGTTCCAAGAAATTATTCAGATTTGACTGTTTTAATCCAGTTAACTGTCGTATGTCGGATATGACGACAAAAATGTGTATTTTTATATTTTCTGATCTGTTTTCTGATCTTTGACCTTTGACCTCTCTGTGGAGACAGACCATCCATGGGAGAATCTGTGTACAAGAATAAAGTTTGACATGTCAAACTTCACTTTGTTTCTTTAGCTGCTGATTGCAAACCCCTCACATCATCTTCAAACACACACGAACACACACACAGTCCATGACATAACTGTGTTGTCGAAACGTACTCTTCTTTGATTGACAATTGGTTTTCCTTCTCTGACGTCCAATAGCGTAACAGGAACCACCAGTGGGTAAATATAGAGACTAAGATTTCTGGCATTCCTTCACGTGACACACACACACACATGCGCACGTCAGTGACACAAAATACACATGGACACAAGAACTTGACCCAGAAAACCTTGTGACGGACTGTGTGTGTGTGCTGACCTTCGTGAAATGTGTCAATAACTGTTGCAGTGTGTTTGCACACGACAGCAAGGCTGAATAAACACACATCTGTGTAAACAGACAGATTTCAGCGTGTGTGTTTGTGACATCAGTTTTATGCTTCAAACTGAACTTTTAACTCTCAGTGCTGTTGTAGTTATCACTATCACCAGCAGGTGGAGCTCATTATATACGACTGTCACACCATAGAAAGAAACAGTCTGTTTATATGTTCTGGTCGTCATGCCAAGATTTCAATCAGAGCCAATAAACACAAAGCAGTAAAACTCTACATGTGATTTCAGCTTTACATTTACTCAAATACTCAACCAGCTTTATTTACTTTGCAGATTTAATCATTCATGTCAGATCTGGTATGTGTACACACCGGTCACACTCTCATAGTACAAACATATACAGACATAAACAGAGGACCTGACAGGTAAACGTCACATAAACATAAACAAGAACAAAAACTATCTACATATAAAAGGGTAAATATATATATATATATATATATATATATATATAAATACAATCACATGATAATTTAAGTTGCTATTATTTATTTAGTATTAGTACTCAGTCTACTGTATGTCCTCACATGTTCTTGCTCTCTGATCACAGCTTGTCTTTACCTGGAACATCCAGGTGCAGCAATCACAGCTCACCTGTGTCCAGACTAATTCTGTTGAGGCGTCTACAGTCGAGAGCCTCGATCTAACGCTCATGTTGGATATGTTGTTGTATTGCTTTGATGTGTCTGAGGCTGTAGTGATGGCAGCACAGTTTTGTTTTGTGTGTTAATTACCTGATTGTCTAATTAGTTCGACTGATGCGGAGAGAAGAAGACTCCGGACAGAGCGGTGCTGATTGGTGAGTGATTTCTCATACCAAAAAAAAAAGCCTTCGAACAAAATGTGAAACTTTCCACTGTCCATCCTTTGGGATAGTTTTTGAGACTTTAAGTGTCTTTAAAATGAAAACGTTGTGCTAGTTTTTGGTCAAACTGTTAACACACCACCTGAATAAATGTACACACTTAAATACAATGCTTCAGCTTTCCGGTACTTTACTGAAGTATTTCCATTTTATACTACTTTATACTTTAACTTCACTAAAATTGTACTTTTTGCTTCACTACATTTGTCTGGCAGCTTCAGTGAGGAGTTACAGATCAAGATTTTTGCAAACAATCAGTGATTTTTGTTCAAAATATGATGCTACTGTATAAGAACTTAAAAAGAAGGAAGGAAGAAGCAAAACAAACTGTAGCGTCATGTTTTCAGTGGTGAACATAAACCTGCAGTGTCATGTTTTATGAGACTTGCTGACTAATGATCTGGCAGACGTTGTAAAGGAGGAAGTGCTGCTCACGGCTTCGTCTGAATCAGCTAAAGAAAGTTCAGTAGTTTCATCACTCGGTTTGCTGAGAAAAAAAGGATAGAAGTTCCTTTAGAAAGATGTCGAACAACATTATGTAACTTTTCTCTCAAACTAACGTGAGGCAGAGTTTCCTGATGGACAGTAAACTGCTGACAGTTAGCTGCTATTAGCTCATTTTAGCTCAGTTAGTTGTTAGCTAGGCTATCCAGACTGTGAGTGTTAGTGTTTGTACCACAGGAAGAGGGACGGGGAGTGGAGCCTGCGTCGTGCCAGAACAGGAGCCGGGCGAGCGGGCAATGTAACCAGGATCAGCATCCTCTATGGACACAATGGCAGAAAAGAAGAGGCAGAAGAGGACGTTGCCACTGGACAAGAGTAAATCTGGGACTGACTTTTAGTGGTTGGTGAGAGCTTGGTGGAATAAAAGGCTGAAAGACAGACGCCGAGCTGGGCTGACTGCTGTTGGACTAGTCAGTAATATTAGCTGCTGCTGTGCCTGCTGTTGGTGACCTGGTTGATGTTTGGCTGTTAGCAATCGCTAGTTTTTGATCAGAAGTAATGTAATCAGAACAAATACTCGAGTGCAGCTGAACATAGTTACCACAGTAGGATTACACAAGATGTGAATACTTCTTCCCGCCTCTGTAGGGGTGTGAAAAAGAGAGTGACACACACGGTCCTGCCCTTCTCCCTACTTCTCTTATCAAGCCTTCAGTCATAAAACGGGTTGTAACACACACACACATGCTGAACAAACTGCTCACACACACATTGATCTCTGCTGTCAGTGTCCTGTAGTTTGGATGTCCACCATCAGCTGTTCTCACTGGGATCGTCTGGCTTCAGCAGGTGAGTGATATACTCTACTCTTATTGTTACATGCAGAAGTCATCTTTGGCAAATGTAGGCGAGATGAATTTAGGTCAGGCTTTAGTGAAGTTAGAGCATTTCTGACTGAACGGTTCAGTTCCCAGAGCAAAAATAGGTAGTGAAACTGAAGTTTAGCTGCTTCTGTCTTCCTGTGAGACTTCTGTGGAAATTCAGCTTCAGGAAAGCAAACGCAGCACACAGTGAGGTAGTCAAAGACCAAATACTGCACTGTGCACCATGTTGAAATATTTTTATTGTACTTCATTTTTTTTTTCAGTTCATGCTGCTTTATACCCTCCATTCATGACAGCTGTAGTTGCTAGTCAGATTAACATTTACATTGAAATAACATGTTTGTTAAAGAATCTGTTTTTTGTTTCTATAGATTGTGAACCCTCGTGTTCTATATGCCTGTACGTTTTCAGCAGTCCAAAGAGACATTAAACCTTTTAACTATTGTCTGAGGCTCAAGTGAAAAACAAGAAAAAAAAACATTCAAAACTTTGCATGTTTTAGTTTTCATGGCTCGTTTTTTCCACTCTGAGCTCCAAGAAAATGCAAGGTGATAAATTTGGAGGCAAAGGTAATATTACTGTACAGTAAACAGACGTTACGTCCTGTTACATTATGCAAAGAGAAAATTTTAGGTAGTAAACTTGTTAGACTAGATATGCTTAATCCATTCAGTTTTGCTGTTGTGTTTAACTAGTCTGAACACGAGGCAGGACTTCAGCTCGGTGATCGCTACAGTAAAATGTTTCTTCAGTGTTTTGTGTTCAGGAGCTGAGAGGATGTCAGACAGACAAGTGACAATGGAGCTCAGCCACAATGGAGCCTCCGAACGCCAGGTATCTTCCTTCCCTTCTTCCCTTTTCTTGGTGCTTGATTTGCATCACACATTTTGAGGTGAGTTAACTGTTTTTCAGTCTGTAGGTTCGAAGCAGGAGCAGCAGGGCGCCGTCGTCAGCTTCCATAACATCCACTACAAGGTGAAACAAGGAGGAGGCTGTCTATGTCGGAAGAAGAGTACAACCAAAGACATCCTCATTGACCTCAAGTGAGTAATTTGCGGTTTCTAAATCTATGACTCGGTGGCCTGAAGGCGGTCACCAAACAGCTGTTTTGTGTAGAAATGTGTATTTTTGTCAAACATCATGCAAGGTCACCAACAGCAGACACGGCAGCAGCTAATATTACTGACCAGCTTCCTCTGTCAACATCTTCTTCACTCTCTTCTCCTCTGCCATTATGTCCATTGAGGATGCTGAGTTTGGTTACATTGCCCGCTTACCCAGGACACTGGCTCCGCTCCTTGTGTCCCAGACATGAAAACCCCCTGTTCTCGGTGGTCCTTTGGTATAAACACTAACACTCCATCTGTGCTCTAAGTTCACAGTCTGGACAGCCCAGCTAACAAACTGAGCTAAGATTAGCTAACAGCAGCTACAGTTGGCAGCAGTTTACCTTACTGTACATCAGGAACCTCCAGTTTTCAGCCGCTACAACCCGTTAGCACGTTTCAGCCCTCTGAGAGTCGAAAGTTTGAGCAGTTATTGTGCTTTTGTTTGTCTACGTGCTGACAGGAGGCCACCTGGGAGGCAGACGTGACCCGATGAATGCCCACATGGATTAAACACACACACATACACGTTTGGAGGTGAAGGAAGGAACTGAGGTTCCCACTTTCCCCCCTGTGACAAACGCAGAAGCTTGTTAGAAAACAATGACTCTCAGTTTAAACCAACAAACAGACGCAGCAGCAGGATGCTGAGCTGCCTCCATACCTCTGAAACTGGCCATTGTGCAGTTACTGGAAATGATGATTGCAACATCTTACAGATTTTTCTTCTCCTTTGCATAATTGCAAACACCATCAGTCAAAGTCAGTCCCAGATTTACTCTTGTCCGGCGGCTTCTTCTCCTTTTCTCTTCTTAGCTTCCTCTGTCAGCGTCCTCTTCGCTCTCTTCTCCTCTGCCATTATGTCCATACAGGCTGTTGAGCACGGTTACATTGCCTGCTTGCCTAGCTCCTGTTCTGGCACGACACCAGCTCCGCTCCCTGTGTCCCAGACCTGAAAACCTCTTCTTCTTCCCGGTGGTTCAAATCGCCTCTGCTACAAACACTAACGCTGCCCCGGTTCTCAGTGTAGCATCAACAGGATTTAACAGACGTTAGTTTATCAGAGAAAAGTTACAAGATGTTGCTGTCGTATTTTAAAAAGTAAACCCAACATTTTTCACCCCTGTGGCTGAAACATCAACGCCTAACTACAAACCTTTAAACTGCTGATTGTGGTCTGTTAGGAAAATGATCAAAGTCTTCGATTATGTATGTTATGAAAAATGCAGTCAGTCAAAGTTCAGTGTACGAACAGTTTATAGGCAGGATCTCTGGTATTTTATTGTTCAGTGTGGGTAATCATTGACCAGTCTGACTCAAAGGTGAAGGCTGGTTCAGTCTGAGCAGCTTGGTTAGAGCATTTTTATAGAAAAACAGTTAATCATCACAGAGAATGAAGCCTGCAGCTTGTCCGGACAGATTATAGCTCACACAACAACATATAGAAATGTTACGTACACTTAGAGTGCCTCATGCCTGACAGCAAACAGGAGCACCTGTTTATCTATTATGACGGGGAGGCAGGAAATTAATTATTTGTTTTGCATACAGAAAATTAAAGGGCAGGTTTTCACATTTTTTGTGTTTTATGCTGAACTGATTCTCACTCGTCTGTGAATCTTGAACCTCCAAATAACATTCCTAAGCTTCAGGATTTTCCACACAGATTTTTGTGTTTGAATTCATTTTTAATGCCCCCAAATATCAAAACAGTTTTTTCCTGCTGCCAGCGTCAGAGAGAGCATCAAAAGAGATCAAAATATGCGTAACAAAATGAAACATGCGGAAAGAATGAAAAGAACAGGAAACAAAGACATCAAAAGAACTGCAGCGTCATGTTTTCAGTGGTGAACATGCAGTGTCATGTTTTATCAGACTTGCCGACTAATGATCTGACAGACATTGTAAAGGAGGAAGTGCTGCTCACGGCTGTGAATCAGCTAAAGAAGAGTTTCATCACTTGGTGCTGCCAATTGCCAAACTGCCAATTGTAGCTGCTATTAGCTAATTTTAGATCAATTTGTTAGCTGGGCTCTACAGACTGTGAGCTCAGAGTACGGGCAGAGTGTTGGTACCACAGGAAGAAGACCATGTGGGGGCCAGTGTCATGCCAGAACAGGAGCTGGGCGAGCAGGCAATTAAACCAGGCTCAGCATCCTCTATGGACATAATGGCAGAGGAGAAGAGAGTAAAGAGGAGTCATAAGTCATAAAAATGGGAGGCAAAACAAAACTGCAGTGTCATGGTTGCAGTGATGTAAATTGTTCTGCATTGTGCCTGGAAGAACTCCTGTCTGAGTCAGCAAAAAGGCCAAATGATGAATCAGACTTGTACTTCACCAAAAACTGAAATGTCACAAATGTTTGGAAACACACACACACACACACACACACACACACACACACACACACACACACACACACAAACAGACTCTTTCAGTTCCTCAAAAATATGATGACATGGCAACAAAGTTCATCATCAGTCACTTCAGTCACTGTCACATGGAGAAATGAAACTGCCTCATCATGCCAAAGATGTGGATCATCAGCAATCCTGAGAGTTGCTGATTGACAGAGCAACAAACATCTGGAGGTGACGTCCATTCTTTGTACTGTCAGTGGGGGGATATAGATTCACAGGAGCATGAAGAATTTCATATGAGGAGGCTGGTTTGGAGGACGAGTACTCCATAATGATCCAGGCTGCTGTTTTAGTGTGAATTTGTTGTTTAATCTCAAATTGGTCACTAATTATACCTCCCTCTCTCTCAGTGGGATCATGAAGCCGGGTCTGAACGCCATCATGGGAGCGACAGGAAGTGGCAAGTCATCGTGAGTGTCTTTGTAAAGTTAGAAGAAGTCATGGAGACGTTGCTGCGTTCACATGTTAATGTCTTTGATGAAGCTTCCTGATCAGTTGCTGCTAATTATTACCGTTCAGGTTCCTGGATGTTTTGGCAGCCAGGAAGGACCCTGCAGGCCTGTCGGGAGAAGTTTTGATCGACGGAGCTCCTCAGCCTCCAAACTTCAAGTGTCTGTCTGGATACGTGGTGCAGGTGGGTGAGACAGACAGGAAGACAGACAGGAAGTCGGAGCAACAGAAGCCAACTCTGTGACAGGATTCAGTAGAACAGCTTTGATTCAGGAGAATTTCCTGATCGGGGTAGGAAGGGAGTGCACGCAACAATAAGACCAGCTTCTTCAGCCAAGTCTGATCAGTCACACTACCAACAATTAAAACTGACGATTAAAAATGACTGTTTTAATTGTTAGTGACGGTTTCATGTCTCCAGGACGACGTGGTGATGGGAACCCTGACGGTCAGAGAGAACTTCACCTTCTCAGCGGCGCTTCGTCTCCCAGCGGCCGTCTCTCAGCAGGAGAAAGAGCAAAAAGTGAACAAACTGATCCAGGAGCTGGGATTGGGCCAAGTGGCCGACTCCAGGGTGAGAAGGAATCAAAGGAAGGAAGAATGAACAGTGACAAGGTCACGGCAGGAGGAAGGAAGGAAAAGATGAAAGTAATAAAATGAGGTAAGTAAAGAGATGAATGAAGAGCAAAGTAAAGAAAAGAAGTGAAGTGAAGAGAAGGAATGGAAAGAGTTTAAAAGTAATGACAGAAAATGTTAGAAAAGACAAAGCATGACCAAAAGAAAGAAGCAGAGCAAGAAGTAAAGAACAACAGGTAGAGATCAGTGGAGGAAGAAGTGGCAGACAAACAAGACAAAAGGAAAGAACAAATGTAAATCAGGCAGAGTGAAAAATATGAAACCAATGACCAATAAAACTCTAAATGAAGAAGTAAACACTAGGACTGGCAGGAAGAAGTAAAATGATAAAGGAAGGAAAGAGTATGATCCTTGAGGGTCCTCCATCCATAGACAAATCTGTGTGTGTTCAGGTTGGGCACCCAGCTGATTACGTGGGATCTCGGCGAAGGAAGAGGACCGAGCAGCCGGCATGGGAGCTGATCATCGACCCGTCCGTCCTCTTCCTGGACAACGAACCAACACAGGCTGACGCCGGCACCGCCAACTCCAGTGCTGCTGCTCAAAGTCACACAAACACACTTCCTGTGTCCATTTCAAATTAAAAGTCACTGGGGCTTCAGCATTTATTGTGAATGCTTGCTGGTTGGTTCCATTACTTGGAAGTAGCTGCTGCCATCTTGTGGCCTTGTGACTGTGCAGCATCGGCAGCAGTTTGGCAGAGACACTTGAACAGCTGAATTCAGGTCACATGGACTCAGGGTTTCTCGTCTGTTCACGAGGATGCTTCTTGTTTCTCTCGTCTCTTCAGGATGGCAAACAAGCGGTCGCACCATCATCCTGTCCATCCACCAGCCTCGATACTCCATCTACCGCCTGTTAGAGCAGCCTCACTCTGCTTTAGTCAGCGGCAAACAGAGTCCGACCTCAATAACTTACTGAAACGTGCTGTGATTTCCCATCTCTCTTTAATCTCTTTAATCTTTAGTTTCTTGCTCTTTTCCCTTCTCACCTTTATAAAACACATCACATGCATGGACTGACCAATACATGAACTCTTGTTTGTGATTATTAAAATGTTCAGGTTTACCACGGTCCAGCACAGAGAGCACTGGAGTATTTCTCTGACATTGGTAGGAACATGACATTTAAGCACCAATCAATGTAACATAACCTAATGTAGAGAGATGATGTACTTTATATAATGTAGTTTGGACTATCATTCCCAGGATGCACCTGCAGGCTAACAGCCTGCTGACTTCTTTCTGGGCGTCATTGTGGAGACTCAACACGTGTCGCCCTCAGCCAAAATGGAGGCGAAGATGCTGTATGTTTCGATCAGGGTTAAAATCTGGATATAATGCAGTCAACAGGGACCATATGAATCCCGTGATTTTATTTTAAAATCTATTTTCCCTGTTTGGACCCGATTCTGATCGCTTCTTTCTTCCCACCATCCAGATGTAGACTCTTCGATATCCAGACAGGGGATGAGAAAAACTCATAGAGAATACGAAAACTGCCACTACTTTAAGAGACCAAAGCAGGGCTGGGTAAGTACAAAATGTTCTGTTTACAGCGTTTAAAAAGAACAAATTGAGGATGAACATGAAAGATGTAATATTTTAGTTAAAAGTGTGAATTTATGGAACAACAGTTGAAAACAAATGATGTTTAAAGTAATTTTAGTAAACAACTGTTCCTGATGCTCAAATGCAATTCTGATGTAACAGAAATCTTCAGCAGATTGTTTTCGATGTATTATTGACCTCAGACCAAATGAAATCAACCTTCATGCAGAAGCTATAACATATGAATTAATATCAAACTTAGGAGCCGTCCTGCGTCTTTTCTCTCTCAGAGGAAGGGATATTCACGAGTAAACAGATCACCACCACTCTTCCCTCCAGAACCATCACCTACAACTTTTGACTTCCTGGCCCAGTTCAGGTGGGTTCTCAAAAGAGCGTTCCATGGCCTCCTGCTCAACCCTCAGACCTCCATCGCTCCAGGTAGGACCATGGGCAGGCTTCAGTGTCACTCTGTCACACACTGAGTCGTGAACTTATTTCAGTACTGGCAGGCAGGCAGGGTTCATGATCTTCTGTACACAAATGTAGTCATTATTGCCCTTAGTATATGAATAGCGTATATGAATAACGCTCAATCCTTTTGTACAATTTAGCTGGAGCAGCACGCATGTGGTAGACAGAGAGGAACTGCAACATCATAAATCTGAAACAGAAGTAACATTTTTGGTAAAATCTGAAGTTAGATGATTCTTATTCATATAATATTAACTGAAGTCACCCAGCAAGCGTTTGTCTCATCTCAGCGGCATGAAGAGACTATAGAGGTTAAGGTAGTTCCTGCTGAAGTGGTAATGTTTCCAGCAGAAAGTGAATTAGAATCACGACCCAAAATGTTCCATTTTAGATGCTGCTTCAACATTCAGTTATAATACTGCGCATGCAGTAACTTGTATTGATTACTGACGCCCGTGTTGTTTCTTATTCTGTTCAGATAACAGTAACCTTGTTCCTCGCTCTGGTCATGAGAGCCATTTTCTTCGAGCGTCAAAGGCGATCAAAGCGGAATGCAGAACAGGTATTCTGATTTCCCCAGCCATTATGTAACACGTGAATAGAGAGTATTTGGTGTGCTTCACAGGTAAGTAGCAGGCGTATCACTGAAACATTAGTGTGACTTAGCTGCAGCAGCAGCATCTAAAGAGGTGCAGCTTTTTACGTATGATCAGTCTGATCGCATCTCTTTAGATCGACAACAGAGCGGAAGAAAACTAAAACCTTCTGTGCAGTATCAGTGGCAAAGTAAGCATTTGCCAAACTAATTATATACATATAAATAGCCTGGTATACTGTACTCTTAGAATATCACTGTGTACTGATTGTATTGTTGTATTTTTCAGGTCTGGCGTGCTCTTCTTCATCACTGTGAATCAGTGTTTCCAGCTCTGTCATCTGCTGGCCTCTTCATCTCAGAGAAACTCTTCATGTAGGTTTGGCGCCGTATGCATACGGACATACGAATTTGCGTAATGAGCCAATTCAGCATTTACTTGCTGACTTTTCTGTCAGAGTAAATTAAGAAGTTTAGCGTTGTTAATAACATTTTGTGTTAATACACTCACTTTGTCGGGGCGTGAAGGGTCCTCACAAGGTTAACACTTTAGTTTTAAAGGTTATAGTTCATTCTGGGCATTATGTGTGATTTCTCATGTTTTCAGTCTTTATGCACAAGCTAAATAACCGCTGGCTTGATGTATATCTATGTCGACGTTGACATTAATTCTCAGCCTTGTCTCGTTTGCTGGACTTCTGAGTGTGGTGCAATGAATCCAAGTGATAATGTAGGCTTTTAAACTTTTAACCACAATTTTCCAGCATTCCATTGTGCTAGTGACGTTCGTTAATCAAACCTTTGTTGTCTTTTTCTGTCTCATCAGTCCACGAGTATATTGGCGGTTGCCACAGGCTGTCTGTATTGCTTCCTCATCAAAGATCCTGTTGGACATCTTAACGCTGAAGACCATCCCCGCCATCATCTTCAGCTGCGTGGCATACTTCATGATTGGTGGGTAAAAAGCCACGCGCTGTTCTTTAATTGGTGGTCTTAGTTTTGGTGCGTTTCATTCAAGTCATCAACTCCACACTGGACGTTTTCACATTGGTGTGTGTGTGTGTGTGTGTGTGCAGGCCTGAAGCCGACAGTTGAAGCCTTCTTCCTCTTGTATTAACTGTGGCTCTAATTATACTACGTATTACCTCCACGACTACATAGCCATCTCAGCCCACGACCAGACAGTGGTAGCCGCCATGTATCTTCACGACCATCTGCTTTATCTTCATGATGGTGGCGTTGAACACACACACACACACACAAACACACATACACGTTAACACAGCAGCACCAATACACACACATGCAATTAACCGTGCTGCCTCTTATGTAGCGTTACGTACTTCTCCCGACCCGGAGCCCAAAGTTTCAAACAAGTCAGTGTAACATCGACAGGATTTAACAGATGTTAGTTTATTTGGGGATTTTCAGAAGCCTTCAGAAATCCTTAAAAACACACGAGCAAATATTGACACATGGACAACCAGAGCAACACCCAGAGCTCATCACTGTGTTTGAATACTTTGATTTGTGTCTAACTCAGAATTCTCTGTTTTCTGCAGATCTTTGCAGGTTTGCTTGTGAATCTTCCCTCCATCGTCAGCTGGCTTGCTTGGTTAAAATACTTTAGTATACCACGATACGGCCTCACTGTACGTGCACACACACACACACACACATGTTGGTAGGTGGTATGTTCAGCGTATGTTGATGATCTTTGTGTCTCCTGCAGGCTCTGGGTCGCGCGGACATTCGTGGAGCTGGAGTTCTGTAAAAAGTTTAACAACAGCTTCACTCCAGGAGGACTCGCGTAAGAAACACTGACACACACCCGAGGATACATATTTATGTGTAACTGTAAAAGAAAAGAAAGCAGTATGCAGTTACTCGTTTATGTTACTAGTGAATTAAACAGTATTTTTCTTTGCTTTACTAAGAATCAAAAGGTGAGTATGTGAGTTATTTTCCTAGTTAAAATGGGTGTCAGTTCTGTAGTTATATGGTCAGTTCCATGTTCTTAGTTAGTTAATGAGTTAACTTCTTAGTTTGTATCAGTAAATGTGTTATTTTTAGTTACTTATTTACGTAAAAAGTGAAGCTACCAGTCAGGTGCAACGTGTCGGTTTACATTATTTATAACATATAAACGGCTCACGAATGCCAGTCAGATAGTAATAACTCATAATTGGTTAGTTATTAGGTTAGTGGTTAACCTTTGTGCTGTGTTTCCAGTTGTACAGGGGAGGAGTTTCTCACCCTGCAGGGCGTGGATTACTCCACCTGGGGCTTCTGGCAGAACTACGTGGCTCTGCCATCATGGCGTCTGCTTTGCCACTCAACCACTTTAAACTCCTTCATCAAGAGTTCCCTAGACCTTCTCTGCTTTTCATGTAGTGAGAATATGAAACATGGATCTCACCAGACCTCTAATAACGATGACTTGTTAAATAATAATAAACTATAATAGTAAATATAAATATAATATAGTTGTCTATCAAGCTGGCTAAGTTGATACATTTTTAAGCACTGCCCACTAACACTCAAGTGTATTAACTAATAATAAACTGTAACATGTTTCAAAATCAAAGAAAATCTTTTTCCTCACAAGTTTCATATTTATTAAATTTTATAAAATAAAACACAACTTGCATTCTTTTCATTTTTACAGTTTTATGAAGATTATTTCTGCTTACATCGGAGGAGAAGCATGAAGAAGTGTTTACAGCCGCTATAAATACAATAAATATAATAAATATATAATGTTTGTGCCTGAAAGATGAAGTAAAACATATTCCTGCCCCTGTGTTTTTTCCCTCCAGTTTTGATTGTCTGCCCCGCCCTCATTGGATTCACCTGTGTCTTGTTACCACTCCCCTCTCTTCTGTATTTAGTCTCTCTCCTCTCTGTTCGTTTTGTACCTCAGTGCCTTATGTCGGCCTTTTGTTATCGCCAGTGATCGGATTTTCTCCAGTGACCGCCTTTGCCTAGCCCTTTTGGATTGTTTGCCTTGTCAGTCTGATTACCGTGTACCGAACCTTTCCAGTGTGCTCATGGCTACCAGCCACCATTGTTTCCTGACCTGGAGATGGAGGTCAGTGTTCCCTCAGCCCAAGCTCTCATTCGCCGTTGTCATCGTGGAGTGTGGTCCGTCGGATGCTTCTGAGAAGTTCTGCGTGGTCTAAAAGGATGGCAGATCGCCGGCAGATTCTGACTCCTTCTTACAGGCCGGGTCAAAGAGTGTAGTTGTCAACATGAGGACCTTCCATTGCATGTTGAATCTCACAGAGCTAGCTCACTCCGGTTTGTAGGTCCATTCCTGTCTCAAGGTGATTAATCCGGTGGTTGTGCGTCTTCAACTTTCCCGGTCCATGCGGCTCCATCCCACGTTCCACGTAGCCTGCCTCAACTCTGCTAAGGAGAGTTCTTTGGTTCCCCCCGGTTCATCGATGGAGGTCCCGTGTATTCTGTCAAAAGGCTTCTGGCGGTGTGACGTCGGGGTCGTGAGCATCAATATCGGGTTGACTGGGAGGGTTATGGAACTGAGGAGAGATCATGGATTTTGGCCAGTAACATTATGGACCCGGACCTCATTCAAGACTTTCAACGTCGTCACCCAGATCAGCCTGGGACGTCAGGTGCCGTCTAAGAGGAGAGTACTGACACACCTCGTCAATCCTCTTAAGGTCATGTGTTTTGTGTTCATTTTATGATTCATGTTTTCTGTTTTATTGTGATACTTACCCCTCCTCTCGTTTCAGACCGCCTCACTGTTTTTTTCCCCTCCCAGTTTTGATTGTCTGCCCCTCCTTCATTAGATTCACCTGTGTCTTGTTATCACTCCCCTCTCTTGTGTATTTAGTCTGTGTTTCTCCTCCTCTGTACCAGTTCATTTTGTACCTTAGTGCCTTACGTCCCAGCCTTTTGCTATCTCCAGTGATTGGATTTTCTTGGGTTTTTTTCGGATTTTGCCTGTTTGCTGACCTCAGCCTTTGCCTAGCCCTTTTTGGATTGTTACCTTGCCAGTCTGATTACCTTGTACCGAACCTTCCTTCTGGCGATAAACTGAGTTCGTTGAACCCTGAACTCTTAGTGCGTGCTTTTTGAGTCCTACCTTTTGTAGATTACCAGTCTTAACAGTAATGTGTGTATTTCATTTACCTGTAGATATTTACATTTGAGTTAATTTTAACTGCTGTTTAATCACAAACAATCCATCATAGTCAAGAGTTCATGTTGTAATGGGAAAATATAGATGTTAGTAGAAGTAGCCAAGTGCTTTCTCAAACTGTTTTTAGCTCTTCATAGTCATTGTGGTTACTTCCCTGTTCTCCGTGGAACAGTGTGACCTAAGATGAGATCCTAACCAAACCTGTTTGTAAACTGGTGCTTGTCCCAGTTTAGAGACAGCTCTATTTTTAAGTCCTTATTTCAGTCTCCAATTAGTAAGAATTCTCTTAGTCTGAGCGTGTTTGTAGTTTTGTGACAATGACTCCAGCTGATCCAGAAGTAATTTTAAAGGGATTGATCTTGGAGAATTTCACATAAAAGGAACACACTATAAGCAAATCCTTCAACATTTTCACACAAATGTAGTGGAGTAAAAAATACAGTATATGCATTTGCTAATGCAGCTAATGCTAGCTCAGTTTGTTAACTGGGCTGCCCGGACAGTGAGCTCAGAGCACCGGGTGTTCGTGTTATAGTGTTTGTACCACAGGCGCTTTAGACCACCGGGAAGAGATTTTCAGGTACGGGGTGCTGCGGAACGCTGATGGGAGAGGAGATGGTGTTGTGCCAGAACCGGCGCTGGGCTGACTGCTGTTGGACTAGTTGTTGACATGTATGTATGTGATGTGATGCGCTATCACCACTGCTGTTCTGCATAGGACAGAACCCCCTCAGTCAGATCATCACAAAGAGCGGCTACGGGTACCGATTCCATAATTGGGACCACAATCAGCCACCTGCTCTACCATGGATGACATCAAGCTGTACACAGGGAATGGCGAAATGGGCTCACTGATCCACACCACCAGGATCTACAAGCGATGACATAGGGATGTCATTCGGATTGAACAAATGTGGCGGATGGTCTCAAAGAGACAAGATGATCCGGACTGAAGTTGATGACCTACCAGAGGGGCAGCATAGGTGATATCCAGGATATCCAGGACAGCTACAGAGTACCTTGGCATCCACAGGCTAATGGAAATCACAGAAGAAGCCACAAGAGTCAACCACAGTGAAATACCTTCAGAGAGTGGAGGCAGGTCCTGAAGAGTCCAGCTGAATGCGTAAGAACAAGGTCCGAGCCATCAACATGTACGCACTACCAGTCATGAATGCCCACTGGTATCATAAACTGGCCAAAGGAGAGACAGAAATACAGATATATCAAGACCAGAAAGCTCCTCACCATGCATGGAGGTTCCACCCCAAGTCCAGCACCCTGAGACTATACACTAGAAGTGGAAAGAGGAGCCGAGGGCTGGTGAGCGTCAGACCACGGTCCAGGATGAAACATCAGAAAATTCGAATACATCAGAAGATGGGCCCCGAGGATGAGCACTAGAGTGAGTCAGACGGCAGAACCCTGATGATGAGTGCAGAGGAGGAGGAACCAAACAACTTGGAGGACAGAGCCCCTGCATGGCATGTACCACCGACAGATTGAAGAAGTGGCTGACATCAAGAAATCCTACCAGTGGCTGGAAAAGGCTGCACTGAAAGACAGCACAGAGCACTAATCATGGTGCAGAACAGGCCATAAGCACAAGAGCCATAGAGGCCAGGATCTGCAGGAGTAGATCAGATCCAAGATGCAGACTGTGCAAAGAACGCCCTGAGACAGTCCAGCACATAGTAGCAGGGTGTAAGACGCTAGCTGGATCAGCGTACATGGAGAGCACAACCAAGTGGCTGGGATAGTATACAGGAACATCTGCAACCCAGTATAGATTGAAGTACAAATCCCAATGGAGCCATACCACAGAAGGTGGCCTCAACATGAGAAACTTGAGAAGTACCAAGGGTTGAAAGATCTATCTATCTACCTACCTACCTACCAACCTACCAACCAACCAACCAACCAACCAACCGTATTTGGGCTCCTTGTCGTGTAGTTGCATTGTACACATTGTTCAGAATTTGTTTTGTATACTGTCATTTGACAGCTTCTACACTGTTCAGCTCCGTATCTTTAGCAATGTTAGTTAGTTTAGCACCAACACCGGTCTGGTTTTTCACAGGTGGACTATTGTTGGGTTTCCATGGCTTAACTAGTCTGGAACCACAGAGGCAGGACTTCCATCGGTGATCGCTACAGTAAAATATTTCTTCAGTGTTTTGTGTTCAGGAGCTGAGAGGATGTCAGACAGACAAGTGACAATGGAGCTCAGCCACAATGGAGCCTCCGAACGCCAGGTATCTTCCTTCCCTTCTTCCCTTTTCTTGGTATGATTTATACACATTTTGGGAGTGGAGTTGCTGACTGCAGTCTACAGGTTCGAAGCAGGGCGCCGTCGTCAGCTTCCATAACATCCACTACAAGGTGAAACAAGGAGGAGGCTGTCTATGTCGGAAGAAGAGTACAACCAAAGACATCCTCATTGACCTCAAGTGAGTAATTTGCGGTTTCTAAATATATGACTCGGTGGCCTGAAGATGGTGCAAACAGCTTTGTGTAGAAATGTGTATTTTTGTCCAAACATCATGCAAGGTCACCAACAGCACACACAGCAGCAGCTAATAGTACTGACTAGTCCAGCAGCAGTCAGCCCAGCTCTGCGTCTGTCTTTCAGCCTTTTATTTCACCAAGCTCTCACCAACCACTAAAAGTCAGTCCCAGATTTACTCTTGTCCAGTGACTTCTTGCTCGCTCACTCTCTCCTTTTCTCTTCATAGCTTCCTCCGTCAGAGTCCTCTTCACTCTCTTCTCCTCTGCCATCATTTCTATCTTGATGGCTTCTCAGCTGAACAGACTGACAAACAAGAAAGTATCAAGTTTGTTTTTAAAATGTTATAAACAGTTCACAGGAGCATTACCAGCTGATATCCATGTACACATTTGTGCGTGGAGTCAAACATTTCATTTATCAGTTTGATGAATACAGCCCAGTGTGCTAGTGAATCGTGGCACTCTGAGTATATGTAAACAGTTATCATGCACAAGATGCCAAACCTGTTCAGCATCTAGCATTGCTGTAAAGGTGCAGTCAGGCAAAGAGCCAAAGCAACATCATGTTAAGAATGCCCGGTAATAGTTTCCTACCTGATGTTTCAGTATTAACGCCATTTATGCTGTGGTTTAGCTTTTTAACATAAGTAATAATTCATATTTAACACAGTAAGTGCAGTCCATCTGATAATTGTGAAGACATTTTCAGTCTGGACCGCAACCAAACATGATGGCTATGAAATGTCCATTACTCATATTAAACAACTCAGTTGTTGGTATTCACAGAGTGCACGTAGAGTAATGTTGCTAAGTGTGGCTGGGCCTGTCACTTTCTGGCTTCTGGTGTGGACAGGCGCAGTGGCAGGATGCTGAGCTGCCTCCATATCTTGGCTGAGTGTTGAAAATCACAGAAACATGTAGTCTAAAGCAGAAATTGTCCAAACTGTTCCACAAGGCTGTGTGGCTGCAGGTTTGTTCAACCAACCAAGAGCACACAGTTTGACCAATCCAGCTCTCGAGACTGAGATCAGTTGATTAAATGGGTGATCTGGTGTGCTGCTGCTTGGTTGGAAAGAAACCTGCAGCCACTGCGGCCCGCTGTGGGCCTGATTTAACACCTAGTCTAAGAAATCAGATGGTGACCACAGCTTCTATATACCAAAATATCTAATGCTGAAGTATGCAAACTGAGACAGATGTCTTTCCATTTTTGCAGCTATGGTTCCTGCATGGCTCTCTCACATTTGTCAAGTCTGATGGTTGGTTGGTGTGCCACTTTGCTTCCAGATTAAATATAACAATAACATCCTTATATATTCCATGGATAGCTACTGAACTGTTTTACAGACATTCACTTGGTCATCAAAGGATGAATCTAATGACTTTTCCTCAATGCAACCATGAGTTAAAATTGAATGTTACATACAACAAAATGCCAATGTGCACACTTACTTCTGACAGCAGTTGAACAAGTGCACCTGTCTATCTATTATAATGAGGAGGCAGGAAATCAAATATTTGGATTATTTATTTACATAATTATACCTCCCTCTCTCAGTAGGATCATGAGACGCGGGTCTGAGCATGCATCATGGGAGCGTCAGGGAAGTGGCAAGTCATCGTGAGTGTCTTTGTAAAGTTGAAGAAGTCATGGAGCGTTGCTGGGTCATATTAATGTCTTTGATGAAGCTTCCTGATCAGTTGCTGTTGTACCGTTCAGGTTCCTGGATGTTTTGGCATGCAGGAAGGACCCTGCTGAGCCTGTCGGGAGAAGTTTTGATTGTGGGCTCCTCAGCCTCCAAACTGAAGTGTCTGTCTGGATACGTGGTGCAGGTGGAGTGAGACAGACAGGAAGACAGACAGGAAGTCAGACAGCAAGCCAACTCTGTGACAGGATTCAGTAGAACAGCTTTGATTCAGGAGAGTTTCCTGATCGGGGTAGGAAGGAGTACGCAACAATGAGACCAACTGTGGCCAAGTCTGATCAGTCACACTACCAACAATTAAAACTGACGATTAAAAATGGCTGTTTTAATTGTTAGTGACAGTTTCCTGTCTCAGGGCAGCGTGGTGATGGGAACCCTGGCGGTCAGAGAACTTCACCTTCTCAGCGTGCCGTCTCAGCGGCCGTCTCAGCAGGAGAAAGAGCAAAAGTGAACAAACTGATCCAGGAGCTGGGATTGGGTGATGGCCGACTCCAGGGTGAGAAGGAATCAAGAGGAAGAATGAGCAGGTGACAAAAATAGTATTAATGTGCCGAGCAAAAAAAAAAGACAAAGTGTCCTCACAGAGTAGACAAATCTGTGTGTGTGTGTTCAGGTGGGCACCCAGCTGGTCGTAGGATCTCGGCGAGGAGGAAGAGGACGAGCATCGGCATGGGCTGATCATCGACCCGTCCGTCCTCTTCCTGGACAGACCAACCACAGGGCTCGGCCAGCACCGTAACTCTCCAGTGCTGCTGCTCAAGAGGTCACACACTTCCTGTCTATTTCAAATTAAAAGCCCTATAGCATTTCAGCTTTTATTGTGAAATGCTTGCTGATTATTAGCCATGGTTCCATTACTTACTGCAGCAGTTTGGCAGAACATGAACATGATCCTAAAGATTTTACTGATCACCTTCAAAGCACGTCTGATTCTGGGTCAACTTCGCGGGGTGTTGACCACTGCCTCAGATCCTCAAATGAATTCAGGTCACATGGACTCAGGTTTCTTGTCTGTTAGGATGCTTTAGCTTGTTTCATCTCGTCTCTTCAGGATGGCAGCTGCCCAGTCGCACCATCATCCTGTCCATCCACCAGCCTCGATACTCCGTCCGCTATTGACAGCCTCACTCTGCTGGTCAGCGGCCGACAGGTCGACCTCAACTTACTGAAGCGATGCACGTGATTTCCCGTCTCTCTTTAATCTCTTTAATCTTTAATTTCTTTTCTTTTGCCTCACCTTTATAAAACACATCACATGCATGGACTTTATTAATACATGAACTCTTGTTTTACTTGATCATTAAAATGTTCAGGTTTACCACGGTCCAGCACAGAGAGCACTGGAGTATTTCTCTGACATTGGTAGGAACATGACATTTACTTTAGTCCAGTGTAACATAACCTAATGTAAGATGATGTACTTTATGTAATGTGGTTTGGACTGGTCATTTCCCAGGATACACCTGCGAGCCCCACAACAACCCTGCTGACTTCTTTCTGGATGTCATTAATGGAGACTCAACCGCCGTCGCCCTCAGCAGAATGGAGAGCGAAGGTGTGTATGTTTCAGTCAGAGTTTAAAATCTGAATATAATGCAGTCCAACAGGGACCATATGAATCCTGTGATTTTGTTGGGGTTTTTTTTTACATTTCTTTTCCCTATTTGGACGATTCTGAACGCTTCTTTCTACCCTCCAGATTTAGAGTTTACTTTGGTATCCAGACAGGCAATCGAGGAAAAACTCACAGAGGAATACAGAAACTGCCACTATTTTAAAGAGACCAATGCACAGCTGGGTAAGTACAAAAATATCACTTTTTTTCTGAGTACCATTATACAAGGCTGTTCCAATAAATTCAATAAAAGAAGACCTTCAGAAATCTATTTTTGACTGCAAATGAAATTCAACCTGAGGAAATTACTTCATACAGAAACTATAATTGCTATCATTTCAAATCAATCAAAAACTGTCCTCACCTTTTCTCTCTCAGAGAGGATAGTTCAGGGTAAGCAGATCACCACCACTCCTCCCTCCAGAACCATCACCTACAACACCAGCTTCCTGACCCAGTTCAGGTGGGTTCTCAAAAGAACGTTCCGCAACCTCCTGCTCAACCCTCAGACCTCCATCGCTCAGGTAGGACCATCAAGAAACGACTAGCCTGGATGTGACTGTAGATGACAGTGACTTGTATTAATTATTACTTACTATTGTTGACTTTATTGTGTTTTTATTCTGTTTAGGTAATGGTAAGCTTCCTCATGGCTCTGGCACTTGGAGCCATTTTCTCTGACGTCAAAGACGATCAAAGTGGAATTCAGAACAGGTATTCTGTTCTGTTCCAGTTATTTGATATGATCAGTCATTATATAACGTAACGCAACTTCATGCAGCAACTGTTGTAGTAGTTATCACTAGTGGAAACAGTAGAGGTAGTGGTGTGATTTAGCCATAGATAGATAGATAGAGCTCTATACATCCAAAAAATCATCAACAGATTAATTGATAATGAAAATAATGTGTGAGTTGCAGCCTAATTATGTTTTTATACATTATTGTTTTTGTATATATTTATATATTATTTTACTCAATTCGAGACAGTGCTCTGGTTATTTTTGTACATACTCAAAGAACAACCGGAATATTTTTTTATTCTTTAAATGACAAGTCATATCATTGATTAATTCATATCTGGTCTTATAGTGTATTTACAAAATTTCAGATTAAGAGCTGCTTAAGTGGGTCTTACAATAGTTCTAATAGTCGAGGTCATCCAGTGAACTCAAACTGTGTTAAAGACCCAGTGTGAATACTCTGCCATGCCTTTTGGCTGTTTCTGTATCAGTGTTTGGTTTGTCAAAGGGCTCATTTTAAGACAACAAAAACACAATTCTTATAGTCAGGTGAGGATACACTAATGATAACATACTAATGAAAACTCTAGTCCATTCCTGTCAATAGAAATATTACACACTGGGCCTTTTCCAGTTGTTTTTATACCGTACAAGAAGGTTAGTAGATGCAGTAAAACTACGGTTAGCGCAAGCAGCACTAATATTTGTTTGTGTTTTCAGGTTTGGCTTTCTCTACTTCATCGCTACAGAGCAGGTTTTCAACTCTCTGTCATCTGCTAGCCTCTTCATCTCAGAGAGAAAACTCTTCATGTGGGTTTGGCACATAAATACACACACACACACACACACACACACACGAGGACATCTCTGTTGATTGCCGTTAATACCTTTAACACTAAAACCAAACCCTTCCTCTTCTCCCAGAGGATCAGCGTTGTGTGTTGTGTGGGGACTCACACTCACTTACCAACCGAGGACATACACTCTCAGTTCACCAAAAGATTTTAACATTTTCGTTTTGGGTTAAAGGAATGATTCATATTCATTTCTGAGAGTGATAAATCGACATCATTGTCATGTCTTTGTTCTTGAGTCAGGGCGTGCTTAGCTTAGCTTAGCATAAACACAGAGGGAAACAGCTAGCCTGGCTTGCGTCCAAATGTTTGAAAGTGTTCTACAAACACTTCTACAGCTGGTTTGTTTATGCATTTTATCTTATTCGCTGAATTTGTATATAAAAAGAAAGATGAAAGGAAAATACTTTTATGTTTACTGTTCATCATTTTGTCATTTTCTAAGACAACACTGCAACAAGTTCATTGAAGTCTTTAAACCTACAGCAGTTAAACTGTCATTTGACAAACTTTTGATGCATGTGTATATGTGTACATACATACATACATACATACATACATACATACTCATTTTTTTTTTGTCTCACTTCAGTCACGAGTATATTAGCGGTTACTACAGGCTGTCTGTGTACTTCCTGTCTAAGATCCTGTTGCACATATTAATGCTGAGGACCATCCCCCCCATCATCTTCAGCTGTGTGTCTTACTTCATGATTGGTGGGTAGTTGTTGTGACCTTGTCACTTATTCTAATACTCAAATCATTGTGATTTATTGAGGAAAATTGATCCAATTGACATTTTATAGATCCATTGATCAATAATTAATTACTAATTAGTTTTGGTGTGTTTACAGAATTTATATTGCACAGGTTAGATCAGACACAATAAAAAGAAACCAAGAACAACTGTACTTGGATTAAAACAAATGTGTTCCTTTGTTTTTCGTGTGCGCAGGTCTGAAGCCGACAGATGAAGCCTTCTTCCTCTTCATGTTCACTCTAGTTCTGATTTCCTACACGGCCACGTCCATGACTATGGCCATCTCAGTGGACCAGGAGGTGGTGGCCATTGCCAACATGTTCATCAACTTCTGTTTTGTCTTCATGATGGTGATGTTACACACACTAACTAGCTTCTTAACTCCTGTGATTAGCTAAGTAATGGCAGCTCCTTGAGTCGGTTAAAATAATCTTTGACCCTACAAAAAATTGTAATTAGCCAATGATGTGCCTCATGGTCTTATAAGTAGCTGTACTTTAACGCTCAAGGTAGCCTGATATGCTACACATTTAGAGTTTAATGTCATTATTGTTATTAGGATTATTGTAAGATTGCTTTTGTTCACTTATGTGAGATGATGTGTTGATTCCTGGCACATAGAAAACCCTTATGACACCCAGACTCCATCAATGTTTTGAGAAAATAAATATTTTTATTAATAACCTGTAAGTCTCTCCCTATTCTTCTGCAGATCTTTGCAGGTTTGCTTGTAAATCTTCACTCCATCGTCAGCTGGCTTGCTTGGTTAAAATTCCTCAGTATACCACAATATGGCTTCACTGTACGTGCGCACACACACACACACACACACACACACACACACACACACACACACACACACACACACACACACACACCTACAATCAAGTTTGCTTTCAGTTCTTGTGGCTAATTATCTTCCTGTGTTTGCCCATGTCACTTCAAAAGCTCAAAGAAGACACTGAAATTTATACGTTTTCATTCATGTCATTGATTTTTATGAAATATGAAACATTTTTAAACATGTTGGTAGGTGGTATGATGACGGTGTGTTGATGATCTTTGTGTCTCTGCAGGCTCTGCAGATTAACGAGTTCCCTGGGCTGAAGTTCTGCAAAGAGTTTAACAACAGCTTCACTCCAGGAGGACTCGCGTAAGAAACACTGACACACACAACCGAGAAAACATGTTTATGTCTATAACTGTAGGTGTAAAAGAAAAGGAAGCAGCATGTGCTTCAGTTTGTGTCATAGTTATAGTGTCATCAAGTTAATTACTTAGTAACTAAATATTTAACCATCAAACAGCACGTTTACTTTCTAAGATAAAAGTTTAGAAAGACCGTTACTTAATTAGTTGGTTGAATGTGCGAATAGTAGTCAGTTACTTACGTAGTTGCTGAGGTCAGTCAGAATAAGTTGTAGGATAATAAGGTAAGTTGATTTGTTTACTTAGTTTGTTAAGTAACAGCTCAAAGGCTGCCATTCAGATATCAGCAATAAGTCAGTCACTCAATCTGTGGTTCTTTGGTGATCTGAGGAACCTTTGTGCTGTGTTTCCAGTTGTACAGGGGAGGAGGTTCTGGACGTGCAGGGCGTGGATTACTCCACCTGGGGCTTCTGGCAGAACTACGTGGCTCTGGCCATCATGAACGTCTGCTTCCTCACCATCGCTTACTTTAAACTACGCTTCATCAAGAAGTTCACCTAGACCTTCTGTCATGTGATGAAAACATGAAACCTGCAGATCTCTAATAATGATGACTTGTTAAATAATAATAATTTATGGCAAAGGTAATAATAGTTTATGCAGTCCATACTAACCCTGCAGTACTCAACTAGTATTTCTTCTGTATATTTGATTATTATTATTATTTTTTTTTTGCAAAGCTGAGACCAAAACTTGTTGCATAACTTCAGTTTGAGAAGAACAGAGATATGAAAAGATAATGGGCAGAGGATCATGAAGACAAACACATACACACACACACATACACACAAGATTAAAGCGCTACAGTTAGACTGTAAAGTAGGTGTGTGTATGTAAGCAGACACTCGCTTCCATAGCAACCGTGGCTAGAAACAGTGCTAGCATGCAAGTGTGTGTGTGATGTTACAAAATCTCTAGTTCCAGTTGGGTAACATCAGTAATGACTGGAAGGATAAAGGTAGACACACACCTTTGTGTCAGTGAGTAACTGTTTCCGTGAACTGTTTAATGTACCCTCGAGCAAGGCAGCATCAAATCAGGGTTAACTCCCCAAAATAAACCAAATGATGGACTTTTCCAAACTCATCTTAAAGTTGAAGAACAAGCGGATTAGTGAAACAGACTGAAACTGAGACAAAATGAGCCACATGAAATTAATCTTAGAGGTTTAATGCTTCACTTAACACTGCTGGAATCAGTTATGTAAGACAATAAAAGGGATTTAAAAACCTGGAGGGGAAACCCGGGTGGAAGGAGTCTCTCCACATCCAAAGTCAAGGTGACCTGTCGGGCTTACCGGCTTTATTTAAACTCCACACAGCAAGACAAACAATTAGCTGACTTTTATTTAATAATAACATTGTGTTTTTTCTTATCTAACATATTACTTCCCTTCAGCTTCAGTCTTTTAGCACAGTTTCATGTATGTGGCTAACAAGGGCACATTAAAGCACCATTTTCAACCAATTGATTGAGCTAGGAGCGGCTTTTGGGTCTACCTCAATAATATGCCATGAGAGATACGAGAATGCTGGAAAGTCATTTGCTGGAATGCAGAGCGTGTCAGTGTGGGGTAGGGCGTTGCTGGTGGCTGGTGTTGTTGTAAACCTTCCCTGAATTAATAAAGTTTAAAAAACAGTGACGATTGAGTCTGTTGCAACTGGAAACCACAAACTGTGTCAGTGTGTCTAGACATTATCCATCTTTTCCCTTCATTTCTCCTCCCTCCTGTTCACTCCCCTTTTTATCCCATGTTTTCAGTCTGCAGTCTGTCCTCCGTCCACACTTTCATTTTTCTTATTTCTTCTTTCAGTCTTCACCTTTTCACTCTTTCTTCTCTCCTTGAGCGTTTCTAATTTTCCCCATTGATCCTCGCCTGCCTCTTCATCTGTAGTCATGTCCTACAGGTCGACAGCTCTGTCTGTCTTTTTCATCCTCTTCCTCAGAGTGCAGAGCGTCGACTTGATTCATGGTGAGTACAAACATGCTTAACATCGTTGCCATAATTCGACTTTTTGTTGAGCAGTTTTTGCACGTTGTCTTCATGGTGGCTTTACTGCAAATAAAAGACTAAAGAAAACACACCTTAGACCTGTCATCATGAAATATGCAACGACGACTGACAGATCAGATGGCAGCTGAGACGCCTTAATGTACAGACACGCACAGGCTTTACCACCTGTTGACCTTGGGACAGATAAGCAGAAGGTTCACTGTTGAGTTGTGAACAATGAATCCACAAACAGCACAGTGCAATTATAGTGTCACTACTATAAATTCACAATTACTCTTTTAGTGTAAAGACATTTATAAGTTTCAGACAAATTTAATTACATTTAAACTTAAGGACTTAAACTTATGTTTGCTGCTCCATCCGATTTTAACTGTAGTATCACATGCCGTAACACATTTTTAGGGAGCAAACAATATGACCAGTCCATTGAAAATGTAAGCGTGACAGCATTAACCTGTTTTCATTAACCTGGGTGTAACTAATTGGTAATCTCTGCCTAAGAACTGCTTTGTGGGTGCAACGCATTTAATTTAACTTTCACACGTTTTGGACCAGTTGGAGCGTTTTTACCTCCAGGTTGGGTTTGGGCATTTGTGATCACTCATTTGCTGAGATCCTCTAGAAATGGAAAGCTACTTCTGGTCAAATCAGGTTCATCTGATGCGCCATCTGAAGCGTGGTGGATCAGAGCACAACAGACAGATCAGATAAAATGTTTCAGAACATTGTTTCTAGTCACAAAAGAAAGAGGACATACATTTCTGACCAATGAGAGAACAGCTCACTCGTGCATAGCCTTTGTTTGCAACTTTTTGAATGTTGCTGTGTGAAATGAACCAAATGGCAAATGCAATAATTGCATCTATTGTCATATTTCCAGCTGCTGTTGTTAATTCTTAAAAGCACAAAATCAATGACGTCTATCATCCCTCCATCAGATCCGTACTTCTCCCCTTTGCCGCCTTTTGATTTTCCAGAGGTTGATGGTTCTGCTGTAGACATATGCAAGTTTTTCGCTGACCAAACACCTGATACCACCAGTGCCACAACAACAACCACAACGACTACAACAACTACACCCGTCACCAGAAAAGTAAGTATACTGTACCATGAAGGGTTTAGGAAGTCAAACATTTCAGTCAAAAATCTGAAAACGTCTCCGTGTCTCGGTGTAATGTTTACCATCTTTACTGTGTTTTATATTTCACTGCTAACAACAAATACAGCTGAGGCTAACAGGAATCTCATATGTATAATTCCATAGGTGGTGTCCACAACCAAAAAGCCGGTTGTCCAATCATCACCAAGAAAACCGCAAACCAAAAAAACACCAACACCAATCAGGCCACAGCCAGCTCCGGCCGGACCAATCACTAACCCTACAAACAGCCTCCTGTTCTACCTCCTGGCCAATAGCAGACGACTCTCTCAGCCAATAGGAGGTCACAGTGCATCAGACAGCGATGAATCAGCTGCAAAACCACTGAAGAGTGTTGGGAGGAGGGAGCAGAGAAGATGGAATATAGGTTCATTGTCTTCAGAGGACTCGAGTGATGAGTCTTAAGATTATACCAGGACATTTTGAACTATTTCTAAACAAAGCTAAATGATGGATGGAACAGATTATATCTTTTATGACCAATTAGCATTTAATAAAGGGTGCTATTGAATATTAAGCTTTCAAAGGCAATTTCACATGTATGTATGCTTGTTTACAGCTGTTGCTGCTGCAATAAACCAAAAACCAACCAATCTTAATTTTCAAAACGCTTCTTTATTTATATAATACACACATAAAATAATTAAAAAGTTATCATATTTGAATTACCTGTTTGCTGCTTTAAAAAGAAAATCTTCAGTAACTGTCTGATAAAAACGTTTCATACGTTTTGTTTAGATGCTCAGAGTTTGTCTTTTTATTCTTGTATCAACATCATTTAATTTAATATCCACAAATAATAAATATAAATAGAACATTTGGTTCTTTACATGCAATATGTCTCTAAACTCAACATGTTTATTGTGTTGAGTATAAATTAAGAAATATGAATTCAGGCGTGTTAAGTTGCACGATTTCTACACTTTTCAGACACGCACATACATTTCTGGCTTCATCAAGCAGTTTAAATGATGGACCTTTACATTGAAATGTATTATAAATATAATACATATTATAAAAGTATTATATTGATTTGACTGATTGGTAAAACTTCTGAAAATGGTGAGAGATGCAATGATAATTATCCAGAATTAAAATAATTCAAAAGAAAATCAGCAAATTTGTGAAGGTGGAACCATGAAATGTTTCTGTTAATCTGTCAGACTGTGTTGCGTTTAAAGCGGTCAAAAGTGCTTTGAATGTTAAACTGTAGTCATACTGAAGTAAAGGTCCACTGAAGGTCCACATGGCCTTTGTTATGGTGAGTATGAATCAGTCCTGTTGTACCTGGGCTGTTGCGGTTCTGTTGGAGTAACGGATGGACCCGGCTGTTTGTCTTTTCGCTGATTCTTGGTGGTGCCTTTGTTGTGTTTACCTGCAGAAGCATCGCAAGAATTATCACTTTATTTGCTTTATTTAACAAATAATTTTATATTTACTATATTTACTTTTTATTTTGCAGCTAATACATAGTTAGCATGTATTTAGCTGTATTGGAATCTTGGGACCAAAATGAGTCAATGCTAATTTTCTGCATGTTTTAGAGGGAAAGTTTAGTTTAGCATTTCTGCAGTATGGTCATTGTTTCGTGGTTCTTCTGTTACTTTTTCACTTTCTGGATAAATGTTTAAATATTCATATTGCCCCATTAAAACCCACTGAGGTTAGAAAAATGTAGGAACGCCATTTCTGAACCAACAGCCTCCAATGTCCTGAAATATTTTGCCTTTTTGCTGACTGGCCATAAGGGACCACCTGACGATGTGGTACAGGCTTTGATTGGCTCACGGCCTGCAGCATTAACACACGTTAATGAGTTTTATTTTGCTAAATTGTCGGTACTCTAATAAACTGTGTACATACTTTCTCTTCCTCTGAGCTCTGGCAGCACCGAGCTTCGTAGATCTGGGAAATGGATGTCTGACTTCTTTTTCAATGTAGCTCCGCCACTGTTTCCATGGTTATAGCGGTCAGACAGGAAGGAGCGCTCGCAGATCAGACTCTTATCTGAAACCTGAGAGCGCAGAGAGTGGTAACTTTGACAGAGCACAACCTCGGGCTGTTATTCTGTGGAAACAAGTGAAACAAATTGTGTTACCTGTGCAGCAAGTGGTCCTGTAATGTGGCTGGACAGAGATTGTCGACTGTAAACACCACCGTGATGTCTTGGCTTGTCTACACACCTGTGATACACACAAAATAAAAAAGTTGTAAAACACTTGACTTACAGTGAAGAGTTGTGGTTAGGGGTCTAAATATTGAAACTACTACTACTACTTTATCAGCTGGCCTTAGCTAATTGCTAAGATGGTTAATTAGGGAAAATTTACCATAAAATATGTAAAGGAGAACTTTTAACTGTGAGAGAGTAGAGTATGTTATTGTGCTGCATTGCAAGAACTTACCTAAGGCTGTGAGTCCCAGGATGGAAACCCGCCGCCAAGGTAAAGTGGTCGCTGGTGACTGGGCTGTTGTTACTGATGACAGAAAATGAGGGAATAACGGATGTGGAAGATGGAGGGAGGAGTAGAGGAGTGGAGGAGGGAGGTGGAGGAGGAGGAGGTGGAGAGGAATAGAGTAAACTGAGCTCAAACTCATTGCCGTCTGCAGTGTAGCTTTTTGTCAAAGCTTTGTGGTCCGGTGAATCTGCAGTTATGTTTATATTTGTTGTGTTATTATTTTCTGGGTTGTCTCTTTTCTTCCGTACTTCTGTCAAAAATCTAGTTTTCTGAGTCATTGCTGTGGTGGACTTGGTGTGGTTGCTAAAAGACCCATGCTTTGTTTTAGGTTCTCCGATCAAAGATTTTGAGTGAGGGCTTTGTAAAGATTTGATGTTCGGTTCAGCGTCATCGCTGCTGTTCTTTTGCTCAGAAAATGCTAAATCCTCTCTGTTCTCTTTATCTGACACCTTCAAACTTTTGAGGACGGAGGTTGATGAACTGGATTCTGTGCTGATCTTGGATTTTGTGGAAGTGCTCTGTTGATCGATGCCACAGTCCTCAGAAGATTCAGGATTCTCCTTGTAATCTCCACCTGAAGCAGAAGATATCTCAGTGTAGTTTTCAGCTGTTTTGGTCGCTGTGCTCATCTTCAAGCACCCATGATCTTCCTTGTTTGAAGTATTACTACCAACCGGCTGATATTTGGTTACTTCTGTAAGTTCCCTGTCTGTTGGAAGCCCCCTGCAAGGCTTGTTGAGTATACTTGTGGTGCTATTTGTGGGTTTAGTATCTGAAGATGTACCAGTTTTGAGAGTTCCTTTAGATAGCATTGTAGTGCTGTGGGTGGGACTAACGTCTACAAAAACTATGGAGGACTGCATTGAAAGATCTGAGGTAAGAGTCTTTGATGGGCTGGTGGACAAAGATGGTTTGTTTTTGGTATTTTTTGGGTCAGAGTTTGAGGTTGCAGATGATTTGGGATTTGAGGGAAACACTTGAGGACATTCAGAGGTCCTTCTTTGCTCTGTATCCATGTCTGAACGATGAGTTTGATGCTCTGAAGTCGTAGTTGTCTTGACCTCGATGTGGTCATTGCTGGACAGCAGAGATACTTTCAGTGTCAAGCTCATCTCTGCTTGGCCACTATTTACTATCATAGAAGTTATGGCTGTTGTAGGACCTTCAGGGTACTCTGCAGTGGAAATTTTACTCACTGTCTTTGTTAAGTTGGTGTCTGTAGGATCAGTAGTTGATTTTGCAGATGAATTATCATTTGGATGGCCAGTGGTTGAACTTTTAGATAATTTGGGGACTTTTGTGTTTGAGTTGTTTTTGCTTATCCCAGAATCTTGGCTCGCACTTGACATTTTGTTGTTTGAGCAGCTAGAAGGTAATCCAGTGGAGTCTCTGTCTTTTGTGTCCATATTTTTCAAATGGTCTTTGCATGGATCTGGAGAACCAACTTTCCCATGTCTAGGTTTAGCTACTACCGTCTTACTGTCCTTCAGATCTGTTGCAGTCTTGGGAACCTCCAATGAATCAGAAGTCAGGCTTTTAGTTGGTTTAGAAATCTCAGGTTCCTTTTTCAGCTCCGCACCAGTGGCTTTTGCTGCTTTACTTCTCATAGCTACAGATGTTTTTGCTGCGTTATCAATAATCTTGGCATCTAATGTTTTGGATTGTTTGGTGGACATCAATGGTTCTGATTTATTCAAAATGCTTTTAGGCAGCTTTGAGGGCTGTTTGCCTTTTGTTTTCGGGACCTTTTCTTCTCCGCCCTTTTCCTTGTTGACCTTCTCATCCATGTTTTCAGATTGTTTCTTGTCTTTGTCTTTGCCTCTGCGGGTCTTGTCATCCCCGTCATCCTTTTCTCGTCTTGGCATTTTGGCTATTTTGGGTAGGGTAGAGTTTTCTCTGTGGTCTTTTTGGATCTTAGCATTTAGCTCATCCAGAACCCTGTTTAGATTCATAGATGGACAAATACAGCAAGTCAGTAACTTGATTTAGGAGGCTACTCAATAATCAGTAGGTTGATGGTTGATTCCTGGCATCACTACTGCTCAACACATCGCTACAAGCAAAGCGTTTAGCGTAAGCTCTGGAAGATGCATCTGTAGTAGTGTAAATATAAAACTAAGCCTGTAAATCTAGAAACACACAGAGGTACCTGATGTGGAAAGAATCTTGTGTGAACAGCAGATGTTCTAACAGGTCTGAACACTGAGCTCGTCTTTCTGGATCCATCTGGAGACAACTCTGAAAGAGACAACACAGAGATATTACTGCTTGTGATATGTCCAACTTGAATAAAAATAATGAAGCTGGCACAATCGTGATCATGTGAAGTTATTTAAAACTGAACTGTACCTGTGCCAGGTCCAGGGCAGGGGTTGTGACTGTACTGAAACGCTGTTCGAGTGGGACTCTGCTGGAACATTCAGGCAGTCTAACTCCAGAAAATACAGGATTTCTGTAGAACAACTCCTGATGATGAGCTGTTAGGTTGCCTATTATAGAAAAAGAATTGATAATCCAAAGAATACTGTACACAAAGAGGAGATTTGGATAGTTTTATCTAACAAATGTTTTGGTGTGCGTGCTTACCAAAGCACCTGACGATGTGGTAAATTTGGTCAAGGTCAGAGTCTCCGGGAAACAGGGGCTGACCCGTTAACATCTCTATTAACAGACAACCAACAGCCCACACATCTACAGGTCTACACAAACAGACACAAACACTTGTTAATATTTTTATTTTTAACAGAAGACCTACACAAACACAGTGTCAGGTCTACACGCTAACACTTACTTGCCATACTTGGTGTCTCCTACCAGAAGTTCAGGAGCTCTGTACCAGCGAGTCGCCACATAGTCAGTATAGATCCCCCCCTCGGCAGGCGATGTCATGGTCCGGGCAAAGCCAAAGTCACACAGCTTCACCACGCCCCCCTGAGAGATGAGTATGTTCTCTGGTTTGATGTCACGGTGGATGACCTTGCATGGAAAAAGAGGGGTAGCCATATTTGAGTCCATCAGCACTTTGGTTCAACTGATCATATGATCAGAAATCCCTACGACTGAGCTTGTGTTCAGATAATAAGACCAGTTCAAGTCAAGTTCATGCACTCCCTCACATTTTGCTGGTGGCAGAAGGCTGCAGCCCTCAGGATCTGGTACAGAAACTGGCGGCTGGTGTTCAGCTCCAGTCCGTTGGGGTTTTGCTCCAAATCATCCAGAAGCGTTCGCTCCACAAACTCGAACACCAGATACCAGCGCCGGCGACGCTTCCACACTTCTATAAGATTCACCAGGTTGTCATGACGCAGTTGCTTCATGGTTAGAAAGACGAGAGCAGAGAAATAAGAAAGCAGAGAAACCGGATAGAATCAGGACAAACGTCCGTATGTCCATCGTCAGAACTAATGTAATCAGAACAAATACTCAAGTACAACTCTCAATATTTACCACAGTGAGATTACACTGTGAAACTGGAGGCAACAAACTGCAAAAAATACCATTTTTTACACAGTGTTGCTTTAATGTTGGCCTACACCTTGAGCAAACGATTAGTGAATTTAATATTTTTGCTCTCAGCAGCTAGTTTCCTTTCGTCCGATGTTTCCGCTCACGTCAAGTTCTAAAGTAATTATGAGAATGTGACTCTGAGTTGTTCGGGGTTTGATTGACAGGCTGCTTTTGTGTCTCCCTTCACTCAGGTTTCCGACTCATACAGACTCTTCCATGCTCAGTGGCTCATTGATTGATTGGCCGATGGATTGATTGACAGGTACCCTCAGCAGCTTGATCTCCCTCAGGGCGATCTTCTTCACCGTCTTGTCGTCGTCCGAGTCCATGAACTTCTTGATGGCAACGAGGCGGCCGGAGTCTCGGTGGCGGCACTTGAGCACGGTGCCGTAACTTCCCTCCCCGACCAGACCCAGAGACTCGTAACGCTCCATCAGACACTAAACACAGGAGGGAAACACATTTATAACTAATATCAATTCATAACAGTTGTAAATTATTGGTATAAGCATTTTAGTATCTACTGCACATTATATACACAGCAGCTTTGATTTGACCATCGCCTGAGTCAATATAGTCAGAAAGTAAACTGAATGTGAAGAGACGGAAAAAAATAAGAAATATTGAAATGACAATAAAGAAGAAAAAAGTAAAAGTAATATATATATATATATTATGTATAAAGTCATATATATATTCTGATATAATAGATAGTATATATGTGAACATATCATCAGGTGCTTTGTATATGTGTGTATATATATGTCAGTGTATATTCTGTATATCTTGTGTGTACATGTATGAAGAAAGAGTTTCAGTTTTCTATAGAATAATTCAGAGCAGTCCATAATAATCTAAAAATACAGTCACAGGAGACATTTTACTGCTTTGAGTACTTTCAGTACTTTAAGTACATTTTCCTGAGTATTACCGTTTTTCACTGCAGTATTTTTACAGTGTGTTTACATTGGAAGAACTGCAGTGTTGTTACAAAAACACACATAAACAGAGACACTGCAAGTCCCGTAAAATGTACAAATGTAAAGTTTACACACACACACACACACACACACACACACACACACACTAACCTTTCAGGGGAATTCCTTAATCGCTTAAATCGGTGAGTTCCGTTATCAACGTAAACACTGGAGTAACGTTTCGTGTGTGTGAGTCCGTGACACCGGAGAACACACACACACACACACACACACAGGTGTGTGTGTCGTAGCGGTTACCTGCTGTCACCCAACACGTTGCCATAGTAACGCCCCCTGCCATGCACGGTCCAGACAGCGATGGCGTCAGCGTGACGTCAGCACGTCCTTGCACGTACGGCACTGTGGAATCTGACGACACGCAGTTTGACGTGTTTTATTTATTTATTTATTTATCAAAATCTGTCTTTTTCTTAATGAATTAATGAATATTTTAATAATTTTAATAATTTTTCATACCAACATTCTGTATGAACAGCTCAGTGTCAATAATGTAAATCACTGAGATCTCATTTATCTGATGCTTTGAACACTACATGTAAGATCGAGTTACAGATGACAGACGATGATTCATTAATATGTGTTTAGATTTCAGCATGTGTTCTCCACGATCAGCATAATTTAGTGTTTGCAGTTATTAATGTTTGTGGATGATGTGCAGGTCCCACCAGCAGGTGGAGCCTGTGAATCAGATGTTAGAGTAACTGAATCCAATTCAAGCGTCTGAGGACAAACTGACTGTTTTAGTTACACTGACTTTTACTTAGTTACTTACTTTATTTACATAAAGACAATTTTTAAAATTTATACTGAATTTGCCTGTGGGTGACCAAAATAAAGAGTCCTGCATTAAATCACACCTCCATGAAGGTTTTTAAAGTTGTTTTGTTGTTATAAGGGGCTCATGAAGTCTAAGTTTGTTTTCATTCTACATCTAAAAATGTATAGAAGATATTTCACTATCATTCTTTAATATTAAATATATCACAAATAAATTGAATGTTCGCCAAATTATGACAAAGTATCTCATGAGAAACGCACAAATAGGATGTGACTGCATGTGAACACTCATATTAATGTAAAATAAGCCGTTTCCTGACAGAGGTGGTGTTTTTTTCCCAAATTACTCACCTTTTACTTAAATATCAGTGCTATAACTGACAGTTTGAAGGACTTAAAATTGTGTTTTATGATATTAATTTAACATGCAAAGCAAAGAGACATTCACATATGAAGGAGTATGTCCATAAAACGCGATAACATTTTTACGTGTAGTTTTTGGTTGTACGTGTTTGTTTGACGGTTCCCTGGATTCAAATTTAAACCATCAAAGCATCATTCAGACAAACAAAATCATCTGTGAAAAAGTTTTAATGAAAAAATAGTTATTTACAATAACAAATACAGTCTGTGTACATCCATCCACGGTAACAGTAGGCACAAAACAGTTTGATAATCAGCATTGTAATACACGTTGGTGTTAATCCGGATTTTCTGCCAGTTTTCTGATTTCCTCCAGAAGCTCTGAGAAAGTCGGCCGACCCTGAGGCCTCTAAACCAGAACCAAAGAAGAAGAAGAAGAGAAGAGTATGAAGTTCTCTGTAACAGGAGCATGATGCGTTCAAAGATAACGTTTAATGAAACAGTGAATAAATAACAGGATGGATGAGACGTTCACAAGCATACCTCGTGCCAGCAGCGGTACATGATGGAGTAAATCGGCTGTGTGGCGTGGTGCGGTCGGTACAGCCGGACTCCTCTGGTGATGTCAGTAACCACGTCAAAGTTGGTGCAGTTCTCAAACGGAGTCCGACCCTCCGAGTAGATCTCCCACATCACCACACCTGCACACACACACACACGCACACACACATAAATGCTGTTCCTACCTACATACTAGTAAGAGTGAGCAGATGGTGAAGTGGGCCTGTGGTTCCTCACCGAAGGACCAGACGTCAGACTTGCTGCTGTATTTGCTGTAGTGGAGAACTTCAGGAGGAGACCACTTCACTGGGAACTTTGCACCACTGGAACTGGTGTACTGGTTGTCCAGAACGTACCTGCAACCAAAAACAGAACAGCCAAAGAGTTTTAAACTGAAACTGTGAATTAGTTTCACTCCCTGGTGGTGAGTTTGTTTTAGAGAATCTGTCTCTGGCCAGCAGCCAGTTAGCTTAGCTTAGCACAAAGACTGAAAGAACAGGGAAACCGTTAGCCTGGATCTATCACGGTAATAAAATCCAGCTTCCAGCACATCTAAAGCTTGTAAATGTTTAACATGCCGTATCTTGCTTTTTCATTCTAATCAGAAACCAATGCAAGTACGGCAATTTGCGGCTTTACTGCCCAGACTGCCATAAAAATTGTGGCAGATTAAACAAACAAGATATCGCATATTCATTTGTGTGCTTTAGAGGAGTCTGCTACCTTTGGAGAGAGTCAGGCTAACTGTTCCCCCCCCCCGTATGTTGGCAGTCGTACCTCGTCATTCCAAAGTCGCTGACCTTCACCACGTTGTGCTCATTAACCAGACAGTTCCTGGCCGCCTGGATGAAAAATACAATGAAGAAACAGCTGAATATGAGTCAGCTGGTGATCCCTCTTCCCATCGTTACTTCTGCTTTGGAGTCACTGGTTTCGTTACTAAAAGGCACAGCAATGACTCACCAGGTCTCTGTGGATGAAACTATGTGCTTCCAGGTACTCCATTCCCTCGCAGACGTCCTGACACATGGACAGAAGCCAAGGCTCCTTCAGGGACCTTCCCCTCTGCCGCAGGAAGTTCAGGAGGCAGCCGTTATCCATGAACTCGGCCACGATGAGCAGGGGGCGCTGTTGCAAGCAAACGCCGTACAGCTGCACCAGTTTGGGGTGGCACAGCCTCCTGGGAAACACAACAAGAAGCACACACAGTTTCACTTCCCTGTGTTGAAAACACAAGCTGCCAAACCAGCTCCTTCTTTTTTCCCCCTCTGTCTGACCCTCAGCTCCTCTCTTCATCCTGTCCTCCCTCCTCCCTGCTCCTTACATCATGACCTTGGCCTCCTCGATGAAGTCCTCCTCGTACATGGCCCCCTCTCTAATGGCTTTGATGGCCACTTTGTGCTGAGCCCGCCACTTGCCGAGCCTCACCAGACCGAACTGACCGCTGCCCAGCTCCTTCATGAAGGTCAGCTCGCTGGGGTTGATCTCCCACTTCTCTGTTGGGAGAGTAATCGAGAGAGAGAGGAGGTCAGAAAAAAAGTACAGAAAAGAGGAAGAGAGCACAAACAGAAGAAAGAGGAAAACATCTCTTGTTAGCATGTTTTAAGTCTGGGACAACCTTCAATGTGGACCCCAGACGAAGGCTCATGGCTCATTATTTTGTGTTATCTGTGGTTTCTGTAGTCGGAAACTTTCCTGGCTGTCCTGTCACACTCCCATTTTGAGGGTGTTTATCCTAAAGGAGTCCTAAATAGAAGGCTTCTTCTGAGCTCCTCTGAGATCATTTAAAGAGGGTCGGACTTGAAAATGAAGCAACTTTTAGAGTCACATGTTGTAGCTCGTGGAAGAACACGAGAGGACAGAAGCAGACTTGATGTCTCAGTCACGGAGCATGATTGCTTCATACATCCACAAAAACACAGGTTTCACTCCTGTCAAGTCAACTTCATCTGTTAAACATGGTGCTGAGAGTAAACAGGCCTCTTTTTTTGAACCTATGAAGCCAAATGAGAAAAACATAGTTAAGACTGAGACTGAGACTAAGACTGCAAACTAAGTCAACCAAGTCTAGCTGCCCCAAATTTTTACTGCCTAGACACTCATCTCTGTAACCATTCAAAGGCTGGTTACTGGTTACAGAAAAATGAGTGCAAATAAGTCAAACTGAAAGTAGTTACTGAAGCTGACTCTGTGTCTACACACACACACACACACACACACACACACACACAAATCACATACTCACATTTTCTGCTATTATATTAGTATGTATCTATTAGTATATTAGTATTTGTTGATATTTTATATATACATGTATGTCTTCTTATTTTTGTTTTGTTATTACTTTATGTAGTCGTATTATTCTCTGTATGTTAATTTTGTGACTTTTTTTAATTTAAAATTTTTAACGGTATAAATAAATAAAACTAAAAAACAAACAAACAAACAAAAACACTAAATTGTAAAGCCAATCCAAATAGAAAGAGAACACGCCCACAAGATTAAGCATAAGAATAAAGCAAGAGATCGTCTGCATATAAAGACACTTTATGCTAATCTCCGTCTTTCAGCACTAAACTTCAGTAATCAGGTTAATTACAAAGGTCTTAAGAGCAGCTACAAAACAGAAGTGAGATCCGGGACTGTCCTTTAGCACTTGATGTAAATGTTAAAGTTTAAGTAAATGTATGTTTGTGTGTATTTATTTACTCACCTGAACTGAATCCTGATGTGGCAGGTACACACCTGCCCATAGGACCCACTGCATACCGCAACCTGGTCACTAGACCTACACAACCATACCAAACCATCAAATGAAGCATTATATGTAGCACTGTTGTTTCAATCGAAGGCCGTGAGTGTATGTACCTCCTGCATTGTGTTCATGGTAGTGTATGAGTTCAGGTATGTTGTTGAAGGTGTATCTTTCAGCCAAGAAGAACTGTCCGGTGTCACTTATTTTGATCTGGTAATGCTTAATATCCCCGTTCCGACTGCAGACAAACACAAAAACAAAAAAACAAAGGTGAAAAGTTCAGTTTATAGGTAAAGGTCATGACAATGTCTGGGGATTTTTGTGTTGTGTCCGCTGTGTCATTCTCAGCTGTGATGTGACTCACCCTAATGTTTTGGTATAGACAGAGACGGTATAGACTCCCTTCTGACTGGACTCCCGAACCACAAAACCACCTTCTTTGTCCTGGAAACGGTCCAAAATCAGAAGATATGAGACAGTGAATTACTGATAAGCTAGAACTAGAGGGAATGTTTGTCTGATTATTGTTTCATTGATTCAGCAGATATAAAAAGGTGTGTATCCCTGCATGTACATATAAACAGATACATAGATGGACACCGTAGAGACAGGTAGACAGAAATGTAGTTACCTCTTGTCTCAGCAGCTGCTCAGCTTCTGTCCTTGTGATGTTTTTGCAGTACCACCTCCAGGATGGAAAGGGAAGGTTTAATTGACTTTGAGTCAAGCAGATAATGCAGATAATGCAGATAATAATTTAACTGGAGTTTGATAAAAAAAAAAAAAATAATGAAGCAAATGTTGAATACAAACTAAGACTCACGAGTTTGCCTCAATTCTGTTTTTCTCTGTCACATAGTTGCTGGGGATGAAGCCTTTATTCCTGAAACGAGAAGAAACGTGAAGCAATCTGCTAATGATAACGTGCTGCAACTTGTGACTTGGATCCTTGAAATAATGGGTGGAAATGTGTCGTAGATCCATGAAATCATGGACTGAAAACTTCCATTTACCCCAGATTTAACTTTTCTCAAAGAAGGATGACCTGGATGACAGAGAACCTTCATGGTATTAGCCTTGTTGGCCATGTTAAATCAAATTGAACAGCCTTGGAAACCTGTTTGCACTCCAACATCTTTCCGATGTTGTAATTTGGGTTTCTGTCTGACTCTCTCTGTAGCTTTCCAAAACTGTAAAACTGATATTCACACTCACTTTGGCCCAGCAGTGCTTTGAGCTAAAGGCTAATGGCAACATGCATACTGTAGAGACGATCTGAAATGTTCTGATTAAAACCACTAAAGAACCAAAACATGCAGATATTGAACTGGCAATTTCCTGGTAATTCATCCAATCCTACCCGTGTTTGTCCTGCGCTCTCCACCACAGCTGGTCTTGTTTGTGGAGGATGATGTACTCTTCTCCCTGTGGACACGACACACTGCGTCACCACACATCCACTGCTCAGTTTGTGTGTTTTTCTATGTGTGTGTGTGTGTGAGAGAGAGTACCTGTTTGAGTGTGAGGTCAGTGTCCTCTTTGGCGGTGAAATCATACATAGCGACGACGCTTAGCATCCCCTCACCTTCTCCATCCTCACCCTCAGGAGGGGGGAGGGGGAGCTTCTTCCTCGACCTGTCGACCTGAAAGAGACAGAGAGAAAAATTCAAGCAACATTGTGTAACTGTTTTTTTCTGCCTTTGCGTCACGTAAAACTGAGGCGTGGGAGAATGCTGAGTGGCGCCAGTGTTGTGCCAGAACAGGAGCTGAAAATGAATAACACACACTGTGTCTTACCCGGCAGGCATGTCCTGGGTGTCGTCTGCTCTGGAAACACAAGGTGCTTCCCTCCAGCTCCATGCGGGTGCTGAACTCCCTGAAAACCAAACAACCAAAAGATGCAGGTTTAACAGATCTGAAAACATGACGACAGGTAAACTTCTGTCTGTGCTGATCGTGACAAGCAGAGCCCATTGTGGATGATTTTTAATGCAACCAGAAACATGTAGCAGCCTTATATTTAGCCATGCTAGCAGCATTTCTTTAGAGGTGGCAATGTCACCACTTTGAGACTGAAATATCTCAATGAATACCAGATGGATCCCAGTAAATTAATACTAACGACTTCAGTGATCCTCTGACATTTCCTCTAGCATCAGGTACACATTTGTTTTGTCTCATTCTTTAGTTTATGACTAAATTCTTGCAATGCTAATGACACTGACTTTGATGCAAACAAAGCCTCAGCTGAGTCAAACTTCAAAGCAACTGAGTGAATTTTAAAACAGGAGTCAGAGTCGGAGTTTTGTTCTCATTAGAAGAGCTGAATGGATGTACTTGAATTCAGATGCAATCAAAAAGAATTACGACAAACATAAACTCTAAAATCGTCTGCATCTGGAAGTCATAGTAAAATAATCAAACTGTTGTTTCAAAAAAAGAAATGACATTTAATAAATTGAATTGTTCACTCATGGAGTTTTAAAACAGATTGTACCTGGTCTGCACGGCGCAGCAGCAGCAGCAGAAGACTGAGTAGATGGAGTGATCTGGAAACAAAGAAGAAGAAAACAGAAGTTAATGATAAAACATGTTAACAGAGTTTCCTGATGGACAGTGAAGTAAACAGCTGACAACTGTAGCTGCTGTTAGCTCATGTCAGCTCAGTTTGTTAGCCAGGCCGAACTCAGAGCACCAGGGCAATGTTAGTGTTTGTACCACAGGAGTGAAGAAGAAGAAGAAGAAGAAGAAGAGGTTTTCAGGGAATGTTGACGGGGAGCGGAGCCCGTGTTGTGCTAGAACCGGAGCTGGGCAGAGGGGGCTCAGCAGCCTCTCTGGACATGATGGCAGAGGAGAAGAGAGCGAAGAGGATGTTGACGAGTAACATTAGCTGGCTGCTATGTCTTGTGTTGTTGACCTCGCTTGATCTGTCGACTCGGCTAGTTTCAGTGTTTCTTTACAGCCTCTTCCTTCATTGAGACACACTTTGATGCTCACATGTGGCTTTGGTTGTTTGGTGATTGACAGGGAAATAACCCAATCGCTTCACGTATCATCCTCGCGCAGAAAAGAACTGATAGGTCAAACACAGTAGAGAAGTTTTATATCTCACACAATCTCTTGTTTAGTTTCACTGGACTCGTCTCTCTCTCTCTTTATACTGTTTTCTCTCCCTCGCTTTGTGGCTTTGAGTAGGAGGTCTTTGACAGGAAGCATAGTTTCCTTTTCTACAGAACTAACACTCTTTCTATCTGTAAGTGCGTTTGTGTGGGCGAATGAACAGACAGCTGTGCGTGGGTCATTTTTCTCACTGCTTGCGCTTCATGTGCGTGCAGCACATCTTCCTGTGTCTCTTCATGAACGTCTTGCGCTTGAAGTCAAAAGCTGCGTCTACGAAAGCACACGCCCCTGCAAACCCATGACTGTCACGTGTTTTTTTGAAGGGGACTACCAAAATAAAAGCACATTTTTGAAGCTCATCCGCGAGCGATGCCATGAGGAGCGATGAACTCCTCTGGTGGTTTGTGGTGAACCAACTTCCAGTTTTTGTAACCGAGGAGTTCCTTCCTCCACAGGCTGACTGAAAACTTTGTGTTTTTGGACTGAAGAAACTTCACAGCACTGGATCTGTGTCATATTGATGCAGCCAATCACCAAAAATCAATGAGATTTTCATTTTAACTTGGACCATGATTGGAGGAAAGAATGTTTACTTTATTTAAATTGACTTTACTCTTACTCGGCTCATCAGATCATCTCTCTGTGATTCTAATTCCTGCATACAGGCCCCTGCTCACCAGAGGAAAACCCACTGTGAAGCAGGTGAGGTCTGGCCTGAGGGATCTGTGTCAGCATTACAATAATGTTCAAGAAAGCTGCTACTGAGAACCAGCTCATCAACGTGGAGGAGTAGATGCTGAATGATGACCAATGACCTGGATGACCAATGAGGTACGTGCATGCTGAGGGGACGAAATGCAGCGTTCAAGTCTGGGGACAGCGAGCCGCTCAGATCAGCCAGAGCCAACCTGAAGCGTGCCATCAGACACAGCAAAGCCTAAGGTCAGAAAATCCAGAGATTCTTCCACGACCCGGACGCTTGTGGCAAAGCATCCAGACCATCACAGACTACAGGGCTGCTCCTCCACCCTGCGAGGACAACACAGACTTCCTCAGTCAGTACTTTGGTCGGTTTGATGCACTCACCAACATTTCATATATTCCCATCAGCATTCCCTAAAAAGCGTCCTCCCCTTCCACTTTGAATGGACTGACAGCCCAGCAGCACCGCTGTGGTCCGATAATGATCTGATCACTTCTGCTTTTCTGGACCGGAAAACAAATTCAGAATCAAACGATGTCATGCGTCACGGCGGGGACGTCGAATCATTTAATAATTAATCATCTTTTGGGGCCAAAACTATACAGTAGAGTATTTGTAACATTTCAACAGAGACCTGATTGTTTCCTGAAGGTTTGGTTTAGAGAGAACAGACCATGAAGTGTCTCATATTCTCCCCAGGTAATGTTGAACATCTACAGGCAAAGCCAAACCGCTCTCTGAGCCTGCACTTAGATACTTTGCTAAATGTTAACACTAGTGTGGACACAATGGTAATGCTAAGCATGTATAATATGATGAAGTGTAAACGTACCACGGTGTCACTCACTGGTTCATCATCATTTTGAAGCCAAGTTGAGCCAGAGGTAAACAGATTTGGTTGCACTCGGTTTTGACTCAGCCATAAATGGTGGACTGTCACAAATATTCTCGTATTACAGCTCAGCAGTAACTAAAATATCTCGGTGAAAACATGACCACACCCCAACTGGGCTGTTGTGTCAGTTCGTCTTCGTCTGCGTTCAAACACTCAACCTCTCCTCGTGTTTTGTTTTTTTCCAGGTGTGTGTTTTTGGATTTGGTTTCCTGAACTTTACCTGCCACGATCTGTTTATTGAGATTCAACAATTGTTTTCTGGTTCACTGTTCACCATGGCTAAGGTTTGGTTAGGGTGTGTTCATGAACACTCCCAAGGTAATCAGATAAAGCGAAACAGTCAAACTCTTGTAAACTTTCTGAAGTTGTAAGTAAAACATGAAATTTTTCTGTTTGGCCTCAAAAGGCCTCTTTAGACTTCCTGTCTTGGTAACTGCCCCTTGATACAAGTAAGAGAAACAGAACTGAAACTTCATTTTATCTGCCAACTGAACTCAGCAGATCAGGGGTGTTACTTTGCAAACAGGTGTATCTGCACGACCTTTCAGTCTCCACTTCCACCTCTCTGCACGCCACAACATCACAGGCCGTCACGAACGCACCGAAAGAAAACTTCAGCTCAAGAATTCACAGAAACATTTGACTTGAAGACGTTTATGACATTTTATATTTGATGTCTGAGGATCTGAACAAGCTGTCAAACTTCACCTTCTCATATATTCATGTTTTCACACACATGCTGCACGTCTTGCAGTTTTCAGAGACTCACTCTGCTCATGTTTGTCAGATTTTTGCTGTGCATGTTTTACGCTCTTTTCTGCTTCGACTCAGCCGACTCTTAGTCACTTATTCCTTCTTTTCACATCGTTACAGAGCCTAAATTCACGTCACTTTTCATTCATTCTTTCTGCTCGGCATGTCGTCTCGCTGAAAGTGTTGACTTTGTGGATTTGTTGAATGCGTTTGTCAGTTTTTGTTCGCTGTATCCTGCTGCTGCTTCGAAAGGAGCGAAGTGACGTTTGTTCTCATAACTTTCTTTATAAATGTCTGTGTATGTGATGTAGTCTATCACTAAGAGTTTAATCTGCAGCTACGACGCAGTCGGTGCAGGTACTTACTTGAGTGAATCATGATCGGCTGCTTTTACATCTCTTTTTCTTTTCCTCTTCTTCTCTTTCTTCCTCCTCCTCCACTTCTTCTTCTATCTCTTCTTCAGCTCCAGCTTTTCTTCAGCTCGGGTTTTTGAGGTCAGCAATGATTTCTCTGCGATCACACGCACCTATGAGGCCGATATGATGCCACAGGTTAGGAAACCCTGAAATAGCTGATCGACAGAGACAAAAGAAGAGAGAGAGAGAGAGAGAGAGAGAGAGAGAGAGGGGCAGGTGGGTGGAGGAAGTAATGAAGGTGAAGAAGAGAGGTGAACAATAGAAAGAAGACAAAGACAATGGGAGACAGAAGAAGAAAGATTATTTCATGTGTTCGTTCATGGTTTTGTTTGTTCGTCTGCTTCTGCCACACTTTAAACAAAAATAAAGTTTGACTTGAAAACATTCAAAGTTTTATTCAGGCCGTGTTTACAGAGAGAAAGAAAGAGAAAGACAAGATAAAAGGGTGGAGAGGAAGTGAAAGCATGACGTGAATGTAACCACAAAGCATCCGTTTCTGTGAGTAACTCCAGGAAGAACACACACAGACACACACACCATCACCATCTTAGTTTAGCGCGTTAGCAGGCTAACATTTGCTGATGAGACAAAGTGCAGCTGAGGCCGAGGAGTCATCGGCTCTGCAGGTGTTTGGTCATAAACTAAAGCAAAGTTTGAGTTGGAATTGCTTGATAAAGAGGTAATGATTCATCCTGAAGGGAAATGTGTTTGACTCAAAACCACAGATGTGAGCCTCATGGTGGGAAAAGTCAGAGGATCACCAAAGTCAGACGGATTCATCCTCTGAGAGTCACGAATGTTGAGACCAAAGCAGCATGGCTGACCCCGGGATCTCTGCACGCCAGACTCTGTTAACTCGTCATATTTCCTTGCTTTATGTTTCTACCATGAGTAAACGGTAAATGGACTGCACTTATATAGCACCCTGACCACTCAAGGAGCTTTTACACTGCATATCCCCTTCACCTCCTGATGGCGTTGGCTGCCATGCAAGGTGTCAATTGCTTAATTTTTGGGAGCTAACCATCCACGCACAGGTGGTGCAGCCTTCGGGAGTACTCTGGGGTTCAGTATCTTGCTTGGACAACTCGCTCTACGTAAGTAGACTACGAAGTAAAATGAATTTTGCGCTGCCTGGCATGCCGTCCATCAAAAATAGACCAGTGTAGGAAAAAAAATCAGGTTTCCATCCAAATTTAATAACCAAAATATCTGCAAAAGGAAATACTAAATAATGCTTGTTTTCTTCACTGGATTGACTGACGCCGTCCTCTACCGCTCACAGCTCGTAGAACCTTGGACCTCTTCTGAATCGAGAAAGTCAACAAAGTGTCCAATAAATACAGTTTGTTCACCAGTAACATGGAAAGTTGCATTGGCAGAACATTATCTGCTGTGTTAAGACGCTAATTTGTTTAAAAAACTGGAAGTCACTTCTTTTCCTACGAGGGGGAAACCACTGTGGAAAGGACACTTCTTTTTCTCTGGTTGCGTTTTTACACATCGTCTGTGTACAAAGGCCAATTTCTGTCAAGTTTAATGTATTAATAGACCACGGATAGTCGGATAACAGGGACAGGAGTAGGTGTAAGACCCATGGAAGAGGTCACATGAATGACATTAGCGTACGGTACAGTTAGCTTGCCAGATGTTTGAGTTAAATGTTGCAGCCTCTCTGATCTGGCCGTGCATCAACCGTTCTTGCTTCTACCACTTTTTGTCTTTCTACCACGATGACTGCTGCTTCTAATAATATCCGTGATACCATAAATGCGTTGAACCGTGTCCCCACAAGAACTTTCAAGTCTGTACGAGTTGATTTTCTAAGAAAAGAACTGAAACCAGCTGCCAACTGGCATTAAAGAAGTGATCTTTAAACCCGTTCGAGCGTGGTTGTTGACAGTCAGTACGTTTGTTTTTTATTTCTTAAAGCTTCGGTCATGAGCTGCTCTCAGGCCAGAGGTCAGCTGATTACAGCTGAAGGTTTCATTTAAAGCTTTCAGTTTCAGAGTCTGCACACAAACGTTTGGACTTTAACCTTCGATGAAATAATTTCCTAACCTGAGCCGACTCACAAATGTTTTCATTTTTTGTCTTATTTGCAAAAACTTCCTCCCAAAATTAGTATTTTTGTGATTTGTCGCCTCCAGTTTCAGACTGTAATCCCACTGTTCAGCTGTCCTCTTCGCACTCTTCTCCTCTGCCATTATGTACAGCTAGCAGCAGCTACAGCTGTCAGCAGCTTACTTCACTGTCCATCAGGAAACTCTGTAAATCACAGAGAGCTTTACGTACTTCTCCTGACCCGGAGCCCAAAGTTACATAGTGTGAGAACAGACATATGAATGACGGAGACAACAGAGGCGTCCTCACTTTGAAAACTGTCCTCGCTCTCACAGTGAAAATGACACACTCGGTCCTCACAAAGACATAAAAACAAACACACCCACATGAGACGTTCAATAATTTTCCACTCTGCTCTCTGATTTGAATACTCAAATGATCTCATACACCACTGACCCCCCTCCCCCCCCTCTCTCTCTCTCCCTCCCTCCCTCTCTCTCTTAGAGAGAGGTTAGAGCAGTGTAGGAGGAAGTGTGTGTGTATGTGTGTGTGTGCAGGTTGTGTCTCCTTCTCTTCATTTCCTCAATCCCGCTCTTCTCATTTACAGCGACATGGAAAACAAACGCACCCTGATGAAGTGAAGTCAAAGACGCAGAGAGAGAGAGAAAATGAGGAGTGACGGTAAGACGAACAAAACTTCTTATTTCAGCTTGTTCGTTTTTTTTTCTTTTGTGGTTGTTAGTTGACAAACCGCGGAGCAACAAGTTGCTCATGACGTGTTGCAGAGTTTACTGCTCAAAATATCACGATCCGACGTGGAAGGCGTAAAAAAAAAAAACAAGAATGAGTTGTTGGAGTTTTACTGACGTGAACGCGTCTCGTAGTGACAGAACAGAAGCTAAATGAAGTCGCACGTCACAACAAACTCTTCATAACGAGCCACGAAACGGCTCTGGTCTGACTGCAGGAGTTTTTAAATGAGTCTGAAGTGAACTTGAAAACACCTGGACAGGTGCACACGAAGGCTGGGAGAGCGCGCGTGGGCTTCTCGCTTCCTTGTGGTGCGTTCACGTTCAGTCGGAAATGCAGACGACATGTTCTCAGGTGTCATGTGTGCGTAAAATACTGTGCTACGAGTACAATTACTGCATCACCATTCATGTACAAAGGCTCAGTCCTGACCACAGTACCACAGGTTTGACCCTTTTCCTGTCTCTCTCCATTAAAGGCTCAAAGTTAAAGTACTAATCATGCACAAGATAAGATAAACTTTAATGATTGATAATGACACATTCGCTTGTTACAGCAGCTCACAGTACAAAAGGTGGATAAGAAAAGAAGTCATATATGAAATAAAATATAAAAAACGTCAGCCGCAGGTGAACTGTTGTGAAGTGTGGTGGCTGTGGTCGCCTCCATCTTTGTAGTCCATTACATTGATCATCAGTGGACCTGAATGACGCCTGGTTGCTCAAACAAGCCACCTGTGATGACACCCACCTGTCAATCAAAGCGTCCACGCTCTTAATCCTGCATAACTTTAAGCCTTAATATAATGTGAACAGGTGAGTTGTATATAAATTCACCCTCAGTACAGTTGTCATGAACGGGGAAATTAGCTACAGAGACCAAAACTGTTTTTTGTACCAGGCTGTAAACATGTTTATTTCTGCTGTGAAGTTGGACATTTGAACATGGGGACTTATGGAGACTGACTCACTTCTGGAGCCAGCCTCAAGTGGACGAGAAGAGGAACTACAGTTAGCTTGTTTTAGCCTGTTGCTAGCTTGTTTTAGCTTGTTTTTAGCCTGTTGTTAGCTTGTGTTAGCCTGTTGTTAGCTTGTTTTAGCTTGTTATTAGCTTATTTTAGCTTGTTTAGCTTGTTTTAGCTTGTTATGTTTTTGGCTGGTTGTTAGCTTGTTTTAGCTTAAAGAAGTACAGTACAGTTGTCATGAACGGGGAAATTAGCTATAGAGACCAAAACTGTTTTTGTACCAGGCTGTAAACATGTTTATTTCTGCTGTGAAGTTGGACATTTGAACATGGGGACTTATGGAGACTGACTCACTTCTGGAGCCAGCCTGAAGTGGACGTTTGAGGAACTGCAGTTTTTGGCTTCACTTTGCTTGTTGCTCTCATTTTCTGTCTGTTTTGGACTGTTTCAACATTTTCTAGACTTTGGAAGCTGTTGTTTTGATATTTATTGGCTCCAGTGTCTGTCTGACGTTTCATATTTAGCGCATTGCTGTTTTCACCATATTAGCAATACTGCTGTTTTTGGCACTTCCGCGTTAGCTTCACTTCACAGACTAATGTCTAATGTCTAATGTTTCCTGTGGTGGTACGTGGTGTAAAAGCACAATCCATATTTAGAGGAACGAGTACAAACGAATGCAGAAGTAAAGAGCAGAATGATTACATCATCAGATTTTTTAGATCACACAAGCATTTTGTGGCTGCTGTGTGGTGACCTGCCATTTTTAATGTTGATGAATCTCATTTGATCTGAGCGAGGTCAGAGCCTGTGACCCTGTTATCATTAGTCCATGAAAAGGTGCGAGCTGTGGTACCAGAGTCAGCAAATATACAAACAACTTCTAGACAGTGTTGAAGCAGACTTTGTCGTCAAATCAACAACCTCTGTGTCTGTGAAGTGAAGCCAAAAACTGCAGTTCCTCTTGTCGTCCACTTGAGGCTGGCTCCAGAAGTGAGTCAGTCTGCATAAGTCCCCATGTTACAGCTGTGTGGTTTCAACAGTACTCCACAGGAATGTCAATGGACGAGCTCAGGCTAGAATAAACAAGTAAATGTAAGTTATGAATCAGGCACCAAAGACAATCACTTAAAGAGCTGAGAGCTCTGGGAACTTGGTGCAGAGGGAGATCCTGGTTGGCTGGCTGTGTCTGAGGGGGAACGTCAAGGTGCTGTGGCGGCTGGAGGAGGGGAGAACATGGCAGGTGCACAGCTGGATATGACCCCCTCTCCTCCTGGGTCCAGAGATGGGGCAAGGGTTAAAGTGCCCGTCTCCGGTTTGAGGCCCAGGAGAGAGAGACAGGCCCAGGCTGACAAAGCCGTGAGGCTGCGTCACAGAGAGGGTCTCCCTGGGTGCTGCAGGTATGTCTCCCCTTCACACCCTTCCCCTTTCTCCGCTTCATTTAATATCAGTAAGCATGCTGCTGTAGTGGCGAAGTGGACTCGTATTTTGGCGCATTTTGGCGCACAGCCTCTGCGAACCCACCAAAAAGCTTTAAATGAAACATAAGTGGAGTTCGTCATGCAGAGCGGGCAGCTTTACCTCTCTGGGGGAGTTCATTCTGTTAGAAGAGTTCAAGAAATGTCTACCAGGACGTGTGGTGGTTTATTTAAACCAACAACAGGTCACGTCAGTCATCCGCTGCCGTGTTGGCGGATGAATACGTGCTGATGCCTATCGAACAGCTCTGGCTCAGTAAAAAAACAAAGGTGTGCCAAATGTGCTGAGCCCTAAGAAGGAGGACTGTGAATGTTTTTAATGCCGCAAACTTGGTCACACTATCGACAACTGTCTGTCTACAGCGGAAACAGCAACAACAATCTCAGACTGAGGCACAGTGGCCTGATCCAAACCGAGTCTGCGGTGATGATGATAAACTGTTCATATCTGATGGCCTCGGTAAACCGTGCGCACGCTGAGAGACACTGGTGCCTCTGCTTTGCAGTTCACTGAGCTGTCTGATTGTGGACGTGGCTCGGCTTTTACGCGGCGTCGAGCTGGGTCGCGCGCGCAGACCTGTTCACCGCGTGCATGTCCAGACAAAGCCGATAACTGCTTTCTTTCCGGTATTTGCATGTTTGATGGGTGATGATGGAGCTGCAGCTATGGTGACTCCTGCGCTGGAAGAGCTTGGCACTCAGCGCGCATGAAGTCCCACAGAGCCGCTCTGTTTGGTTACTGGTGCGCTCTGCCGGCCCAGACGAGCCGTCCTCCCACCGACCGGTACCTTGTGAACATGCGCACACTGCGCAAAAGGTTTGTCTGACTCCGCAGTGTAATTCAACAATGCGCGTGTTGGTGTTCCGGCTGTGTGACAGACGCACTAACCATAGTTGGTCTGTGCGTAACGGGATGTGACCCCCCACCTGCTTCCAGTGTGACGTACAAATCGGTTCCGATCAACAGTCATCTGTTTTTATCGCTGTGTGTGTGTGTGTGTGTGTGTGTGTGTGTGTGTGTGTGTATGTGTGTGCGCGCGTGTGTGGTGCTCCTATGTAAGTACAGGTGTGGGATCGCCAGGCTCCGATTGGTCCCCAGCTGAGGAGGTGTGGTCCCAGCGACTGCCCGCATCCTCCACGCACCAATTTGACTGATTATACATTATATTTATTTCAGGCTGTTTCTGATGTGTTCATTGTTATTAAGACCGTTTCTGGCTACATGCTGCAAGTCCAGCCTCAATGTGCAGTATTCAGCTTAGTTTTGCTTTTTAATAAGCGGCTCTGATCCTGAAGCTGTGACTGTCATCTTTGGGTTGTCACGTGATGCACTGAGTTATGAATGACAGCCGCCTGCTGTTCACTGAAGTGAGGAAAATAACTCCGTTAACAGTTGCATCAAAATATTAATAGATTTTAAGCAAGCTATTTCTTTTTTCCTGTTTTGGATCGGTGGGGAGAGTTTCTGTGTCAGCTTGTTTGCAAAGTTTATCATCAACATTTTTGTTCTACAAAATAGGGGCCCCCAAATAGTATCTTGCATAAGGCCCCCAAACAACTAGAGACGGCCCTGATTAAGAGTCACAATCTAAAAGCTGCTTTTCGCTCTGTTTTTGGTCTCCACCATCTCCAGAGGGAAAGATGCTAAAACGACGTAGAGCGTCGAGTAAAAATGTCTAAAACAAACTAAAAAAAACCCCAAAACGTTTGTCTCTCCTCAGGTCAACTCCAGCCCGCCGCGTTTTGACGACATCCTCCAATGGACTGAGGACGAGGGTGGAGCCAGGATGAGTGCCGAGCTGCTATTGGAGGAGACGCTCATCAAGCGTTCGCAGCAGAAGAAGAAAACGTCGCCGCTGAACTACAAGGAGAGACTGTTTGTCCTCACCAAGAGCCGGCTGACATACTACGATGGAAGAGCCGAGGTCACTTTTTATGTTTTTTAGTTATTAGAGTTAACATACACGTGTTCTTACTGTATTAAAGGTCTCAATACGCAAGATTCTGTAGCTTCATATTTTACTATTTCACATACATGAGAGTCAAATAACAAACCAATCAAATCAAATGAAGCATTTAAAATGTTTAATTATTTAGAAGAAAAAAGAAGTTTGTTTGTTTTTGAAGTTCACACATCTATTCCAATTTTAGTTTTACAAGAAGAACCGGTCATACACACCCACCGATTATCAGAGTGGCAATCAGATCCGCTGCTGAAGGAAATGACACTTTGACACTTTGTTTGACTTTTCCTGCGGGCATGAAATAAACATACGATCACTTCTGATCTGACAAACCGTAGACAGACTCTTATTTACAAGAGATGACAACAGGAATATTGTTGACGTGTTGCTGTTTCCATCAACAGAAGAAGTTCAGGAGAGGCTCGATCGAGCTGAGCCACATCAGATGTGTGGAGATCGTCAAGAACGGAGGAGGAATCATCCCCTGCCAGAACAAATACCCCTTCCAGGTGCAAACACACAACAAATACACTCAGATCAATTAAAGCTTCTCTTGGAAAGCTGCTCTGTGTGTCACTTTAAAGGATAATTATGATAGCTGAATTAGCTGTTAGCAGCTGATGTTAGCAGCGTACCCATCGATGCACAGACAACTGTCACCTGGACACTAAAGAAAACTTGTGATTGTCTGATTTCTTGGTAGATTTATGTTCATACTGATTCTGTGAGGAGTTCTCAGCCACATCTCGTGGACTTCATCAGCCGCTAAAGTTTTCACAGTTTGGTTAAAACCTCCTGAAAGACAAAGTGAGTCGACCTCGCGATTTAAAGCTTCAAACTGAACTTTATATAATTTATGCACAGACATTTAAAGAAGAATGATCGCAGGTAGGGCAGGAATGATGGGAAATCATTTGATAATATTTCAGATTATCGGTTTCATGGGGTAAAAGCTTCTTTAAATTGTATTATACATCTGAATGTGTGTGTTTGTGTCTAGGTGGTGTACAACACCAGCACCCTCTACATATTCGCACCGAGTCACGACAGCAGAAGTCTCTGGGTCCAGAGCCTCAAAGAAGGTCAGTCTGTACTCAGTTTTAATCTGTACTGATGTTTGTTTGAACCATGAATCAGAATTTAACGTTTGGTTCTGATTTACTGCTTTGTCACATTTTTTCATGGTGGTGCCATGTTAAAATGTTCTGATGGACATTCAGAGCTTCTGTTGATGCACTTAACCGTCCAGAGCATTGACAATATAAAGAATGGGCGGTACATCCATGACGTCATTGGCGGATCTTAATTCTCCACTTAATTCTGCAGAACTTTAAACCTTAATATAATCTGAACAGGTGAGTTCTTGTTCTTGTTGTGAGGGAGATCAAAGACAGAGACAAAGACATTGTGAGGTTGAGTGAGGTTACGAGGCTGTTTTCAGGGAGGAAGTTCGCCAAAGAGTCGACAGGGAGGACTGACCGGGTCGTGGTGACTTTTCTGCAGAAATTGAAAGATTTTTCCTCCTTTTATAAGTAACCAAAACAGTACCGACTACCAGATTACCGCTGTTTGTTAGAACCATGTGGGTTGCTAAAAACATAATGACAGTAGATAAACGGAGGCTTGTTCCTGTGGGACTGTACATTTACAATGCCACATATTTGGTGTCAGATTAAAGAAGTTGTGCTTATTTAGAAGATTTAGAGCTGTTTGTAGGTCAGGTAGGATGTATTCCTCTCAGTAATCACTCACATATAAAGTGTGAAGAAAAGATGTTTTCTGCTGGTGCACCTAAAACACAAAGTTGCCACCAGAGTCTCTGAATTAAAAGGTTGCTCTGCAGCACTGCGTCGCAGCCGTGTTTGAACTGTGTGTGTGTTTTTCACACCTGAACCACACTTCACTCGGTTTTCACACATGGGTCAGTGTTTCCAGCAGCCCCCACTTTTTCCACTTGCTGCTGCGTAAAGTATGTGAGAGAAAGATATGTCGGTCAGACAGGTGCATTAAAGTCTGCCACTTTGTTTAGGCACCATTTAGCTTTTGGAGATTTGGTCTCAGTGTCACAACAGAAACTTTAGAGCCGATTTGATTCATTCTGAAGTTGGAACTGTTGCCGTGTTTTACATGATACAGGTGTGCCACACCGCACTGAAATGCAAATGATGCCAACTGAAATTTAAATGTACTGCTCAGGGCCGTTCAGGTGAAGGTGGAGGAGGTTAGAGGTGCATGCGGGTATTTTATAAACAAAACGTAACACCGTTATCAACAAGGTCAGCAGCTGCAGC